>OZ007501.1:22230795-22838362 GCA_963931805.1 Microdon myrmicae | reverse complement strand
GATGTAGGGTGGTATGCGGTCGTACGACTTCTTTGACAGCCCAATAGGTCGGTAACCTGCTTGAAGATCGTGGCCTCGAACTGTGGACCTCGGTCTGATGTTAACGTTGCTGGCACGCCAAAGCGTGTAACCCAAGTCGAGTAAAACGCCTTGGCGACACTCTCGGCGGTGACTACCCGCAGTGGCGTTGCTTCTGGCCACCGAATAAAACGGTCGATCTATGTGGGCATGTGCAAATCGAACCTCAGGGAGTTTGAATTGCGCTGGCTCCAACACGTTGTGTCGGCTAATTTTGCAGCGCTGGCATTTAAGCCAGGCACGCGCCCAACTCGTGAGGTCTTTTTTCATACGAGGCCATACGAACTTACGTCGTTCCCGTGGAGATATCACACCATATCTCGTCTGCGGATTGCTCAAGTGGGAACTTGCGCAGCTGAAGTGCTATCTCTGCTTTGAGAAGAGACTCGAGCTGGTTGTCCTTTTGCTGTGCTTGAGCTAGGTCGGCGCCGGCGACGGTGGCGCGTAGCTGAATGGTATCGATGCGGGACAAGGCGTCCGCGATAACATTCTGTTCCCCTGAGACGTGTTTGATCTCAATGGAGTATTGATCTATTAGGTCGAGTTGCCGTTCCTGGCGTGGGGATGCATTCCCGGACCTCTTCGGAATGCGTAAATCAATGGCTTATGATCCATTCTGATTACTAGGGGGCGACTTTCTACCATGTGTCGGAAGTACTTTACGGCGCTGTATATAGCGAGTAACTCCCGGTCGTAGGTACTGTATTTCCGCTCGGCCGTACTAAGTCTCCATGAGAAAAAACCGAGCGGTTCCCAGCTTCCGCCGCATTCCTGCTCCAATACTGCTCCCATGGCCGTGTCTGACGCGTCACATTGGATGGCCAATGGTACGCTCTCTGCGAGGTAGCGGAGTAGGGTAGCATTTGCCAGCTGTGCCTTGGATTGACGGAATGCGTTGTTTGCAGCTTCCGCCCAGGAGATTGGGTGTTTGCCGTTCGTCTTTGCCCCCTTTACCACCTCCACCCCTTCTCGTGACCTACTTCCGAGTCAACTCGCCACCGTCCGCCCACCCTCCCAATCACTACGCCTACGATTTCCATAAGCTAATCTCCGCCTCGTCAACGACTACCTTGGCCGCCTTTCGTTCAACTACGATCACCTATCCGTTGAATATGACATCCCCACTTATACCATATCCCGAAATCCTGTACTCTATTTCCCTGTTGGTTCCCTACTCTAGACAAAGTACATCAACCTCTTCCCCCCAATAGTACAGCCACAGCCTTCGCTCCTTCGTAACGAAAGGAATAAGTTATGGGTCATCTTCTCTCGGAATCGAACTATACGTGATTACTCCAACTTTCTTGCCTGTTACATCCAATTCACGGTCCTTTTCAACACCCTTTGTCGCAACTATCTTACCAAAACTCACACCAGTTTCAAAAATTACCCAAAAACATTCTTCCAGTTCGTCAATCATAAACATAGATCCGATGGTTACCCCATATCGCTTACCTTAAACTCTCATCCCTCATCTGATCCTGTTACTATTGCTAACTTCTTCGCCACTCACTTCAATGAGTCATTCACTAATGACTCCTTTATTCCCGAACCGTCATACTTCAACTACCTGCCTAACTTTTCTCTCGGACCCTTTCTCCACAACTCCTTTGATCCGACCTTAATTAAATCCAAGCTAGTTTAACTTAAAGACGAGTTTACACCGGGCCCCGAGGGTATCCCTGTAATCCTCCTCAAGAAATGCTCATCCATTCTCTCTGCTCCCCTCTCACTGATCTTCAATCTCCCACTCTCTCAAGGCGTGTTCCCCCACATTTGGAAAACCCTCTTCGCTTACCCAAGATTGTCGAAAGCATTATACACGAATCTCTTTGTTTTCGTTGCAAATCTTTTATTTCATCAAGGCAACATGGTTTTCTCAATGGCCGATCAACTACAACCAACCACGCTGAGTTCACTTCCTTTACACTCTCAGCACTAGAGCACGGTAACGAGGTCGATAAGGTCTGGACCGACCTCAGTAAAACATTCGACAAAATCTCACACAATATAATCCTCTTCAAATTATCCATCCTCGGCTTCGAAGCTGGATTGCTGAAATGGATTTCGTCCTATCTAAAAGATAGACTTATTCCGTTCGGTTCAGGTCCTTGATATCCAACTCCTTCCTGCCGCCTCTGGGGTGCCTCAAGGTAGCCACCTGGGCCCCCTCCTATTTATACCTGCCACTAATGGCATTGATAAGATCATTAAAAATGCCTGCTTATCCCTATACGCTGATGATACCAAGTTATACAAGATCATCGAGTCACCTCTTGATTCTGCACTGCTGCAATCAGACCTTGACAGCTTCTCGACTTGGTGTGACAAAAATTGCTTTGTACTTAACATCGCCAAATGCCAATCTATAACCTTTTCCCGTGAGCGTATTCACTCATCCTCGCGTCCCTATTCCCTTCCTAACCAACCTCTGACCATTGTCCAATCTATTTGAGACCTTGGAATCCTTTGCGACAGGAAGCTTAACTTCCTCTCTCACATTGATGAGACGATCCGGAAAGCCAATTCTGCCCTCGGATTCGTGATACAATGGTCTAAGGAATTCTCCGACCCTTACGTTACTCGATCCCTTTACTTTACCCTCGTCCGTCCACTGCTTGAATATGCTGGGTGGCTCAGAGAGAAGACGAAGTTTAAGGGCGGGAAAGGTGAGATTGAAGTCAAAAGATATGAGGTAAGAGTTTACCCACCGTAACATTGGCGAAATGCGTTCATTTGGGCCGTAAGAAGAGTGATGGGTGGGCAAATAGAAGAGAAGAGGGTTCGTATTCGAGAGCAGGCTTGGGCAATAGATTGCACCTGAGAGAAGACGGTGGATGAAAAGGATGTCGACCTGAATTCTGCGCTCTTTAAGTCAAGGTTAAAATGAATGAGATGGAGACAGCTTGTGCAGGGGGTAGACTCCGAGGATTTCCTCAATTCAATTCTCGGAGAGCAAAACGCAAAAAACGACGTTGTACGCTTTCGATTTTGCGAATGAAAGGAGACAAGACCTGACTAACATATTCAATAAGAGAACCGACAAAGGCTATAAGAGCGATCAGGTAACGTAGGGATTAGAGAATTCTTTCGACAATCGTTTCACAAAACCGAGGGCAGAGTCGGCCTTGAGGATAATATTATCAATATGTGAGATTAAGTTAATCTCCCTATCACATAAGATGACAAGGTCACGAATCACACGGGCCAATAAGCTGGAGATCGTTGCTCGTCCTTCAAAAGCACCACGACCGGGTGTACTAGGTTTGGTTCCGGATGATACTATTTGTTGCGAGTCTGCAACGTATGAAGGTATTCGTTCTTCCACTGGGACCGAAATACTCAATGTAATGCCTGCAAGTAATTCCATCTGTACGGCCAGGTGCTGGCTGTATCTCCCAAACCGACTTCCAGAACGCTCATAGCTGCTCCTCCAATTAAAAAATGACTGGGGGTTCATACATCGGGGCCGCCAAGCTCCGTTGGCAGAACAACCAGCGGTCGGGAATTCACACAAGCCTCGATCTGGGCTAACACGGTGGTAAGTTCCTCGAAAGTCAGCAAATCATTTCCAATAACTCTTTTAAGATGATGCTTCACATACTTGATTCCTGCCTCCCACAAGCTGGAGGGAATGCATTTCCAAGCAATCCTGTTGGTGGCCAACTCCGTCATGATCCGGTCCCAGGTAGTTCTCTGGTTTATATGCTCATAAACTTCTCACAGTTCTCGATATGCTCTAACGAAATTGGTACCATTATCACTCCATACGGTGTGACACAAACCTCTACGCGCCAGGAATCTCCTCAATGCTGCCAGGAAAGCCTCGCTGGACAACTCCCTAACCGCTTCGAGAGGTATTGCCTTGGTTGACAAGCATACGAAGAGACAGATGTAGCCGTTGACTCGCCTTGCGCCGCGCCCTTTCCATGTCCGCCGAGTGGTAGGACCTGCGCTATTAAAGCCGGTGTTACTAAATGGCCGTGCAGGATTAATCCTACTGGCTGGCAATGCCGCCATCCGTTCCTAATGACAAACGCAAACCGTGCATCAGTGATGACGCCCCGGACAAGCCCTCGACTTTCTATGATCCAGTACCGAGAGTTCACTGTGGCGAGCAGTAACTGGCTTCCAGCATGCATCAGGTTCAAGTACAAGTCCTTTATGAAGACCTTTGCAAGGTGATGTTGTCGAAAAGATTGATGGATGTCGGCGTTCCTATTCCATCTTTGCTGCCTCCAGATTAAGCGTAACCAGTTCACTTCGTTTTGACAATTTTTCCCGCCTCGAACGGCCGCCAGCCCGGTCTCAAACGATTCAGCCTGAGCCGCGCGAGTTAACGATTCACACAAACCCCAAGATAAGGAAATATCTACACTTGCAGATAACCATGGGAACATAGCGATAAGCCGCACAAGAACGAACCATGGGAACATCAAAGATAAGCCGCACACACACGAACCATGAGAACATCAAAGATAAGCCGCACAAGCAACCGTGGGAGTATCGAGATGTGTCGAACTTAGACTTAGGTATAAATATGAATGAAATTCAGTTAACAGGGTAGTTTATAATCTAGGATAGATAGGTAAAGTTATATTATCCAATAAAGGACTATAGGTCTTTGGAAAATAACCTTGTTTTACTATCCAGTAAATTAACCAAAATATTAACTGGCGATCCTGCCAGGAGGTTAACAAATCAACACATCTTCTTAAATTAAAGGCACATACGAATGCAGAAATAGGGAGACGATAACCGATAACCTCCAGTGAGCGGACCAACCCACGGACATAAATTAGTATAGCTGATCCAGTTCCGGACAACAGGAAACAAGTTAACGTATTAACTCACGCATAACATCTTCATGGCAGATTAAATTAAATGAAGTTCCAGAAAGTGAAAAGAAGACTACCCCCGCTATCCCCTATTGACGACAATTCGTCCGACGAAGAATCAACTGAAGATTTGAACCAAAAATCAACCAGCACCATGGCAAACAACAATAATATAGCAAAAATGGAAGCAGAGATCACCTTTATGAAACAAGGTTTCATCGCAATGCAGCAACAAATGCAAGGCTTGATGACGCAGCTCGAGAATTCTATGTCCCAAGCAAGAATTTCAATCACGGAGTACGAAGATACACCGATTGTACTTAACAAACCCGAAGATGTGCAACTCAAAATGTTCGAGACATTGCCAGAGTTTAATGGTGATGTGAATAAATACACAGCATGGCGGAGGAGAGCTAAAAATTTGATGGACGCCATTACCCTGTTCATGAAGTATCCTATTTATGGAGCAGCCCTAAACATAGTGTTTAATAAAATAACTGGAGAAGCTGCAACAGTGTTAGAGAATAATAACACCAAAATCAACTTTAATGCTATAATAGATCGACTGGATGCAACATACAGTGACATTCGCCCATTATTCGTATTGGAAGCTGAAATGAGCAGAATCAGGCAAGGAAGCAAATCCCTAACAGCATACTACGATGAGATCCACCGAGCATTAAACCTGATAGTGACAAAACTACAAGCCGAATACAGAGTCGCAGAAACTAGAAGATCCTTCGTAGAAACGGCAGAAAAAGATGCAGCCAGAGTATTCATGGATGGACTCAACAATCTCGACGCCCGAAGCGCAGTATTTGCATATAGAAATGCCACCCTATCTGAAGCATACGGCATCGCATTGACTGTTCAACATACAAGTCAATATAGTAAAATCGCTCCGAATTTCACGTACAGACATCAAGCACCACACGCAAGTAAACCCAGAGCAATGTCGCATCAGCCCCATCATCGTGTGCAACAGCAAGAACAACCTATGGACATCGACTCAACTATTCGAGACATGCGACGATACCCAAATCCATTCAGGCCACAGCCCCATCGACCGCCACACCTATATCAACATGAGAGTCAACCAATGAAGAGATGGCAACCACCGTCATTCAACAATCACAAGCAACAACGTATCAACAAGTCACAACAATCTAAGAACGAAGACGAAGACGACAGCAGCATTTATCCAGAACCGGATCAGCAAACGGTAAATAGTATTAAGACCGAATCTTTAAAACTGGTAGACGGGTTGCCCACCCTCATATTAAAAGGTCAAAAATCAGGAAGACAATTCAAAATCCTGATTGACAGTGGCGCAACCCATAATTATATTAATCCCAAATGTGAATTATCTGATAGAATTAAGATTAAACCAATTAGAGTTAAGTCAATTCATGCAACTTCATACTTGGACACTAAACGAATTGTGCCGATATTCGACAGAGAAATAACATTTTACGAATTACCAATGGAAATTTATGATATGATATTAGGATGGGAAGGTATAACAAAGTTAGGCAGGATGATAGATCCCGAGAATATGACATTCAAGTTAGTAAAGGAAGAAAAAGGATCTCGAATTAACTACATAGTAGGCAACGAGAAATATAAAGACGAGATAGAAAGATTAATCAGGGAAAATAATGGCATAGGACCACTACCCTTTACAACTACGATAGAAGCAACAGTTAGAACGAAAAGTGAGGAACCGATATGGACAAAACAATATCCCTATCCTATCGCAGACAATGAATTCGTGAACAAAGAAATTCAGAAGCTATTAAAAGAAGGAATAATTAGAAGAAGTGTTTCACCATATAACTCACCTATATGGACAGTACCCAAAAAAGGTTTTGATGAATTAGGCAGACCGAAGAAACGAATGGTCATAGACTTCCATAAATTAAACTCAAATACTATTACTGATCGATACATCATTCCAGACGTAAACATGACCATATTAAACTTAGGAAAGGCAAAATATTTTACCACTCTTGATTTGGAATCAGGATTCCATCAAATCAAAATTGCTGAGAAAGATTGTGAAAAAACAGCTTTCTGCGTTAACGGAGGAAAATACGAATTCGTACGAATGCCTTTCGGTCTAAAGAATGCACCATCAATCTTTCAGAGATGTGTAGATGACATATTACGTGAATTCATAGGTAAATTCGCATATGTGTACATCGATGACGTGTTAATATATTCTTCATCTGAAGAAGAACACATGCAACACATCAGAACAATTTTCGAAGCCTTAAATGAAGCAACATTAAAAGTATCTGCCGAAAAATCGAAATTCTTTCAAACTGAAGTAGAATATTTAGGTCATATTATCAAACATAATAGAATTTCTACAAACCCTGAGAAAGTTGAAACAATCAATAAATATCCGATACCAACAACTCTGAAAGAACTAAGAGGATTTTTAGGATTAACAGGGTACTATAGAAAGTTTATAAAAGGATATGCAGCCATAGCCAAACCTTTAACAATTCATTTAAGAGGAAATAATGCACAAGTAGATAAAAACAAAAGTAAGAATACTGAAATTAAATTAGATGAACCAGCCACAAAAGCCATAGATAGTTTGAAAGCACACCTTCGTGAACAGGTAGAATTGTTTCAACCAGATTACAAGAAACCTTTTGAACTGACCACCGATGCATCCAACGTAGCTATTGGAGCTGTACTCAGTCAAAATGGGAAACCGATACATTTTTTATCAAGAACACTCAGTAAAACGGAAGAAAAGTATAGTACTAACGAAAAGGAACTTCTAGCCATAATTTGGGCTTTACAGAAATTGAGAAATTATATTTATGGAGTAGCTGACCTTACGATCTACACAGATCATCAATCTTTAACTTTTGCTATTTCCGATAAAAATCCAAATAATAAATTAATGAGATGGAAAGGAATTATAGAGGACTTTGGAGCAAAACTGGTATATAAACCAGGAAAACAGAATGTAGTCGCTGACGCTTTGTCCAGACAACAGATAAATTCTTCATTATTATCCTCAGAACATTCTACAGATAGCTCAGCAAATGAAAAATTAAAAACACTTACTCAACCATTTAATTCATATGGCGTACAACTAAGGATACTTTACGATAAGGAGAAAAACGAAATTATTACGACGAACCCATTTCCCAAGAAAACCAGATACATAATAAAATTTAATGACGAACGACAACTAACAAACAGGTTAAGAGAAATTTTAGATCCCAATAGAGTGACCGCAGTAAAAATAGGATACGAATTGTTACACAGAATCAAACCAATTTTAACAGAGGTTTTTTCCCACTACAAATTTGTATTAACTCCTAACGAATTAGAAGATGTAACAGATATTAACCAGCAAATGAAAATAATAGAAACTATTCATAACAGAGCTCATAGAGGTTATAAGAATAACGTCCAAGAGATCATGGAAAAGTACTATTGGCCAGAAGTTAAAGCTAACTGTAAAACTTTTAACAAAAAATGCACAGCATGTCTATTCGGTAGGTATGAAAGAAACCCAACTAAACAGCCTTTAAGAGATTCAGAAATCCCAGGAAAACCTGGAGAATACATTCATGCTGATTTGTATTTCAACGACAAAAGAACATACTTAACCTTAATAGACAAATTCTCGAAATACATAGTTATCAGAGAATGCGACACCAGAGAAAGAATGGACCTAAAGTTAGAGGAATGTCTGACAAACAATTTCCCCACATGCAAACGACTTATGACCGATAACGAACCATGCTTGAATACCGCAATGGTCAAACAAATGTGTATAAAAAGAGCCATTCAAAAAATTGAAACACCGGTGTACCGATCGACAGCAAATGGGCAAGTGGAACGAGCCCACAGTACAATTTCGGAATTGACCCGAATTTTTACAATCCAAAACGGTACTAATACAACCGAGGAAATTTTAACCGCAGTATCAGAAATTAACAACAGTATACATTCTGTTACTGGATTTAAACCGCGAGAAATTCATTTTAACTCGATACACATTCAGCCTGAGGAAATTCACGACAAATTACAAAAAGCATCCGAAAAAACTTTAAAAAGACTCAATACCGGAACGAAAGAAAGGACATTCGAAAAAGGAGAGCAAATTTTGGTAAGAATCGCTGGATTAAGAAAGAAGAACAACGCCCGATACAGGAAACACATCGTAGACAAGGATTGTGGGGACACAATTTTAACCACAAGGGGGATAGTAATTCACAAAGACAGCATCAAGAATTACACACTGAAAAAAGATGAAGATGAAATACCTGATATTACTCGTGATTGTCGGCCTAGTAAAATCGGCCATTCAAATCGAAAACCTGAAAGGAAAGAGATACATCCTGACACCAACTGACGACATATTCATCTTCTACAATTACAACTTCCTAGTTCATGTAACAAATCTTACAAACATTTTGAAAAATTATTAAAGACGTTAGACGTAAAAAACTCTCAGAGAAGATTCCTGTTAGAACAGATTCACGACCAACTTCGATTAAGTAGCGGAGACAATCTTGTTAGAAACATTAGACATGAATGATGTGGCAGGGTTATTGAATGTAGAAGACAAGCAAGTTCGATTAATCAACGTACTTGAATATTCGTATATTAGCATGGCAAGAATAGATGACAGCTTCGTTACAATCTACAAATACACGCGGTAATCAAAGAATAATGTGAATTATTCAAACTCACACCAATAGGATTCCTACACGGAAAAATTAAAACAGATAATAAGATAGCGTTGTGCAGGGAATATTATGTTAGAATGAAAAATTGCGAAACTTTATTTGGGTAACTTAATTTGCCAGAATAATAAACAGGAAGATAATTGTATAGTTCGTTTAACAAATACAACATCAACATCTGATGAAACAATAGCTAATATAAAATATGAAAACTTACACAAGAGAATTGTAAAACCTATACATAGCAAATTAACTAAAAATTGTATCAATCAAAGAAATACTGTCAAACAATAACAATTTAAGATTTTCAAATATTAACTCGATGTTTAATACCAATCGAAGAGCATCCAACTAAGAGCGCAATCATAATTTTTGTGTTTATTGTACTAATTATAACTGTAGTCATAATCATTCATAAATTTACTAAATGTATTTTAGAATTTAAGAAACAAGAAAAAAATTGAAAAGTTTGTTGAAGCATCTCATAAAGGTCAACAAAGACTCCAAGCGAAAAATCGGGACGATTTTGTTTAACACCGGGGAGAGTTAACGATTCACACAAACCCCAAGATAAGGAAATATCTACACTTGCAGATAACCATGGGAACATAGCGATAAGCCGCACAAGAACGAACCATGGGAACATCAAAGATAAGCCGCACACACACGAACCATGAGAACATCAAAGATAAGCCGCACAAGCAACCGTGGGAGTATCGAGATGTGTCGAACTTAGACTTAGGTATAAATATGAATGAAATTCAGTTAACAGGGTAGTTTATAATCTAGGATAGATAGGTAAAGTTATATTATCCAATAAAGGACTATAGGTCTTTGGAAAATAACCTTGTTTTACTATCCAGTAAATTAACCAAAATATTAACTCG
Source organism: Microdon myrmicae (assembly GCA_963931805.1). Taxonomy (NCBI): domain Eukaryota; kingdom Metazoa; phylum Arthropoda; class Insecta; order Diptera; family Syrphidae; genus Microdon; species Microdon myrmicae. The sequence goes on along the minus strand of OZ007501.1, from coordinate 22,827,838 downwards.
CGCAATACGATGCGTGTGGCCATCTTCAATTCCTCATCATCGAGACCCCGTGACCGCCTGGCTAACCTGTTGTCCCCCTTGCAGCTACTGTTGTTGGTGAACCACTTCAGCAAACCCACTGTCCGAGTGAAGCTGGAGAATTTTCTCGTTATGGAGAGATTCTCTTGCCGGATTACAAAACACGATTTCCTACGCCCCTCGGGCGGCATCCGCCTCACGGACTTGGTAAGTGGGGGTCCGGCGCAACTTCAGGTCCTTGTTGCTCCGGCGAACTCCCTTACAGTTAGCCCCCTTGACAGGCAATCCGGTGGATTTGGAGATTTTCCAAAATGTACAACGTACGATTCACAATGAATGTCTTCCATCGCCTGGGATAATCCGATAGCCATTGGAGCACTATGGTGCAGTCGGTGCATGCGAAGGATTCAACCTCGCTAACTTCAAGCGCCTTCCTCACAAACGAAAGCGCTGAGCCAAGAGATGGGCTCCACATAACTCGAGTTTTGGGAGGGACACCTGCTTAACGGGACCACATTGGCCTTTGCCATGATGACACCCACTTGGGAAGCCCCCTCCCCCTCAAATCTGGCGTAGAGGGGACCGCTCCGTACGTTTTCTCGCTCTTGTCCGAAAACGCATGTAACTGACGGGGCTTCGCATATCCCAACCAACGTGGGACCTCCAGCGCCAGTAATCTCTCGAAGTATTCCTTGTACTGGTAACAGCGGTAGGCACTGACTGTTTCACCGGGTTACAAGAATTCATAATTAACCTGCTGATCCCACCAAGCCCACAGTATAATTGTCCGTCCGAAGCGATTTGGTCTTGCGGCCGATAATGACGGTCGGCTAGGATCATTCCAAGATTTCTTGTGTTTAGAATTCTCGAAATATATCCACTTTTCACAGCCGGTCAAAATCCGATTCAAGAACGGTTTTTTTTTGTTGGGCGAGCAAGATTTGCAGGTGCTTTGGCGTCGCTCCATTCCAAAATGTTGACCCTTTTCCATCTCACCTAGTCTCTTGGAAATAAATACTTGACTAACACTCAAGTTTCCTTGGCAAACATTTGTTGGGATTAAGGGACCCCCTCGCCCAAAACAGACTAAAATTGATGGTCCTTAATCTTCATCGGGCGATTTTCACTCTTCTCATCAATCAAGTCAAAATTGCCGTTTTTCAACCCATCTCTGCACGTTGTTTGCGACAAATTGAAGCAAAAAATCGAAACACGCGACATATATGAGTTGCCAATCCAAAAGCAAGATGATTACTGAAGCAAAAATGCATATTCCTGTATGAAATTTTTGACAATGACAATATGCATTAATTATTGTTGACATACGTCAAACTCATAACAAATAATATGAGTAGTGTGGTATTGCCATTGTACCTTAATATGCAGCTCCCTGACACCATCTATAAGTAAACAGCGGATTTAAACAAACGCACCTAGTACATACATACTATATATCAAAATTCTTGTTTTAAAAGAGACCATCAAGCTTCTTATAGATGTCTTTTATCAAGGCACGGGAATCTGGTTGCAGTTTTGTACAGCTCGAGGTGAGTAGAATGTGCACGTTATGGTCATTCAGTAAGCATTATAGTAAGCATTCGACGCGTCTACTTGGCTCCGTAATAATGGACTTTTACAGATGATTTACTTAGGTGCTAATCAAGTATATTTTTATAACCGTCACTACAAGGTCATCATCGTAGTCTACGAATTCAAACCACAATAATTATGGTACGTGCATATTTTATTTGACTACATGTTGTTCCCCCTATTCCGTTGATAGCTGGCCACAAAGAGTGAACTTGTCGGATACTCATTTAAAATATCAAAGATTCACGTTGTGTTAATTGCAATGTTATGGTATAATGCGGTAACATAACGTTCGCGTGTCTACTGCAGTTGATGTGCAGACAACTACAAAAGGAGTAAATTCTTTCCAAAGTAAATAGGTTTAGGCAATGATAGGCAAACATTGGTGTCAGGAAATCTGTTTATGCGACATTTCGAAGCATTAAACTCAAGAGAACCTTATTAATATCGACTCTAGAAGCAAATGCATAATTCGTGTAATTAAGAAAGGTTGTCACAAATAGTCACGTAACTCACTGTTAGGCCTACGGAATGTATAACATATTTAAACACGTTGACACTGAAAGAGGTTACCAGTTCTCAAGTGATCTCTTAATCAAAATGAAGACAATCGGATTGTTGTTACAAATTGCAGCTACTTTTATGGTATGTATTTAGCAAACCTCAGCACAAAATACTGTTTGCGATTGTATTGTTAAATAAACTTATAATATAACAATGATTATTTATCTGCTATTTTTATATAATTTAGGCTGCAGAGTGTCAAGTAAATGTGTCACCTATATATGCAAAATGTCCTTGTCAACAAGGATCAAATTTTAAATTATTGGCTAACCCCGTTACAAGCCATCAAAGTTTACAGAACCAAATAATAAAACCACGAATTGCAGAACTTGCCCCAGCAGGTCCATGTGGTATTTCAGTGCCAGATAGGTCCCGTACTATAAACGAACTGGAATCGGCCCACTCAAATAAAGGAGAGATTCTGATTCATCGGCCAGCGCCAATTATTGTGCAGAGGCCCCCTACAAAAGTAGTTGTAAACCACCCTACGATTATAGTAAAGCCAGTTCCAGTTGTTTTACACGCTGCTCCACCAGCTGACCTTCGTAAAGTATTTATAAAGCAACAACCAAGACCAGTAAAGGTTCAACCTGCCTGGGTAGATACATGCCGGTGTTCAAGTCGTCACCCTTACGATCCAGCAGCGATCATTTCTGGAGCGAATGTTCACGCGAATTCAGCATCGAGCTCAGTAAGAGGTGGAATTTCTTATTAGATTTAAGCACAATATTGAGCCATGAGGTCAAATTAAGTTTGAGTACCATTATAATCAATAATTGTAATAAAAATGTAGATACTAAAACGTTCAAAACATTAAAATAGTAGTACAGACTTTTATTGGAACAAGTAAAGGGTTTGGAGGATGTATTCGCCACAATGCACAAAGCAAAATGTGCCATAAAAGCAATACCCGCCCTGTGAGTAGGGCATTAGAATACACTCACAGCCGAATGATTGGCGTCCCACCTACCTGTCGGCCGGTAAAATACCACCACATCAAGTAACAGGCTCCGTGAAATGGTCGGGCGAAATTCCTGGCCATATTTCCGAGCTTGGCTGATGGAGTGGTCCGAGAAAAGATTGGTTTATATGGTAAATCGGTTAAAAGAGATATCACCCCGCCACACTGTACATTCCGCGATATCGACCGAAGAAATTTTCGAATAAGTTCCGTGCGTTTAGCGGACGGCCCTGACTGAAATGGAAACAAATCATGATGATTCGGAGATAAAAAATTCCGGAGGTTACGAGATTCCCATTCGGATCTCTGGGGTGGCTATGTCAGGGGGAGCATTATGCAAATGTTTTGATAAATGACCGAACTGCAAACAACTCGTCACCGCGTAATCGGTTTCACCGGTGTAACACTGTCAATGTTCAACTAAAACCGCATTTTTTAATATCAGAGGCATCGATTTAACCAATATGAACGTAAACGCCGTCCACCAATATTCGCAAACAGCGAAACCAGATATCCCAGCCCTAACTGAGACACAGGTCGACTCGTCAACTGACTCAACATATCTCCGTTGCCTAGGATACTGTGGCGGTTCCGCCAAGCCCCACAGTTCGCTTACCTAAAAGCCCCCATAACTTCCACCCAATCTCATAATTTCGCTAATGCAATCGCATTAGCACCTTAAATGCTTCACGCATCAAATAGATCCAATTTATATAACCTAAAAGTACCCGTAAAAGAATTCTTGCCTGTCATGCATTTCTTCGCATACAATTCCCTGTAAGAATCTTTTCCTAGCTTATCAGGAATCCCAATCTCACCAAGTGCATTTCCCCCTAGACGAATTCCTGAAAACAAGATGATTTGGCTTACATACAATCTAACCATCACAACAGGCAGCATACACATTGCGTCGCCTATTTCCCGTCCTCACCAAGTGTATCATAAATCACCATACATACACATTGGCTGGCGACCTACACCCAAGAAACCAAAACAAATATACCCATCTCACGTCTCTTGGTACCAATTAAATCCTGCGGCATAAGCAAATACAAATAGGTATGGTATACTTACCCTTGGCAGCGATGCAATAAACACAATAAATTCACGGTAATCTAGCTAAAGCCCTTTAGCACATTTCCACATTGCATTGCCACCTATTTATTTAGCAGCAATACATATCTCAGACAAAAACCCAAACGTTCCCTTTGTCTTTTCATATTTCGGGATCTGCTTCTCATTAGCAGAAGTATAAGCAAACACAAACCCAATTAGCATCCAATGAGATTCGAGTTGTTTGCTTAGCCGAAATCACTTCTCATGGATGCACATTACCCTTTCTTTCTTTAGATCCGTTCTCATGGTGTGCCCCATGAAAAAATCATATACACACATACATGTGTACTACCAACGATCTTCACCCCAAACGATTGAATATCGTTGAGACCATTTCCATCCGCCGACCGTCATGGTCGTTGCCGCACCCGCTCTCCTTAACGCTGCGGAGATGCGTTAAATTCGAAGTCGCGAGTGTCCGAGCGTTTAGTCAGTTTTTTGTGTCGCGTGTTAAAAATACCATCACTCGCATTATCACCAGTACTATAATTAAAAAAATCTCGCGGCAGTGATATAAAATGAATAATAAATGTCTAGACATTATCCGAACAATATTGTGTGTTTTATTTCAACGGTTTTGTCTCCTCGCTGTGTCGCAGTGTCCTGGGTGTTTATCTCTCACCTTTACCCCTGGTTGTGAACGAACGAGGCGGCGTTCGTTCATTTATTTGTGATTAACTTTTGGCGGAACTTGCATTAAGTGAATGATGGGGAAGAAGTGAACGGAGTGTCCATGCCTGGCACAATACTTCTCCTCCCCACAATGCTTTTTACATTCGAGATCTCGTTTTAACGGTGGTCTGCGTCTTCAGCCGATCCGATTTAACTTGCCAAAGGGAAGAAGCATTGGAACCCAATAATTTAGACATCATTTGGATGAAAATCGTGCTGAAGAATGTTGTGAAATTTCTTGTTGTCTCTACCGCTCTCCGAATGACGATCGATAAGCGACACTTCTTGAACATTCTTCGCGTATCGTCGACTGGATACAAATCAACCATCCGGCTTCTGATTTGTCGTGCTTGGCGACTTTAACCCACAGGATGCGGGCTGGTTGGCACATTCTAACAGAACTGACGAAGTTGGGAGACTGACTGAGACATTCGTGATTAGTCACAATTTGACTCAACTCGTGAAGTAATCAACGCGAATACTAGATGACTGAGGCGAGTTTGCGAACACCCTGGATATGTTTCTAAAACCCGATGTTTTTCTAATATCTGAGTCATTTAATATTTATACCGTGAAAACGACTGCAAACTCGGATCACTGCTTGTCATCGGTTGCGCAAAGACTTACATTTCGAACGAAGAACCAACCTACGCTGCTCCATACAGTATGGAGGTACGTGGCCACTAACTAGGACGATTTGCGGGATTTCTTCGCATCCTTTCCGTGGTCAGAGGTGTGCTCTGGAAACCCCTATGTTAACGCAACCGTGGAGTCAGTCGCTGAGATTATTCTTTTGACGATGAAGATTTACATTCGGCATTCAATCAAACGAAATTTATTTAATAAACCTTGGTTTGATAAAAAATGCGCACAGGTTACAGCGGCGAAAGATAGAGCTTGTGGGCAATGACGCTCCAAACCCACGGAAGTCTGAAGAACGAATTTTGCCAGAATCAGAAACGCGTGCAACCAGACAATTGATACCACGCAGAAGGTTCACCCTAACAAAGTGATCAACAAACTTCTTGAATGATGTCCAAATTATTGGTTTGCGTCCCTTCTGGTCAATGACAAAGGCTATCACCAGTAATGTCGATTCCTTCTCTTTTCCGCCGTTAGTAACGGGCGGCGGGGTACTAATCACGAATTCGAAGGATTGAGCTAAGAAGTTCACGAATTTATGAACTTCTGAAACTGAACGTCTGAAACCATCTGTATCGCGCCGGCGCAATTTTCAATACCGAGTGTGAAGTTCCATCCACGCGCTATTCAACGCATTCTACGTGGAATCGACTGTAAGAAAGCAACCGACTCAATTGGAATACCAGCAATAGGCCTTAAAAACGGTGCTTCACAACTGTCGCCAATTCTTGGCAAACTCTTTCGCTTATCTTATCAGTGGACCTTTCCTATCTTCTGTGACTTCGCTCGAGTTCAGCCAATCCCAAAGAAGAGGAAAATGTGCCTTCTGCAAAATTATCTGCCAATAGCATTACTGTCTATGTTAACCAAGGTGATGGGGCATGTCATCAATGCCGAGTTGATTAAATATATGAAATGTAACGGACTTTAAAAGATCGTCACAATGAATTCCGTAGCAGGTGGTCCATGGGAGACTGTTTGACCTTTGTAACTGACATCTGGACATCTACAATTGGAAATCATGGTGAATGGAGAGCGGTCGCATTGGAATCTCTAAGGCTTTCAACCGCATCTGGCATCGACCTTTGCTAAGCAAACTTCGTTAATAGGGACTTTCCAAAACAACCTTACGACTGGACGATTAGTTTCCTTGAAAATCGACCAATCCGGGTTGTTGTGGACGATGTATCATGGATCCGTATTCTATTCATTCTGGGGGTGTCTCAGGGTTCTATTTTGGCTGCAACCTTGCTTTTGCTTCCCATTAAAGATTTGTAGGAATAAACGGGTAACAAAATATTATTTTGCAGATGATAGTATACTTATCTCCTCATTCTCGAATCATAGACCGATGAATGCATCAATGTCGCACCAGCTGAGATGTTGCTAGATCAACTCTCTGAATCGGGATCTGGATAAGATCCTACAGTGGGGAAATGCAAATTTCGTCACTTCAATGAAACGGAGGCGCAATATTCTTCATTCACAAGGGAAAATGTATCGTCGGCTCCACAAATGATGATGGATCGCCAAGCACTTGAATCTAAGGAAAGCATAAATTTGCTCGGCATCATGGTCAGCGGGAATGTATCGTGGCATGAACACGTATCAAACATCACCAGGTCCGCCTCTAGAAAATTGAGTTATCTTTTTAGTGGCAAAAAATATTTTACTCCGGCCTAACTTCTTCTGTTAAAATCTCAATTTATCCGCGCTCGCATATTGTTCCCATGTTTGGAACTCTGCCCTATAAGCATACCCTCGACCTACTTGAGAGCATATTATAGACCGGTGATGCTCCTGATCAAGGACATGGCGATGTCCTTGGGACTGCTGTCGCTATCACCCCGAAGGCGCATAGCGAACGTTGGTCTGTTTTACCGATATTATCACGGGGACTGATCCTCGGAGACTCCTTGCAGTATTCCCTGAAATTCTATTTATTTGCGCTTCACAAGACAATCCGATGGATCCCAACAATTTGCGATTCATCTCCCGACGACACGCACATCTCTGTACGAAAACTTGTTCCGCTACAGAACGGGAAAACGGTGGACCTCCCATCATTAAGTTCCGAAACATAGTCAAAGATTTTATCATATAATATAATGGTACGATACTTCTCATGGCATGATGTGATGATTCCGCATCGGATGACTGGCGAATTTGTCGTTTCCCTTCAGCTCGTCATTCTTATTCTCACCGATAGTGTTATAAATTCCGTGTTGAGTGTGTGCAGTGGTATTTTCCGTTCTTAGTGCTTTAGTCTATCGTGCGGTTTACAGATTTCTTTATTGTGGACGACAACGGTGGCCCAATCGTCCCGGAGGCCCCGGAACCATCGAATGACTGGTGTTAGAACTCAACCTACCACAAATTCCAATTTTATAACTCACTGGAGGATTGGCCTTGGATCCCAATCTACCGCCTATTCCAATGTTTTCGACAGCTCCATCAGCTAATCTCCAAAATATAGTTAAGCATTTGTGCGACTATTTCACGTAACCTATAGCAAGACTTGTTGGTACCTCGCCGAGCGATTGGGGTTGGAATTAAGAAATATGATAACAACTTCTTACTGGTAAACTTTTGCAATATCATGGTAGTTCCACCGAAAAGTACTGACTAACTTACAGAACGGAGCTAACTAACTTGAAGACGCGAGAAATATCTTACTTTATCAGGAGCACCAACAACTACCTGGGGGGGTTGAACCTTCAACTAGAAGGAATATATATTGGAAGTTGAAAAAAAATTGCAGCGAAATACGTAGGATTAGAACACAATCTATAAGGATTATAAACTTGTGTATCCATCCAAAGCTGAAATTCGGTTCCAATATTTGGTCATAAATATTGCTCGTGATCTCGGATTTTGCATTTCACCCTCACTACTTATTCACCCGGGAAAGTGGCCAATCAGAGCATCCAAAAGTAGCTTTGGAGTGAATCTATAAATATAAGGAACCGTTCTTCAGTCGAATCACATGGCATAGGGCGCTTTGTCAGATCAAGTTTTTAGAACAATCCATAGACATTCAAGGCCAATGTGCATCGATACCTACTTTTACAATCTTCTACTTTTTCTTCAGACAACACGATGTATTTATATTTAATGGTCAGTCACTCACTGACTTTCAAAGCGACAACTTGCCCCAGTTTTGCTCGCTCTATTTTCTCATTTACTTAACCGATATATTCTCAGCACTTGTGACAACCCACTGTCTTGTTTTCTAAAGCCTCGATATGGCTTTATATGGATCTCAATCTTCCGCCTATTCCAATGTTTTCGACCGCTTCATCACCTAATCTCCAAAATATAGTTAAGAACTTGTGCGACTATTTCACGGAACCTATAGCAAGACTCCCACCCCCAAATCAATCAACCGGCCAATACATACCCCCAATCTCTGCGGAACTCTTTGTACTGCCCGCCCCAAACCTACACTAGCCCCCTCCCGACCTAATCAAGACAACTCTGATTCCCCCAAGGAACGAAAAACCGATAACCACAACCTCTCTCGTAAAAGGAAGTTTTCCTTCAAACTTCCCCCTAATACAGTACCTTTTAACCCTAACTCCACCCCATCGCCTCAAAACCCCCAAGCCACACTCCCTGCTCATCCCATACCCCCCCCCCCCCCCCCCCCACCCAACGATAACATCAAACAAATACCCCAATTTAATCAAAGCGCTTTCTATTAACCCATCACACCAGTCACTTTTCAAGTCCTTTTATGCGTATTTGACCCCGTCTTCCCCCCGCAGTAAAAATCACACAGCTTACCCCCCAAGCATCTGATTGCCGCTACGCACTGTCCAAGCTTAGAGACCGAATGATATATGCAAAAATTCGTTTCTTTCTAGCGTATCTCCACGACAAATCTGTTTCTGTCTGCTAAGACGGCAAAACTAAAACTCTGGGTGTCAAACTCTCTATTCAACAGGAAGGTTTACCTACTGACGTCCCCAGTCTCCACAATCTATTTGTAAAATTCCACGTAATTTTTAACTTATCGCCTCACAAAGTATCGAATGACCTAAAAGCTTTCGGCCACTTCGTTCACTCCAGAACGTTATCACATCTTCAACATAGTAAGGTAATAAGTTTTTTCGTTCCTAAACCTCTGCCCCCCCGACCGACAGTATAACTTCCCTTATCCTCTATTATTAGAACGTAAGAGGTCTTCGCTCAAAGACCCAATCCATTCTGAAAAACTCCCATCGCCCCCCTTTCGACATTTTTGCTTTAAATGAAACGAACTTAATCCCCGGCATTCATAACCTGGAACTTTTTCCACCCACGTTCACCATCTTCCACGATGACCTCCTCAACCATACTGCTGACTTTTCTTCCAACCGACTAGTGCTCTTCGCTGTCCATAACAGCTTCGACTCGTCACTTGTCGCTTTCCCTACCTCCTTCAAACTGGACTTTGTGACAGTCAAAACTATTCTTCCTCCTAAATCAACCTTTGTCATGTGCTTCTATGTCTTACCATCCCAACCTATTGAAGTTAACGAGCTAGCTCTTAATGCTATCGACCATATAATCGAGCTGAGTAATTGCGATGAAGACATCATCATCTTTGGAGATTTTAATCTTCCACAACTCAATTGGGTTATATTTGACGATCATTTACACTTCACCTCCCAACCCACCTCTGCCAAGGAATGTCTCTTCATAGATTGACTAGATGATTCTTGTCTGTCAAGTCAGCAACGTTCGAAACCTTTTGGGTAGGCAGCTTGACCTCATCTTTACAACAGACCCTATCAATACACCCGTCTCATCCAGCACCTTTGTCCTTACATGTATAGACTATCACCACACCCCGCTCTCGTGACCTGCTTTTGAGTCCATTCGCCACCCTCCGTCCCGTCTTCCAATCATTATGCCTACGATTCCCATAAAGCTAACTTTCGCCTCATCAACTACCTAAGCTGCATTTCGTTCAACTACGATAACCTATCCCTCGAGGATAGCATCACCCACTTATATACCGAAATCCTTTACACTATGTCCCTGATCGTTCCCTTCTGTAGACAAAGAACATCAATCTCGTCCCCTCCATAGTACAATCACAAGCTGCGTTCCTTGCTTACCAAGGGGACAGCCGAGTTATCTTTTTAGAGCCAAGAAATACTTCACTCCTGTCCAACTGCTTCTCCTGTATAAACCCCAAATTAGACCTACGCTTGAATATTGCTCTCATCTTTGGAGCTGTCCTCCTAAACATATCCTCAACCTACTTGGGAGCATGCAGAGACGAGTCATCCGCCTGATCGGGGACACGGAGCTGACTCCGGGACTACACTCCCTGTCACATCGAAGGCGCATAGCTGACATCTTTTTGTTTTACAGATTTTATCACAGGTACTGTTCTTCGGAGATTCGTGGTATTATTCCGCGGAATTCGGTTTATATGCGCTCCACGAGACAATCGGACGGATCCCAACAATTTGCGGTTCATCTTCCAACGGCGCGAATATCTCTGCAACAGAACTCATCCGTTACAGAGCGGGAAAAGTGTGGAATTCTCTCCCCGCACGAGAGTATCCAGACTATTACAACTCACAACTGTTCAAAAAATACTGCAACAGTTATTTGGCGGCATCTCGAGGCGCCGACCCGGCGCTATAGGACCTCTCCCGGGAAAAGTGTTTAAAAAAAGAATAAGTTAACCTTCTCTCTGAATCGAACTATTTCCGACTACTCCAACTTTCTCGGCTGTTACCTCCCAATTTACGGAACTGTACAAAACCCTTTATCGAAGCTATTTTATCAAAACTCACACCAGTCTCAAAAATTACCCCAAAACCTTCTTTCAATTCGTCAATAATAAACGTAAATCCGATGGTTACCCCACATCGCTTACCTTAAACTCTCATACTGCATCTGATCCTGTTACTGTTGGTAACCTCTTCGCCACTCATTTCAAACAATCATTCACTAATGACTCCTTTGTTCCTGAACCGTCATACTTCAACTACCTACTTAACTTTTCCCCCAGGCCCCTTCTCCACAACTTCTTTGATCCACCCTGAATTGAATCTTAGCTACTGCAACTCAAAGACGAGTTTATACTGGGCCTTGATGGTAACCCTGCAATTCTCCTCAAGAAATGCTCATCCATTCACTCTGCTCGCCTTTCAATGATCTTCAATCTCTCACTCTCTCAAGGCGTATTCCGCCACATTTGGAAAACCTCCTTCATCACCCCCAGGCACAAGATGGGTCCCAAGAACGATGTCGCGAACTACCGCCCCAACGCCAAACTGTCCCACTTACCCAAGATTCTCGAAAGCATTCTATACGAATCTCTTTGTTTTCGTTGGAATTTTTTTATTTCACCAAGGCAACATGGTTTTCTTAATGGGCTACCCACTACAACCAACCTTGTTGAGTTTCTGGCAGTTCTACGAACCACACAATCCACTACAGGTTGAGATATCGTCGTTCCACCAAGGAACTACTCACCTATATCCAAATTGCACATGCCCACAGACACGTGTCCTCAAAAGTCCTCCTTTCCACCTGAAACAAAGGTAACATGCATCTGGGAGGTAACAACCCCACGTATTCACAGATACGTGGGTCACAAGTCCGACCAATTGTCCTACGCCTGCACAGCGATCGAAGGACACGACACGGCATAGAAGTTGTGTACCAATCCATTAACTGGCTATACACAAACGGTTGGCTCAGCTGCGCCAGATGTCAACAGACATCACTTTTCCGGCGATAAGCGAATTGTCGGAAATCCAATCCGCCAGCCAAACCTTTGTCTCTCCCGCAATATACTTCGTCCAAACAAAGACCAATGCGAGCACCAGCAATAAACCAATGCTGTTCCCATAGGGATATGTAAACAACGATAATTACATTATCCCATGATCGACTACTGTAAACCGAACGCTCGATTGTTTACGTAAGCAATTCATCAAAGGTGTGAAAATGTTGACGATCACATAATGATCCACAGCAACCTGCCAATAACCTCCGCGCCTGTATGTGTGAGCACGATCTTGACTGGTGATTCTCGATGAGAGAAAGTCACCACCCAAGGAAAGTGAAAAAAGGGAAAAGAAAACGATGGGATGAATAGGATCATCCCCGAGAGAAAGTAACCACAGTCGTCACAGAGAATCCGAACGAGAAGGGTAGTAAGTCCGCGCCGCGCAATTAATCAAAACCCCTGACTTCGCACTTAAGAGAAAAAAAAAAAACGATCGCGAACACAAGCAATACTTAATAACGAAAGATAGACAATACTTTTCGTGTCGGTCGAAAGTGCATGCGTGCCGGATATCCGTTCGATAATTAACAGTCACGGAGGTGAGATCCTCCATAAAAAAAGGAGTTTTTGTCGTGTGTTATAAAAGGACGAGATTAATATGTGTCATGTGAATTAAATAAGCGTGATATTAAGCAAACATTTTTTAACAGCAGTGTTAATAAAAACAGCATTAAATAAACAATGAAAATAGAAAATAAATTTAAAAAAATTTTAATTCCTCTTGGTGTTTCATTTGTAACCGTGTTCGCTCTGTGTGTATTTCTCCTCTGTAGTAAACAGTGTTCGGCGGAACACTCCAACATCATTACTCAATCGACAGTTTGTAAAACCGCCAAAAGTTCACTTCCTTTACACTTTCAGCGCTAGGGCACGGTAATGAGGTTGATATGGTCTTAACCGACCTCAGTAAAGCATTTGACTAAATCTCCCACAATCGATACCTCCTTTCCTTATCCACGTTCTCTTCTTCCGCTCGCACTGTGCTCTGACATTTAAGGGTACTTCAAAATCCCCTTTTGTGCGCGTAAACAAATTTCAAATTATCCGCCCTCGGCTTCGAATCTGAATTACTGAAATGGATTTCCTCCTATCTAAGGAATAGGCTTTATTCCGTTCGGTTCAGGTTCATGATATCCAACCGTTGCCGCCTATGGGATCCCTCGAGGAAGCCACCTGGGTCCTCTTCTATTTATACTTGTCACTAAAGACATTGATAAGGTCATTAAGCATTCCTGCTTGTCCCTGTACGCTGATGACACCAAGGTACACAAGATCATCAAGTCACCACCTGATTCTGCACTGCTGCAATCAGACCTTGACAACTTCTCGATTTGGTGTTGTTACGTAAGTAACTCCTGGTTTTGACGAAGCACAAACTCGGCTACATCGACGTGTTAAAAAATTCACATGTTTAAATGTATTAAATAAACAGGTCATATAAAAATATGTAGCTTGTAATCGAATTGATTGACTGTGGCTGCTTTGTGTTTCAAGTTGAATACCGCGTATAAACCCAGACCTTCGTTAAGGCAGAGGTTAGAGGTAGAGTGAAAAAAGAAAACGCTAACGGTGTGGATTTTTGGAGGATCGCTAGTTAGAGTAGCAGTAGAGAAGCAGTCAAGTAGCAAAAAGGGTGAAAGTCTGTGTGTGACGTTTTTGCTTTTGGCGTGAGGCTCGTCTCTAGTGGAAGTTTGTTTTTGCATGTTTAAATTATTAATTCGTCGCGTACTCGTGTAATCATCATCATCATCGGCACTACAACCGGGGACCGGTCTTGGCCTTATTTAGCAAGTCCTAAGGCTTGTTAAATTTTCCATAATGATTTATTTTTTCTGGGCAAGGTCATTAGTCTTGCGCCAGAGGCTCCCCGACGGGGAATCGAACCCGGGTGACAGGCGGGTATACTAACCACTATACTATCGAGGAGCCCGTACTCGTGTAATAGTATTGTATAATTTGTAAGAGCTATGAAGTTTATCTTCCACGGTCCGTGGTCTTATGTGTCGTTTTTGTGGTCTAGCCGTTCCGAATGAGTGGCCAGTTTTCCGTTCCCGTTTCTTGTTTTCCCCGTTCGTGATAACGGAGAATAACCAAAGGAGATCACAAAGTCAACCTTAAGAAAGGGAAGAACCAACTGTGGAAGTAAGACAATCGTAAATGTATATATTGAACTAAATAAAGGCGCACCAGAGGCATAAAACAAGCAACTTCAATAAGATCGAACCAAGTGTGTAGCATTTTAGTAACGAAGCAAGGCGAGTATCTCTAATTTTCTGCCAAATAATAAGCTAAGACTAAACATAAACATAAACGGACGACCAAGGTGTTTTTCTTGAACAAGAAGTTACAGACACTCCTGGGATTAGCGGCGAGAGTCACCTCTAAGACCATCGACCCCGGTTGTTGAGACGGCATTTACCGGATAGTTGGAGCGTAACCAGCCCAACCACAGTGAAGGGCGAACACATCTCGAACGGGTTTTTGTGCTTGAGAAGAGGGCTCTTCTGTCCCAATTACCAACGGACCAACGCCTTGGAAGCCCAGCACCTGAAGTCGTCTATGGGGTGCCAAGTGAAGACGACGACTGAGAAGGCTACCTACCTACAATACTGACGCCTCCATTACTGTGAGTACCTCTTGTTTAAGCCTATCTGTTGCCCTTAACCAGTGGCGCTCGAGAATGCGACAGTCCGGATAGTATACACGATACTACTCCCCTGCAATTTCACCACAGACCCAATTCAAATTAGTCAGATCTGCAGCATTTGGCGCAGATCTACAACTCTTATGAAAGAACCATTAGCCCAAATTTGCGAATACTGGCTCCCTACAAAGTAAAGATATTGGAGGAAAAACACTTACAACATTGAACTTGACAACATACGACACATACAGCACGACTCTATACATCAAACAAATATTAAAGCTATATTTATATATAACAAACTGGCGCTGCGGACAGGATTCGAGGAAGCCTGAGTGTGCAAACTCGTAAGCGCTTGAAAAGCCCGAATCCGAAAGGAACCAGAAGGATTAGATAATATAGGTTACAAAATAAGATCTGAAAACAAAAATACAAAATGTACAGACAAACATTTACAAAAGCTAGCCGAAAGCCTTAGTTGCTAGTGCTACTAGATTTAAGTTACTATGTAATTTACTTACATTGTAATAAATAATAAATAAATAAATAAAAAATAAATAAATACATAATATAACATTTTCTGGGATATACGGTATACATTCCAAATTATATTACATTGAATTACATATTACATTACAATTGGCTGGTCATACATAAAAATATATTATTATTATTTATTGGCCTGTAGGAACCCGAAAGTTCATGACCTCACCGACTCGGCTCCGCCATTGTTCCCTGTCCTGTGCGCTCTCCTTCCACGTTCGACCATCCGATCCGATCTCCTCGAGGTCCAATCTAACATTGTCCTCCCATCTCCGTCGCGGCCGTCCTGTCGGTCTCTTTCCCGTTAGTTTACCGTCAAGAATTCTATGCACGGTCCTTTTTTTTTTTTTTTTGGTTTCGGTAGGAAGGTGGAAATCGTCAAAAGATACCTCTAGACCGATCCAGGGGCATGTCGGGTTTTTACCGACTAAAACCACCTCCCGCCAGGCTCATATTCCCGTTGATCCCCGCGGAACTTTCTTTTAGATATGCCATCGCGGGGCGGGACGGAGTTTACCTGTTACTCCGCTCGTCACGTCGCAACTGCTGCATCATTTCACAGAGAATACCACTGGTTACGGACCATGCATGTTTTGAACTAAGCATGTATTCTATTACTCCAGCCGGAGTAACTGTCCGTCTCGTGTGTCTCTCCAAAATCGTTCGTGCGGTCTCTAATCTCACGCACTCTGTGAGTACGTGTTCCGCGTTCTCTATTTTGTCTTCGCAATACAAGCAGTATGGGTGATTCACATGCTTATACTTGTGCAAGTATTGCCGAAAGCATCCATGTCCTGATATTAGCTGAGTCAAGTAGTAATTCAGCTCGCCATGTTTTCTTTTCACCCATGTTTCTATATCAGGTATCATGGTGTGGGTCCTATCATCGCCCATTTGCGCTACGTGTCCGGCCCATCTTAATCTTCGCGACTTGATTACTCTCACTATTGTAGCTTTGCGGTATAGCGGTATAGAAAATGAATAAATATATATATATATACATTCAAATATATAACATTGGATAATATTACAATTATATTACATTAGCGCATATATACGAATCTTATTATATTACAGTGTGACAAAAATGCCTTTGTACTTAACATCACCAAATAAATGCCAATCTATAGCCTTTTCCCGTAAACGTATTCACTCCTCCTCGCATCCCTATTCCCTTCATAACCAAACTCCGACCGTTGTCCAATGTAGTCGAGACCTTGGCATCCTTTTGAACAGGGAGCTTAACTTCCTCTCTCAATTTGACGAGATGATCTGGAAAACCAAACCACCCTGCCCTCGGATTCGTGAAACGATTGTCTGAGGAATTCTCCGACCTCTATGTAACTCGACCCCTTTACCTTCCCTTTGTCCGTTCACTGCTAAAATATGCTAGCCAGGTATCCTCCCCTTATCACAAAACCCATATCCGTAGAATCTAAAGTATTCAATGATGCTTCCCTCGGTTCACTCTCCGAGGGCTAGAATAGGAAAAGCCTTTAATCCTGCCCCCGTACATTAACCGCCTCAAATTAATCAGCCTCAGAACCCTTCAGGGGCACAGGCTCCTGGCTGACACAGTGTTCATTCATCGGTGTTACGTGCGGCTTCCGCCATCCCCCATCGTTTGTTTTATTTTAAAATATAATTTAATAATAGATGGTAAGGTGGTGAAAAAAACACACGATCCACATGTTGAATGTACGAACGTACACTTGTTCGATTGTGGATCGTGTGGAAGCTGAATCCCTTTTCGGAGTGGGTGGAGATCGAGAGGGAGAGAGTGGCGAAGTAGTCTTGTTCTAGAAGTAAAAAAGAGCAGTCGTTGTCGAGAAGAAGAAAAAACAAGAACACAGAACTGGTGCGCGTTGCGATTAAAAAAGAAAAAGAACGGCCTATAAAAAAGAAACGGTAAAACTAGCACGTGCGAGAATAACGAAGAAAATATCTGTGAAAGTAAAAAAGTTGTAAAGTCGTGGTTGGGCCACAAGAGGCAAAATAAAATTAAGGTGCATTTGGATGTTCTGTTTTTGTTGGCTGTTTCCCGTCGAGCTGCACAAGGACCTGATTTTATTACCGGGCGATGCAGTTACCATTCACGGTATACCCAGGTAAACTGTGCATTCTTTAACGCTTGATTCTCAGGTGCTAGAGGGCCGCAACGGTGCCTCGCAACCACGCTAAACGAATAAGAAAAAGCGGTAGCAGAGGATATTAAAAAATGTGAGTACAAGCTTTAGCTCGGACTCGACTCCAGAAGACATAGTCCAGCAGAGGATATTCGAACACGGTGGTAATGAAGAAAGAAATACCACAAATGGCGCAGCCGGTGGTCATCACCTAAAGAGCCAATATTCTAACATATTTGCTGGTAATTAATCAAGTGTGTGGTGAGGGAAGTTATTCCGTACGCACCTGCGTTCCCGCAGCGGTGAAGATACAGCCACAGCAAGGACGGAGATTGGTGATGTTCCTGGATCGACCCCGATTGGCAAGTTGTTCATTTTATTATTGTTTCCTATTTACTTATTTATTTATTTATTTATTTTGCTTTTGTGTTGAAAACATAATTTTAGTAGCTGTGTTGTGATTTTCAAAAATTTAAAAAAAAAAAAGAAAAAAAAAATTGTTATTTATTAGGTGGTTATATTCATAATTGTAGTGTATATTTACAAATTAATAGTTATTGTATTGATTAGCATTAAGTTTTCTTTTTCAAGAGATCTGTTAGTTTAAGTTACATTTTAAGCGGAGGTGTATTGTGATCTCGCGTCGTGGGATTTTCGAATTTTGTTGCGAGTCGCGTTGTAGAAATTTGTTTTTGTCAATTATAAATTGATTCGAAATTCTCTGTCTCTCTCTCTCCCCGACTCTCTTCCAACTGTGAGGAATTGCGTTTTTCCTGATTTCGCTGTGAGCTTATTTGTTTTGTGCTTTTTGTGATTGTGTGATTCCGTTGGAATTTTGTTTACGGGCTGATCTTCTCTGTTGTTCCGGGTTTCCTTGTTGTACATTAGGTCCCTATAGTGATTGCGAGAGAGGAAGGCTCGTCAGCCGGCGTCCTGTTGTATATTAGGTCCTTGTGCTCGTGGGTCTCTGAGGGTGTTCTTGGTCTGCCCCCGAGAGGATTAGCGTTGGAGTGGTATTGCACAGCCGGCATATAGATGCTGACGAGACAGCGGCAAAAGGAGAGCCGAGAGGGCACCCCTGCGAGTAGCTGTGTTGTGATTTTCAAAAATTTAAAAAAAAAAAAAAGAAAAAAAAATTGTTATTTATTAAGTGGTTATATTTATAATTGTAGTGTATATTTACAAATTAATAGTTATTGTATTGATTAGCATTAAGTGAGTACAAGCTTCAACTCGGACTCGACTCCAGAAGACATAGTCCAGCAGAGGATATTCGAACACAGTGGTAAAGAAGAAAGAAATACCACATCGGCTATTCTTCGGTTGGGGCGATTGCGCATACCTCCTTAACTTAGTTGCTTTCAACACGAACCCTCGTAATACGCATAATCCCCGCCTTCTCTACACACGTCCCCCACAACACCTATTATGGTGTCAACGAACCCCTTTTGCGGATGCTGAGAAATGTCAACTCCGACTCCACCTTGGTCTACATCGACCTCTCTACCCACACTCTCAAGCTACACTTTAATCTCTAACCTGCCCCCACCCCCCGGCCCTACTGTTCCCATCATAATATGACCTCTTCACCTACGGGTAAGCTTAGTTATGTTAGCTTTTATTTTCTTTACTTTGTAAAATTATATATACCTTAGTTCGTAAGTACTTACAGTGGTGGAAAAAATAATAGAAACAAAGATTAGATAACGATCAACAATCAGTAACTGCGTACAATTTGGTTTTCCTTCGATACCAATTCTATACCCGAACCGTACCTAACAGTAGTTTGATATGGTGCATCAATTTGCTCTTATCGGTTTTTTGTTTTTGCTTAGTAGTAAAAAATGCAAGCGAATGGAATATTCTGCCTGGAAAAAATAATAGAAACAAACCATCACCACAGTCTTCAATCGTGATTGTGAAGTAAACTACTGGTCCGTCTTTATTGAAATCTTCGTAAATTTGTTAGACTTGTGTTTTAGTGCTTGTTAGAAAAAAAAACAAGCAAACTAAAATTTTGTGAAAATGGCTTGTGGAGTACATTGCACTAGTTCCGATCGTGAATTGATAAAAAAAAAAAAAAAAAGAAATGACGGGAAAATATTGGATGAAATAGCTAAGCTAATGAAGTGCCCTAAGAAAAAAATATTCACAGCTCTTCATTCAGGTCCCAAAATGGAAACCAGAGGCAGAAAAAGAAAAACAACCTCACGATTCGACAAACTGCTAATCCGACTATCCAAGAACAAGCCGTTTTTGTTTTTTCTTCAACGGAATTAAAAAATGACTTAAACGCACTTGTACGAGTCGTATTACAATTAGAAACAGACTAATAGAAGCGGGTCTTCCTGGAAGAAGTCCCAGAAAAGTTCCATACTTGAGCAAGAAAAATATAAAGCAGAGACTCGCTTTTGCCAAAAAACACCTCCACCGTGCGAATTGGACTGACATCTTATGGTCGGATGAAACCAAGATTAATTTGTTTGGTTCCGATGGAAAAATGTACGTCAGACGACCAATGAACTCAGAATTCGATCCAAAGTATACGAAAAAGACAGTGAAACATGGTGGAGGCTATTTAATGATTTGGGGGTGCTTTTCAGCATCTGGTGTTGGTCCAATTTTTCTTATAAAGGACAAAATGTGTGACAAAGATTATATAGAGATCTTAAACACCGTTATGCTACCATTTTCTGAAGAGGGCATGCCTATTAAATGGGAGTTTAAGCAGGATAATGACCCCAAACGCACCTCAAAATTGGCTAAAGAATGGTTTCTTCAAAACAAAGTCGATGTTATGGAGTAGAAATCGCAGTCCCCTGATCTTAACCCAATAGAACACCTATGGGGCATTCTTAAGTTAAGTTTAAGATCGGAGGCTACAAAGCCGAAAATAAGGAAGAACTTTGGTCCAAAATAAAAGATGAATGGTACTCTATACCACCCGCGACTTGTACCAAACTAGTCAATTCCATGGGACGAAGATGCGAAGCAGTCATTAAAAACAAAGGTGCAACAACTAAGCATTAAAACGATATGAAACTGTAAATTAATTCTTCACAAAACAAACAAAAAACTAATTTGTCTCTATTATTTTTTCCAATCAAATCCAAGGAAAACCGGAATCAATTTTTTTTTCACTATTTCTCCCTTTTTTTAATTAAAAATTTAGTATTTATTTTAGGTATTACAGTGCACCAAATCTATTAGTATATTTTTAATTCTTATTTTTCCTTAACGATTAATGTTGAAGAACAAGCTTGTTTCTACTATTTTTTCAATCACTGTATATTGCTTGAATTAAGCCAATGAATAGGGTGGTAGCCCCACTAAACTAAATGACTATTAATATGTTAGTCCTTTGTACAAATTATTAAAAAAAAATCAAACGACCTATTTTGTTCGCTCGTAATATAAAAGAAAATTACCAACTAGGTAAGAAAGAAGTCATTAAACTTTCGTATTTATATTATTCTTACAATATTGTTATCAGCTCCTAAGGTTTTGTATTAGATACAGAAATAACCTAAAAATTTACACCCAATAAAGAAATATATATTTTTGTAGAGGGATATCTAAACCTTACCTATTTGACTTTATCATAAGTTCCATTAACTGCATCTTCATTACGAGTTGTGTTTAACATTAGGTTAACTTGTTTTACATTGTATGCTTAAAACTTCATTGACATTTGATCTCTTTTAAAATTCTACTCATCCAACTCGCAATATTCTTAGCTTCTGGTTGGGCTAGGAATTATTTTGAAAGTGGACAAATGGAGAAAGAGGATGCAATTAAAGGACGAACGTTTTTACAATTACTGTTTGGAATAATCGACACCTTCCAAATTGGTATCCGGCATAACATTCGGCATGTGCAACCCAAGTTCAACAACAATTTGAAAATATCCTACAAATTAAATCGAACGTACAATTTTCTCCCTACATTATTTTTATTTATCATTTAACATAAAAACTATTTTAAAAACAGTAGCTTTGTAAAAGCTAAGCTCTATGATATAATTATTTGTAATGTGTCGCCTCTCTACAAAGCGTAGATAAATAGAATTTATAAAATATTGAAGGACATATGTTAATTAGAATTATAATGGGTATTTATATTTATTTTGATATAAACTCTGAACGAAGCTTTGCTTGCCTTTAAAAACCAGGGCAAAGCAATTTTATAAAAATGTCGGATATAAAATGTGCCTCGTTACAACGGGCTACAATTACAACTATATAAAATATATGCTAGGTTAAATATTTTTCGAAATATTTAAGTGAATTATAACGTTTGTAGGGTGTTACTAATATATTATAAGATGATTAATTGTGTTTTACTTAAATAACGATGAAGATTGTATAAAAAGTTAAACCGGAACAGTAATAAAAATCTCAATTATATTGAGAAAATACAATGGGCTGTAGTGTTACTCGTGTGTTGGAGTAGTGTGGTTTGATTTTGGTTGCTGCCTCCGATTAGGCATTACTTGAGCAGTAGATAGTATACCTACTGGTTGGGGATGCGATGACGGATGGCTTTCTATAGGTGGAGGCATACACCAATAACCCTGGATTAAAAATAACAAGAAAAAATATTAAAAAGTGATCATTTCTTGGAAGATAGGATTTTTGAATTAATTAAAAAATAATAATAATTTTGCAAGATTAGAGGGTTTCGTTTAAAAGAAATGAGTTTATGGTTTAATTTAGCTTTTTTATCAAACCTTTGCGGTTCTCGTTAGGGGATTGGAATTTGTTGTTGTTTTGCTTTTTATAAACGATAAGTAATAGAAAAATAATATTTGACAACGTTATTAATCATATTTTTAAGTACTAAATTAAAAAGTTTCATCGATAAATATTTATAATGGGGACACTGAGTGAAGGTCATTCTAATGCAGCACATTGGATTCAATTAAGTCCAAACATTGGTATGACGAGGACTGCCAGACAAAGATTGACCAATGAAAACGTATCAGGATGATCTGTTATATAATTAATATCGTTTAATTATCATCGGGGCTTGGCTGATGGACCGGTTCGAGAAAAAGTTGGTTAGGTGGTAGTCGGTCCCAAGGTGAGATACCACCCCGTCACGCTGTACATTCCGCGATATCGCCGAGAGAAATCTTCGACGGTGTTTCGGATGTGTGGCTGATGGCCCGGACTGACACGGGGATAAGTCATGATGGTAAGTTCTGATATAAAGAATTCCGGAGGTAAACTAGTCTCCCATTCAGATTTCCGGGGGGGACTATGTCAGGGGGAACATCATGCAGATATCATGATAAATAATGGAACTTTAAGAGGTTCGTCATCGCATAACCGGTCTCGCTCTCGAGGCTCGGCCCACGCTCGACTGGTGACGGCATTTTGTAACATCAGGGGCATCGGTTTCACCAATACGAATGTAAACGCCGTCCACCAATATTTGCAAACAACGAAACCTGATATCCTTGCCCTAACTGAGACCCAGGTCGATTCGTCAACTGATTCGACATATCTTCGTTGCTCAGGATACGACTTACATTCGAGATTCCGTTTTAAGGGCGGAGTCTGCGACTCCGCGCGGTCCAATCTGGCTTGCCAGAGGATGGAGGCGTTAGAACCCAATAATATGGACATCATATGGTTGAGGGTCGTGCTGAGGAATTCCGTAAAATTTCTTTGTTGTCTTTACCGCTCCCCGAATGACGATCGACCGGCGACATTTTTCGAACATCTTTCATATATCGTCGACTGGATACAGATCAACCACCCAGCTTCTGAAATTGTTGTCCTTGGTGATTTTAATGTGCATAATTCCGGCTGGTTGTTACATTCTAACAGAACCGACGAGGCTGGGAGGCTGGCGGAGATGTTTGCTGTAAGCCACAACTTGACTCAACTCGTGGGGGAGCCAACGCGAGTGCCGGATGCCCGGGGCGATTATGCGAACACCCTGGATCTGTTTTTGACATCCGAACCGAGTATTTATACCGTAGAGGTTTCTGCGCCTCTGGGAAACTCAGATCACTGCTTGGTATCTGTCGCGCAAGCACTTGCATACCAAGCAAGCAACCGGCCTAGGCAGCTTCGTCATGTATGGAAGTATGGGGCCGCTAACTGGGACGATTTGCGAGACTTCTTCGCATCCTTTCCGTGGTCCGAGGTGTGCTTCGGAAACTCCGATGTTAACGCATGCGCGGGGTCGGTATCAGATTATTCTTCTGGGGATGGAGATGTATATTCCACATTCCATCAAACGAAGTTCGTCTGATAAACCTTGGTTTGACAAAAAGTGCGAGCCGATCACAGCGGCAAAAAATAGAGCTTTTAAGCAATGGCGCTCCAATCCCACCGATGTTAACAGAACGAATCTTGTCAGAATCAGAAACGCGTGCAACCAGGCGATTGATACCGCGAAGAAGGCTCACAACGACAGGGTGATCAATAAGCTCCTTCGGTGCCCAACTGGCTCGCGCTCCTTCTGGTCAATGGCAAAAGCTGTCAGCGGTAACTTTGCATCCTCTTCTTTCCCCCCGTTGGTGACAGACAGCGGGACGTTAGTCACGAATTCAAGGGATAAAGCTAATGTATTCGCAAATTTATTTTCGGCGAATTCAAACCTCGATCCCGGCCTTTTGGACCCACCTGTGATCTCGCCGCTACAGTCTTCCATGCGGGATGTGAGATTTCGTCCGCGCACTATTCAACGCATTCTACGTGAACTGGATTGTAGGAAGGCAACCGGCCCGGACGGAATACCAGCAATAGTCCTCAAGAACTGTGCTCCAGAACTATCGCCGGTTCTTGGCAGACTCTTCCGCTTATCTTATGCACGGAGGACCTTTCCTGCCTGCTGGAATATCGCTCGAGTTCAGCCAATCCCAAAGACGGGGAAAAAGTGTCTCCCACAAAATTACCGTCCGATAGCATTACTCTCTATTTTATCTAAGGTGATGGAAAAAGTCATCAATGCTGAGTTGGTTAAGTATTTGGAGTGCAACGGACTCCTGAATGATCGTCAATACGGATTCCGTGGCAGGGGGTCCACAGGAGACCTTTTGACACTTATAACCGATATATGGACATCTGCGAGTGAACGGCATGGTGAGTAAAGGGCGGTCGCATTGGATATTTCCAAGGCTTTTGACCGCGTCTGGCACGGGGCATTGCTGAGCAAACTTCGTTCATATGGACTTTCCCAACAGCTTTGCGACTGGACGAGGAGTTTCCTTGAAAATCGATCGATCCGGGTTGTAGTGGACGGCGAGTGTTCGGATCTGTATCCTGTTAATTCGGGGGTGCCCCAAGGTTCTATTTTGGCTCCAACCTTGTTCTTGCTTCACATAAATGATTTGTTGGAGACAACGGATAACAAAGTGTTCAGTTTTGCGGATGATAGTACGCTTGTTTCCTCCTTTTCGAGTGATTGGCCGATTGGTGCATCTGCGTCACACCAGCTGAGATGTAGACAGATTGATTCTCTGAATCGGGATCTGGATAAAGTCCTGCAGTGGGGAAAGGCCAATCTTGTCGACTTCAATGCAACGAAGACTCAGTATACAACATTCACAAAGAAAACTGGATCAACTTCTCCTCCTATATAAGTCCCAAATTAGACCCGCGCTCGAATATTGCTCTCATGTTTGGAGCTCGGCTCCTAAACATACCCTCGACCTACTTGAGAGCATACAGAGACGAGCGATCCACCTGATCGGGGACTCGGCGCTGACGTCGGGACTACAGTCGCTATCACATCGAAGGCGCGTAGCCGACCTCTGTCTGTTTTACAGATATTATCACGGGTGCTGTTCTTCGGAGATTCGTGGTATTGTTCCGCGCAATTCGACTTATATGCGCTCCACAAGACAATCCGACGGATCGCACCCGTTTGTGGTTCATCTCCCGACGGCGCGAACATCCCTACATCAGAGCTCGTTCCGCTACAGAGCGGGGAAGCTGTGGAACTCCCTTCCCACGCGAGTGTTCCCGGAACGTCACAACCTGCAACTGTTCAAAAAGAACTGCAACAGTTATTTGATGGCATCTCGGGGCGCCCACTCGGCGCTATAGGTTCGCCTCTCCCGAGAGAAGTCTAATAATAATATAAAAAAAAAAAAAAAAAAAAAAAAAAAAAAAAAAAAAAGAGGCTCTGGTATGGCGGACCATTTGAAACCCCTGAGTAATCCAATGAAATGAATGATCAATACACAAAAAACAATCTCACAAAAAACCCGGTAGGCGTAGGTGTGATGAGCCGACACTACCATAAGGGAAAAAATCATCAGAAAAACACCGACTCGGCAAAAAGAAGACGTAGGGAAAAACGAAAAAAGCGGGATATACGCGTCGGGACGTGGAATGTTCGAACGTTATATAAACCAGACGCGATACAGACGGTAGTAGAAAACACGAAACAATATAGAATGGACATCGTCGCGCTTCAAGAAGTCCGACTCCCACATCAAGTAATCGAAACCAACGGATTTACACTGGTGTGTGGAGGTACCGATACACATAACCTCGGAACCGGCTCCATCATAAGCAAGAAGATTACGCCCCATGTAAAAGATGTGAAATTTATTAATGACCGAATGTCTGTGCTAAAATACAGGGCCGATGGCACAATTATGTATTTATAAACGTATACGCCCCAACAGAATCTGCGGACGAAGAAACGAAGGACACGTTCTATGTGACCCTAGAGGATGTATTTCATGGGATCTCATCATTCGATGTTAAAATCCTCCTCGGGGACCTCAATGCGAAAATTGGAAAGGAAGATATCTTCCAACCAACTATAGGTAAAGAAAGTCTACACGACGTTTCAAATGATAATGGAATTCGAATTATCACGTTCGCAGCGTTAAAAGATCTGTTAGTAAAAAGCACGATGTTCCAGCACAAGCAAATTCATGAAGCCACATGGATATCACCCGATGGCGTAACGCGTAACCAAATAGACCACTTTCTCATACACAAAAGATACCACTCGAATATCCTTGACGTAAGATCATATAGAGGAGCTGATTGCGACTCCGGTCATTTTCTGGTGATGGGCAAAATCAGGAGTTGGCTCGCAGCAATCCCACATGGGCAGTCACGGGAGACAAGCAAAAAGTTCGATACTGATAAACTGAAAGACCTACGCAAAAGGGCTGAATATCAAAACGAACTAACGAATAGATTTAGCATTCTAGAGAATGTGAGCAGTGAGGAAGAGGAAGCTAATAGTGTGGACACTAAATGGACATTGATCAGAGACACAATCAAACTAACAGCCCAAAGGTATTAGGATTTAAGAAAACAATTAAGTCCAAACCTTGGTTTGACGATGAGTGCAGGGCGAAGATCGAAGAACGTAAACACCTCAGAGTGATCCACTTAGAAAGATATGATGAAGTCAACGCAGTAAGATACGCGACAATTCGGAGAGAGACAATGAGGCTCTTCAAACACAAAAAACGCGAATGGGAGAAGACTCGGATCGAAAAAATCCTAGAAAATTCTAGGGCAAAGAACATCAGAGGTATGTATGTCGGCATAAATTCAATTAGAAATGGCTACCGAGGGAGAGTCAAAATAATTCGAGACGCAAACGGCTGTCTGGTCACAGAAACAAACAGTATCGTGACAAGATGGAAGCAGTACTTTGAAAACCTGCTCAATGTACGCACCTATCAACCACAGATAAATGCACCAAGCGTACATACAGCCGAGCCTCAGATCCCAGAGCCGTCTCTCAACGAAATTGTAGACGCAATAAAGCGATTGAAAAACAACAAGGCTCCCGAAGTTGACTTCATACGGGCAGAGCTTATGAAGCATGGAGTAGAGACAACCGTTCGAAAGATCCACCAGCTCATCCAAACAATATGGGATAAGGAAGTCACTCCGGAAGAATGGAAAACCTCAATAGTCATCCCCATTTTCAAAAAAGGCGACAGATCTGACTGCGAAAACTACAGAGGAATATCATTGCTCCCAACCGCATACAAAATATTAACAAATGTTATTCTGGCGAGAATCACACCGTACGCAGAAGAGATACTGGGAGACTACCAATGTGGGTTCCGTAGGAACCGGTCAACAAGCGACCAAATGTTCACAATAAGACAACTGCTGGAAAAGAAGTGGGAATACGGAGAGACGGTTCACCAACTGTTCGTTGACTTCAAAAAAGCCTACGACTCAGTCGCAAGGCAGAGACTCTACCATATTCTAGTTGAGCTGGGAGTCCCAAAAAGATATGCCGCCCTCACTCAAATTTGCATGAACGAAAACAATGGGCGAGTCAGAATAGAAAACCACCTCTCAGAACCATTTGAAATCCGGGACGGACTAAAGCAGGGAGATGGTCTATCACCGTGTCTTTTTAACCTTGTGCTCGAGTATGTCATCAGAAAGGTACAAGACGACAACATGGCCGGATCATCCCTTAACGGGGTCACACAAGTGCTCCCATATGCGGATGACATCGCCGTTCTGGGCGATAATCTAGAAACTGTTAGTAAAAACTGTGAAATCATCATGCAAGCGGCAGAAGAGGTGGGCCTAGAAATAAATGAAGACAAAACAAAATACATGATTACGGCGAGAGCAGGTGGAACTCAGAGAACACATATAAACGTCAGAGGTAAGATACTTGAAAAAGTTAAAGAATTGAAATATCTGGGAACGATACTGACGGCCAGTAACGAAATGTAGAAGGAAATTAACAAGAGACTGCATTCCGGCAACGCTAGTTGGCACGCAGTCAGTAAACTGCTGAAATCCAAACTGCTATCACGTAACATAAAGCTCCGTGTCTATAGAACCATAATCATGCCGATTGTTCTATATGGATGCGAAACATGGGCTCTCACAAAACGGGAAGAAAACAAATTCCGCGTATTAGAGAATAAAGTTTTAAGGGGTATCTTTGGAGGTAAATATGACGAGGAGGCAGGACAATGGAGGAAACTCCACAACCACGAATTGGAACAGCTATATCGCAAACCTACAGTAGTGAGAGTAATCAAGTCACGAAGATTAAGATGGGCCGGACACGTGGCGCAAATGGGGAACGATAGGACCGTGCATCGAATTCTTGACGGTAGAACAACGGGAAAGAAACCGGTGGGAAGGCCGCGACGGAGATGGGAGGACAATGTTAGGTTTGACCTTGAGGAGATCGGATCGAATGGTCATGCGTGGAAGGAGAGTGCCCAGGACAGGGAACGATGGCGAAGCCGAGTCGGTGAGGTCATGAACTTCCGGGTTCCTACAGGCCAATAAATAATAATAATAATAATATAACCCCCGGAACGATAATACAATTAATTCGCCGCACATTTCGTCACAATCATTAAAGTAAAAAAAAAGTGTGATTGCACATAAAATTTATTGGGTCACTTTACAATTTGCGGAAGTTGAACCATTTCGAATTCTTTTTTTTTCTGGGTTGTTTCAGTGTTGGGAAACATTTAATATCTTAACTTGGGCGACAATTCAGAAAAAAAAACGAGATATTACAAACGAAAAAAAAAAACAAAACGCGAATAGAAGGGATTCGTAAAAATTCTAGTCGAGTCGTAAAAATTCTAGAAAATCCCATACCTTAAAACGTCAAAGGAATGACGCAAACCGATGGATGTATGTCGGCTGATGTTGCATTTCAACGCAATCGCACAGCGGAAATTGGGTCGATGGAGAACGAATTTGCATTGTCGTCATGGTGCTGACCCCAAGGTAACAACAATGGGAAAAACCGAATAGAAGAGAGTCGGTAATTGAAGGAATCTGGTGATGGGCATAAAGAGAAAGTGGTCACTGGTTAGAAAACAGGAAGATTTTTGGTTTATCGAAATGTCATGTCGGAGTGAAAAACTAAAGTTTAAGAGAAGTGACTACACAGAGTATATTAAAAATTGAATCTAATGTCAAAGTGAGATAACGAAAATTAACAACAAGAGAATTAACTACATAGAATGGGGTTGTACAACATCATCATCATCATCGGCACTACAACCGGAATCCGGTCTTGGCCTTATTTAACAAATCTCTCCACCGGTCCCGATTTCGATCCGGTGTCATCCAGTTTCGCACTTCCAGGCTTTGGGCGTCGCGGTCTACGCCATCCCTCCATTGCAGACAAGGTATGCCGCGCTGTCTCCTCTTCGCATATTCGAGCTAGGTGTCACGTCCGCCGGAGTCTACCGAGCTTGATTTTTCTTACAACATTAGCATCAAGGTACGTTGCGTACAACTGATGGTTGTAGCGTCTCCGGAATCGTCCTCCGTCACATACGGGGCCAACAATTCTCCTTAAGACCTTCCTCTCGAACGCGGCTAAGAGTTCAGAGTGCCTTTTACTGAGCACATAGGTCTCGGATCCATACATGAGAACTGGTATGACCATGGTCATGTACAATAGTAGCTTGGATGTTCTGGATAAATTTCGCGATTTAAAGACCCTTGATAGACCATAGTAGGCTTTGTTGGATTTGATCAGCCGTTCGCGTATTTCTTCTTCCATATTGTTATCGGTTGATACTATTGAATCAAAGTAGTTAAAGGATTGGGTTGTACCACATGAAATGTCCGATTTATTATATACATGATTACGGCGAGAGCAGGCTAACCTCAGGGAACACATATAAACGTCAGAGGTAAGATATTTGAAAAAGTTAAAGAATTTAAATATCTGGGAACAATACTGACGACCAGTAACGAAATGTCGAAGGAAATTAACAAAAGACTACACTCCGGCAACGCTAGTTGCACGCAGCCAGTAAACTCCTGAAATCCAAATTGCTATCGCGAAACATAAAGCTCCGTGTTTATAGAGTCATAATCATGCCGAACGTTTTATACAGATGCGAAACATGAGTTCTCACAAAACGGGAAGAAAACAAATTCCGTGTATTCGATAATAGAGTTTTAAGGGGTATCATCATCATCATCGGCACTACAACCGGGAACCGGTCTTGGCCTTATTTAGCAAGTCTTGAGGCTTGTTAAATTTTTCCATAATGATTTATTTTTTCTGGGCAAGGTCATTAGTCTTGCGCCAGGGGCTCCCCGACGGGGAATCGAACCCCGGTCTCCCGGGTGACAGGCGGGTATACTAACCACTATACTATCGAGGAGCCCATTTAGGGGTATATTTGGGTATATTTGGAGGTAAATATGACGAGGAGGCAGGACAATGGAGGAAACTTCACAACCACGAATAGGAAAAGCTATATCGCAAGCCTACAATAGTGAGAGTAATCAGGTCGCGAAGATTAAGATGGGCCGGAGATGTGGCACGAATGGGCAACGATAGGACCGTGCGTAGAATTCTTGGTGGAATACCAACGGCAAAGAAACCATCAGGATGGCCGCGACAGAGATGGGAGGACAAAGTGAGGTTTGACTTTGAGGAGATCGGATCGGATGGTCAAACGTGGAAGGAGAGCGCACAGCATAGGCAACGATGGCTGAGTCGAGTCGGCGATGTCATGAACTTTCGGATTCCTACATGTCAATAAATAGTAATAGTATGGAGTGGGCAATTCCATGCTCCGATGGATAAGAGACTATTTTAGAAGCCTTCGACAGAGTCTGGCATCCACCCCTTTTGTTAAAATTGCTATGGAGTGGACAATTTCCTGATCTAATGGATAAGAGACTATCTATCTGGCCGTTCAATTCAAGTGGTTCTTGACGGTGTCAAATCTGTCTCCCAACATGATGATACGTTGAGTTTCTCATACTCATACGAAAATTCGCGACCAAACTCTTTGAACCTCATTACCAATCAGCAGGTTATGCGTAATACACTGTATTCAGACCTCGACAAAATATATATATGGGGATTATCTAACTAAGTAGAAATCAATGCCTTAAAAACTCAGTGCTGTCTCTTGTCGTCAGAGGTGAACCCCAAAATAAATATATTTTCGATGAACGGCAGTTGCATCGACGAAGTCAAGGAACTATGATCGAAACGTCGTTAATGTAATGTGAAGAAGAAAAAAATTACATTAAAAACAAAATTAGTCTGTATTGGCGATTTTACCTTCTCCGTTCTAAAAAAACTCCTATAGTTATTGATTGGCATCTCGAGGGGCTATAGTTTCCATCCCCAGCTCTATTTAATCTGTGCGACCTCTTGATTTTCTCCAGGCGGGAGGAGTTAGTTCCACAGTTCTCTCGTTCTGTAACAGAATGAATTTTGTTACAATAGTGTCAATGATGTACGTGCCATTGCGAGATGAATCGCAAATTGGTGGGATCTATCGAACTACATTGTGGGCGGCGCAAATAAACCGGAATTTATTAGAATATCATGAATCATGGGGAGCAGTCCCTGTGGTAATATTTGTAAAAGAGACAGGGGTCCGCCACAACCCTTTGATGTGGTAGTGACTGTAGCACTGGTGTTAGTGCTGTTTCTTCAGTTAAACGAATCGCTCTCCACTGAATGCTATCAGGTAGGTCAAGGAAGCGCTTAGAAGCAGAACTCCAAAAATGCAAGAGTATTTGAGTACGGTTGTAATTTGGGATTTGTAGAGAAATTGGGACGAAGTAAAATATCTTTGGGCCCTAAAAAGATAACTTAGTTTTCTAGAAGTGGATGGCGTTTATGCCACGTTACATTCCCACTGACCGTGACACCGAGTAATTTCCATCTTTTCTCGACCTGTCCGTTCATAAAAGCTGTGGCACAGCCGATCCGTAGTTCCTTGTAAACGTTGTATCTTTGCTTTGAAGCCGACAAGATTGGTCGTTTCCCATTATAGGATATTGACAAGTTCTCGTTTCAGAAAGTCCACCTGATTCGATCTTCAAAGTGAAATAATGGCTAGTATATAATATGCCATCGGTCGGAAGGGGCGTGGAATATTTAGGGATCCAAGTAGTCTTTTAACATTTAGGGATCCAAGTAGTCTTTAGTTACTTTGTGAACCATCTTCGCCGTCTCACCCGTTTGGTTACAAGTGTTTCTGATTCTGACAAAATTTATTCTGTTAACTAAAGGGGAGTTCCGGAGAAGTTCTATTTTTAGCCGCAGTGATTTGTATACACTTTTTATAAAACCAAGGAACCAATGAGTAGCCGAGTTAGTGAGGTCCTTAACTATCAGCTTCCTACAGATCAATAAATGGAAGAATAGAATAGAATTTTGTTCATTGGAAAGTTGTAACTGATGTTCCCCAACCAGAAAAAAAAAAATCCATGATTGACTCTAAAATAAACCTCAGACTACGGAAAGGAATTGTAGAAATTCCGTAGCTCCATACATCTTCACTTGACGAAGCTGCTTTAATTTGTCAGACTCGATTTAAAATGGGGGATTTTTTACCATCTTTCGGAGTAAATATATTCTACGGTTGATCTGCTTTCCTTTCCGAAAACAAGTTCTTTAAAACTGCTCGTTATTCCAATTTGTCTATTGTTGTAAAATCGCAAAAGTTGTTCTATTTAAATGGCATGTCGTCCTAATCAAGCCGCCACTTCAGCGATGATTGAAGAACTCCATGATATGTTTTATTAAATCAGACATACCCTTAAGTGGAAAAGAATTAATGTTAAATTAAATAGGAAATATGTACTGTTGTAGGCTCCTCGATAGTATAGTGGTTAGTATACCCGCCTGTCACCCGGGAGACCGGGGTTCGATTCCCCGTCGGGGAGCCTCTGGCGCAAGACTAATGACCTTGCCCAGAAAAAATAAATCATTATGGAAAATTTAACAAGCCTTAGGACTTGCTAAATAAGGCCAAGACCGGTCCCCGGTTGTAGTGCCGATGATGATGATGATGTACTGTTATTAATAGGTCTCAATAAAGTTCAACTTCAACGGGGACACAACTGAGGTATGAGAAAAAAGAAACAGACGGAAATGGATGGAAAATCTTCCCCCACTCTTGGATAAATATTTTTGTCTCCTTTTGTCCCCGGTAAACCACACTGAATTTGGCGCAAGGCTAATAACCTTCCCGGAAAAACTAATTATTATGGAAAATTTGACAAGCCTCAAATTTGTTAAATAAGGCCAAGACCGGATCCCGGTTGTAGTGCCGATGATGATGATGAACCACACTGAACACTAGCGCTTAGGACTTCGTGCAATCGATTTATTTAGGTTCCACACAAAATTAATTACAATGCAACTGGGTATTTAAGATGCCCGCGAAGGATTGCGGTACCAAATCAGTGCTGCCTCATTGACAATTGAGTTGATACTTGGACTTGAGCAGTATCCAGGAGGGACCTACCGGAAAATCTTTCGCAGTGAACAACAACTTCAGCTAGTGCGGAGGCGTTGACCAGATTATAAAAATCACCAAGACGCCAAATTTAATGATATAGGAACTTCTTTAAGAGCCGACTATTAGACGCCAAGATCGGAATCCGATGGAAGAATCAGATAAATAAGCATTGTGTACATACCCCTTGATTGATTCCAGATGGCGCGACAGGTTGACCAGTTGGAGTAGAATAAAACACCTGCATTGGTGGCTGAAAAGGGACACATTGAAATTGATTCGCTTCCGGAGTGCCCTCAATCATTGATGGTGTTCCTGGTTCATAGCCTCGATTTCCGGAATAATATGTTGGATTCATCTGATTCGCCATTTGATTAATATGATGCTGCGGAGTCAAAGGAGTAACGTTAGGCGGTGGGCCACTTATGTATGGATATCTTCCTGGTGTTACGGCAACTGGTGGTGGTGGACAAATGCTGTAAGTCGGAGCAACCGGCATCGGCATATATACACCTGTATGTGGTCCTTGGGCTGGAGATTGCTGCTGTTGATTGTAGTCTTGAACATAAGACGTCACATATGAACTAGTATGAGTGATATTTCCACTGTTGGCGTTGTACACAGTGGACACCTGGAAATAGCAAAACAATGTTTGTAAAAAAAAAAGTAAAAAGCTTCAAATAGATCAAAAAATGCTTATTACAGCAGCGGTTTCGATATGTTCATTCGGTTTGGCAATCGACACTTGCGGATTGGATTCAACCGTGTTACGGCTCGATGGGCGTCCAACGCTTTCGTTCTTTAATGTTTTTGACTTGCTATTATCCGTTTGATGCTGAGTCTGATGGGGAAATTTCGGTTTCTGGAGCCTGGATCCAAATTCGTGTGTTGAATGCCGGGCATTCTGCTGATTACTTCGGTATTGCATTGAATGGTCTCTACCGCCAGGGTTGCGGGGTGGTAGTCTTCGATAATTTTGCGATTTATTGGGTGACACATAACTGCTTCCAGTAGAATTCGAGGCCGTACTGAGATTATTGTTTGGATCTGCTTTCTGCTGGAATTGTATATTCAATTAATGTAACTCTTTATAATATCGGGTTTTCCAATAGGGACTTGACAACTTTCTTTTTTTTAAATAAAACGCAAACCATTTGAGATATTTCATAACCTTTATTATCGACTTGAAGTAAAATCAAAACATTTATGAATGGAGCTCGACTTCGTTCATATGGCCACCGCGAAAGGGTGCGTTCACAAATTAAATTCAAAAGTTCTCAAGTCCCTATTGAAAAACCAGATATATGGTGAGCAATATAGATAGCACTGTTAAAAAATATTGATAAACTATTAGATTGTATTAGAATTTTAATAATGTTAGTCCAACCGAATTGTCACCAACAATCAGCTGATCTGTTATCTGTCACACAAACAAAAAGTTGCCAGATGCAGCGAATCGTTTGGAAGCAGTGACACTTCAAAATCAAGCAAGCAAAAAAAATGCCAAATTCTCTTTCCTGAATCTAATATTATCATTATTTTTAATATTTTGTTAAGCAACTATTAGCATATAATACTGTTATCTATAACAATTCAGAAGAATTTGCATACCTCAGCATTTTGGGTTGTTTCCTCAACCTTTGAAGATGATGTATCAAAAAGATGCTTAACAGTGGGGACATCTCTGCTACTTGCAGAAGAATCTAGGAAGTATACATTTCAGTCATATTATCAATCTCTAATTAATGAAAAACTAGCTTACCTACACTACCATCTTTTGCAATTTTCTGATAATACTCCAAACCAAGATTATAGAAGTACCTAAGTGTTGGGATATCTGTTGGTAAATCAGATCCACAAGGCTTGGACGAAATCTTAGCATCGTAGTTAATTTGACCACAACCTTGAGCAGATGGTGGCTGATGATAGCGACGGTTCATTGCCATTGGTATAGTACCACTTTCACCCATACAGCCACTAGACATCATCGTATAGTACTGAGGGTAATATGGACTCACATTCTGTACACCAGGCATAAGTTGGGCTGGTTGGGATGATCCCTGTATATATATTCCATTCCCTGGAGAATATCCAGGACTATTACACATCACATACATGGGTGTTGCTGTATTATGTAAAATTGGTCGCGGTTCCGATGGGTACAAACCCAAATCGTACTCGTAGTTACCACCTTCATCACTACCATATGGAAATGGAGCAGGATACACACAGAGTTGTTGATCTTCAATAGGTAACTCCCCCAAAGAGCCACCAGAGGATTGCTCAGTATCCACCTTCAAATTATCTGTACTCTTTTCGGTAGTTTCATTATTTGGAGCTTTCTCATTATGTGGGTCGCAGGGTTGCACCGTAAATGGCATTGTGCAGTATTCGATTGGACCAGTAGTGAAGTTGTCGAAGTTATTTAATTGCTTCAATTTATAAAGGCACGGATATTGCAAAAAGACGTCGTCGTTAGATTCAATCGATGCTTTCAAATCGGTGAGCTCATCATCCACTTTTAGACGGCAAGAGAACTCACGATCGGATCGATATATGGTTCCTCCATGCTTGTAAAGATGCCGCTGTAGACGGTATGGCAATGACCAAGGCTTAAATTGCTCCGGAGGAAGAGGTTTCAATGAATCATAGGGGACCTGAAATGTAAATCGAATATTGAGCTTACGGTACGAATGGTCGATGTACTAACTTACTAATCTTTTCTCGCCCAGTTGCTCTACAAAGACAATACAGTATCCCTTCTCAACGGATATCTCTTGGATGTGACACGTATAAAGGTTATTTTCAGATTTATGCAATTTTACGTGACACTTGGCTCCAACCTGTAATATTTGGCGTACGCTTCTTTTTTCATATTTTATGAACTGCACAAGTAAATGAGAGCACAACAACCATGATTTATACCAACGGACAGTTAGATGCAGCTACACAACATTAGTCTACAACTATTAAACATAAATTCATACGTAATAACATTTCAACTATAGAGTTAATGATTCCAATGCCGACTTTGTCAGCTGCAAATCTTTTCACGCTACCTGGGTAGGACTTAATTAAAGAAATACGCACTTTCTCAAAGAATTCCCCGGCAACCTCTTATTCTTCTGAGATGAGTTCATTGATATTATGCTTTCCCATATCCTTCGGGGAATTAAATGCCCGAGGAGATCAGCATTTCCCCAATACTATTTATTAACCTGTAGGAACCCGGAAGTTCATGACCTGGCCGGTTCGACTCCGTCATCGTTCCCTATGTTGTGCGCTCTCCTTCCACGCTTGACCATCCGATCCGATCTCCTCAAAGTCAAACCTAACATTGTCCTCTCATCTCTGTCGCGGCCGTTCTGTCGGTCTTTTTATCGTTGGTCTTCCTTCAAGAATTCTACGTACGGTCCTATCGTTGCCCATTGGCGCCACATGTTCGGCCCATCTTAATCTTCTTGACCTGATTGATTACTCTCACTATTGTAGGATTGCGATATAGGTTTTCCAATTCGTGGTTGTGGAGTTTCCTCCATTGTCCTGCCTCCTCGTCATATTTACCTCCAAAGATACTCCTTAAAACTTTATTCTCGAATACGCGGGGTTTGTTTTCTTCCCGTTTTGTGAGAGCCCATGTTTCGCATCCGTATAGAGCAATCGGCATGACTATGGTTCTATAGACACGGAGCTTTATATTACGTGATAGAAGTTTGAATTTCAGCAGTTTACTGACTGTGTGCCAACTAGCGTTACCGGAATCCAGTCTTTTGTTAATTTCCTCCGACATTTCGTTACTGGTCGTCAGTATCGTTCTCAGATATTTAAATTCTTTAACTTTTTCAAATATCTTGCCTCTGACGTTTATATGTGTTCCCTGAGTTCCACCTGCTCTCGTCGTAATCATGTATTTTGTTTTGTCTTCATTTATTTCTAGGCCCACCTCTTCTGCCGCTTGCACTTACAGTTTCTTGATTTTCGCCCAGAATAGCGATGTCATCTACATATGGGAGCAGTTGTGTGACCCCGTTCAGGGATGATCCGGCCATGTTGTCGTCTTGTACCTTTTTGATGACATACTCGAGCATAAGGTTAAAAAGACATGGTGAGAGGCAATCCCCTTGTTTTAGTACGTCCCGGATTTCAAATGGTTCTGAGAGGTGGTTGTCTATTCTAACTCGCCCTTTGTTTAAGTTGATGCAAATTTGAATGAGGGCGGCATGTTTTTTCGGGATTCCCAGCTCAAGTACAATATGATAGAGTATTTGCCTTGCGACTGAGTCGTAGGCTTTTTTGAAGTCAACGAACAGTTGGCATTTCCCCACTGTAGGCCCTTAATCAGGTTCCGATTCAGAGAGTCGATCAGGCTACGTCTCAACTGGTGCGACGTTAATGCACTAATCGGTAATCACTCGAAAAAGAGGAAACAGGCGTACTATCATCCGCAAAACTGAACACTTTGTTATCCGTTGTCTCCAACAAATCAAAACAAGGTTGGAGCCAAAATAGAACCTCGAGGCACCCCAGAATTAACAGGGTACAGATCCGAACACTCGCTGTCCACAACATCCCAGATCGATCGATTTTCGAGGAAGCTCTTCGTCCAGTCGCAAAGCTATTGGAAAAGGCCATATGAACGAAGTTTGCTCAGCAATGCCCCGTGCCGGACGCGGTCGAACGGTTTGAAGATATCCAATGTGACCGCTCTTGACTCCCTCAATCGCAGATGTCCATATATCGGTTATAAGGGTCAAAAGGTCCCCCGTGGACCGCCTGCCACGGAATCCGTATTGACGATCATTCAGAAGTCCGTTGCACTCAGTGTTGATGACTTTTTCGATCAGCATAGATAACATAGACAGTAATACTATCGGTCGGTAATTTTGTGGGAGACACTTTTTTCCCGTCTTTGATCGCTGAACTCGAGCGATTTGCCAGCAGGTAGGATGTGTCCTCCGTGCATAAGATAAGCGAAAGAGTCTGCCAAGAACCGGCGATAGTTCTGGAGCACAGTTCTTGCCTTCCTACAGCCCACTCATGTAGAATGCGTTAAATAGTACACGGGCGAAATCTCACATCCCGCATCGAAGACCGTATCGACGCGATCACAGGTAGTTCCAAAAGACCGGGATCGAGGTTTGAATTTGCAGAAAATAAATTCGCGAACACATTAGCTTTATCTTTTGAATTTGTGACTACCGTCCCGCTGCCCATCATCAGCGGAGGAAAAGAGGAGGAAGCGAAGTTACTGCAGACAACCCTTGCCATTGACCAGAAGGTGCGCGAACCAGACGGGCACTGAAGGAGTTTATTGATCACTCTGTCGTTGTGGGCTTTCTTCGCGGTATCGATCGCCTGGTTGCACGCGTTTCTGATTCTAACAAAATTCGTTCTGGGAACATTGGTGGGATTGGAGCGCCATTCCCTAAAATCCCTATTTTTTACCGCTGTAATCTGCTCGCATTTTTTATCAAACCAATGCTTTTCAGATGAATTTCCTTTGATGGAATGTGGAATGTAGATCTCCATTCCGAGAAGAATAATCTCTGTGGCCGCCTCCGCACAAGGGTCAACATCGGAGTCTCCGAAGCACACCTCCTACCATGAAGAGGATGCGAAGAAATCTCTCAGATCGTACCAGTTAGCAGTCCCATACTTCCATACATGGTGAAGCTGGCTAGGCAGGTTATTCGCTTGAAATGCATGTGGTTGCGCGACCGATACCAAGCTGTGATCTGAGTTTCCCAGTGGCGCAGATACCTCTACGGTATAAATACTCGGTTCGGATGTCAAAAACAGATTTAGGGTGTTTGCATAATCACCTTGGGCATCCGGCACCCGCGTGGGTTCCTCGACGAGTTGAGTCAAGTTGTGGCTAACAGCAAACATCTCCGCTAGCCTCCCAGCCTCGTCGGGCCTGTTAGAATGCACCAACCAGCCGGAATTGTGTACATTAAAATGGTCAAGGACCATAATTTCAGAAGCCGAGTGGTTGATCTGTATGCAGTCGATGGTACGTGAAAGATGTTATTCGGGGAGCGGTAAAGACAACAAAGAAATTTAACAGAATTCATCAGCACGACCCTCAACCATATGATGTCCATGTTATTGGGCTCCAACGCCTCCATCCTCTGGCAAGCCAGATCGGACCGCGCCAAGACGCAGACTCCACCCTTAAAACGGAATCTCGAATATAAGTCGTATCCTGACCAACGAAGATATGTAGAATCAGTTGACGAATCGACCTGGGTTTCGGTCAGGGCAAGGATATCAGGCTTCGCTGTTTGCAAATATTGGTGGACGGCGTTTACATTCGTATTGGTGAAACCGATGGCCCTGATGTTACAAAATGCCGTTACCAGTCGAGCGTGGACAGAGCCTCGAGAGCGAGCGCGATTATGCGATGACGAATTTCTTATTCGGTTATTTATTATACTATGTATAATGTATGTATAAATAAAATAAAATTATAAATCTAAATAGGCAGGTGGTGCGCGTGCTTGCTAAGATTTAAACAGAAAACACATTGAAGATAAAATGTAGACTATAATTTGAGAATTTGGTATGAGAATTAACTTTTACATATAGAACACTGATGACATAAATATAACAACTACATTACATATTCCTCTACCGCCTACATGATATATTATACGTTTAACACAAGCATAGAATGTTGTTTCTAACACGAAAGATTACCTTAAAATTGGAGTCCCCATTATACCAGTTTTGAAGTTTCATCTCTTTTCTATCTGTATTCCAAGAATCGAATTCAATATTTCGATACATATTCGGATCCAAGGCTTTGGCTACTTTGTAGGGAAACGGTGTTATGCCTTCAAATACGAACACAAAATTAACAGTAATCGGGGTCCTTTGCATACAAAACTTACCTTCTAACAATAACTGGCGAACGCAAGACACATATTTCTCAAACAGAAGCGAATCAATCATTTTAGCAATGACTTTACGTTCGCTATTATCCTTTTTGGTACTATAGTACTCCCGATAGAGGTCATCCGCGAATTTTAAAAAGTTACCATTATGAAAATTACAAAATCTAGAATTCTCTAAAATACAAGAAGTATTTTCCGGTAAATCGAAATCAAACGTTCGACCGTCAGCTAATTGGATTCGGGTACAATAACCAGCATCGTTGTATTCCGAACGGAACTCCAGGGTCTCTAATGAACTAGCATGCAACATTTGCTCTACAGCGAAAACTACATCGGCAAGTTTGAATAGGTCCTTGTATAAGATTTCATAACAAATCGCTGCAATAAAATCATTGTTTTGTAATTTAAGGTTTATATAATATAGGTAGTCTTTACATTGACTGAGAGCAACTGTTTTAATGTATTCACATGTAAAAACGGAGTCGAAGTGCCTTTCCGAAGTGTAGAATACTCTAAAGACGTTGGCGTTCTTAGAACGGTAGAAGTAGTAGCTTCCTAGAGTGTACGGCTCAAATAGAAAAACATTTCGCCTGTTAAAGAAAAATTAAATGAATGAATAATTAGATGTATTTATTATTATAATGGAATTTGGAAAGATGCATTTATTATTATAATGGAATATAGATGTATTTATTATTATAATGGAATATAGATGTTTTTATTGTTATATGCATACATGCGTGCAGTGGTATTGCTCCACGCAACAAACATTTCATGTTGTACACATATTGTATAATGAACTCCAGAATTCCTATACTCTACATGAATGCTATACGCAAAATTCTGCAATACAATTATGTTGCATGCATATAGAACAAGTTTTAATAACTTTAAACCAAAGGAATTCTTTCGGTGTAGGATCAAAAATAATCTCCTGCTGCAACCGACGGAATCCTTTCAGTGTAGCTACGAAACTTTATCATACACCTACCTGTTGCTAAAGGCAAATTCCTATCAAGCATTTTCAATTCTTATAACTAGAATTACAATTCTGTAATTCCCACGTTCCATCCATACCCATGGTCACACACATGCTCTAATATTGCATGCTATTTGATATAAGCAAACAAAAATTCTCATCACCTTGATGATCACCTGCCACCCCACCACCTTCAAGGAAATTCCACCTCTGCCCATGCACATGCTTGGGCAAATCAGATTCGCATCACCTTGGATCGAAATTTTCCCATGGCCTTGGGGGAGCTGCAGTCAGAGTAGGCGTAAGGTTGCCACCTCAAGGTGAATGGCGACAGAATTGCAACGTTGCAGTTTCCATCGTCGTTGGCATGGCCTTCGACTGGGGCTAGCACCAGGTGGCTGTCTCAAGGTGAGCGATGAATCGTGCGAAGGAATGTAAAATTCGGATTTGATTTTGGGTATATAAAATGGGTTCTGTTAGAGGCACAAATTAATTAAAAGTGAACTGATCCGTTGGAGCAGTCATAAACTAAGAGTAACAGGTTGCACCCTAGCATTGGAACAGTGGGCCTGTTATTCTAAATGAAATAACAAAATAATATGTTATTTTTTAAATAAAATAATTAAAACTAAAAAACAGACATCTAATTATTTGGACTCTCCGCGATCTAAAATCTCTAACCTCACTATTTGTCGCAGCTGGCATACATATTGCCGGTGCCAAATAGATAAATTATGTTGATACCTTTTGTATGGTATTACAATTGTTATAGTGGATGTATAGCGTTTGGGATGTTAGTGAAGAACGTCTGATTCGAACTGACGCTATGACAGTTAGAATCACCAAAAATTGAATCAAAGCGCAACCCATCAGGCCACCACCGTGTGTACGAATTCGATTTATAAACTCAAGTACATTCGACTCATGTAGATTTGTTGTGTTATCGCTATGGTATACGGCTCTGATGCATTTTCTTATTCGATTTTCGGTCGGTGTTCTTCACTATTTGCTTGTGTATTGTGTGTGTATCTGTTAGAAACGCCACAGATGTATTCATTCCCACCCCTTGGTAGAAACCTTGACGTGGTGCGGGGGTTAAACTACAATAGGCTATGCTGACGGAAGCATATGCTTCCAGTAGGGCCACCCATGTCAGACAGAGTAGCGAGGAGTAACACACAAAGATCTACTACCCCTAATCCAGGGTGTTACGCGTCACCGTGCCCAATGGATGGTTTGCAGTCAGGGGTATACCGGCTGTATTATAACGGCGCCTCTCTGACACCGGCTCGAATCAGAGCAGTAAGGAGACCTTACTATATCAAAGCGTGCCTCTGATATGGCGGACTATTTGAAACCGCAAGACTCGTGGGATCAAAAATGAATAATCAATATACGGAAAACCCGGTAGGCGTAGGTGTGATGAGCCGACACTACCATAGGGGAACAAATCATCAAAAACACACCGATTCGGCAAAAAGAAGACGTAGGGAAAAACGCAAAAAGCGGGATATACGCGTCGGCACGTGGAACGTTCGAACGTTATATAAACCAGGCGCGATACAGACGGTCGTAGAAAACGCGAAACAATATAAAAAGGACATCGTCGCGCTTTAGGAAGTCCAACTCCCACATCAAGTAATCGAAACCAACGGGTTTACACTGGCGTGTGGAGGTACCGATACACATAACGTCGGAACCGGCTTCATCATAAGCAAGAAGATTACGTCCCATGCAAAATATGTGAAATTTATTAATAACCGAATGTCAGCGCTATAAATACAGGGCATTATTTTTTTATAAACGTACACCCTCCAACAGAATCTGCGGACGAAGAAACGAAGGACACGTTCTACGTGACCCTAGAGGAAGTCTTTGATGGGATCTCATCATTCGATGTTAAAATCCTCTTCGGGGACCTCAATGCGAAAATTGTAAAGGAAGATATCTGCCAACCAACTATAGGTAAAGAAAGCCTACACGACATTTCAAATGATAATGGAGCTCGAATGATCACGTTCGCAGCGTCAAAAGATCTGGTAGTGAAAAGCACGATGTTCAAGCACACGCAAATCCATAAAGCCACATTGTTATCATCCGACGGCGTAACGCGTAACCAAATAGACCACTTCCTCATAGACAAAAGACACCACTCGAATATCCTTGGCGTAAGATCATATAGAGGAGCAGATTACGGCTCCGATCATCTTCTAGTGATGGGCAAAATCAGGTGTCGGCTCGCAGCAATCCCACACGGCAGTCACGGGAGACGAGCAATAAGTTCGCACTGATAAACTAAGAGACCTTGTGGGGTTGAAGTTATGTACCAGGCACGGACACTGTTTCACTTCATTCCCCAACGAAAGAGTTCTCTAGATGCCACACCGGAGCAGAAAATACCACAGTTGATTCCAACGATGGAGCGGGCACAGAACAGCAAAGACAAGCACTCTGATATAGTTTGATTTTATTTTATTGTTCCTTTTTATTTATTTTTATTAAAACACCAATAGATTTTATGTACACTTCAATTTCCTATTGC
Source organism: Microdon myrmicae (assembly GCA_963931805.1). Classification (NCBI taxonomy): domain Eukaryota; kingdom Metazoa; phylum Arthropoda; class Insecta; order Diptera; family Syrphidae; genus Microdon; species Microdon myrmicae. Next base: position 22,783,518 of record OZ007501.1, on the reverse strand, counting down.
CTTGGTCGAGTAACATTTGGAACTTAACAAAACTTGTAACTTCACTAATTTTATTTTGCAAAAACGTTTTTCTTATTGTTTTTTTTTTTAATTTGGACAGATACGATTGACTTTGGTAATGTTAATTGTAATAGGTCAAGCCGTTTTACACTATTTGATCGAATTGAGACTTTCATTTGAAACGTCCTTGATGATTTAACACACCTGAGCACTCTTTCGCGCAACCACAGAGACTTTTACTGACTCCCTAGTGGGATTACTGGTTAATCCACTTTACCCGTACAGCTTGGTAGCTAAAATCGGACTCCCTGATGCAATCCACCTCCGGCAGATTCAACGGTGGTGGATTACATCGGTGTAGGAGGAGCGAGTAGGATCAACTTGGCGACGGCCAATGGGCGATCGCAAAAGGATCAAATGGGAGGATTCTCTGTGTCCGTATAGGACAAGTACGATGCCCCTTAGCCTGCATATCGGCAACGACGAAACTGCATCTGAATAAACATGGACTGGTGTAATGAACTGCAGGCATTATTGCGATAAGCGATAGCGAAGATCGCCGAAGGAAGAAATAGGTTTCTGTCTTAAATAAACAGAAACGTTATTTCGAGGGTCATACGATGTGATGCAGATTATTTGTGATTTAGCCGATGCTACATGGGAACGTCGGCTGTTTACATAATTGCCCAGACTTATGCCATTGCAGGCAACCGATTTTTCCGTGGCGATAAGCAATCCGAAGGTTTGCTCGCCTATGGCCGAGGCTATGGTGGCTATTGTTTGAGCTAATGTAATGCTTGCAGATGTGCAAGCGTACGTCTCACCCAGGAGAAACATGGACAGCGGTTGGTAAGTAAAATAAACACAGCGAGGTACTGTGTGTTTGTTTGTTTTACAGGCCGAAGCATCACTAGGCATGATCATGGGTATGATTGTATAACGTCAATCATATTCGTGCCCAAATCCCATGATCGGTAGATAACCGATAAAGGAAATTGGTCGCAACTGTAGCGAACCTTGGGATTGGAGCAATATTCACTCATGAACCGTAGCAAGAATGTCGGCTACAGCTGTGTCAACAATTACGCTGGCCAACGAGTGTTTATCGTTTATAATTGCTGACAAGCCGAGCCGATTGGGTTGGTACGGTTCATGTAATATGAATGAAATAATTTGTTTGATGTGCATGCTTGCTGGGGATTTACTTTCAGGTGAAAGCGAATGAAAGGTAGCTTACGCTGCTCGATTGCAGGTAAGCAGGAGGAAGGTAATTTGGTAGGAAATGGATGGTTCTTAGAGAAGACTTTAAAGAACCGCCATAACCTCCGCAAAAGGGCTGAATATCAAGATCAACTAACGAATAGATTTAGCATCCTAGAGAACGGGAGCAGTGAGGAAAAGGAAACCAATAGTGTGGACACTAAATGGACATCGATCAGAGACACAATCAAACAAACAGCGCAAAAGGTATTAGGATTTAAGAAAACAATTAAGTCCACACTTTGGTTTGACGATGAGTGCAGAACGAAGATCGAAGAACGTAAACGCCTCAGAGTGATCCACTTAGAAAGATATGATGAAGTCAACGTAGAAACAATAAGACTCTTCAAACGCAAAAAACGCGAATGGGAGAAGACTCGGATCGAAAAAATCCTAGAAAACTCCAGATCAAAGAGTATCAGAAGTATGTATGCTGGCATAAACTCAATTGGAAATGGCTACCGAGGGAGAGCCAAAACAATTCGATACACAAACGACTGTCTGGTCACAGAAACAAACAGTATCGTGACAAGGTGGACGCAGTACTTTAAAAAACCTGCTCAGTGTGCGCACCCATCAACCACAAATAAACGCACCAGAAGTACATACAGCCGAGCCTCAGATCCCAATGCCCTCTTTCAACGAAGTTGTAGACACACCAAATCGATTGAAAAAGAACAAGGCTGCCAGAGTCGACTGCATACCGGCAGAGTTTATGAAGTATGGAGGAGAGCTAACCGCTCGAAAGATCCACCTACTGATTAAAACAATATGGGATAGGGAAGTCACTCCGGAAGATTAGATAACCTCAATAGTCGTCACTACCTTCAAAAAAGGCGACGGATCTGACTGCCAAAACTACAGGGGAATATCATTGCGTCCAACCACATACAAAATACTAACAAATGTCATACTGGCGAGAATCACACCGTACGCAGAAGAAATACTGGGAGACTACCAGTGCGGATTCCGCAGGAAACGGTCAACGAGCGACCAAATGCTCACACTAAGACAATTCCTGGAAAAGAAGTGGGAATACAGAGAGACGGTTCACCAACTGTTCATTGACTTCAAAAAAGCCTACAACTCAGTCGCAAGGCAAAGATTTTACCATATTGTGATTGAGCTGGGAATCCCGAAAAAAATATTGAAATGCGGGACGGACTAAAACAGGGGGATGGCCCCCCACCATGGCTTTTTAGCCTTGTGCTCGAGTATGTCATCAGAAAGGTACAATACGACAACATGGCCGGATCATCCCTGAACGGGATCACACAAGTGCTCGCATATGCGGATGACATCGCCGTTCTGGGCGATAATCTAGAAACTGTAAGTAAAAACTGTGAAATCATCTGCAAGCGGCAGAAGAGGTGGGCCTAGAAATAAATGAAGACAAAACAAGATACATGATTACGGCGAGAGCAGGTGGACCTCAGGGAACACATATAAATGTCAAGGGCAAGATATTTGAAATAGTTAAAGAATTTAAATATCTGAGAGCGATACTGACGGCCAGTAACGAAATGTCGATGGAATTTAACAAAAGACTACACTCCTGCAACGCTAGTTGGCACACAGTCAGTAAACTGAAATCCAAACTGCTACCAAGTAAAATAAAGCTCCGTGTTTATAGAACCGATTGCTCTATACGGATGCGAAACATGGGCTCTCACAAAACGGGAAGAAAACAAATTCCGCGTATTCGCGAATAAAGTCCTAAGGGGTATCTTCGGCGGCAAATATGACGAAGAGGCAGGCCAATGGAGGAAACTCCACAAGAACGAATTGGAAGAGCTAGACCGCAAACCTACAATAGTGAGAGTAATCAGGTCGCGGAGATTAAGATGGGCCGGACATGTGGCGCGAATGGGCAACGATAGGACCGTGCATAGAATTCTTGACGGTAAGCCAACGGGAAAGTGACCGACAGGGCGGGCGCGACGGAGATGGGAGAACAATGTTAGGTTGGACCTCGAGGAGATCGGATCGGATGGTCGAACGTGGAAGGAGAACGCACGGGACAGGGAAGAATGGCGGAGTCCAGCCAGTGAGGTCATGATCTTTCGGCTTCCTACAGGCCAATAAATAGTAAATAGTAAAGAGAAAAAGAAAAAAAAAAAAGATTTTTTTTTGCCGAAATATAGTTGGAACTAATTAATTAATGAGAAACTTAGAACGCGTATGAAAAGCCAGTACATTACTGAACAAAATATTGTAAAAATAGAGTAAGAATTTAAATTAAATCACTCCGCGGCACACCTCAATCTGATCGTAGCTCGTCCTTTAAAGTCCCACCCCCTACAAATGCATACTCATCCTCCCTTTTCCAAATGTGGTCATATCTGCACTCCACTTCCCAAAATAATGACAACTCGAGCCACAAAATCCTATTCCAATCCAAATTCGAATCCAACTCCTCTCCCCAAATCTAACCGCTTCACCACCGTCACCCTAGTGGCCTCCCCCCACCTGCCTGTAATAAATTCCCTCCTAATAACGACATAACTGCTCGTCCTACACCACAATCTGCCCCTATCTTTTGTCCCTTACCCCCTCCTTTTGAGCACAAAACTCGTGCGAAGTATACCAACTCCCACAGAGCACACACCATTAATCCCAATAACCCCTCCCATCAAGAAAATGTCCACTCGTCCACTGAACCCAACTCAAGGCCGAATTTCACGCCACTCCTTTCCACGTCCACAGTTCGCCCTTGCCCGACACCACCGCCTACCCGACCAATTATTGATCCCCCCATACCTCCAACTGTTAAAATCACACATCAATCAATCAATTCATCTGTTAGCCACTACCCCATATCTAAACTTAGAAATAAATTGACCTACGAAAATGTCGGCCTCTATCTTTCGTACCTCCATGACAAATCTGAATCAGTCTGCTATGATGGTAAGACGAAAATCAGCGTATAATTTCCATTCAGCAGGAAGGCCCACCTACCGACTTCCCTAGTCCTCGCAACCTGTTTATGAAATTCCATACAAGTTTCAATATGCTCCCACAAATAATGGCAAAAGATCTCTCGGCCTTTCGTCTATATATTCACAAGAAAATGACTCCTTCCAAAAAGGGCAAGTCTTATTTACCCTAATCAACCGCCCTCCCCACACCCCCATGACTCTCACTACACTACTCTCCCCCTAACCATCTACTATCAAAATATCAGAGGTCTCCGCTCTAAAACGCAATCGATTCTGCATAATACCCATACCCCCCCTTTCGACATATATCATCATCAACGGCACTACAACCGAGAACCGGTCTTGGCCTTATTTAGCAAGTCCTGAGGCTTGTTAAATTTTCCATAATGATTTGTTTTTTTTTTTTTTTCGGGCAAAGTCATTAGTCTTCGATATATATGCATCAAAACCAACCTTATCCCCAGTATTCACATTCAAGAACTATTCCCCTCCACCTTTACCGTTTTCGTGATGACGATGGTATATGTGTGGATTCACCTTGCCGTGGTGTGCTGCTTGCCATCCAAAATAAGCTCGCCTTTCTCAATCTTGACTATGTCGCAAAAAAAAATTGACCAACGCCTAAAGTCGTTATACGTTATATGTTTCTAGATACCTCCTTCACAACCGATCGTGTCATACGAACTGGCAATAGCAACGGTTAATCACCTAATCGAGTTAAGTACTTCCCTTGACGATATCGTTGTTATTGGCGATTTCAACATTCCCCGTCTCCAATGGACGTTGTCAGACGATCAATCCTTTTACACCTCAAACCCCACCAGTACAAAGGAATGTCTTTTTATTGACGGTCTTACCGACTAAAGCCTTTGTCAAATAAGTAATGTGCACCATCATATGAAGAGGCAACTTGACCTTGTGTTTACAACGGACCCCTATAATTCCTGTTGCCCTTAGTCCCCACGCTCTCTCCACCATCGACAATTACCACCCCCGCTTCTCGTATCCCTTTACTTTATCGTGACAGCTTATCCCAAACCTCACCAACACACGTCAACTTTCCCTACAACTTCCGCATATTAAATGAGCATCTTAGCTGAAACGCATTTCGCTTTGATCACCTAGAGGTATAAGAAGCTACTGCGTTCTCCATAAGGAAATATACAATGCCATTTCCCTATATGTCCCTTATTCTCGACATCGGGCATCGGTATCATCGCCTCCATGGTACAACCACAAACTCCGTACTCTTTGGAACAATAGGAATAGTTTGTGGAATATTTTCCTAAGAACACGCTCTTCCCTGGACTACTCCAACTTTCTCGGTTCCTTTTATAAATTCACCGAGCTTTACAACTCTCTTTACTACACTTATCTTACAAAAACACAAAACAAGCTGATAAATGACCTCAAATCTTTTTTCCGCTTTATTAACTATAAACAAAAATCTGACGCCTATCCCAATTCCCTTCCTATGACATGATTACTTCAACCGACCCACAAACTACTGCGAATCTTTTCGCTTCTTTCTTTAATAAATCCTTCACGGACAACTCTTTTGAGCCTAACCGGTCTTACTTCAAGGACCTGCCCCTATTCTCCCTTGGCCCCTTCATCTCTCAAATTATCCAGCATCATCTAGTTGACGAAAAATTAAATTTGCCTTTAGATGAGTTCTGGCTCCCCGATAGTATAGTGGTTAGTATGGCCACCTGTCACGCGGGAGACCGGGGTTCGATTCCCCGTCGGGGAGCCTCTGGCGCAAGATTAATAACCTTGCCCGAAAATAAAAACAAATCATTATGGAAAATTTAACAAGCCCCAGGACTTGCTAAATAAGGCCAAGACCGGTTCCCGGTTGTAGTGCCGATGATGATGATGATGATGATAGATGAATTCAGTCCTGGACCTGATGAACTTCCGGCTGTCCTTTTAAAAAAATGTTCCTTTTTTTCTCTCCCGCTATCAAAGATATTCAATATTTGGAAATCCTCTTTTGTCACTCCCATACATAAGAAGGGGACAAAAAAGGATATTAATAACTACCGTCCCTTCGCCAAACTGTCACATATTCCAACACTGTTCGAAGGCATTCTTTACCACCCGTTATGTTTTCGCTGCAAATCCATCATCTCACCCAACCAGCACGGTTTCCTTACGGATAGGTCGACCACCACCAATCTAGTTGAATTCTCATCCCACGCTCTCCATGCCTTAGAGAACGGCAACGAAATCGATGTAATCACAACTGTTGTATTATGTAAGTTTTCGTATTTGTTGTTGTTAGTTGTTGTGTACGATCACTGTTATATAAAGATGGTTTGATGGTGGAATTGAAGTTGTAGCTTTGGGTTGCCAGTTGTTACATTAAGGAGTAGAAAATATCTTTAATACTTTTGACGGCTATCATGCAAGGACCTTCATTCCCTAAGCTCGCAGTCGTGGGAAAGTATCAGGTGGATAGGCAACTTGGATTGGCCGCATGTATCAAGCGGATTCAGCATGTGGCAATATGCGTCTTCAACCATAGCTGTATGCTTTCCTGGATCACGTCTGGTGTTGGATTTTTCCTCTTCAACTTTTTCTTTGGTTGGGTAACGGTGCAACTTCTTGTAGCTGATAAACCGTACTCTCAATACAATTGCGATATTTTAAGTACAACAGTTGCCAAGTGCAACTTCCGAAGGGGTACCACGGTACTACGCCGAACCAATTGCAGCACCTCCGTTGTAGCAAAAATCATTTGTTAACATTCAATGATCTTACCCTCAATTTCAGCAACAGAGTTCTCCGAATCACGTTTACGAAACACATGCAAGGCTTCATTCAACATAAACTTTTAATTTCTTCTCAAAACATAAATAGGTGTTCTTCGTGGACTAATTAAATAACAGTTCAGATATCACTATTCATTTAAACTTAACAACTGTACATTCATTCTTTGAATTTAAAAAAAAAAACATTAAAAGCGAGATATGTCCTCCATGGACGGGTTTCCACTTCACTTGTTTCTGTCTTCTGAATGACAGACTCTAAGACACTCTCTCTCCCTCCATCTCTACCCATGTCACTGCTTCTCCGAAAAAAAAAAACTTGACCCAACTGTCCCTTCGGAAACCTCAACTTAACGAGGCAAGTTCGTGCATCTGCTCGTATTCAATTATACACTGTGGAATGTGTTTATTTATGTTTCTTATATAATTAACCTTCGTGCTTCGTGCGCGAACAACTTTTGTTGGATTTGGCTCATCTTGAAACACCCAGACAGTCGACTGCTGTTTACTTTCGGGCTCATACGCGTAAATCCACGGTTCATCACTTGTCACGATGTCATAGACGTGTTTCGAAGCACCGCGACCGTATTTTTTGAGCATTTCTTTCGACCAATTGACACGAGCCTTTTTTTGGGCGATTGACAAATTGTGTGGGATCCAACGCGAACACATTTTTTTGACAGTCAAATGTTTATGCAATATTGAATGTATGCTGGTCCCACTAACGCCTAAGGTTGTCTCAATCTCACGATAGGTCACATGACGATCTTCCAATATCAGTTTGCGCACAGCATCAATGGTTTGAGGAACAACAACTGATTTTGGACGACCTTCACGAAATTAATCTTGGAGTGAACTACGACCACGATTGAATTCACCATACCATCGATAAACACTGGTCCTTGATGGAGCTTCATCGCCAAAAATTGAATTAAGTTCATCCACGCACTGTTGCTGAGTTAATCCACGCCGAAAGTTGTAAAAAATAATCGCACGAAAATGTTGACGATTTAATTCCATTTTTGGGCCGAGATGAATCTTTCAAGTTACTGTAAGCAACACAAATAGCGCTCGTATGTCAAAACGTACTGAGTGCGTATAACCTCAAAAATGTCCAACTTTACGACAGAGCTGTCAATTGCCGGATTGCAACACTAGGGTTGCCAAATCCCGAAACATAAGAGGCAACCCTCGTATAGACTCCAGTATCAGGCACTCCTCCATCTCTCTATACGCGGATGACACTAAACTCTTCAAGACGATCCCCTCTTCTGTCGACACTTCACTTTTCCTAATGGATCTCGACAGCTTTTTAACTTGCTGCCAAAATAACTGCATCGAACTAAATATTGTCAAATGTCACTCAATCAGCTTCTCCCGTAAACGACCCCCCTCCCCGCCACGTTCCTGTTTCTTAATCAACCAACAGACACCACCTGTACAAGCGATTCGTGACCTTGGCACCTTATGTGATAGGGAGCTTAACTTCATCCCACATATTGATGACATTATTCTCAAGGCCAACTGTGTCCATGGTTTTGTGAAACGTTGGTCGAAAGAATTCTCTAATCCCTACGTTTCCAGATCACTCTATATAACCTGTGCCCGCTCTCTTCTTGAATATGCTAGGCAGGTTTGGTCTCCTCATTACTCGTCCCAAATTTACAGGGTCGAAAGTGTGCAACGTCGTTTTTTGCGTTTTGCCTACGAGGATTGAATTGGGAAAATCCTCTGATTTTAACCCCATACACGAGCCGTCTTCACCTAATTAACCTTAACACACATGAAGAGCGCAGAATTCATGTCGACATCCTCTTCATCCACCGGATACTCTCAGGTTCGATCCACTGGCCAAGCCTGCTCTCCTCCAAAACATTTTCCACTAATCCCCGAAATCTGCGAAACCCTCGCCTCTTCTATTTGCCCGCCCACCACACGTCTTACGGCTCTAATGAGCCCATTTCGTGAATACAGTTGTGGGCAAACCCTCACCCCGCGTTCTTTGACTTCAATCTCACCTCTCCCGCTCTCAAACGTCGTCTCTTCTCGTACTCCTTCTGACCACACCTCGCTCACCGTCCACACTCTCCCGCACTCATACTCACACCCTAGCATCCGGCTTATCCTCGCCCCTCCCTGTCCTACCACTTAGACTATTAATCTATCCATCTTTGTTTAATTCCCCATTCCATTTTTAAGTTACTGTAGCGAGCTTAGGGTTCGCTGGATTAATTATTTTTAATAAATAAGAGCCGTTAAATCGATTTTGAATTACTGTAACACTTTATTAGTCCGTTAATAACAACCGTTACTTTTAACCATACACTTAACGATTTCTTCACTTATCGCGTATTTTACTGCTTACTTCTTACTTCACTGCTCCTTACTTATCGCTTGCTTCACTTTCTACTTCTTACTCGTCTCCATGATCTGTGTGCGACGTATTTATACCGTTTCCTCATTCTGCTTCGGCGTTTCGTTTCCATCCGTTCCATAGCCTTGAATGTTCTACTGTTCCTAGTCTCCAGTTTTCCAGTACTTTCTACAATATTCTAGTACTTCGTTTCGGACTTTCTCGAATATTCTAGTACTGATCGTCATATGCGTCACATTACTTTAAAGTTAGTTCTCCATCCCCAACGTGCACGCCTTAGTTTCTAAGGTAGTTCGTAAGTCTATTTATAAGTTTATACGTCTTGTACTAAGCGAAATAAAATGATGGTTCTGCCCTCTATTCACTCACTAAAACTTATAATTACTGAACAATAAATGCGGTGTTCAGACAATACAAATAAATTCTAATTTCTTATTATATGAGCATTTTATGTATCTTTTCAAATGAATTAGTAGACTAGATCGATTTTTACAGTTACTGTGTGGTTGTACATATTAACAGCACAAAAACAAACAATCAAATATCCCTTCTTTGTAACGGTTAAATCGGTTAGGTCGTAGGTAAGCCTTGAAAAATGTCCCACCGAGTTTCTAAAAGAGCCTTATATGGATAGAAATGCATTAACTGGCATCTGAATTAAAAACAAAATGTAAACATTCAAACAATAAGGAATATTTGCAATTAATTTTGAAACGAAGAACACCAATCGAAAATATTTTGAAATTGCACTCAATTGCGTTGCACACAAAAATCCCTTTATTTATACCCCTATCCATAGAGTGGTGTTCTCTTTCACTCCCAGTGATATATGAAATACCATCATTTGATCACTAACTGTCATAACACAAATTGCCGAAAAGTTTATCTGCCGCTCGGACCGAAAACCGCGTAACTTTATTCGATGGCTTTGCGTTTTGTTGTTTTGTTTCTAAATGGTCCTTAATTTGGTTAGTAATAAGCAAGTGTGCTGTGCGGTCAGGTAGATTCTAATCACAAATCACACGATTATTGTGTCCACACTAAAGAACACCAATTCCCTCTCGGACTTCATATTGTCAAACACGAATTACGGTGAAATTCGTTGTTAGTGAAACTTACAGCACATTTTATTGACATTGGATTTGGTTGATAATTTTAGCAGGCAAAGTAATGTTAAATTGCACATTATTAACATCTCATAAATATTTTCAAATTTGTTTTATAGAAATCCCACAAATTGCTTGTTCCACAATTACACAACTTGAGGAGACAAATTTCCCCACACAGTGTCGATGACAAGAACAGTAACTTTAAATCCACCATGCACGCTTTGCGAAGAGCTAGAAAACTATGTGCTCTCAGTAAAGTGTCCAACAATGTGATGATGTATTCCAATAAAACCGACACAGCAGTACGGAAGAAAAAGATCGCTGACGGGCCAGATCTGCGTGAATTTCTTATCGCCGGCAGAGATTTGTCCATAAAGTCTAGTCTTACGTCACAAACTCTTCCCGAAATACCTGCATACTTGGACAAGGCTGATTTATCTGGGCGAAATCGGAAGGTGTTTTTTGAAGTTTATGGCTGCCAAATGAATGTGAATGATACGGAAATTGTTTGGTCAATTCTGAAGGAAGTAGACTACCAAAAGTGTGATGACCTGAACGAGGCCGACGTTATTCTCCTAGTCACATGTGCCATTCGAGATGGTGCTGAACAAAAGATTTGGAACAGATTAAAATATCTACATGCATTGCGAGCGAAGAGATCTCGCCGGCAACCACCTGTGCAAATAGCCCTCCTGGGCTGTATGGCGGAACGCTTGAAGACACAATTATTAGAACACAAGCAATGGGTAGATGTCGTTGCAGGCCCTGACAGTTATAAAGATCTTCCCAGGCTGCTCTCAATCACCGGTCGCTATGGGCAATCGGCGATAAATGTAATATTGTCTGCAGATGAAACTTATGCTGATGTGATGCCGATTCGATTGAACTCAGATGCGCGTACGTCGTTCGTGTCTATTATGAGAGGTTGCGACAACATGTGCACATACTGTATTGTCCCATTCACGAGAGGTCGTGAGCGATCTAGACCTATAGCGTCAATTGTCAAAGAAATCACGAAACTTGAAGAGACTGGCATTAAGGAAGTCACTCTGTTGGGACAAAACGTAAACAGTTATCGAGATACTTCAGAACATTGTGATTCGGGTGTCCACGTCGTGCCGGGATTCAAAACAGTCTACAAACCCAAAATCGGTGGTCTGAGATTTGGTGAACTCTTAAGTAGGGTTGCTGAAGCCGTCCCAGAAGTTCGTATCCGATTTACCTCCCCCCACCCAAAGGATTTTCCGGATGCTGTTTTGGAAGCTATACAAAAATATCCCAACATTTGTAAGAGCATTCATCTGCCAGCACAGTCAGGCAACTCCGATGTCCTAGAGAGAATGAGACGTGGGTACACGAGGGAGACTTATCTAAATCTCGTGAAACATATTCGCTCTCAACTGCCATCAGTAGCGCTTTCTAGTGACTTCATCTGCGGATTCTGTGGAGAAACCGAAGCTGAGTTCGAGGACACATTGACTCTTCTAGAAGAAGTGCAGTACAATGTGGCGTACATCTTCGCCTATAGTATGAGGGAGAAAACTACAGCTCACAGGCGGTTTTCCGACGATGTGCCACAACATATAAAGTTAGATCGGGTGAAAAGGCTTATGACATCATATAGGAATGGTGCCAGTGAACTACATTCTCGTTTACTGGGCCAGCAACAACTAATACTAATTGAAGGGAAGAGCAAGCGCTCGAATCTGGCCTGGTTTGGGCGCAACGACGGCAACATTAAAGTCATCATAAATGATGGTGAATTGCCATTAGACTACGTCGACAATCCGGATAGGAAATCAATAAGTCCTGGAGATTTTATAGCCGTCCAGATTGTCGGATCCAGCTCACAGGTGCTTAAAGGCGTTCCCTTATATCATACTTCGATCCAAAAGTATGACAGCCAAGCTACTAGGTCGCGTTGACAGTTTTTTAAATAAATAGAAGGAGCATAATACCTTGTGTTCTTATTTAGTTTTGTATTGCAGGGTCGACATTATCATTTACATCAACTGAAAAGGAAAGGCTTGGAAAATGGTCAGTGAAGTAATTGGTAAGGATGTCGAAGAATGCGTGTAGTTGATCGTGCTTAGGTTCAACTAGACAACAACCTTAATGTTTAATCATGTGAAATATGGCAAATATCAAAAGTTTTTGTCCATTTCTGGTCTGTAATAACATTCGCTCTTTATGGGCATATACATTTTCGAAAAAGGAACTGAAAAGGAAAGACTTGAACACTTGTCAGTGAAATAATTGGTAAAGATGTTGAGAAATGCGTGCGGCCGATGACACTAATGACTGCAGTATTGCAATGGATAGACAACAACTTTTATTATTATTTATTGGCCTGGAGGAACCAGGAAGTTCATGACCTCACCGACTCGACTCCGCCATCGTTCTCTGTCCTGTGCACTCTCCTTCCACGCCTGACCATCTGATCCGATCTCCTCAAGGTCAAACCTAACATTGTCCTCCCATCTCCGTCGCGGCCGTCCTATCGGTCCCTTTCCCATTGGTCTACCGTCAAGAATTCTACGCACGGTCCTATCGTTGCCCATTCGCGCCACATGTCCGGTCCATCTTAATCTTCGTGACCTGATTACTCTCACTATTGTAAGTTTGCGGTATAGCTCTTCCAATTCGTGGCTGTGAAGTTTCCTCCATTGTCCTGCCTCCTCGTCATATTTACCTCCAAAGATACCCCTTAAAACTTTATTCTCGAATACGCGGAATTTGTTTTCTTCCCGTTTTTTGAGAGCCCATGTTTCGCATCCGTATAGAACAATCGGGCTCCTCGATAGTATAGTGGTTAGTAACCCCGCCTGTCACGCGGGAGACCGGGGTTCGATTCCCCGTCGGGGAACCTCTGGCGCAAGACTAATGACCTTGCGCGGAAAAACAAATTATCATGGAAAATTTAACAAGCCTCAGGACTTGCTAAATAAGGCCAAGACCGGTTCCCAGTTGTAGTGCCGATGATGATGATAGAACAATCGACATGATTATGGTTCTATAGACACGGAGCTTTATGTTACGTGATAGCAGTTCTGATTTCAGCAGTTTACTGACTGCGTGCCAACTAGCGTTGCCGGAGCGTAGTCTTTTATTAATTTCCTTCGACATTTCGTTAGTGGGCGTCAGTATTGTTCCCAGGTATTTAAATTCTTTGACATTTTCAAATATCTTGCCCCTGATGTCCACGTGTGTTCTCTGAGGTCCACCCGCTCTCGCCATAATCATGTTTTTTTTTTGTCTTCATTTATTTCTAGGCCCACCTCTTCTGCCGCTTGCATGATGATTTCACTGTTTTTACTTACAGTTTCTAGATTATCCCCCAGAACGGCGATGTCATCCGCATATGCGAGCACTTGTGTACCCCGTTCGGGGATGATCCGGCCATGTTGTCGTCTAGTACCTTTCTGATGACATACTCGAGCACAAGGTTAAAAAGACATGGTGAGAGGCCATCTCCCCGTTTTAGTCCGCCCCGGATTTCAAATGGTTCTGAGAGGTGGTTTTCTATTCTAACTCACCCTTTGTTTTCGTTCATGCAAATTTGAATGAGGACGGTATATTTTTTCGGGATTCCCAGCTCAACTACAACCCGGGAAAGTCTTTGCCTTGCGACTGAGTCCTAGACTTTTTTGAAGCCAACGAACAGTTGGTGAACTCTCTCTCCGTATTCCCGCTTCTTTTCCAGCAATTGCTTTACTGTGAACATTTGAAAATGGGAACGACTATTGAGGTTTTCTATTCTTCCGGAGTGACTTCCTTATCCCATATTGTTTTAATCAGTAGGTGGATCTTTCGAGCGGTTGCCTCTCCTCCATGCTTCACAAGCTCTGTCGGTATGCAGTCGACTCCGGGAGCCATCTTATTTTTCAATCGATTTATTGCGCCTAAAACTTTGTTGAAAGAGGGCTATGGGATCTGAGGCTCGGCTGTATGTACGCCTGGTGCGTATATTTGTGGTTGATGGGTGCGTACATTGAGCAGGTTTTCAAAGTACTGCGTTCATCTTGTCACGATATTGTTTGTTTCTGTGACCAGATAGCCGTTTGTGTCTCGAAATATTTTGGCTCTCCCTCGATAGCCATTTCTAATTGACTTTATGCTGGCACACATACCTATGATGTTCTTTGCTCTAGGATTTTTTCGATCAGTCTTCTCCCAGTCGCGTTTTTTTTTTTGCATTTGAAGAGTCTCATTGTCTCTTTCCGAATCGTCGCGTATCTTTCTGCGTTGACTTCATCATATCTTTCTAAGTGGATCACTCTGAGGTGTTTACGTTCTTCGATCTTCGTCCTCCACTCATCGTCAAACCTAGATTTGGACTTAATTGTTTTCTTAAATCCTAATACCTTTTGGGCTGTTAGTTTGATTGCGTCTCTGATCGATGTCCATTTAGTGTCCACACTATTAGCTTCCTCTTCCTCACTGCTCACATTCTCTAGGATGCTAAATCTATTCGTTAGTTCGTCTTGATATTCAGCCCTTTTGCGGAGGTTATGGCGGTTCTTTAAAGTCTTCTCTAAGAACCATCCATTTCCTACCAAATTACCTTCCTCCTGCTTACCTGTAATCGAGCAGCGTAAGCTACCTTTCATTCGCTTTCACCTGAAAGTAAATCCCCAGCAAGCATGCACATCAAACAAATTATTTCATTAATATTACATGAACCGTACCAACCCAATCGGCTCGGCTTGTCAGCAATTATAAACGATAAACACTCGCTGGCCAGCGTAATTGTTGACACAGCTGTAGCCGACATTCTTGCTACGGTTCATGAGTGAATATTGCTCCAATCCCAAGGTTCGCTACAGTTGCGACCAATTTCCTTTATCGGTTATCTACCGATCATGGGATTTGGGCACGAATATGATTGACGTTATACGATCATACCCATGATCATGCCTAGTGATGCTTCGGCCTGTAAAACAAACAAACACACAGTACCTCGCTGTGTTTATTTTACTTACCAACCGCTGTCCATGTTTCTCCTGGGTGAGACGTACGCTTGCACATCTGCAAGCATTACATTAGCTCAAACAATAGCCACCATAGCCTCGGCCATAGGCGAGCAAACCTTCGGATTGCTTATCGCCACGGAAAAATCGGTTGCCTGCAATGGCAAAAGGCTGGGCAATTATGTAAACAGCCGACGTTCCCATGTAGCATCGGCTAAATCACAAATAATCTGCATCACATCGTATGACCCTCGAAATAACGTTTCTGTTTATTTAAGACACAGAAACCTATTTCTTCCTTCGGCGATCTTCGCTATCGCTTATCTCAATAATGCCTGCAGTTCATTACACCAGTCCATGTTTATTCAGATGTAGTTTCGTCGTTGCCGATATGCAGGCTAAGGGGCATCGTACTTGTCCTATACGGACACAGAGAATCCTCCCATTTGATCCTTTTGCGATCGCCCATTGGCCGTCGCCAAGTTGATCCTACTCGCTCCTCCCACACCGATGTAATCCACCACCGTTGAATCTGGCGGAGGTGGATTGCATCAGGGAGTCAGATTTTAGCTACCAAGCTGTACGGGTAAAGTGGATTAACCAGTAATCCCACTATGGAGTCAATAAAAGTCTCTGCGGTTGCGCGAAAGAGTGCTCAGGTGTGTTAAATCATCAAGGACGTTTCAAATGAAAGTCTCAATTCGATTAACATTACCGAAGTCAATCGTATCTGTCCAAATTTAAAAAAAACAATAAGAAAAACGTTTTTGCAAAATAAAATTAGTGAAGTTACAAGTTTTGTTAAGTTCCAAATGTTACTCGACCAAGGCAATAGGAAATTGAAGTGTACATAAAATCTATTGGTGTTTTAATAAAAAAAAATAAAAAGGAACAATAAAATAAAATCAGTTTATCAATGTCGAAAATAGACAACAACGTCACTGTCTAATTATGTGAAATAGTGGCAAATATTAGAAAGCTTTGTCCCTATGTTGACTGTAATAACATTGGCTCTTTAAGCGTGTTAAGTATGATGATGATCTCGATAAGTTGAAATAGAATCTGTGAGGGATAATATAACTAAGTAAAGAATTCAGGAGAATTCAAAGTTTGGCTGCAATGCAAGGCGGTGTATCGATTAAGTCACGAGTACAGATCGCCTACAGATTAGTGGACTGTATTTGGTGTGTTCTATTTTGAATTTATTTCCTTTATTTATTACTTATTTCTTTTATTTATTTCAATCGACAATCTGTCCGACAATCTCCTTCCAACGGGAATCCTATTGTTGGACTGCCCCGTTCAAACACGCGTGTTAAGTACATCAATGACGACCTAAAGATATGGACCACGATGTCATTGATGCACTGAAACCAAAAAACGCCAACCGATTTTGAACCCATATGACCTCCAGAGCGATAATGCAATTAATCGCCCCACATTTCGCCACAGCCATTGAAGTGGAAATTGTGTAATTGCATAAATTAAAATTTATTGGGTCACTTTGCAATCGCGGAAGTTGACCTGTGACGCAAACCGATGGAGGTATATCGGCTGACGTCGCATTTCCACACAATTGCAAATTGAAAATGCTAATCAGGAAATAGGTTGAGGGGGAGCAAATTTGCGTTGTCGTCATCGGGAGGTGTTGACCCCAAGGTAACAAGAAGGGGTAAAAGAAAAATGGGAAGGAGTCTGATTTTGAGTCGATAGCTGGGTAAGTGGACTGGAGGAGTCCGAAGATAAAATCGGTTATTTGTTGAGAATTGATTGTTAAGTTTCGATGTCAGTGCGGTCCGAAATAAATTAACGTTTTGAAGAAAGGTTTAGTGGATATTCAAAGTGAAAAAAAGAGACCTAACGAAAAGTTGTAGAATATATCATCATCATCATCGGCACTACAACCGGGAACCGGTCTTGGCCTTATTTAGCAAGTCCTGAGGCTTGTTAAATTTTCCATAATGATTTGTTTTTTTCCGGGCAAGGTCATTAGTCTTGCGCCAGGGGCTACCCGACGGGGAATCGAACCCCGGTCTCCCGCGTGACAGGCGGGTATACTAACCACTATACTATCGAGGAGCCCGTAGAATATATAAGTGAAACAAAAGTGACGTGAGTAGATATTAGGAAACTTGTATGTTTTAAATGTATGCTAAGAACAACACGTCGAAAACTAGTATTAAAGGAAATTTTTTGTATATATGTGTAACAGAAGAAAGATGAACAAGAACTGGTAACAGTAGAAGTATATATATTGTGACGCATATGACAATCAGTACTAGAATATTCGAGAAAGTCCGAAACAAAGTACTACAATATTGTAGAAAGTACTGGAAAACTGAAGACTGTCAACAATAGAACATTCAAGGCTATGGAACGGGCGGAACCGAAACACCGAATCAGAATGTGAGGAAACGGTATAAATACGTCGCACACATATCATGGAGATGATTAAGAAGTAGAAAGTGAAGCAAGCGATAAGTAAGGAGCAGTGAAGTAAGAAGTAAGCAGTAAAATACGCGATAAGTACGGAAGCGATAAGTGAAGAAATCGTTAAGTGTACGGTAAAAGTAACGGTTGTTATTAACGGACTAATAAAGTGTTATATTAATTCAAAATCGATTTAACGGCTCTTATTTATTAAAAATAATTAATCCAGCGAACCCTAAGCTCGCTACAATTGGTGTCAGAAGTGGGATTAATTATTGGTGAAGTGAATAAGTCTGTGAAAGTGTATTGTGACGATGTCAGAGCGACATTTGGAGGATCTTCGCGTTCCTGAGTTGAAGAAGGAACTTGAGGACCGGAATCTGGATAGCAGAGAACAGAAGCAAATTCTTCGACAGCGTCTGCAAGCAGCAATGGAGGAAGAGGGTATTGATGTCGACACATATGTTTTTACGGTTGAGCCAGACTGTCCGGGTGGAGAAGAAAAAGCGAGTCAAGATGGTGCCAATGTAACGGAGAAGAGTTCGCCACCGTTGGACATTTCGGAGATGTTCAGGATGATGATGGCAAAATTGGATGCGCGAGCTGCAGAGTTTAAGGCAAAATTAGATGCGCGAGCTGCAAAATTGGATGCGCGAGCTGCAGTGGTTAATGCAATATTGGATGCCCAAAGGCAGTATATGAAAAAATTCTGGGACTCGGAAGCGGAAGAATCTAAGGATGAGGAGGAATTGGAGCCACATGAAAGGAAGAAACTTAGGAAGAGCAAAGCTATGGCCGACAGCAGTGAGGAAGAGGAGGAAGATGACGATGATGTGTTACGTGAAGAACTGAAGGATCTCATCGATGATAACCCGATTGAGGAGGACGGCAGTGATGGTGAAGACACTGATGCTTCAGGCCGTTCCCCGAAACAGATTTACAATGATGATGACGAGTTGGACGACCGACTGGAAGACGACGACTGTGACTTTATTGAAGAGAATCTTGGTTTTAAAGTCGGACGCAGAAAGCGTCCCAAGCGTCTGCGTCGTACACAGGACGAGGAAAGTGATGGAGAGGAACAGCACGTCGATGAAGGTTCAGCACGTGAGGCTATAGCCGAACAGCTATTCGACGACGAAGGCGGTGGTGAACGCCGCTCTGAACGTAGTCACAGGGAAACTGAGGCGGCAAAACATTTCAATGCTGATGAGGAATCGGAGTCTGATGCTGAGGATTTTATTGTAGACGACGAAGGAAGGCCAATTGCTGAGAAGAAGAAGAAAAGACGACTTCTAGTCACTGACGCGTCATTGCAAGAAGGTCAGGACAGTTTCGGTGTAGATTTCGACTATGAGGATTTCACTAATTATGACGAGGACAGATATGAACCCGAATACGAACCTAGTGAATTGGAAAGGGGTCACTTTACTGATTTGGACAATGAAATCCGTAAAACGGATATTCCTGAGCGAATGCAATTGCGCGAAGTTCCGGTTACGCCTGTTCCAGAGGGACCCATTGAATTACAAGATGAAGCTGAATGGATTCACAAACAGGCGTTTTGTAAATTAACTGTTTCCGAACAAGAGATCAACGGATGTTGGAGGTCGACACCGCTATTGTAAGCCACCACATACGGGGGGAAAGATCAAGCAAGCCCTAGATTGTAGACGTAATCAACGGCTAGAGGTGCCGTTCATTCCGTTCTATGGAGCAGAGCACGTGAAACCAGAATTAACGTGCGACGATCTATGGAAAGTCTATTACTACGACGCACGCTGGTGTTTACTGTCAGCTCCAAAGAACAAACCGCTCCAGTTATTTGAAAAGATGCAGAACTACCAGTTGGATACGGTTATGAAATCGACAGATGCTCCAATACCAGATAATATGCGTGTAATTAAAGATGAAGATCTAGACCGCTTACGTGATGTGCAAACTCCAGAAGAGCTTAAGGGTGTGCACATGCATTTTCTCTTGTACTATTCGAATGAGATCCCTAAAATGCAAGAGGAATTCCGTCGTCAGGAAAAGGAAGAATGGCGGCAGGCTAGAGCTGGCGCGAAAAGGAGAGCAGTAGAATATTTGGAAGAAGGTCAAGAACTTCCACCGCCGAACGCCAAGATGAAAGTGGTGCATCGCGACCGACTAGCGGCTTTTGTTGGGCCGGGAAACCAGTGAACTTAGTTCGGGACGAACTAATCTAGGCGGAGGGTAGTGTGACGCATATGACATTCAGTACTAGAATATTCGAGAAAGTCCGAAACAAAGTACTAGAATATTGTAGAAAGTACTGGAAAACTGAAGACTACCAACAATAGAACATTCAAGGCTATGGAACGGACGGAACCGAAACACCGAATCAGAATGTGAAGAAACGGTATTAATACGTCGCACACAGATCATGGAAGAAGTATAAAGTGAAGCAAGCGATAAGTAAGGAGCAGTGAAGTAAGAAGTAAGCAGTAAAATACGCGATAAGTACGGAAGCGATAAGTGAAGAAATCGTTAAGTGTACGGTAAAAAGTAACGGTTGTTATTAACGGACTAATAAAGTGTTATATTAATTCAAAATCGATTTAACGGCTCTTATTTATTCAAAATAATTAATCCAGCGAACCCGAAGCTCGCTACAATATGTTAAGAGTGAAATAGCTGAAAATAAATCAATCAGAACACGGATAATGTATATACAAGACTTATATTTGTACTTTAACTGTGTGAAATATAAACTGAGTAAAAAGTGAAGACTAATAAAAAAAAAAAAGTAGAGGAAATATTCCAATTGTGTTTTTATTCTTGAGGATGTTTCAGTACTGAGAAACACCCAATACCATAACTGGCACAGTCGGCCTAGTTCCGTAGAACTAGAGGAAAGTGATCGGACAGACGTATCAAACGTATAGTGGAAACAAAGTGAATCAAGAAAAACTTTAGTAATCCATGTAGAAACCACTACCAAAAAACTAAAAGACAACAAATCTATATCAACAGGGAGTAAAAAAAGGCATCGAGATTGTCAACGGCAGTGGCAGTAGAAGCAGCGGCATCATCACGGAGTACATCGTGACTCTGGTTACTATACTAAGTTATTGTTTTGACTGTTAGGAATTGTAGTAATAAGTAAATATATCGAAAATCGTTGTTACCGATAAATAAATGTACAACACACTAGTGAACACCAACTTTGATGGAAAAATTATGATTAATATTGTCAAAGGTGAAAATTAAAAATGTATTTAATTAGAGTAACTTCGGGTATTGTGATATAGGTATTTGTTTTCTAACAATTATTCGTAATTTTTATTACATAGCTTTTGCCGCACTATTCATTATAGCTCTTTGATACATTGCGAATTATATTTCGTTTTCAGAACCCTGCAGCGTAAGCCAATCTGCAGCTATTTACAACAAAATAAAAAAATCTCTGTAACCCCCCTTATTAAAATTGGCGGATAATGTGATATGGCTTTTAAAACAATCAAGAGATTTTTTTAAAAATGCACTTCACTGAATTAAAAACTCACCCAATATACTGTCAGCTCTATTCACACACAAACAAAATGTATTACTTCAGTTTTTAATTTTGCTCCAATTTTTGCTGAAATATAACATAAAGCTCATACAAAAAAAAACTATCGACTGTACACCTTAAACAATTTCAATGCACTGACATACAACGCAATGAGCGCGAGCGCGCCTAAAACTGCAGCACGTGTTCTTTTCCATTGCCGTCATGTTGACAAGAAAATTCTTGTCGAGAATTGATTATTTCGGAAAATATGATGGTATATCACATTTCCCAACCATATCACAATACCCGAAGTTACTCTATAAGTAGGACTTGAACATCAGGTTATCCCGAACAGATTCCCAAATAATCGCAATAAGTTATGTTAGTTACTAAAGCTGCTTGAAGATCAATAATTTTAATAATGTCATTAGTATGAGAGTCGGGGAAACAAAAAGTAAGTATTTAACTTGACAGTGAACGAAATAGAAATTCTGTTTTGGTATAAGTAGTCGTTCTGTTTTCCCTAATTATTTTGATACAGGAACAATCCTTGCTCGTTAGTCATGGTTTCGAAGAGGTAGTTATTGGAAATTTGACATTTGAGTAGTCGTTATAGGGTACTAGCGAACCAAGGAGTGGTAAAGAAATTTGTAATCGGTTTCGTCGGGAGAACAATAGTTACGCTAAATAAAATAAGAGAAACCATCGTCGTATTCCTCGATAAAGTAGGATTAATACGGTTATATCTAGCCGACAAAATTGATCGGAGAACGGAAGCGAGGTATAGGCTGATAGATCAATGACGGGAAATGGCTTAACAAATGGAACAATGTATTGCAGCACTGACTCAGCTGATGGTTCAGATCTAGCAGCAAAGCGCTAGTCAGAGGCTAGAGAAAGAAATTTGGCATATTCGTGAATTCGATGGGGCGAAAGGAACCTTGCCATCGTTCATAGATGCCGTATCAAGGTAGCTAGCCGAATAAAGACCTGGACAGGAAGAGAAAAAGGCAAGAGCCTTCAGTATGATCTACGATCAGAAAATATTCGGACCAGCTAAAAACCTTAAGAGTCAACCCTTCTCAGAATTGGGAGGAGTGCCAGCAGAAATTGAAGACCAAAGAGAGACCAAATGGACCTAATAAGGGACATCATGTTATTAAGGGTAAGCTCGATCCTCGACCTTAGCAACAAATTGAAGTATCTTGTAGACGACATTCCAGAATATGTTGTATTTTGCACAGATACTAATGCAATGATAGATATATTCAGTGGGATGCTGGTTCAGAAAGTAAAGAGCTTAGTTTCAGGTACTTTGGCATATGTTGTATATTGCTATACAACACTTATTTTTACTTGTTTATGTTTGTCACTTACTTCTTTGTTGTCTTCTTCGGGCTACATTCGAGTACCCGGTCTAGTTTGGAGGAGTGAAAGGAGGTGAGCAGGGTGCGTCCAACCTCTGGTGTCCTTGGAAAACCTAAATCAAACAAAGTACATACTTCCCACGGTCTTGGCTGTCTTCCAGACAGCCACCCGACGCCAGTCGAAGGCCCAGCCAACGACGATGAGAATCGCCAATTTGCAACTCTGCAAATTCCCTACTTGAATGCCATGAGAACAGTTCGATTCACGGTGACGTGAATCTGATTTGTTCATAGCGAACGCGGTGCAGGTAGTATTACCTGTGCGATGATGATGTGCTGGGTTCATTTTTTCATCTAGAAGATGAGACTGTGGGAATTGCAGAATTGCAAATCAGGTGTTGGTATGGAAATGAATACATTCCATGGTTATTCGTTTGGAATAAGAAAAATGTTGGAGAATGCAAGATTGCATTTTTAAGTATGGGGTATGGAATGCGTTTAGCAATGTGTAGAGACATCTGATAAAGTTTCACATGCTACACCGAAAGGATTTCATGGATTGTGGCAAGAAATTATATGATGCTACACTTAGAGTATTCATTCGGTATTAATATTAAATACTGTCTTTTTCTGGATAAAGGTTAGAGTTAATTTGATTGATTGGATACTAGATGAATGTTTGGGGTTATTTACTAGCTTTGGAAGGCTATTAAGATTCTGTGTGTAACAGATAATATAATGGACAAAACGAATTTAACAGAGGTAAGGAATATAATAGATTCTTCTGTTGGAATGGATACGACTAATTTAAATCCTACTAATAGCGTTGGGCTCCTCGATAGTATAGTGGTTAGTATACCCGACTGTCACCCGGGAGACCGGGGATCGATTCCCCGTCGGGGAGCCCCTGGCGCAAGACTAATGACCTTGCCCAGACAAAATAAATCATTATGGAAAATTTAACAAGCCTCAGGACTTGCTAAATAAGGCCAAGACCGGTTCCCGGTTGTAGTGCCGATGATTATGATGAATAGCGTTGAACACAGACTAACCATGAGAAACAACCAACATTTTGATAGAAACCACAGACCAGGCCATATAATCCATCGAAACAGGTATGATAATACGCAGAGCGAAAGCAACACCGTAAGGCAAGAAGACAACCGCATTAACTTCAGGACAAACTGTGGGTTAAGGCAAAACTTAGGTGATAACAACAATTGGAGGGCAGGACTAAATAATTTTAGGCAAGCAAACGAAAGATCTATGCAAAGGCATCCACATTCGGGTAATAGTTTACAACGTAGGCAGAGGCCAGACCACATGTCAGTGGATATGATAAATAAGCAAGAAACAAGAGATGTAGCAGACACGTTTTTTACAAACTAGCCTCGGAAAACAGAATCATACTGACACTAACCATCGCAAAAGAAAAATATCTAGTACTCTCAGACACAGGGTCCACGATAAGTATCCTAAATGAGAGCAACACCCCAAAACTTAAATACGATGTACTAGATACAAACCCGACAGCAATAACAACAATTCAGGGAGAAGTAAACGAGCCAAGTAAAATGGTAGCATCGATCTGCCGTAGAATTCAAATATCCGGATAATGCAAGAATAAGATGGGTAGCATTAAAAATGAGAAAGCCGTACAATTTTATTCTAGGCATGAACTGGATAGGTAAAAATGTCGAGAAAATTTGCATGAAGAGTCAGTAAGTTTATGATTAATGGAGTGAGCCTTCTATTCGGAACAAAGTCTATTGATGAAGAGGTCAATATACTCGAAGTCAGCGAAGTGCGAGATATCCAGTTAAGCCATTTAAAGGATCAAGAAAACAGAGCCATAGAACCTCTAATTAAGGAATTGAGTACTTTGCTATACAGAGAAGGGAATATTTTAACGAAAACGAATACAATCGTCCACGAAATCCGAACAACCACTGATGAACAAATAAACTCAAGGTTGTACAGATACCCAAGAGCTCATGAAGCAGGAATTAGAAGGCAAATTGAAGATATGGAGAGACAAGGAATCATACGGAAAAGTAGGAGTAGATATAGTTCACCGATAATAGTAGTGCCGAAAAAGAAAGATAATTCAGGAGTGCAGAAATTCAGTATTGTAGTGGATTACAGAAGGTTAAACCAGGTCATGATAGACGATAAATAACCAACACCTAATATTGGAAGGATTCTAGATAAGCTAGGAAAAGCACATTATTTTAGTTTAATAGATCTCGTGAAAGGCTATTGTGGGGGTTCTTTAAGGCTTTCCCGAAGAACCACCCATCGTCCTAACCCAACTTCCCTTTCCCAACCAGTAATAATTACCGATCATAGCCTCTTACCTGCATAAGAGCAGTACCAATCGATCCGTCAATCATTTCTTCCTTGAAATAGAAATCCACGGCAAGATCATCATCTTGCCATGACATCATACGAAATCATATCAACCAAACCATTTCGGTTCATCTTACACGAATCATTTAGGAACCTGATCGGTTCCTCTGGGCGGCAACATGTCCATCAAATACACTTCAATCCTCCTGTGTTTACTTGTTCCAACAATCCGTTGGTTCAAAAAGACAAGTCGGACAACTTGCTTGCTTGCACATCTGCAAGCCAAATTTCCGATGATCGATCGCCTAAACCGATAACCGATCATCGAGTTGGACACGACCATAATTGTTGTCGAAACAATCAAATCAACAGCCGTGTCCCACGATCCGTTTTTCTAAATCAAACACACAGTAATCTCACTGTGTATTTTTCCCTACCATCCGTTGGTCCATAGTCAAGCTGGATAAGTTGTATGCTTGCACATCAGCAAGTCAAATTCCCCATGATCGGTCGTACAAGCAATAAATGATCATCGAGTTGCACACGACCCATGATTGTTTATCCAAACAATCATATCAATGGCCATGCCCTATGATTCGTTCCCAAACCAAACATGCACCTATGCATCCTAGCCTTTGCCATCGTAAACGAAGTTCTGTTGACATAACATCAACAGAAAAACCTATCCCCTATCGTTTATGATGGCAATACAGCCAGCCTCCGTAAATGATCATCTATTTGACCAGCTGCATGTTTGGATTCTCTTCTGAGCACCCTTCACATTTTCGTTTTGTCCTGGCTTCCAGTGAATGGGCATTCAACCAGACCTGTACGGTCACAATGGAAATACTTCCATTAAAACCCAAATCGATTGCTCATTGGCCGCCATTGGGATGAAATTTCGAATTTGTTTTCCACCACAGCGGAGGGGTATCCACCCTAGTGCGACTGGCGATGTTTCGTCCCATGGCAAGCCGGCAGTGATTCTTGAGGGGTGCAGCCAACAGGAGGATTTTGATCGCGTGCTTACCGCCAATCGATCGTTCGTTAAGTAATGTTTCTATCCGAGTGTCGACAAAAATCAATTAATTAATGTTTCAAATTAATCACAATTAAGAACTATATTCTGTATTTAATGTTAAAGCCTGTGTGTGTAATAAATACCATTAAGAGCAATATACTGTATTCAATGTTTCAAATTAATCACCATTAAGAACTATATTCTGTATTTAGTGTTCCAAATAAAACACCTTAAAACGATATCCTGTGTTTAAAGTTCAACCCATGCGTTTAATTGAGTTGCTCCAATTTGATCAACAAAAGGTTGTCGACTATTTCTGGAATCTATTTGTTTCGATCCTGTGTCCACTCGGTATCCCGTAACTTTGTGTTACGGTCTAACAATTGCAGGAGCAGACTGTGGAAGTTTAGTGAACCCGCGCCGTACGTTGGCGCACTGACAAAAACTTACCCACACTATCATCAAATTAGGGTAGCAGAGAAAGACATAGAGAAGATAGCTTATGTTATCCCCGGAGGGCTCTACGAATTCATTCGAATGCCTTTCGGACTGAAGCATGCCTCAGCCACTTTTCAACAGATGATGAATAATATTCTTCGCGAATACATTAATACGAAAAGTGTCGTATACATAGATGATATTTGGATATTTTCCACCTCACTAGAAGAACACATACACTCCTTGAGAAAAATCTTTACCAGACTTCAAGAGCATAGTCTAAAGATTCAGGCAGATAAATGCAGCTTTCTGAAGAAAGACACTGAATTCCTAGGTCATATTCTAACCAAGGAAGGGATGAAGCCAAATCCAGAAAAAAATAAATGTTATACAGGAACTAGACGTACCCAAAACCGAGAGGCAACTGCAAGGATTCTTAGGCACAACTGGATCTTATAGAAAGTTCATTAAGGATTATTCAAAGATAGCATATCCAATGATTAAGTATCTAAAGAAAGGGTGTAAGATTAATCCAAGAGACCCACAGTACATAGCAGCGTTTGAAAATCTGAAACGTCTGCTATCTTCCCATCCAATTCTGAAATACCCAGATTTCGACAAAACGTTCGTAATAACAACAGATGCAAGTGATAATGCCATAGGAGCAGTGTTGTCGCAACAAGGACACCCGGTGTGCTTCATATCTAGGACACACAACAATCACGAGAAAATTATAGCACCACAAACAAGGAATTTTTAGCAATAGTGTACGCAGTCACTTATTTCAGACCATATTTGTATGGGAACAAGTTCAAAATCGTAACACCCTACGTGCCAATCAAATACCTAAATAGCAAATATAAAGGTAGAGAGTTTTCACAACGGCATCAGCGTTGGTTATTAAAATTCCAGAAGTTTAATTATGAAATCGAGTACTTACAAGGGAAAGAAAATAAGGTAGCGGACTTCCTGAGTAGGTTAGAGCATTCAGAAAAGATAAACAAAGACAACGAAGACGAGTCTAACCCAGCAATCTCCGACAGTGCGACTCGTCATTCTACAGATGAGCAAAGATTGGACCACATAGGTATACAGGACGAAATAGTTAACAAGTATAAAACACAGATCATACTAACATACAGCACTGTGGAAGAAGTCCAGGTTATCCATAAAAGGACAATAGTAGAGATAGATCTATGAGGGTTCTCTATTACACATGGAGAACCAACCCACAATTCCAACCAATTTTGACCGCTAACAGCGCGTCACCATAACCCAAATATGCTACAGCACACATTCGCAAACATGCAAAGAACATACTTCCCACCAACAGCACCCATTCCCAAATCTGCAATCGCATACATCCCCAACCCGCAAAGAATCCATTTCCCAACCTGTAATAAAATGCTTTTTCAAACTTACAACGGAATATTAATCATCTCCTTCAACTACATCAAACCGCATACATTTTTCCCAAAAACCACTTCGGTTAATTTCCTACTTAGATTATATTTCTCGCTCGCAACCAAGCAGCTCTAATTTCCCCCGAAAATCATTCCGGCTCACTTCCTTCTTAAACCATTTACTCGCTTGTAACCAAGCAACATTTACTTTCCCCGAAAACAATTTCGACACCCATCCCAACTAAACCAATGGAAACAACACCAATTCTCCTTACCGGTAAGTCACCAGCACGATGCGTTGCATTTCCGCGAAACAACCATCACAACGACCAAGACCCATAATTCCTTTGTCTAACCGACAACTCATGCCCATACTTGGTCGTGTTTCCAAAACCGATTTCCCCGTATACATAGCGACAGAGGAATCCAATTCAGCCTGTACGACAGTAATTCGCTGGAACTAAATTCCCTATGGACGCATAGCAACCCATTTCAAGTTCCTAGTAAGTGGCAGTGAGTTTATTTAACTATGACTCAACTGCCACGACACCCTGAATGGATTCTCGCCTTCATCATCATTAGTCGCTTCGCGACCGCCGCCCCGCGTGTTAAGTGCATCAGTGTGGTCATAGACAAAGATGAGGTACATGAGGTCATTGATGCACTCAAATCAAAAAACGCTATACAATTATAAACTCGAATAACCCCCAGAACGATAATGCAATCAATCGCACATTTCATCGCAATCGGTGAACCACATAAAGCAATTAATTGCATATCCCAAAAACAATTGCCCAATAATGCAAAAGCAATTAATTGCATATTCCGGAACAATTAACAAATCACGGAACGGCAATTAATTGCATACAAAACATAAAAGAACTAATTGGGTCAGTTCGCAACTACGGATATTGACTGTGGCGTAAAGCGATGAAGAAATATCGGCTGACGCCGCAGTAAAAAGCAATTACGAGTTAAAGTTAAAATCCGGAAATTGGGTCACTGCAAAAGGTAATTGCATTATCGTCATCGGGAGGTGATGACCCCGAGGTAACGTAATGAAGTAGGAAGAAGTTAGGAGGCAGTCGGAGGTGGATCGTGGAAGTAATCGGAATAGGTGGTTGGTCAAGTAGTCAGTGGTATGTCTCGAAAGTTTATGGTTGTATTAAAGTGAATGATTGGTGAGGCAGGGAAATCCTGGGAGAGAATACAATCCGAGTTTGGAGAGTAGTCTAGTGATATTCGGTTATAAGTGGACAAGAGGTGAAGAAATATAAAGAAAGAACAAGTGGAACTGTAGCGGTTCTACGAACCATACAACTCCTTACAGGTGAGTTATCCTTTCCGCCAAGGAACTCTACTCACCTTTCACAGCACACGTGCCCACAGACACGCAGCCAATAGTCATTACAATACCTGTAATAAAGGCTACACGAAAGCGCAACAACGTTGAACCCGATAGCAAAAACCAAGGAACTTAACGTTCAAAAAGCTTCCAAGATCGAGTTCAACGCATCCATACATGGTATTCTGCCCAATTCAAAAGGGCAGTTAAAGCATCGCTTCTAAGCAATGCGTCAAACGCAGCAAGCATTGCATACGGATCTCCCATCTTAAACATCTGCACGATGTTTTCAAGGAATTACCATTTTCGGTAGATAGACCGAACAACGGATGCATACGCTGGTAGCTAAATGCAATAAAGCATATCGCCTATCCGCTGCCAAATTGTAAACAACCGTAATTATCTCAACAAGATAATTCGGAATATTTACGAGAGTAAAGCCAACAAAGGAAATACTCCGGACCCACGATTCCTTTGTAGAATTTCACACCCATTAGAAGGATCTAATGGATTTCGGTTGTGTTTGCAAAAGGCAAACAACCACGGGCTGTACGCCCGAACAATCATCTCCGTCCTGCGCGCCAGATGTTCTGTGCAAACAGAAGGCCGTGGATGAAATACTGGCGATAATAAGGATGTATGCGTCGATTGACTTTTCCCTTTTCAGGCATCCAGATTACCCCTGGGGAATAAATAACATGCTGCTAACAGAGATGCGGATATTCTGTTAGCAGATCTAAGGAAAAAAGGTGTCTGCATAGATCCAGATGGACAATCTGTATCTGGGTATCTGAGTGGGCAGACAGACAGTGAGATTTTGATCGTCAAGGTGAAGAGATAAGGAGAAACGTCGTGGAGGTAGAGTACCGTATCCGATTTATAGTTAATTGGATCCAAGGGTGTAACGTGTGTGTCGTGCGTGTGTTTCGCTGTCCGAGTATTAAAGAAATAAAAAAGATTAAATCCGTAAAGGATCTATTCGTGTTTATTGTGCTGATTCGCTCCGTGTTCTGGTTGCTTGTATTTTTTCTCTGGTGCGAACAGTGTTCGGCAGAACATTGTACCAACCCGCTATTATAAAACAAAATATCCGCCAAAGAACTATATATTGAACTTTAATGAAAAAGAACTAAATAGTGGAAATAAGGTAAATGGTAGTTTACAAATTCAGTAGTTGAAATCCAAATCCAAGAAATGTAAAGAAAGATCAAACGAAATTAATATATTGAACATTAGTGAAAATAAATTAAAGAGTGTGTTGTATTCCAGAATACTACCCTTTATTAAATTTAACACTGAATCTCCTTACACATCCTTAAAAACTTCACTTAACATATATTACATTCTCACTTAATACATACCATTCATAAACATTCACAATATTGCCAGTTACAGCACATTTAATAACCTGCACCTTTTTATTCATTCAAAACATAGTAACTTTGATTTTCGTCCAAATCTGATTCATTGTTAAAAGTCAGAGAGAAAAATTCAATAGAAAAAAATCAGTTTGAATTAGAATCAGTTCAGATCGAGTTGAGATTTGGAAGTCAGAGAAACAAGTCAGAAGTCAGGAGTTCAGAAAAAGATAAATATAGAAGTTATTACAATAGAGAAGAAGTTATTAGTTCAGAAACAATAGAGACAATAGAAGAAAAGAATAAACAGAAAAATTCTGAGAGAAGATAAATTAATTAATTCCTGCGTTTTAATTAAGATTAAAAATAAAAGGTCCACGCTCTTCCCTCGAAAGAGGAAGCACGGCGCCGGACGACAACAAGTGGAAATAAATTAAATCGTAGTTCAAGGGGTCGATATGTAAGAATGAAGATATGTAAAGAAAGATTGGATGAGATAATATGATGAACACTAGAGATATTAAGTTGAATAGTGGAAATAAGATACATAGTGAACTGTAAACTAAAAATATATGAAGACTAAGAAACATAAAGGAGGAATATGATGTAATGAAGTGTTGAAAGACATGGGAAATAAATTAAATAGTAGTTAGAAGTAGTTAGAAGTGCAATAAGCTGAAAAAAGAAATGTAAAAGAAAAATGATAGAAATGAAATAATGAAACGTCTGTGTTAGATATAAACTAAATAGTGGATTATAGATTAAGAAACTAAAACTAATAGATGTAAAAGTAAAGAATAAATAATGAACCATTGTCAGTGAGAAAAGTCGATATAATAATAAAAAATAATTAAATTGGTTGAAGAACTAAGAACGAACTTGAGTTTTGCTAATTAATAACTGGTGTTGTGGGAAGAAAGTGCTGATTATCATGCCTTCGGTGTTGATCCTAAGGCTAATATTCAGTGAGGACTAGCAAAACCTTAACTCGCGCACACGCGCCATATGTGAGTCGCACTTCGGCAACCGCGGCGCGTGCAGCCGACGTCGCGCCACACTAAGTCGCTAATCATCCACCATACGGTGCGCGGCTAACCAAGTCCCCCTCGCGACCGCCGCCCGAACAGCAGTTAAAGCGCGAGTTAAACGTGCGTTGCCTCCCTCGACCGCCCCCGCCCTACCTACGTAGTTACGTGCCGGGCAAATTTGTGTACCGAGTGTTAGCGCAGTACCAAGGCTTATACTTACAATAGAACGATCAACCTGTCTCGCCGCTAACGATTTATTGTTAACTCATGCTATAAACAACGTCAAATACAAGTGACCCTGTGTAAAACGTATTGTGACGCATATGACAATCAGTACTAGAATACTCTAGAAAGTCCAAAACAAAGTACTAGAATATTTTAGAAAGTACTGGAAAACTGGAGACTAGGAGCACAGTAGAAAATTCGAGGCTATGGAACGGGCGGAAACGAAACACCGAATCAAAACGGTGTATTTATAAACGATATAAATACGTCACACGCAGATCAAGAAGAAGAAGTAAGCAGAGTCAAAGACGCGATAAGTAAGGAAGCGATAAGTTAAGAAATCGTTAAGTGTACGGTAAAAGTAACGCTTGTTATTAACGGACTAATAAAGTGTTTACAAAGAGAATCGATTTAACGGCTCTTATTTATTAAAATAATTAATCCAGCGAACCCTAAGCTCGCTACAATTGGTGTCAGAAGTGGGATTAATTATTGGTGAAGTGAATAAGTCTGTGAAAGTGTGTTGTGACTATGTCAGATCGACATTTGAAGGATCTTCGCGTTCCTGAGTTGAAGAAGGAACTTGAGGACCGGAATCTGGATAGCAGAGGACAGAAGCAAATTCTTCGACAGCGTCTGCAAGCAGCAATGGAGGAAGAGGGTATTGGTGAGGACATATATGTTTTTACGATTGGGCCAGACTGTCCGGACGGAGAAGAAACAGCGAGTCAAGATGGTGCCAATGTAACGGAGAAGAGTTCGCCACAGTTGGACATTTCGGAGATGTTCAGGATGATGATGATAAAGTTGGACGCACAAGCTACAGACATTAACACAAAATTGGACGCGCAAGCTGCAGATGTTAATGCAAAGTTGGATGCCCAAACGCAGTGGATGAAATGTAATTTTCAACACTTTAAGGAAGAAATTCGAAACGAAGTAGAAAATCTGGATCTAAAAAATGAAGCTGAATTTAAGAAAGTCACCGATGAAATAACACGAATCGAAAAGAGACTTGAGTGTGTGGAGAGAAATAAGACATCGCCAGGCGATCAACATAACTACAAAGATACACGGATGCAACCGCAAACCTTCAATGGAACGGGACCCTTCTCCGTATTTATACGTCAGTTTGACGCCGCGGCCAATTATAACAAGTGGTCGGATGAGCAAAAATCAACATCACTAATCTTGTCACTCCGCGGGGCGGCTGCAGAATTGCTACAAACCATACCAGCAGAGAAGCAAACAGATTTCCAAGCGGTAAGAGACGGCCTTGAAGCTAGGTATGGAGACAACCGCATGCAGCAGGTCTACCGCATGCAACTGCGGAGCAGAACGCAGAAACCTGGAAAAATTCTTCAACAGTTGCAGGCAGACACTGAGCGATTAGCAAACTTGTCTTATTCAAATATGACTAAGGAATTTCTGAACGAGGTAGCAATGGATGCATTTATAACTGCACTCCAAGATCGGGACTTGCAACAAGCCGTTCGTTTGGCGGGAAAGAAGACGACTAATGAAATACTGGCGTTCGCATTGGCATATGAATCGGCTAAACTGGCTACCAGGAGTACATATAGAGTCCGAGGAACGTCCGTCCAGGAATGTTCCTGCCAAAGAATCGGGCATGTACAACGGACAACCCCAAGACATGATATGAAGTGTTGGACATGCGGCGAAGTCGGCCACATCTCTGTTGACTGTAGGAAACGTCGAGGAATGAATGAAACATCAATTGCGAATTGTTATTCATGCGCTAATCACAAGAGAAGCCTGCAGCGTGATTCAGACTTGGACAGCACCACGACCGAATGTAAATCCTTGCATCAACAGATAATTGCTCTTAAGACCAGCCGAGAAAAGGTCATTGAGGAGAACAATTGCTTATCAACTGATCTAGCAGAGAGGCAAGCTGAAATTTTGACCCTAAAGCGTCGCCTTCAGGTTTCGGAAGTAGAAATTGATAGTTTAAAACAAGATGCGTACGACCTCCGAAAGGTACAAGTAGAAGTACTAGATGTGTGGACGAGTGATGCTATACGCGCAGCTCAACTTCAGGATGAAGATATGCCGCTAATCCTGGAACACAAAGAAAAGAACGAGCGGCCAACTTGGAACAATATTTCCGACAAGAGTGGAACATTTAAGGCATATTGGGCACAATGGAATTCCTTGTTGGTGGAAGATGGAATTCTAAAGCGTAAATGGGAAGCCGCGGACGGAAAAGCCCATCGAATGCAGATTCTAGTCCCACCATCCAAAGTGAAGGATGTATTAACAGAAATGCACGACGGGGCCTCCGGTGGACATCCGGGAGTTAATAAGATACTTTCAAAATTAAGATCTCGATTCTACTGGCTTCACATGAGAGATGACGTCGAGTCTTGGAGTAGGAAGTGCACGACTTGGACCAACAGCAAAACCAAGGAGCGCTATGAAGCAGTACAACGTGGGTGCCATTCCATTTCCATTTTTAAACATTTTTTTATTTTCTTTCTATATTCTTAGTTTCTAAATTAAAGGCTAGACAAAAAATGCTTAAATTCTAGCTTAAATAGTTTATATAATAACTTACTGGTCCTTCGCAGACGCTCTAAGCTAAACATTACTTAATATTTGTATAATTTGCCTTTCGGCGACAGAACTTTGTGGCAATACTTATAATTATTTGAAAGACAAAGAAAAATTTGAAAAACTTTGTCAATTTTTTTTGTTTTTTTTTTTTTCTTAAAATTTAACTTACTTAACTTACCTAAACTTATCTACTTTTTTTTTTTTTTTAATTTTTTTTTTTTTTTTTTTATTTTATTTTTTTTATTTTTTTTTTTTTTTATTTTATGTAAAATCACTTAGCTTAACTTAACTTAAATCTTATACTACCCTAATTCTAGAAAAGCTACAACGTGGGTGCCCCTTTCGAGCGAATTGCGATTGATATCTCAGGACCATTTCCAAAAACCAACGACAACAACAAATACATGATGGTCATCATGGGTTACTTCAGCAAGTGGGTGGAAGTCCTTCCAATTCCAAACCAAGAAGCAACAACCATCA
Organism: Microdon myrmicae; assembly: GCA_963931805.1. NCBI lineage: Eukaryota > Metazoa > Arthropoda > Insecta > Diptera > Syrphidae > Microdon > Microdon myrmicae. The sequence goes on along the minus strand of OZ007501.1, from coordinate 22,748,554 downwards.
TTGAGCAGCTTATCAATAATTGGATCAGCAGATATGGAGTTCCCTGTGAGCTTCATTCCTATCAAGACCGAAACTTCGAATCACAGATATTTCAAGGCATCTGTGCGGCACTGGGCGTAAGGAAAACCAGGACCACACCTTTACATTCGCAGTCAGACGGAATGATCGAAAGGTTCAATCGAACAATAAAAGAGCATTTATCGAAGGTCGTTAGTGATCACCAACGAGATTGGGACAAATATGTACAAACCTTTCTCATGAGCTATAGATCGGCTAATCACGAGACGACAGGCCATTCTCCAGCAAGAATTATATTTGGACGAGAGATACGATTACCAGCCGATCTGCGATTCGGAATACCTTCAGACCGAAGACTACGTACCCGAATGGAGAAATCGCCTCGATGAGATTCATCATTTGGTTCGAAAGCAAATCAAGGTATCAAGTGACAGGATGAAAACAAGGTACGACGTTCGAGCCAATGATGCATCCGGATTTAATGCAGGCAATAACGTGGGGCTTTATAACCCTCATCGGCAAAAAGAAAGGTCTCCGAAGTTGCAGCAACATTGGGAAGGACCGTATAAGATTCTCACAAGAATTAACGACGTTGTCTATAGGATTCGGTCTTCTCTGAATCGTTGTCACATCTACTTCGCCCCCCACAGATCCACTAGAAAGCAGAGGTAATATACGAGGGTTGCCTTTTATATTTCGGGATTAGAGAACAAAAACAAATATTGATCATCGAAAATTACTTTATTGTTTTTCAAAATATTCCCCATGAAGATCTATACACTTTTGCATGCGTTTGAACCAATTGTCGAAGCACTTTTGCCACTCTGATTGAGGTATCTCCAACACATACATTCTGAATGCAGCAACCGCTTCTTCAGGTGTCGAAAAACGTTGACCTCTCAGTTTGCTTTTTTACGTACGGGATTAAAAAGAAGTCATTCGGTGCCAAGTCAGGACTATACGGCGGATGACCCATCAAATCGATGTTTTGGGTGCTCAAAAATGCAGTTTTCGCAGCCGATGTGTGAGAGCTCGCATTGTCGTGGTGAAGAGTGATCCGTCTTCGGCGGTTGGTTTTCCTGATTTCTTGGAAGACAACTGGCAAACAAATGGTTGTGTACCACTCAGAATTGACTGTTCTGCGTTGTTCTAGTGGTACGGTTGCGACATGCCCAGTTTTTCCGAAAAAACAGGCGACCATTTGCATGGAAGTGCTTCGTGCGCGAACAACTTTTGTTGGATTTGGCTCACCTTGAAACACCCAGACAGTCGACTGCTGTTTACTTTCGGGCTCATACGCGTAAATCCACGATTCATCACCTGTCACGATGTCATAGACGTGTTTCGAAGCACCGCGACCGTATTTTTTGAGCATTTCTTTCGACCAATTGACACGAGCCTTTTTTTGGGCGATTGACAAATTGTGTGGGATCCAACGCGAACACATTTTTTTGACAGTCAAATGTTTATGCAATATTGTATGTATGCTGGTCCCACTAACGCCTAAGGTTGTCTCAATCTCACGATAGGTCACATGACGATCTTCCAATATCAGTTCGCGCACAGCATCAATGGTTTTCGGAACAACAACTGATTTTGGACGACCTTCACGAAATTCATCTTGGAGTGAACTACGACCACGATTGAATTTACCATACCATCGATAAACACTGGTCCTTGATGGAGCTTCATCGCCAAAAATTGAAATAAGTTCATCCATGCACTGTTGCTGAGTTAATCCAAGCCGAAAGTTGTAAAAAATAATCGCACGAAAATGTTGACGATTTAATTCCATTTTTGGGCCGAGATGAATCCTTTAAGTTACTGTAAACAACACAAATAGCGCTCGTATGTCAAAACGTTCTGAGTGCGTATAACCTCAAAAATGTCCAACTTTACGACAGAGCTGTCAATTTCCGGATTGCAACACTAGGGTTGCCAAATCCCGAAACATAAGAGGCAACCCTCGTAGAAGAGACACTAAGAAGGTACGTCAGGAGAGGCCGCATCCGCATTTACACAGAGATTCAGGATGCAGACTACCACAATGTGCAATTGATTCTAATATCGTTATTCTCGTTTCACGAAAAGATAAAATTTATACGGTGCTCCAGAAGACCCCAAGAGATTAAGGGGACATTCCGGTTTGTCGGGTCAAAAAATAGGTTATTTTTATAATTTTTTTTTAAGAGAAAGTATTAAAGATATAACAACAATTTTTTTAAAACATTTTATTCATCTTTCGACTACGTTTGTAAATTTTGTCGAGTCACTCCGGAACCGGAACCGGAATTATTAGCAATACGGGTAAAAACCCCTCATTAAACATACAAGCTGCGGTAAGAGCCGCAATTTAAATGATTTTCTTACCACTGTATGTGTGTTTTGGCGCCATTTGCCAAATAGTAGCATTGAAACTTTCGTTGTTATTTTGCGTGAAACCTCCTTCGCATTTTTTTAACAAATCGGGAGTTCGTACTTTAGGATCCAAGGGAGGTTTGTCGTGGTGGAACCTTGACAGCTCATTCGCAGCTTCCGCTCGTTTCCATTTGCACCATGACTCCGGGCCCTCTGGACAGTTTTGATGTTGCGGATTTTCATCGGTTGATATTTTGTGGTAGTATGTTGCCCAAATTTCTTTCGCCATTTCTTCACCAGAGTGAGCATTACGTCTAATCGCAAGTTCGTAATAAGTCGTCAGTTCTGTTATCATGTTTCCCGTAAGTTTGCCAGGACCAGCTCCTCCTAATTGGTCTGTTTTTTTTTTTTTTGCTTTTTTTATGACACCGCGTAATTGCTAACCGATTCGCTTTCCCACGTGATTGATACACTCGGCCTTTACATTTGGAAATGATTTCTGCAACGCATTCATTATTTTTACATCCCCGTCTCCAACGTACCTTTTGTAAATGCGGCCGTGCAGATCAAAAGCGCGCTCGAACATCTCTAACATTCCGTCAGGCACCATTTTACCCGAACTTCCATTGTGATCCAATGTGCAAACTGGTTCGTGCTCATCCCACCAAGTATCATATTCAGGGGTGCCTTTCTTTGTTTTCATAAGGTTGCAGCCTTGTCAATAACGCGATTTCACAGTAAGATCGAGAACTTTGTTTGTTTTTTTGCCGATCAATGTCATAACGCCATAATTAGCAGTATGGCCCCTTTTGCTCCAACTACCATCTCCAAAAGCAGTAAATTTTTTATCTTCACTTTCATCAGTTTTTTCTTTTTCTTCTTTGCTAGCCTTTTTTATCACGGAAAAAAAACGCCGATACAAGCGGTGTGTACATTATCGAGAGCAGCGTAGTAGATGTGTTTCGTAAATTCGCCAATATCCATCAGTGAAGTGAAACAATGTAATCCATTTAACCCGACACCCAAGATGCGCATTACGAATACTATTCTACGATTAATTTCGTAAGCTTTGTTGGCGATTCGGGGACAGGACTCGATGACCCTCTCACCACAGTTGCATTCGACGATCAGTTTGAATCCTAGGCCTTTCTCAGATATTTTTGAAAAGTTTATCGAACCGTCACAGTTTTTACACTTTATAATGTTTGAAAGTTCGGAAAAAACAGAGAAAAATGTAACATCACGTATGCTGCCGTCACTGTGACCGTTGGAGCGAAGTCGGGCGATGTCAGGGGGAACATCATGCAGATATCATGATAAATAATGGAACTTTGAGAGGCTCGTCATCGCATAACCGGGCTAGCTCTCGAGGCTCGGCCCACGCTCGACTGGTGACGGCATTTTGTAACATCAGGGGCATCGGTTTCACCAATAATAATGTAAACGCCGTGCACCAATATTTGCAAACAACGAAACCTGATATCCTTGCCCTAACTGAGACCCAGGTCGATTCGTCAACTGATTCGACATATCTTCGTTGCTCAGGATACGACTTACATTCGAGATTCCGTTTTAAGGGCGGTGTCTGCGTCTTCGCACGGTCCGATCTTGCTTGCCAGAGGATGGAGGCGTTGGAGCCCAATAATATGGACATCATATGGTTGAGGGTCGTGCTGAGGAATTCCGTTAAATTTCTTTGTTGTCTTTACCGCTCCCCGAATGACGATCGACCGGCGACATTTTTCGAACATCTTTCATATACCGTCGACTGGATACAGATCAACCACCCAGCTTCTGAAATTATTGTCCTTGGCGATTTTAATGTGCACAATTCCGACTGGTTGTTACATTCTAACAGAACCGACGAGGCTGGGAGGCTGGCGGAGATGGCTGTAAGCCACAACTTGGCTCAACTCGTGGGGGAGCCAACGCGAGTACCGGATGCCCGAGGCGATTATGCGAACACCCTGGATCTGTTTTTGACATCCGAACCGAGTATTCATACCGTAGAGGTTTTTGCGCCACTGGGAAACTCAGATCACTGCTTGGTATCTGCCGCGCAAGCACTTGCATACCAAGCGAATAACCGGCCTAGGCAGCTTCGCCATGTATGGAAGTATGGGGCTGCTAACTGGGACGATATGCGAGATTTCTTCGCATCCTTTCCATGGTCGGAGGTGTGCTTCGGAAACTCCGATGTTAACGCTTGTGCGGAGTCGGTATCAGAGATTATTCTCCTGGGGATGGAGATGTATATTCCACATTCCATCAAACGAAGTTCGTCTGATAAACCTTGGTTTGACAAAAAATGCGAGCTGATTACAGCGGCAAAAAATAGAGCTTTTAAGCAATGGCGCTCCAATCCCACCGATGTTAACAGAACGAATTTTGTAAGAATCAGAAACGCGTGCAACCAGGCGATTGATACCGCGAAGAAGACTCACAACGACAGGGTGATCAATAAGCTCCTTCGGTGCCCAACTGGTTCGCGCTCCTTCTGGTCAATGGCAAAGGCTGTCAGCGGTAACTTTGCTTCCTCTTCTTTCCCTCCGTTGGTGACAGACAGCGGGACGTTAGTCACGAATTCAAGGGATAAAGCTAATGTATTCGCAAATTTATTTTCAGCGAATTCAAACCTCGATCCTGGCCTTTTGGACCCACCTGTGATCTCGCCGGTACAGTCTTCCATGCGGGATGTGAGATTTCGTCCGCGCACTATTCAACGCATTCTACGTGAACTGGATTGTAGGAAGGCAACCGGCCCGGACGGAATACCAGCAATAGTCCTTAAGAACTGTGCTCCAGAACTATCGCCGGTTCTTGGCAGACTCTTCCGCTTATCTTATGCACGGAGGACCTTTCCAGCCTGCTGGAAAATCGCTCGAGTTCAGCCAATCCCAAAGACGGGAAAAAAGTGCCTCCCACAAAATTACCGTCCGATAGCATTACTGTCTATTTTATCTAAGGTAATGGAAAAAGTCATCAATACAGAGTTGGTTAAGTATTTGGAGTGCAACGGTCTTCTGAATGATCGTCAATACGAATTCCGTGGCAGGCGGTCCACAGGAGACCTTTTGACACTTATAACCGATATATGGACATCTGCGATTGAACGGCATGGTGAGTCAAGGGCGGTCGCATTAGATATCTCCACGGATTTTGACCGCGTCTGACACGGGGCATTGCTGAGCAAACTTCGTTCATATGGACTTTCCCAACAGCTTTGCGACTGGACGAGGTGCTTCCTCGAGAATCGATCGATCCGGGTTGTTGTGGACGGCGAGTGTTCGGATCTGTATCCTGTTAATTCGGGGGTGCCCCAGGGTTCTGTTTTGGCTCCAACCTTGTTCTTGCTTCACATAAATGATTTGTTGGAGACAACGGATAACAAAGTGTTCAGTTTTGCGGATGATAGTACGCTTGTTTCCTCCTTTTCGAGTGATCTGCTGATTGGTGCATCAACGTCGCACCAGCTGAGATGTAGACAGATTGACTCTCTGAACCAGGATCTAGATAAAGTCCTGCAGTGGGGAAAGGCCAATCTTGTCGACTTCAACGCAACGAAGACCCAATATACAACGTTCACAAAGAAAACTGGATCATCGGTTCCACAGCTGATGATGAGTGGCTGGGCACTCGAGGCTGGGGAAAGTTTGAAATTGCTCGGCGTCACGGTCTGTGGGAATGTATCATGGCATAAACACGTATCGGGTATCGCCAGATCAGCCTCAGGAAAACTGAGTTATCTTTTTAGAGCCAAGAAATACTTTACTCCGGCCCAACTTCTTCTCCTATATAAATCTCAAATTAGACCCGCGCTCGAATATTGCTCTCATGTTTGGAGCTCGGCTCCTAAACATACCCTCGACCTACTTGAGAGCGTACAAAGACGAGCGATCCCCCTGATCGGGGACTCGGCGCTGACGTCGGGACTACAGTCGCTATCACATCGAAGGCGCATGGCCGACCTCTGTCTGTTTTACAGATATTATCACGGGTGCTGTTCTTCGGAGATTCTTGGCATTGTTCCACGCAATTCGGTCTATATGCGCTCCACAAGACAATCCGACGGATCGCACCCGTTTGTGGTTCATCTCCCGACAGCGCGAACATCCCGGCATCAGAACTCGTTCCGTTACAGAGCGGGGAAGCTGTGGAACTCCCTTCCCACGCGAGTGTTCCCGGAGCGTTACAACCTGCAACTGTTCAAAAAGAACTGCAACAGTTATTTGATGGAATCTCGGGGCGCCCACTCGACGCTATAGGTTCTCCTCCCCCGAGAGAAGTCTAATAAAAAAAAAAAAAAAAAAAAAAAATACTCCGTTTCCAGTTCATTTACAGTCCCCATAAATCCTTTTCGTTTTTTATATCGACTCCCTGGACGCACCCCTGACTTACGCGAAACATTGACGTTTCTAAACATTATGTTAGAAAAATTTACCGTTGAAAAACGTATGAAACGGACGCCTAAACGCGAGCACTGCACGCTCTGAGACCACGTTTACATTAAATACTTTTTCCTCCTCATGAAAAAGAAACAAAGAAACATCAAAAATACCTACCCCGCGATGTCACCGGTAGGAACATCTTCCCTAGTAACCAAACAAGAAAAAACCGCCAGCACCGTGCAACGGGCAAGTTAGTTTCATATGTATGAAACTAACTAAAACTCTGGCAATCGTCCGAATGTAAAAACATACACAGGAGCGACTATCCATTACCGCTTATGAACATGTAGTTCAGTCGCACAAGATTGCGACATATTCAAAGAAGTGGCAGTTGGCCCAAGCCAACAGCGAGGCAAATTAATGCCCATAAATGGATAGTATGTATCTTTCTAAATACACGGTAGTTGCCACCTATGATACGGATTTGTATCCGCGGGAGACCCGACCCTTTAATGACCTATAACTTTGGAACGGCCTAAGATTTCGTTTCCAAATTTAAACATATTATTTTTGAAGGATAAAACTATCGAACTATATATTGATTGATTTTTTGAATTGAAAAAATTGATTTTTTGAACCGAACAAACCGAAATGTCCCCTTAAAACAGAAGGAATTGCATAAGCAACTACTGTATCATACCAAAGGGTCAATGCACAGTGGAATTAACGAGAGTTACCATAGTTTAAAAGAAAAACTATACTTTCCCAAGCTATTTGATAATAATATCATATTTGATATTTGATAACTAGACAGCTGTAGTAGTTTTTTAAGTTAACAGAAAAAATTGTAAAGGCCCAAATATAGATTTCCATCACTCAAAATAATTTTTTTTTATTTAGTAAAAAAGTAATTCAAAAACAAAATGGATGATTAATTTTGCGACACCCCATATTTTCAAAATAACTAACATTTTGGCCCAGCCGATAGGATACTGCCGGTGCCAGATAAATAACATTTTTAAATTGATGTTAAGATTCGTAAACACCAACAGCGAGAGGTACGTAGCATTAACAGTACCAATCATCATCATCATCATTGGCACTACAACCGGGAACCGGTCTTGGCCTTATTTAGCAAGTCCTGAGACTTGTTAAATTTTCCATAATGATTTGTTTTTTCAGGGCAAGGTCCAAGGTCATTACTCTTGCGCCAAACAGTACCAATATTAGTATCAAATAGTTAGGTGTTTACAGAATATATAGGAATTACACTAAACAGCCAGAAAAACGTCATGTTAATGGAAACTATCCCTAAAAGTTGATGGTCTTCTTTGTCATTCGATATTTTGAAATAAAAATGTCTGAGTCGTTCCTCTGACTTCAACGATGTTCGTGTGAATGTATCTTCAGCACTGGTTTTTGCCCCAAAAGTGCAAGCAGATGCCTAATCATAAAATCCTCCCCCAATCAATCTAATTTTGTCAAATTCCTATACGAGTATAGGAAAAACGCAGTACAACCCTCCAAAAACGAAATAACATAATTTTCTTATAACAAAATTTTCATAAGTACTTACTTAAACACCAATGCAGACACTTGCAGTTCCAACAGAGTTCCATAAGTTTTGGGCTTGGACATATCCTCAAGATACTCGTCAAAGTCCTTCTCAATTCTCTAAAGTCGCCGAACGAAAAAGGAAATAGGAATAGAATTACCAGTGTACTCTGGACATTCAACCTAGCTGCGAAAAATTGGTAATTGGGGATAAACTTACAGTTTGAAAATATGCACGATGTTGTCTCATATACTGGACACATCTCTTTCGAATAACCAAGTGGTATATTTGGGAATCATACATTTGCTCCGAGATCGTTCTAAATAGACAAGATGAATCCCTGGCCGTGTGCTTTCGATAGAAATTGTTCTCCTCCAAAAACTGGTCAATCGGATCTGGAGCTTGTCTACTACCCGGGGTAAATCCTCGTTGCATCTTGAAGGCGTATGTTTCAAAATCCTGCGAGCTGAAATATTAATAAAATCAAAAACTATACATTAAATAAAATAAAAGCAAAAGAAAGAAAAAGTGGAAAATGAAAAAGAACGGAACAACATACAGCGACTGTACTCAACGTTTTCACGCCACCAATGTGTCCAACAAAATTTACCGTTGATCGTCTATAGAGCAACCAAAACACACAATGCCAATTCCGATAATCGTTCTAACTGTACTTTTTGCTTACAAAAATTCACCCGAGCCTCCGCGGAATACAATTGACTAACGTTCAGCACCGTAACACACTTCTCATTTACTGTATTTGTAACGAGTTATACGTTTTATTTCTATCTACTATCAATTACACAATTAAAATTATTTATAATAATAATAACCGAAAAGAATATAGAAATACTTGGACACCCCTTCTTAACCGTCGCGTATGCCCTTTACACAATAATGAACATTTCGGATTTGAAATCCGCTACACCACCATCGCACATACTCCAGCAGTTCATTGCTTCTCTTACGTACTGAATTGGTCCGCCGAAGTTTCACTTAAGAGAAAATCATTCACAATAGACGATGTGCCAAAAGGTTTTGAGTTGAGGTGACTTGAAATTTAACGGAATCTCATACCAAGGCTTGCTGGAAGCACCGACAGAAATGAATTGTCCAATTTGCGTGTGGAAATGGATATTAAGTGGAAATCCGAAAGGAAGATTTTTGTTTTTTGGAGCCAAATTCTTGGAAATTGTTTTATGAGTTCAAGCCCAGGTTTCGTTAATTAGGGATAATTGTAGCATCGTTATTCTTGTACTATGGAGTTGCCGACCTTGGTTGCTGTTGCCAATCATGTTTAGTTCATTTAAATTGTAATAATAATAATACCATGCTAAGATTGAAGTTCTGAGTGGTTGCTGATGATTAAAGAATATCCATCAATCCCAGAAGTTTGCGAACATCGTAACAATTAGAGAGTATAAACACTTTCCGGACTTGTTCCTTTATCGTTTCTTATCAATAGGAACTGAGGTTAGTTGTATTTCTCTTTTTATTATTGCAACAGATAAATGCTTAAAGCAAGCCTTAACTTTTATAACAAATTTAATATTTCCAGCCTAATATTCTAACCGGGTGGTGGCCATTCTTGGGATGGCTAACCTTTTGCCTTAAAATAACAACGGCTATCCTAGTTTATAAAAACTAAAGTCGGCTTTCTCTTTTTCTAGTGGACCGTATGTTGATCCAGGACGGGTGGGAGCGAACATACGGGGCAAAGTCACTGATTGCAAGGTCAAGGTCAAGACCACCCTTGTCCCTGTTCAATCCAAGTTGACGTGCAGTCTCCACGTGACACCCCTGGATAGCTACTTTGGCACCCGCCAAGTAGTGAACCAATGCATGCAGCGACATCCTGAGAAAGGTTGAAGCAAGGCTAATAACCTTGCCCGTAAAAACAAATTATTATGGAAAATTTAACATGCCTCGGATATGGACCGGATACACGACGACGATCACGAAAACGAAAGTGGCTAAACGATTTGACAAGTTTCTCATGGAACGTCCCCTCACTATATAGAGCTCGAGCTGCACAGTAGCTAGCCGATGCTCTGTCCGAATATAATGCTTACATAACAGCATTGCAAGAAATAAGATGGACGGGGAGTGGTGTTATTCAAAGAAACGAGTATGACATTTATTACAGCTGTCATGCAAACACCATGTGTTCGGGGTAGGCTTTCTAGTCAGCCAAAAACTGAAACCTGACATTATCGGCTTTTGTGCAATAAACGAAAGGCTATGCACCCTTTGCGTGCGAGGCAAGTTTAAGAACATAAGCCTCATAAACGTCTACGGACCTACAGAGGAGTCCCCCGACGACGAAAGAGAAGAATACTACGAGAACGTCGAACGGGCCATCAATGCCTGCCCAAGATGTGATGTGAAAATCGTTCTTGGTGATTTGAATGCGAAAATAGGTGGGGAGTCGGTTTTCGGGCACTACACAGGTTCCCATCGTTTGCATGAGAACACTAGTGACAATGGACTACGGGTCATCGAACTGGCAGCATAAAAAAAGGTCGTTGCGAGTATCGAGTTTCCGCGTAAAGATATCCACAAAATCACCTGGGTATCACCTGATGGAGCCACTCGCAACGAAATTGACCACGTGTTGATAGATCGTCGCCACTCCTCGAGCCTCATGACAGTACGAACGTACCGAGGTGCCAGTGACTCGGATCATTATCTTGTTGGTACAGTTTTCCGAGCGCGGGTTACGTTACGGAGACGTATTGCATCCGCGGATCAGATTCGGATCAAACGGCTGCCTTACGCAATAAGAACACCAGTAACACCTTTGGTCATGCGCTAAGACTCGACCTCAAAGAGCTGTAAGTAAGTAGTAAGGAGAGTAAGTCCTGACGCCAATATGCCGGGCGTAGAAGAGAAATTGACATGCCTTAAGAATATTGTCATTAGTACTGCCAATTCCATCTTAGGCAGTAGTCGTAGAGAGCGGAGGAACTGGTTTGATGATGAGTGCAAACTAGCGACTGAACGTAAGAATGCTGCATATCGAGCATTGTAGCAGACTCATAGGACACGGGTACGCGAGGAGAAATACAAACAGCTCAGAAGATCTGAAAAAAGACTCCACAGACAAAAGAAAAGTGCCTGGGAAAATATCTAGTTTGTGAAATAGTGAAAAGTAGAGAGCGAGGTCCGCACCAGGGGCGGAATTCCTACCGAAATATCCGCAGTATGACGTGGTACACACCACGCTGCACTTACTGCAAGGATAATGAGAGTAATCTGATCACCGATTCTGAAGGCATTCTGGAGCGATGGGAAGTGCACTTCAATGAATTGCTAAATGGTCAGCTCTCAGAAGAATTGGAGGCTCTACCAATGCAAGATCAAGACCAAATGTTGCCGTCACCAAGCATTGAGGAAACATTAAAAGCCACAAGTCAACTCAAATCAAATAAAGTTCCGAAGCTGATGACATGCCAGTTGAGCTGATCAAACAAGGAGGGCCAGGGTTACATCACGCAATTCATGAGATCGCAGCGCGCATATGGGAGCAAGAGGTGATGACAGAAGATTGGCGTCGTGGTATAATTTGCCGGATACATAAGAAAGGAGATATCACACTGTGCAGCAGCTATAGAGGTATAACATTGCTGAGTACTCTCAACTATTCTACAAGATCGGATAGCCCCATACGCTAAAGTCATCATTGGTCAATATCAGTGTGGCATCATCCCAGGCAAATCAACAATTGATCAGATATTCACCCTTAGGCAGGCGGTGGAAAAATGTCAGAAAGTTAAGATCCTATTATATCACCTAGTTATAGACTTTAAGGCCGCCTACGACAGCATAGCCAGTAAAAATAGCGGGATTGCTATCCATACCAATAAACATCTTTAATCGACCCAGACATGGGGATGGTTTGGCCTGCCTCCTTTTCAACCCGGCGTTGGAAAAGCAATCCGTGACTCTGGTGTTACAACTAGAGGGACTATTATCACCAAGTCCAGCCAGATGCTTGCTTACGCAGATAACGGGGGTACAGGACTCCTTCACCCAGATTGAGCAGGCGGCACAAAACTGGGAGTGTACATTAATGAGGGGAAAACTAAAGCATGGTGGCAACTTCGGTGAAGAGAAGACCTAACGTTGGTCAAACTATCAGGGTAGTGGAGCACGAATTTGAAAAGTACAATCCTTTAACTACCTTGGGTCAATACTATACTGTACAGCAGCTAGGTGATGCCCTGTCCGATTAGAAGGGTGACATAACGGTCTGCGGGGATGTATCATGGTCTAGTGTAACAACATAGCCACGAAATGACCATGAAGTATAATATCAAATAAATCAGTTTGACCATGTCACAATTAACAAGTGTCACGTAACCAGCATTCGTTGCCGACAACAATTCGGTCGATTCTTTTCATTGAGCAAAAGAAACGAATCGCCCCGGTTACGATTTGCAAGAATCAAATGACAATCGTTTGCGAGCTAGCTGCAGGTGAATGATTCATAAATTAATTGGGTCAAATCGTGTCATTGTTCTTACACAATGCACTGAGCTGGTGATAGAGAAGAGAAGAGCGTAATAAGCATTTTGTATTTTCGAGTGAATTATGAATTAAGTGTAATGGCTGATGAAGCATAATTTTTATGAGTAGATTAAGAAATTTATGAATAATTGAGTTATTGATTGGGAGTATAAATACCCCAACATTTTCGACAATAAATCAATCAAATACCTGAAACGTTTTGATTCATTTACTGCGGTGCTCTACGCCATAAACTTTAAGCGAGCTGCGCTACATACAGCAACAGTAGGGAATAGAAATTTTAGTCAGTTATCTTGATAGATTGGATATTACGACGTACATATTGCACGGGGAATGCAATAAGCAACTCAATCGCAGTATTCCCTTTTTAGCATTATATTGCCATTTTGTCCCGCTTACACTAAGTGACGACACGGCCCCAAAACCGTTACAATGGCATAAACACGTGTCGAGCATCGCCAGGTCAGCCTCAGGAAAACTGAGCTATCTTTTTAGAGCCAAGAAATATTTTACTCTGGCCCAACTTCTTCTCCTATATAAATCCCAAATTAGACCCGCCCTCGAATATTGCTCTCATGTTTGGAGCTCGGCTCCTAAACATACCCTCGACGTGCTTGAGACCATACAGAGACGAGCGATCCGCCTGATCGGGGACTCGGCGCTGACGTCGAGACTACAGTCACTACCACATCAAAGGCGCGTAGCCGACCTCTGTCTGTTTTACAGATATTATCACGGGTACTGTTCTTCGGAGATTCGTGATATTGTTCCACGCAATTCGGCTTATATGCGCTCCACAAGACAATCCGACGAATCGCAGCCGTTTGTTGTTCATCTCCCGGCGGCGCGAACATCCCTGCATCAGAGCTCGTTCCGTTACAGAGCGGGGAAGCTGTGGAACTCCCTTCCCACGCGAGTATTCCCGGAGCGTTACAATCTGCAACTGTTGAAAAAGAACTGCAACAGTTATTTGGTGGCATCTCGGGGCGCCTACTCGGCGCTATAGGTTCGCCCCTCCCGAGAAAAGTCTAATAAAAAAAAATTACAAGAAATTAGATGGACGGGGAGTTATTCAAAGAAACGAGTATGACATATATTACAGCTGTCATGCAAAACACCATGTGCTCGGGGTAGGATTTCTAGTCAGCCAAAAACTGAAGCCTGCCATCATCGGCTTTAATGCAATAAATGAAAGGCTATGCACTCTTCGCGTGCGAGGCAAGTTTAAGAAAATAAACCTCATAAACGTTCACGGCCCTACAGAGGAATCCCATGACGACGAAAAGGAAGAATATTACGAGAACGTCGAATGGGCTCTCAATGCCTGCCCAAGATACGATGTGTAAATCGTTCTTGGTGATTTGAATGCGAAAATAGGTCGGCAGCCGGTTTTCAGGCACTAGGCAGGTTCCCATTGTTTGCATGAGAACACTAATGACAATGGACTACGAGTCATCGAACTGGCAGCATCAAAGAACTTGGTCGTCGCAAGTACCAGGTTTCCGCGTAAAGATATACACAAAGCCACTTGGGTATCACCTGATGGAGCCACTTGCAACCAAATTAACCACGTGTTGATAGATCGCCGCCACTCCTCGAGCCTGATGACGGTACGAACGTCGACTTGGATCACTATTTTGGTGGTATAACTTTCCGAGCGTGGATAGTCTTACGGAGACGTATTTCATCGAGTCAACACGGCTGCCTTACGCAATAAGAACGCCAGTAACACCTTCGGTCATGCGTCAAGAGTCGCTCTCGAAGAAGTCGATGGAGGGAGAATAAGTCGTGGAACCAGAATGGCGGGCGTAGAAGAGAAATGGACACGCCTTAAGAATACTGTCATTAGTACTGCCGACTCCATATTAGGCAGTAGTCGTAGAGATCGGAGTGATTGGATCGATGATGAGTGCAAAATAGCGACTGAACGTAAGAATGCTGCCGGGGAATACCGGGGGCAATGCAGCAGTCTCATAGGACGCGGGTACGCGAGGAAAAATACAAAGAGCTCAGAAGATCTGAAAAATACTCCACAGACAACAAAAAAGTGCCTGGGGGAAAAAATCTAGTTTATGAAATAGAGAAAAGTAGAGGGCAAGACCCGCATCAGGCGGGGAACTTCTACCAAATAATCCGCAGTATGACGCGGTACACACCACGCTTCACTCACTGCAAGGATAAAGAAGGCAATGTGATAACCGATCCTGAAGGCATTCTGGAGCGATGGGAAATGCACTTCAATGAATTGCTAAATGACCTGCTCACGGATGAATTGGGGGCACTATTAATGCAATATCAAGAACAAATGCTGCCTCCACCAAGCATTGAGGAAACATTAAAAGCCATAAGACAGCTTATCGCGTATTGCGACGATAGTGAAGAACGTGTGATTCGAACCAACGCTATGACGGTTAGAATCACTAAAAATGGAACCGATGCTCAACACATCAGGCCACTGCCGCGTGTACGAATTCGATTTCTAAACTCAAGTACACTCACCTGATGTGGAATTACTATGTTATTGCTTGGTATACGGCTGATGCATTTTCTTATTCGATTTTCTTTCGCTGTTCTTCAATATTTTCTTGTATACTGTGTGTGTATCTTTTAGAAACGCCACACTACTCCCTCCTCAGTAACTTTGTTACGGCCGACTTCGTGTGCGAACAACAGAGCGAGGAACGAGCGAGCGAGAGAACGCCGGAGCAGGCGAATGAGCTGGTGCTCTATGTGGAAGACGTGATCGAGTAGTAAAGTTCTGTTTTACCTGTCGGAGATTGTGTGTTGTGTGTATACAGATCACGTCGGGGTCACCAATTATCGCGTTTTGCGACGATAGTGAAGAACGTGTGATTCGAGCCGACGCTATCACAGCTAGAATCACTAAAAGATAGAACCAAAGTTCGACGCATCAGGCCCCTGCCGCGTGTACGAATTCGATTTCTAAACTCAAGTACACTCAACTGATGTGAAATTGTGAGGTTATCGCTATGGTATTCGGCTCTGATGCTTTGCTTAATCGAATTTCTTTCGGTGTTCTTCGCTATTGGCTTGTGTACTGTGTGTGTATCTGTTAGAAACGCCACAAGCTCGAATCAAATAAAGCCCCGGAGCTGATGGTATACCAGTTGAGTTTGTAACACCAGAGTGTAACCTCTGATATTATCATTTAATATTTTATGTTATCAGAAATAATGATTGGTTAAATTATTTATATTTTATCAGGCCCCACGTTGGGCACCAAAATGCAACACCTGAACGTAACCCCAGATATTAACATTTATTATTTCATTATCATGAAATTTTGGAGTTACTTACAGTGTAATACAGTGGGTCTTTCGGCTGCTATTCTTCAGATGGCTGGCTTCCTTTTATTAGTTAAGCAAGGTTTTTCCCTCTTATCTGCAGCTTCTGCAGATGGCTGGCTTCCTTTTGCTTGGATTATAAGTTAAACAAGACGGTCATTTCTTAACTATAACTTTATTTTAAAACTGGGAATATCCATCTCTGAATACTTTTGATTTACAATTTTATTCTTTTATTTATTTAAAAACAAGAAGACCCGTTGTACAAATGCAAATGTCCGCAGTCTTCTTGTTTATTACACTACACTGCACTGCACTGCCTTCCAAGAAACTCATTTGCACACCCACGTGTAACTTATTCGGAGGTTATTCGCCTGTCATAAGCCATTCGCAATATTCAATAATCATTTAATTTGCTCTGCTAAAAATGCAGCGACAAAGAATTGAGCAATTACTTAATTGGTTTCATACGAAGAACCAATTATAGGGCGTTGCCCGTATGTGCTAATCGTATCATACGATTAATTGCGCCTCACTGCTGTGTTCGCTACTTCGCCGAACTCAGCACTTTACCGACGCTCGATTATTTCGTAGTCGGTGGCCTTTGACAACACCGCTTGTGATCATATATCGTGTATCGCACTTGTTTCCGGCAAAAAATATGCATTGGCAATATGAAACCGTGTGGGTCCGCGTGCTCGCTTGATTTTTGAAATACGAAGCAGAATGCAGTGGCCTTGGGGAGTGGGTCAAGTGTTTGATACATGATAATTGTTTTGGCTTTGGAAGGTGGGCATGAATGGGTAATTATCGCAACGTATGCGATATGAATTAATTGCCCGTGGAGAAGGCTTTGCTTCTGAATGAATGCGAATTTTAATTGTTTGCATTGTATGCAAAATATTTTGAGGATTGATCATATGCGAATTTCAATTGCTTGTGGGAAAGGCGAGTATTGCATTGTATGCAGAATATTTTGGGGATTGTTTGAGAGTATTGGATGCAAGGATGATGGAATAAAATTAATAAAATATTATAATGTTTGAGAGGGCGTGTAAAGCGAGGTGTAACAAACTGATCAAACAAGGAGGGACAGCATTACATCCCGCAATCCATGAGATCATGGTGCAAGTATGGGAGCACGAGGAGATGCCGGAAGATCGGCGTCGCCGAATAATTTGCCCCATACATAAGAAGGGAGATATCACAGTGTGCAGCAACTATAGGGGTATAACATTGCTGAGTACCGCCTATAAGATACTTTCCTCTATCCTAAAACATCGGATAGCCTCATACGCTAAAGTCATCATTGGTCATTAACAGTGCGGCTTCATCCCAGGCAAATCAGCGATTGATCAAATATTCAACCTTAGGCAGGCATGTTACGTAGTAAGTCCCCCACCGCCTTTGTCTCGGTGAGAAAATATTAAACATAAACAAACATACATAACATATGAAGCATTTAAACAATTTAAATGGTAAATACTCATTTGGTATAAAAAATATAAAAACCAAAAAATAGCTGGCGTATAAACCCTCTATTCGGCGATGACATCCTCGATCAGTTTCGAAGTTGATCGTAGCCAAGTTCCTTCTCTGAGACAACGGCACTGATGAGCGGAAAAAGCTGTAATCGGAGACCCAGCTTTTTCTCTCAAAAGATTTCAATTGACGGTTTTTTTTTCCGGCGCGGTCGGTGTCGTACTTCTTTTGTGTGTGTGGTTGAGACAAGTAGGAGGAGAAAAGGGTTTTGGAAAAGAAAAAGTTTTTTTTCGGAATATTTTTTTCCTATATATTCTAAAAATGCTATGGAGAGATTTCTTCAAATAAATGTTATCAAGTGCCATGTGCAAGCTCGGTTTTGTTATTTTTTCTTACTACGGCTTCCGTGTAATGTAAAGCGTCGTTAATTGTTTTGTGACTTATTAAATTGGTCGAAAACAATATACTATTGGGAAAATTTTGGTGTAGACTGTCAACTAAGACGGCATCAGCGAATCTCTATGAAGAAATCCACAGTGGGGGCCTTTTTGTTTCAAATCGAAGTACAAAGAGGAGATTGAAGGTTAACAGCCAACGAGCTAGATGCTTAACCGAGTGTGGATACTGATCCGACGACAAACCCGAGGGCATCGAGGACGACCCGATAATCAGCGGGTGACAAGAGCACAGGTATGGAGATATGTATCCAAGGAGTAGCCGATGAATGTTGAATGGAAGCAGTTGAGATAAGTTTATTTGAATTATTCACATAACCGAAATAAACCAATATATAAATAATTTATGAGACTGCATCCGATTACCCTGAGGTGAAATTTAGAATTGCGATACTGTCATCGGAAAAAGACCCCGCATATACAAGCTCCGGAAGGATCAGAGGATCGAGAACAACGGCCACCCAATCTATTACCTCCAGCGATTCGGCAGCAGTATCGAGTAGCAGGGCATATCGGTCACGTAAGTACCCCAAATATTTATGTACAATTAGTAAAACTGAGGTCAAACTGAGAGGAGTGTAGATTTTGAATATATAAAAAAAAAAACCTTTGTTGTGCATTTGAATATAACAATTTTGAATATTACTATACAACAGGCGATAGAAAAATGTCTGGAATTTAAGATCCCATTATATCATCTATTTATAGACTTTAAGGCCAGCTACAACAGCATAGCCAGGGTAGAACTATATAATGCCATGAGAGAGTTTGGCATTCCAAACAAATTGATACGACTTTGTAGGTTCACGACCAACGTAACTAGTCAAGTGAAAATAGTGGGACTGCTGTCCAAACCAATAAACATCTTTATTGGACTCCGACAAGGGGACGATCCGGCCTGCCTCTTCTTCAACCTGGCGTTGGAGAAAGCAATCCGTGACTTTGGCGTTACAACAAGAGGGACTATTGTCACCAAGTCCAGCCAGATACTTGCCTACGCAGATGACATCGACATCATCGGTAGAACCGAATTGGCGGCACAGGAATCCTTCACCCTGATCGAGCAGGCGGCACAAAAACTGGGACTGCACATTAATATGGGAAAAACTAAGTACATGGTGAAAACTTTTGCGAAGAGAAGACCTGACGTTGGTCAAACTATCAGGGTAGCGGAACACGAATTTGAAGTAGTGCAATCCTCTAACTACCTTGGGTCAATAGTATTAGCCGATAACAATATAGAAGTGGAAATACATGAACGACTTATCAAATCAAAAAAAGCCTTCAATGGTCTATCATCATCATCATCGGCACTACAACCGGGAACCGGTCTTGGTCTTATTTAACAAATCTCTCCACCGGTCCCAATTTCGTGCCGATGTCATCCAGTTTGGCCCTCCCAGGCTCTGGGCGTCCTGGTCTACGCCATCCCTCCATCGCACACAAGATCTGCCGCGCTGTCTCCTTACATACATCCTGCCACAAAGGACTTTCCGGGCAGGCTCCTCTTCGCTCATTCGAGCTAGGTGTCCCGCCCACCGGAGTCTACCGACCTTGATTTTTCTTACAAAATTTGCTTCAAGGTAGATCGCGTACAACTCATGGTTGTAGCGTCTCCGGAATCGTCCTCCCTCACATACGGGGCCAGCAATTCTCCTTAAGACCTTCCTCTCGAACGCGGCTAAGAGTTCAGAGTGCCTTTTATTGAGCACCCAGGTCTCAGATCCATACATGAGTACTGGTAAGACCATGGTCTTGTACAGTAATAGCTTGGATGTTCTGGATAAAATCTGGGATTTAAAGAGCCTTGATAGACCATTGAGGGGGGATGGGTGCGAACATACAGGGCAAAGTCTCTGATTGCTTTCAACCCGGCGAAGGCCAGGACGATCCTTGACCCTGTTCAATCCAAGTTGACGTGCAGTCTCCACGTGACACCCCTGGATAGCTACTTTGGCACCCGCTAAGTAGTGATTCAATGCATGCAGCGACATCCTGAGAAAGGTTGGCGCAAGGCTAATAACCAGGCCCGTAAAAATGAATTATAATGGGAAATTTAACAAGCCTCGGATATGGACCGGATACACGACGACGACCACGGAAACGAAAATGGCTAAATGATATAAGAATTTTTACATGGAACGTCCGCTCACTATACAGAGCTCGAGCTGCACAGCAGCTGGCCGATGCCGTGTCCTGACATAAAGGCATTGCAAGAAATAAGATGGATGGGGAGTGGTGTTATTCGAAGAAAAGAGTATGACATTTGCTATGTTTTTATATATAACAATTTAATTAATTGAATATAGAAGGTGGGACTTACTGTGGTTTATCTTGGGTATCTTGGGATGATGTGGCGGCTCGCGTCAGGTTGCAGGGGGCGTTGAAGGTACGTTCAGAGTACTTTTTACGGAGCACTCAGGTCACGAATCCATACATGGGTACTGGTAAGATTATAGTCTTGTGCAGTAGTAGCTTAGATGTTCTGGATAAATTTCGGGATTTAAAGAGCCTTGATAGACCATAATAGGCTTTGTTGGATTTGATCAGCCGTTCGCGTATTTCTTCTTCCATATTATTATCCGCTGATACTATTGACCCAAGGTAGTTAAAGGATTGCACTACTTCAAATTCGTGCTCCACTACCCTGATAGCTTGACCAACGTTAGGTCTTCTCTTCGCAGAAGTTGCCACCATGTACTTAGTTTTTCCCTCATTAATGTGCAGTCCCAGTTTTTGTGCCGCCTGCTCGATCTGGGTGAAGGATTCCTGTACCGCCAATTCGGTTCTACCGATGATGTCGATGTCATCTGCGTAGGCAAGTATCTGGCTGGACTTGGTGACAATAGTCCCTCTTGTTATAACGCCAGAGTCACGGATTGCCTTTCCAACGCCCGGTTGAAGAAGAGGCAGGTCAGACCATCCCCTTGACGGAGTCCATTATAGATGTTTATTGGTTTAGACAGCAATCCCGCTACTTTTACTTGACTAGTTACGTTGGTCATGGTCAACCTACAAAGTCGTATCAATTTGTTTGGAATGCCGAATTCTCTCATAGCATTATATAGTTCTACCCTGGCTATGCTGTCGTAGCCGGCCTTAAAGTCTATGAACAGATGATATAATGGAATCTTAAATGCCTGACATTTTTCCATCGTCTGCCTAAGGGTGAATATCTGATCAATTTGCCTGGGATGAAGCCACACTGATATTGACCAATGATGGCTTTAGCGTATGGGGCTATCCGATCTTGTAGGATAGTGGAGAGTATCTTATAGGCGGTACTCAGCAATGTTATACCCCTATAGTTGCTGCACAGTGTGATATCTCCTTTCTTATGTATGGGGCAAATTATACCACGACGCCAATCTTCCGGCATCTCCTCTTGCTCCCATACGTGCACCACGATCTCACGAATTGCGTGATGTAACGCTGTCCCTTCTTGTTTGTTTGATCAGCTCAGCTGGTATGCCATCAGCTCCAGGGGCTTTATTTGATTTGAGCTGTCTAATGGCTTTTAATGTTTCCTCAATGCTTGGTGACGGCAGCATTTGGTCTCTTTGCATTGGTGGAGCCTCCAATTATTCTGTGAGCTGACCATTTAGCAATTCATTGAAGTGCACTTCCCATCACTCCAGAATGCCTTCAGAATCGGTGATAAGATTACCCTCTTTATCCTTGCAGTAAGTGTAGCGTGATGTGTACCGCGTCACACTGCGGATTGATTGGTAGAACTTTCGCGCCTGGTGCGGACCTCGCTCTCTACTTTTCTCTATTTCACAGACAAGGTTTTTTTGCCCAGGCACTTTTCTTTTGTCTGTGAAGCCTTTTTTCAGATCTTCTGAGCTCTTTGTATTTCTCCTCGCGCACCCGCGTCCTATAAGACTGCTGCATTGCCCGGTATGCAGCATTCTTACGTTCAGTCGCTATTTTGCACTCATCATCAAACCAGTCGTTCCGATCTTTACGACTACTGCCTAAGATGGAGTTGGCAGTACTAATGACAGTATTCTTAAGGCGTGTCCATTTCTTCTCTACGCCCGGCATTCTTGCCCCAGGACTTACTCTCCCTCCGTCGAGCTCTTCGAGGGCGAGTCTTAACGCATGACCAAAGGTGTTCATTTATTTAGGCTTAATCCAAGCAGCTTAAGTTAATATAATATAACAACTTACAGACTAACTTAAAAACTAAAGTAGTACGAGTAGTTAAAAAAAAAAAAAAAAAAAAAAAAATAAATAAATAAAAAAAAAAAAAATATATATATATAATTAAAAAAAAACAAAAGAAGAAAAAAAAAACTGGTATTCTCATTGCGTAAGGCAGCCGTGTTAATTCGAACCTGATCCGCGGGTGCAATACGTCTCCGCAAGACAATACGCGCTCGGAAAACTGTACCAACAAAATAGTGATCTGCGAGTGGCTCCATCAGGTGATACCCAAGTGGCTTTGTATATATCTTTACGCGGAAACCTGGTACTTGCGACGACCAAGTTCTTTGATGCTGCCAGTTCGATGACTCGTAGTCCATTGTCATTAGTGTTCTCATGCAAACAATGGGAACCTGCGTAGTGCCTGAAAACCGGCTCCCGACCTATTTTCGCATTCAAATCACCAAGAACGATTTACACATCGTATCTTGGGCAGGCATTGAGAGCCCATTCGACGTTCTCGTAATATTCTTCCTTTTCGTCGTCATGGGATTCCTCTGTAGGCCCGTGAACGTTTATGAGGCTTATTTTCTTAAACTTGCCTCGCACGCGAAGAGTGCATAGCCTTTCGTTTATTACATTAAAGCCGATGATGGCAGGCTTCAGTTTTTGACTGACTAGAAAGCCTACCCCGAGCATATGGTGTTTTGCGTGACAGCTGTAATAAATGTCATACTCTTTTCTTCGAATAACACCACTCCCCATTCATCTTATTTCTTGCAATGCTGTTATGTCAGCCTTATATTCGGACACGGCATCGGCCAGCTGCTGTGCAGCTCGAGCTCTGTATAGTGAGCGGACGTTCCATGTAAAAAGTCTTATATCATTTAGCCATTTTCGTTTCCGTGGTCGTCGTCGTGTATCCGGTCCATATCCGAGGCTTGTTAAATTTCCCATTATAATTCATTTTTACGGGCCTGGTTATTAGCCTTGCGCCAACCTTTCTCAGGATGTCGCTGCATGCATTGATTCACTACTTAGCGGGTGCCAAAGTAGCTATCCAGGGGTGTCACGTGGAGACTGCACGTCAACTTGGATTGAACAGGGTCAAGGATCGTCCTGGCCTTCGCCGGATTGAAAGCAATCAGAGACTTTGCCCTGTATGTTCGCACCCATCCCCCCTCAATGGTCTATCAAGGCTCTTTAAATCCCAGAATTTATCCAGAACATCCAAGCTATTACTGTACAAGACCATGGTCTTACCAGTACTCATGTATGGATCCGAGACCTGGGTGCTCAATAAAAGGCACTCTGAACTCTTAGCCGCGTTCGAAGGAAAGGTCTTAAGGAGAATTGCTGGCCCCGTATGTGAGGGAGGACGATTCCGGAGCCGCTACAACCATGAGTTGTAAGTAATCTGCCTTGAAGCTAACGTTGTGAGAAAAATTAAGCTCGGTAGACTCCGGTGGGCGGGACACCTAGCTCGAATGAGCGAAGAGGAGCCTGTCCGGAAAGTCCTTTGTGGCAGGATGTATGGAAGGAGACAGCGCGGCAGACCTTGTCTGCTATGGAGGGATGGCGTAGACCAGGACGCCAAGAGCATGGGAGTGCCAAAGTGGATGACATCGGCTCGAAATCGGGACCGGTGGAGAGATTTGTTAAATAAGACCAAGACCGGTTCCCGGTTGTAGTGCCGATGATGATGATGTATGTTGATCTAGTGCTCGCTAGCTTTTTTCGACTCCACCTAAACTCCTCCTATCTGGTGGGTCAACAAGAAAGAAGGAGCAAGAAGATTGAAATGCTGGACTAACGGCCTTTCCTGGCTTTACAAATAAATTACTTTAATTTGGTATGTTTACCAATTACATTTTATTCAAAAAAAGTCTTCTTCGAAATGAAGGAATATCCATTCTCCGTTGTCCACCGATCGATGCAAATCAACGGGATTCTTTTAATATGTTTTTATTTACTCTATTTAATTTTTTATTTATTATTATTATTATTTATAGACCTTCTAGACTAAAAGTGATAGTAGGAATGTCGATACCGGGAAAACCAACATTAAAGAAAATACCACACCCGGAACTATAATAATAACCGAATCCGGGGAAAAAACATATGCGGACATATTGAAGTTGATGAAGGCCAAGTCCGAACTAAGTGAACTCGGAAATAACGTAAATGAAGTTTGAAAGACAGAAAAGGGGAATTGTTGCTA
Source organism: Microdon myrmicae (assembly GCA_963931805.1). Lineage (NCBI taxonomy): Eukaryota > Metazoa > Arthropoda > Insecta > Diptera > Syrphidae > Microdon > Microdon myrmicae. The sequence goes on along the minus strand of OZ007501.1, from coordinate 22,724,093 downwards.
GAACTGAAACGCCGACCAGAGGCCACCACAGAGACACTGAAAGCAAAAGTACAACAAGTATTAAAGAAAGATGCCTGTGTGAAAACAATGATACACGAAATCACGGTTCAGTGTCGTGATCTAGATGAGGTTACCACTGTAGAGAAAATCCTGACAGCGATCGCTATAGAGTTGCCTGCACTGAACGCGATCCCAAAGGAAGCGGTAAAGAGTTTAAGAAGGAAACCAAATGGCACACAGGCTACCATGATCCGCTTACCAAGAGAAAATGCTAGCATATTGCTGGGTACGGGTTGGATAGGTGAGATGCAGACTACGAGAACACATCGGACCCACACGATGTTTCAGATCTTGGCAATACCGTCGTCATGTGGCGAAATCCTGCAAATCCGAAGAAGATCGTTCGAAGATCGTTTGTTGTTTTTAATTTACTTCTTTCGGGAGAGGCGAACCTATAGCGCCTATAAAGGGGCTTTGATATGGCGGAATATTTGAAACCCCGTTCGTAGGTGTGATGAGCCGACATTACCATAAGGGAACAAATCATTAAGAAAACACCGACTCAGCAAAACGAAGACGCAGGAAAAGGCGGGATATACGCGTCGGCACGTGGAATGTTCGAACGTTATATAAACCAGGCGCGATACAGAGGGTCGTAGAAAATACGAAACAAACCAAATGGACATTGTCGCACTTCAGGAAATCGGACTCCCACATCAAATAATCGAAACCAACGAGTTTACACTGGCGTGTGGAGGTTCCGATACACATAACCTCGGAACTGGCTTCATCATAAATAATAAGATTACGTCCCATGTAAAAGATGTGAGATTTATTAATGGCCGGGTGTCGGTGCTAAAAATACAGGACTCAGGGTACAATTATGTACTTATAAAAAGAGACAACGAAACTTTTCAAACGCAAAAACGCGAATGGCAGGATGCTTGGAGGGAGAGCCAAAATAATTCGAGACGCAAACGGCTGTCTGGTCACAGAAACAAACAAAATCGTGACAAGATTGAAGCAGTATTTTGAAAACCTGCTCAACGTGCGCACCCATCAACCACAAATAAACGCACCACACATATATACAGTCGAGCCTCAGATCCCAGAGCACTCTTTAACGAAGTTGTAGACGCAAAAAATCGATTGAAAAGGAACAAGGCTCCCAGAGTCGACTGCATACCGACAGAGCTTGTGAAGCATGGAGGAGAGGCAACCACCCGAAAGATCCACCAATTCATCCAAACAATATGGAATAAGGAAGTCACTCCGGAGGAATCGAAAACTTCAATAGTCGTCCCCATTTTCAAAAAAGGCGACAGATCTGACTGCGAAAACTACAGAGGAATATCATTGCTCTCAGCCACAACAAAATACTATCAAATGTCATACTGACGAGAATCACACCGTAAGCAGAAGAAATACTGGAAGACTACCAGTGCGGATTCCGTAGGAATCGGTTAACAAACGATCGAATGTGAACAATAAGGCAACTGCTAGAAAAGATGTGAGAATACGGAGAACGGTTCACCAACTGTTCGTTGACTTCAAAAAAGCCTACGACTCAGTGGCAAGGCAAAGACTCTACCATATTGTAGTTGAGAAGGGAATCCCGAAAAAAATATGCCGCCCTCATTCAAATTTGCATGAACAAAAACAAACGGCGAGTTAGAATAGAAAACCAGCTCTCAGAACCATTTGAAATCCGCGACGGACTAAAACACGGGGATGGTCTCTTACCATGTCTTCTTAACCTTGTGTTCGAGTATGCCATCAGAAAGGTACAAGACGACAACATGGCCAGATCATCCCTGAATGGAGTCACACGAGTGATGTGCAGTGCGGGAAAACTCTCTACTCTATCTTTGGAGAGTTTTTGGTGTCTGAGTGGCATAATGTTCGTCATGGAAGTGATGTGACTTGCATTTCGGCACGGATCTAGTGGGGCACTTACTACAAGGGCATAACATCCGTAAGGGTTGTTTGCGCTTATCTATTGCTGGTCCCGGCTTGCATCCTTTCCCGAGGCGGTATTGGTTTTCTGTTTAGGGCCATTTCAATAGAGCGGGAATTTCGCATTGATTTGTGTCCATTTCTCTTCTACGCCCGGCAATTTCTCTTCTATGTCTGCCCACGTTTCTAACCAGAAACCAACTATCTTTGCACTTAGCGAAACACAGGTAATAACTAATACAGATATTTCCGATTTTAATATACCTGGATGTAACTTAGTGCCTCTGTACTTTCAACATCGTGGTATAGGCACATACATGCGAAGTGATATTACTTTTTAGCTTCTGGCACAATATGGGCTCTGCTCCAACCCAGAATTTAATTTCTCTTGGCTAAAGCTTCACGTTCGTAACCATATCATACATTACTGCTTTCTTTACAGAAGACCAAACTTGGATAGCAACCCATCCTTTAACGTATTTGATGCTCTGTCTGATTCTATCGACAGGATCTTGACCCTATATCCCCCCACACTGAAATTGTTATTGCGGGTGACTTTAATGTGCATAACTCTGAGTGGCTTCGTCACTCCGGACACACAACACTTGAAGGTTAATATGTCCAGCTCTTTTCTAATTCAAATAGTTTAACTCAAATCGTCAATGAGCCAACACGGGTACCAGACATAGACGGTCATTCCGCCAACACGCTGCACCTGTTTGTCACCTCCCACCAAAACAAATACACGATTGAAGTTTCTTCGCCCTTGGGTACTACAGACCACTGTATCGTGTCAGCTAAATTTGCTCTAACAAACAGAAACGCTCCCAAAAGAACAGTATGGTTCTGCCAGAGAGCCAACTGGAAGGGTCTGAACGACTTTTTTGGGAGGTTAAATTGGTCGCTATTTTTCCTTAATAACTATGTTGACCATATAACGGACACATTGACAGACACGAATCTACTTGGCATGCGAACTTTTATTCCACACAGGGTAAAGAGTATCAAACCCAAGAGAAATATGTGGTTCGATTCCGGGTGCAGAGAAGCCATTAAGGCTAAAGAGTTGAGCTTCCGGTTGAATAAATCAAACAATACTGAGGAAAACCGAAAAAGATACCATTCCCCCAATCCTCTTGAAGAGATGTTCCTCTTCACTCGCTAAACCACTGCGGAAACTCTTCCATTTGTCTTATTCTGCTGGTCGTTTCCCAAATAGATGGAAGTCAGCGAACATTCAGCCAATTCTCGAAAAGGGTGACAAATCATCCCTTTCTTCTTATCGACCCATAGCACTAACTTCTGTTTTCTCCAAAGTGACGGAATCTCTTATCAACTGTCAACTTTCGAAATATCTGGAATCAAATGACCTCCTCAATGACCGCCAATATGGCTTTCGTAGCAACAGGTCCACAGGAGATCTGATGGCATAGCTTACCGAAAAGTGGAGCCATTCCGTCCACTACCTTAGTGAAGGCAAGGCAGTCGCATTGGATATTTCAAAAGCCTTCGACAGAGTTTGGCATCCAGCCCTTTTGTCAAAATTGCATTCATATGAAGTGGATAATTCCCTGATATAATGGATAAGAGATTATCTTTCTGGCCGTTCAATCCAAGTGCTTCTTGATGGTGTCATATCTGTCTCCCATCAAATTAATGCAGGTGTTCCCCAGGGTTCGGTAGTCTCACCCACTCTCTTCCTCATCTTTATAAATGATCTCTTGTCAATTACTTACAATCCAATTCACTCGTTTGCTGATGATAGCACGTTTAGTTTCTCATACTCATACGAACACTCCCGTCCAAACTCTTCGAACGTTACTACCAACCAGCAACTTATACTTGATACATTGAATTCAGATCTCAACAAGATACGAGTATATCAGTGGGGATTATCTAACCGAGTAGAATTCAATGCCTTAAAAACTCAGTGGTGCCTCTTGTCGCCAAAGGTGAGCCCCAAGGTAAATATACTGTCTATGAATTGCATCGACGAAGCCAAGGAATTATCAATCCTCGGCAATCGAATTAATTCGACTCTTAATTGGAATGACCACATATTTGAAGCTGCGAAAAGTGCAGCCAAATGTATGGGGTTCCTTACGAGATGCAAAAGATACTTCACTCCATCTAACCTGGCCACTATTTACAAGGCGTATATTCGTTCAAAAATGGAGAGTTCAACTCCCATATTTGATCAGGCGTATCCAAAACTGCACCTCACGTGCTCGGCAGGATGCAAAAACAAACAGTGAAATTTATTGGGGATCCAGCCGTAAGTCGATCAATTCCGTCGTTAGAACACAGGCGCAACGTATCATGCCTATCTCTTTTCTATATCATCGGCACTACAACCGGGAACCGGTCCCGGCCCTATTTAGCAAGTCCTGAGGCTTGTTAAATTTTCCATAATGATTTGTTTTTTTCCGGGCAAGGTCATTAGTCTTGCGCCAGAGGCTCCCCGACGGGGAATCGAACCCCGGTCTCCTGCGTGACAGGCGGGTATACCAACGACTATACCCCGTATGTCAATGACCAACTTTACCGACAGTAGTCAATGGCCGGGTACCCGGGCACCCACATATAGAAACATTGTTTTAACAATGTTAAAACAAATATTTTGCAATAGATTTTAATTTGTTTATCAGAAACAAATATATTGTAAATATTTTATGTATTTTATATAATTATTTTTTATAAATATAAAGAATTTTGACTATCTGCGGCCACAAAAGGCCTATTGCAATCGGCGCAGAGCAAGGTCAGGATCGGCAGGTGTGTAACAAATTCAGTTATACCTGCTAGAGAGTTCTCGAGTATTCGGTTGACGAATAACTTGTACGGTCAACTTTCTATTTATAACTTGCGAGTTTATGGTGAAACCATTCGAATCCGCCATTAGAGAAAGCGTGGTTCAGTCAGCGTCCTTTGTGCATCTGAGCATCTTCAAAATGACGACTTTTTTGACACGTGCTCAATTCAACAGGTAATAATATAAAAATTAATATTGTTAATGTATTTAATAATATTAAATAATAAACAATATAATAATAATATTAATAATAAATAATAAAACTTGTAATCGAGTCCATCATCGGCAAGGTTCGGCCGCTCGTGCCGACGACCCAGACAGCATGTCCGCCCCTGGATAGTACAGGAAGAAAAAAGGTCACTGGTTGTTGCCACATTTGTTTATCGCAGGCTCTGAAAAAGCGGCGAAAAACAAGAAAGGCGTGTCGGCAATGTGAAATGCCGGCTTGCGACGAACACCCAACTACGTTGGTTGAATGTAATGCATGTCACAGAAGTCCTTCTGAATAAATTTGTTTGTTAATTTAAATGCATTTTTATTGTTTTTCATTAATTATTAGTTATTTAAATAGTTAATTATCAATAATGAATCATTAATTAACTATTTAACATTCAATTTTGCATCATTCTTCATCATTCTCAATGGGGTACCCGGGTACCCGGTCGGTGGCTCAGAATACAATTTTTTAAAATGTCAATTTGAAAGTAAAAAAAAAATTTTTTTTTAATTGAAATTTCGTAATTATCATTCAGAAACGTTTGAATGGAGATGATCTAAGACATGGGACCGAAATTCGTCTACTAGGCCGAGCAATCGTGAAATTGCGACAAGATAGTGATCGTGATCGTGAAATAGCGACGAAATGGGTACCCGGGTACCCAGTCATTGACATAAGGGATACTATCGAGGAGCCCTTCTATAGGTATTACCGTTACAAAAATTGTTTAAAAGGTGCAATTGAAAAAGTTATTAACAAGATAGACATCCTGTTACAAAAATTGTTCAAAAGGTCCAATTGAAAAAGTTATTAACAAGATAGACATCCCGTTGTAAATATTGTTTAAAAGGTGCAAGAGAAAAATTGTAATCATTGTTTAACCATATTAAAATAAGAAAAGAAAATTGTAATTATTGTTTAACCATATTAAAATAAGAAAAGAAAATTGTAATTATTGTTTAACCATATTAAAATAAGAAAAGAAAATTGTAATTATTGTTTAACCATACTAACATAAGAAAAGAAAATTGTAATCATTGTTTAACCATATTAAAATAAGAAGAGAAAAATTGTAATCATTGTTTAACCATATTAACCATATTAAAATAAGAAAAGAAAATTGTAATTATTGTTTAAACATATTAAAGTAAGAAAAGAAAAATTGTAATTATTGTTTAACCATATTAAAATAAGAAAAGAAAATTGTAATTATTGTTTAACCATATTAAAATAAGAAAAGAAAATTGTAATTATTGTTTAACCATATTAAAATGAGAAAAGAAAATTGTAATTGTTGTTTAACCATATTAAAATGAGAAAAGAAAATTGTAATTATTGTTTAAACATATTAAAATAAGAAAAGAAAATTGTAATTATTGTTTAACCATATTAAAATAAGAAGAGAAAATTGTAATCATTGTATAACCATATTAAAATAAGAAAAGAAAATTGTAATTATTGTTTAAACATATTAAAATAAGAAAAGAAAAATTGTAATTATTGTTTAACCATATTAAAATAAGAAAAGAAAATTGTAATTATTGTTTAACCATATTAAAATAAGAAAAGAAAATTGTAATTATTGTTTAACCATATTAAAATAAGAAAAGAAAATTGTAATTATTGCTTAACCATATTAAAATAAGAAAAGAAAAATTGTAATTATTGTTTAACCATATTAAAATGAGAAAAGAAAAATTGTAATAATTGTATAACCATATTAAAATGAGAAAAGAAAAATTGTAATAATTGTATAACCATATTAAAATAAGAAAAGAAAATTGTAATTATTGTTTAATCATATTAAAATAAGAAAAGACAAATTGTAATCATTGTTTAACCATATTAAAATAAGAAAAGAAAATTGTAATTATTGTTTAACCATATTAAAATAAGAAAAGAAAATTGTAATTATTGTTAAACCATATTAAAATAAGAAGAGAAAATTATAATTAGCCAAATATTGTACTTAACAAAAAAAATTGTAACTTAGGATTAGAAAAAGGAAAATAACACTTTTGTGATTAGCATAGGCCCTTTGGAAGTTAAGGATTAGAATACAATATAGATTAAAAGGTGAAGTAAGGAAAAAGGAAACACATTTTTTTTTATATTACTGGCCGTGCTCCTTGGGTCATCATAATCGTCGCATCTTGCTCCAATTCTACCCACAAACCGTATCTGGCTTGAGAACGTAGTTGGTGCTTTCTATTTTCTGGTGTGCAGCACAATTGAGGCATAACAATATATATATTTATATCTATCTATCTATCCATCTATCCATCTATCTATATACATATAAACAAAAAAAAAAACAATAAAAAACCTAAAAAATCATAATAATGTAACCAGATTCAAGTTTTCATTTTTTTTCTCTAACATAATTTGTAAATTTTGTTTAAATTAAAAACAATAAAAAATTAAATTTTTTTTTTTTTTTTTATTTTTTTTATTTTTTTTTTTATTAGACTTCTCTCGGGAGAGGCGAACCTATAGCGTCGAGTGGGCGCCCCGAGATGTCATCAAATAACTGTTGCAGTTCTTTTTGAACAGTTGCAGGTTGTAACGCTCCGGGAACACTCGCGTGGGAAGGGAGTTCCACAGCTTCCCCGCTCTGTAACGGAACGAGTTCTGATACAGGGATGTTCGCGCTGTCGGGAGATGAACCACAAACGGGTGCGATCCGTCGGATTGTCTTGTGGAGCGCATATAGACCGAATTGCGTGGAACAGTGCCAAGAATCTCCGAAGAACAGCACCCGTGATAATATCTGTAGAACAGACAGAGGTCGGCCACGCGCCTTCGATGTGATAGCGACTGTAGTCCCGACGTCAGCGCCGAGTCCCCGATCAGACCGAAAGGTAACGTATTTATATAGAAAAAAAATATAAATGTACGTAGAATAATTTAGAGTGCTCATAAAGAGCCAGTAAATTACATCAAAATGTAGTATGTTAAAATAGACAGCATTTAGTCTAATATTGTAAAAAATCCTTATATGTACTTCTTTTTCTTTTGCAAAATAAATGCGTTAACAAAAAAAAAAAGGACTCTGCTTACCTCTATTTGCGAGTATATATGTATGTGTATATATGTATATGTATATATATATATATATATGTATATGCATATATGTGTATGCATATTGTATATATACATAAAAAAAATGAAAAATCCTCATTTCAGCATATTTCAGAAAAGAACCTTTACAGTGAAATCATTTCCTGTTTCTCGTAGTGTACCTAACAACAAATCTAAAAACGATTCCAAAATGTTGCCAAAACTCAAGAATGCTGACATTTGTCCATGATAAGCCTCTCTAATGCTTCCGAAAAAAAATCATAATCTAAATACCCTATGATCTATTTATCTCGATTTTGAAAGGTTTCGAAACAGTTTTATTATATGCCTACTATATTTCTGATGGTGTCAACTGCATACAGGTGGTTGATTCCTTAGTCTCGAGTTAATCCTTAATTTTTTAAAGGTGTCTCATTAGTGTAGCTAAAATGTTAACCTTCTGAAATAGAATCTTGCATTTTTGAACGATACAATGTGATTGCGGATGCTCCATTAAATTGAGTTCCTTAACTTACTGACCGTCTTATCAACAATAGTTGTACTCTAATTCAGAAAAAGAAACAAGAACATTGTCACATCTCCGGCATCCTCTTCCAATCGAAAACTAATAACATTGCAATAGTTGATGCTGTATTCTCATTTGATCTCCCCTCTATGCTTATCATCTCGCCAGTGTCCGCAGATGATACTCATAAAAAATGTACACACGAGACACTAACTCTATGTTGCCTTGGAAGTGAGCTTATATAAAGGAGAAACTATTCTGTAACGGGGGCAGTTTAATTATAAAATTCGGGACTCGAGATGGAGATCGGTCCCTAGTACGTGGTAATATAGTACTAATACTTGATTCAAGCTTGCTTTGCTTAACTATAATTAATTTTATCGAGTTATAATTTGAGATTTTTGAAGTGAATTGTGTACCCCATGTGCTCAGGAAACAATAATTACTAATATAAAAGAAAAGAAAAAACCCTTAAGGATAAGTGGTTTACATTTTCATCGCAACTTTTATAAAATTAATAACATTTTTTAACATTTCGTTGAAAGGTTACAAATAGGTTGGTCGTGGATTATAAAAATACCTGTACTTGTTGGTGTAAATATGTAGTATGTTAATTATTAATTTTTTAGTTTGAGTCTTGTATTAATATTTTTATGTATTGTTAAGTTTATTTCAAAGTTTAGTACTAATATTCTGCTGTGTGACATTTATATATATATGTATTTTTAATTTTCCTTACATTTTAAGTACTAACAATTTTGCTGTATGTTTTACATCTTCCTTAAAACATCCTTTATGATATGAAGAAAGATACAAAATTAACAGTGTTAAAGATTATTAATTATTACTAATGATGGATTTTAGGTAGTCAATAGAAAACATGATTAAAATCATGTATTCCCTCAACATCCGCTCAATGTTTAGAGACTTCTCCTACATATATTATTAATCAGTTTTTGGAAGCAAAAATTTGGAACATTCATATTTTTTTATTTGTTCTTAAATTCAAAACGCGAGTGAAATTAGAATTGATAATCGGCGACCCGATGATAAGAAAGTAGCAAAAGTAATTTAAACTATAAGTCTGACCTCACATTAAAAAAAAAAGTTATCTCTATTTTAGGCAACATATTTTTAGATTTCGTTGCGCGATTTTTAATGAGGTTGCCTACAACAAAAAACCGGCATGTGTACCATAGATCAAGCCCTATGTACTCCAAAGATTATGTTTTTGGCCCTCGGAAAAATATGCCTATTTTAAAATTATCATTAACGGGCCACGTGCCTTGAAGTGAATTATAAGACAACTGAAGGTAAAGCAGTAATATACAGTATTCAAGATTTTTTTAAAGTGATACTAGTCGTGTTGTGAGTGATTGTAGAATTAATTGTGAATGCTGGTTGCAAAATCATTTTTCATAAGTTTGAGGACGATTGATCTCTTTCTCAATTTCGACTCTAATCTATAAAAATGTTACTTGGTTGCAATGTAAAAACTGATTTAAATGTATATTTTGAAAGTGTTCAATTTTTTGTTAGTTTTTAAATATTGAGTTTAGGATATCTCAATCGGCGTTCTTTAATAAAAATTAACAGCATTTTTTTGTACATTCAAAAAAGGTTTCATTTATACAAATATCACCCATAATATTCAATCACCATCTAATATTTTTCGAAAAGAACCTCTATTGAAGAATTTTTTACCTTTGAAAAACTGATTGAAGAGTTCTTTAAGAGTCTTCTTCTTGGGGCAATTTTACACTATTGAAAGTGTTCTAGAGACTAAAACCAAGTATAATCTGAGGGTACAATGCGAGGACTATGCGATGGATGCATAAAACCTTCCCTGTCAAGGTCTCACAATTTTTCGTTGGCTTATAAAAGATGTTCTAGTTTTAGTAGATTTCTCTAGTTTTCCTGTTCGATAATTTCGAATTATTGTTCCCAAATTTTTCTCCCAATTGCATTCACTGCTGGCAGTAAGGTTTTCAATCCAACATTTGGCAGTACCTCATAATGGATGATACTCTGATAACCTCAACCAAACACTTCGCATCACCTTTCTTCTGGTCCACATCTATCACCTAATACCATACACATTAAAAATGATTTTATTTCGTTCTGTTACAATAAAAATTCTCAATTGGTAATCCGGTCCATTACATTTTTTCTAGTCTGTACGTGAAGTACGCAAACATTGAACTTATTTTTGTAACTAATTTTATGGAACTGGTCCAGAAACATTTTCTGGTCACTCCTAAGGTTCTTAACGATCTTTGGATTGCTCGCATGTCAGTCTCCTTGCATCTTATTCTTAGTTTCATCGATTTTTTCGGTGAGAGAATGACCAGAGCGGTGTTATTATGCCATTGAAAATATGTACTTTTACTCAAAAGTAATAATGTTAAATACTCTTCAAAAGTGTTGGTAAATGTTAACCCACGCCAAACACATACCCTTAAGTCTCGCGTAACGCAGACATCACAACATTTTAGAGGTGACATTTTATAGCTCCTCAATAGTATACTGGTTAGTATACCCGCCTGTCACGCGGGAAACCGGGGTTCGATTCCCCGTCGGGGAGCCTTTGGCACAAGACTAATGACCTTGCCCGGAAAAAACAGATCATTATGGAAAATTTAACAAGCCTCAGGACTTGCTAAGTAAGGCCAAGACCGGTTCCAGGTTGTAGTGCCGATGATGATGATGATGATTTTATACGTGTGCTTTAGTGTGCGGTTCATGCGAGCTGTTCGTTTTATCGTCATGCCATACTTGGCCATGTCAAAGTCTTTTTTTGTCAAATTTACCACGTTTGCAGGAAAGTCTTATCTTTTCCAGGTTTATATCACAAGATGGCCTTAATGATACGTATTCACCTACAACGAGAGTAGTGTCGACCTTTGTAAACACCCCTGTTTCTCTTCTATTCCAATTAAGAGTTAAAATATTTGAAGCCAAGAATTAACAGTTCTCTTGCAAGTGCCGTTGAATTGTGTAAGAGGCAGCATTGGATTGTGGACACATTGAATTCCACTTGTTTAGATAAACTCCATTGATATAGGGGATGTCTCAAAAGTCATTTTTAATTTGTTTTGCTCCCGATATAAATGCACTCGCTGGGAGAAGTGTGGGGAATATTTTGGCTATTTACTTCCGATGAACCGACTTTTGGGTGCAGTGGGTGCGTTGTCTATGCCCAAGTTTAATAATTATTTATTATTATTATATTATATATTATTTATTGGCCTGTAGGAACCCAGAAGTTCATGACCTCACCGACTCGACTCCGCCATCGTTCCCTGTCCCGTGCATTCTCCTTCCAAGTTTGACTATCCGATCCGATCTCCTCAAGGTAAAACCTAACATTGTCCTCCCATCTCCGTCCGGGCGTCCTACCAGCCTCTTTGCCGTTGATCTACCGTTAAGAATTCTACGCACGGTCCTATCGTTGCCCATTCGCACCACGTGTCTGGCCCATCTTAATCTTTGCGACTTGATTACTCTCACAATTGTATAGTTTTTTTTGTATAGTTAGTCTTCCAATTCGTGGTTATCGAGTTTCCTCCATTGTCCTGCGTCCTCGTCATATTTACCGTCAAAGATACTCCTTAGGACTTTATTCTCGAATACGCGGAATTTGTTTTCTTCCCGTTTTGTGAGAGCCCATGTTTCGCATCCGTATAGAACAATCGGGATGATTAAAGTTCTATAGACACGGAGCTTTATGTTACGTGATAGCAGTTTGGATTTCAGCAGTTTACTGACTGCGTGCCAACTAGCGTTGCCGGAGTGTAGTCTTTTGTTAATTTCCTTCGATATTTCGTTACTGGCCGTCAGTATCGTTCCCAGATATTTAAATTCTTTACCTTTTTCAAATATCTTGCCTCTGACGTTTATATGTGTTCCCTGAGTTCCACCTGCTCTCACCGTAATCATGTATTTTGTTTTGTCTTCATTTATTTCTAGGCCCACCTCTTCTGCTGCTTGCTTGAATTGCACCACTTCTCAGTAATGTACTCCATCAAATCTCCTGTGGACCGGTTGTTACGAAAGCCATATCGGCGGTCAGTGAGGAGGCACGCCATCAAATCTCCTCTCCGGTTGCTACGAAAGCCATATTGGCGGTCATTTGATTCCAGACAATTCGAAAGTTGACGGTTAATCAGTGATTCCATTACTTTCGAAAGAATTGAAATTAGTGATATGGGTCGATTTGTCGCCCTTTTTGGGAATTGGCTGAATGTTCGCTGACTCCCATCGAATTGGGAGACGGCCAGTAGAGTAAGACAATGGAAGAGTTTCCGCAGTGGTTTAGCGAGTGAAGAAGAATATCTCTTTAAGAAAATAGCAGCGCCTGCATCTGTTATATTCGCTCTAAAAACACGATAGATTTTTGAAAATATATGAGGAATGAGATATTTGAAAAAAACATCAAAAGATTGGCGAGTGATAGCCCATACGGTGTGGGTCTCTAGTACATATGCAATAAAGTCCATCTATTTTATTTTATTATTGCATTTCCAACATAATTTCTATAGGATTATCACAACTCATAGCGAGCTGACAAAAGCAAATAATTATAAAAATAAATAATAATTTACAAAAATGTTAGCCCATGAACTCATAGCAATGGAAGTGAATGTTTCTCTGACGTAATGTCAGATAAATGTATTACTTTTATTTTTTGTTGTGACGGCTACAACAAATTCAGAAATCCGTGACTATATTTTACGCTCTGTATTTATTTTTGGTTGTACAATATGCGTCTGTTCCTAATCAATAATGAAATGCCACGCATTGAAAGGAAGAAAATGTCAATTTAGTTTTCAGTTCCTATGTGTTTCGATGACATAACTATGAATTGAATCGCTACAGTATTGCGTGAAATATCATTTATTATTTATCAGTTTCATATTTGATGGATTTCGTCAAGGTTCTACAAATATTAAAATGATCTCCAGGCGGAGTGCAAAAAATATGGTGTCGCCGTATATATGTAGATAAATAGTAGATGTATAATAAAATACAATGTGGATAAATAATAGGTATATTATCATCATCATCATCATCGGCACTACAACCGGGAACCGGTCTTGGCCTTACTTAGCAAGTCCTGAGGCTTGTTAAATTTTCCATAATGATTTATTTTTACTGGGCAAGGTCATTAGTCTTGCGCCAATAGGTATATTATAAACGTAGATAAATAATAGATATATAATAAAATTCAATGTAGATAAATAATAGATATACAATAAAAATCAATTTTTCCAACCTTCACATGGAAAACCTATTTCGCTATACCTAAAATGTAAAATTAATTTTACTTAATAATAAACTAAATAATACTAACCATCTTGGTATTTAGTATCTAAAATGTGATTTTTAATGTTTCCTGAGTACAAAGGTTAGTATAAATTATAATAGTGTTAATGAGTGCAGAATAAAGTATCTATCGACTATGCGGGCCAATGTTAACTGTTTTAAATAATCAACATCCTTAAAGGTTTTGCAATATATGAGTGACACTTACTTGTTTATATTTCTTGTAGAACAAACTTTGAAAACATCGTAGAAATGCTTAGATAAGTGCAGAGAAAAATATATAAAAAAGGGAAAGAACATGTCTCACTGTGATGGACTTAGCAAAGTATCTAAAGTGCTATGTGCTCTACTCCTAATAAGTATTTTGATTGCGATTGCTTCTGGCGCTGCCAGTGAATCAAAAACAAAACGGATTAGGAACAGATCGCATGGTGCTAGATTAAAAAGTTTACAAAAAAATGTCATAAACAAACAGCAAGCAGATGGTACTCCGCAGGCCGATTCCCCAAAAGTTGATGAATTCGATGAACTTTTTGGTGAGGAGGACTACACATATGAGGACGAAGATCTAAATGGTAAGTTCTATAAATTAACATTTAATAATAATGGTATTTTGAATATTGTTTATATGAACGTAGGATAATTAAGAATTATTTTTCTTATTAAATAAAACAATAACAAAAAATATATTCAAATTTCCAAAAAAAAAAAAAGTGAATAGAACAAAATTACTTATATATATATATATATATATATATATATATATATATATATATATATATATATATATATATATATATATATATGTATGTATCTTCCGACATAATTAAACACTTCTAAAGCTTTTATTAATAACACGCTATCGCGTTCGATTGGCGTGTAATTAATATTTTCACACTCTTTGATCCAGTCTCCCGATGGAATAGGACGTAATTGAAATATATGAATGGAAAGAATGCAGCTGTTGTGTGGCGTTAATAGTTTTCACTGCACTTCGATGCGTTTCGATTGAAGTTGTGAGCACATGCTACTTAATCGGTCAATTAACCGATTGGCCTAGTCAGAGAATGCATATAGAAATTGAGGCGCAGCCATTGAAACTGCTCCTCAGACCCTAGAGGTAGGTCAGTAACGCACTTGAATAGGACAGTCACACTAGAGTGATCTAAATATGGTAAACAATTTAAATCAGAGCTGCATCTTGACGCTTGTGCCGGAGTATTAGGTTGCCTTTCAAAAGCGTTGCTAGATGGAATATGTTCATCAATCATGAGCGTTTAGCTGTTTTGATTTTTATGATGATGCATGTACTTTTTTGTGAGAGATTATTGAACTTTTTAGATAAGAAAAAATGAAATGATAAGGAAAACTGCAGGCTTGGGAGCATTGAATTTTACAATTATGTAGATTCAAAACTAACTCTTTTTGTTTAGGAGGAGAGGATATTCGAAAATATAAATACAGAGCGGTGTAGAAAAAAAAAGCACTTACTGGGAAGATGTAATGGTTTAACTCCTTATATTGGGACAATATATACGAGGTCAGTTCAATAAGTTTTTAGAACATTCAGAAGATGCCGTCCGCGGTATCTAAAATAGTTTATATTTAGTTAGCATTATTACTCACTAACAGCTACTCGCAAAATTGGCCTTGAACAAAATCTCGGCAGGGTGGGTGTTGCTTTTACAGAATGAATACTATTGTGCGGTCGACTCTAAGGTTATTTTGGTGTTTTTCTATAGAAACTCTAACGAATTGCCGCACAGATATATACCTGTAGACAAAACATGGATACACCACTGCAATAGATCCGTATTCTACGTGAACTGGATTGTAGGAAGGCAACCGGCCCGGCCGGAATACCAGCAATAGTCCTTAAGAACTGTGCTCCAGAACTATCGCCGGTTCTTGGCAGACTCTTCCGCTTATCTTATGCACGGAGGACCTTTCCTGCCTTGTGTCCCCCACAAAATTACCGTCCGATAACATTACGGTCTATTTTATCTAAGGTAATGGAAAAAGTCATCAAAACAGAGTTAGTTAAGTATTTGGAGTGCAACGGACTTCTGAATGATCGTCAATATGGATTCCGTGGCAGGCGGTCCACGGGAGACCTTTTGGCACTTATAACCGATATATGGATATCTGCGATTGAACGGCATGGTGAGTCAAGGGCGGTCGCATTGGATATCTCAAAGGCTTTTGACCGCGTCTGGCATGGGGCATTGCTGAGCAAACTTCGTTCATATGGACTTTCCCAACAGCTTTGCGACTGGACGAGGAGCTTCCTCGAAAATCGATCATCCGGGTTATTGTGGACGGCGAGTGTTCGGATCTGTATCCTGTTATTTCAGGTATGCTACAGGTTTCTATTTTGGCTCCAACCATGTTCTTGATTCACATATGATTTGTTGGAGACAACGGATAACAAAGGGTTCAGTTTTCCGGATGATAGTACGCTTGTTTCCTCCTTTTCGAGTATTCGGCCGACTGGTGCATCTGCATCGCATCAGCTGGGATGTAGACAGATTGACTCTCTGAATCAGGATCTAGATAGGGTCCTGCAGTGGGGAAGGGCCAATCTCGTCTTCAATGCAGCGAAGACACAATATATAACATTCACAAAGAAAAGTGGATCATCGGTTCCACAGCTGATGATGAATGGCCGGGCCCTCGGGGGTGGGGAAAGTTTGAGATTGCTCGGCGTCACGGTCTGTGGGAATGTATCATGGCATAAACACGTGTCGAGTATCGCCAGGTCAGCCTCAGGAAAACTGAGCTATCTTTTTAGAGCCAAGAAAAATTTTACTCCGGCCCAACTTCTTCTCCTATATAAATCCCAAATTAGACCCGCGCTCGAATATTGCTCTCATGTTTGGAGCTCGGCTCCTAAACATACCCTCCACCTACTTGAGAGCATACAGAGACGAGCGATCCGCCTGATCGGGGACTCGGCGCTGACGTTGGGACAACAGCCGGTATCCCATCGAAGGCACGTAGCCGACCTCTGTCTGTTTTACAGACATTATTACGGATACTGTTCTTCGGAGATTCGCTGTATTGTTCCACGCAATTCGGCTTATATGAGCACCACAAGACAATCCGACGGATCGCACCAGTTTGCGGTTCATCTCCCGACGGGGCGATCATCCCTGCATCAGAACTCGTTCCGTTACAGAACGGGGAAGATGTGGAAATCCCTTCCCACGCGAATGTTCCTGGATCGTTACAACTTGTAACTGTTCAAAAAGAACTACAACAGTCATTTGGTGGTATCTCGGGGCGCCCACTCGGCGCTATAGGTTCGCCTCTCCCGAGAGAAGACTAATAAATAAAACAGTGAGTTTTAGGCGAATATGGGGAAATCGATGGCTATAGTATTTTGGGATGCAGGCGTAATCTTCTACGTATTATTACTTGGAAAAAGGAGGAATAATAGCTAAAGAGCATTAAGGGGAGGTTCTCATCCCATCTCAAAAAGAAATCATTTTCTCGAATTTTTTCTCATAGAAGGAAGTAAATAAAGAACTCAGACTTTTTGTCACTTGTTTAAAATATTCAAAAGTAAAAAAAATTTTTTTTTATTAAAAAATGTAGTAATAGTAGTATTAGTTTTATTTCTTATATGGTTTGTACATTAATTTTTTCAATACAATTGACAAATAATATCGACTGTAATAATATATAAGACACGCCTTGTAATGTGACTATCCCAAAAAATGGTATCTTACTGTTGGTCACTCTACCACCTGCAGAAATTATCAATAGTCAATAATCGAAGAATTTTCATTACCTATATGAATATAGTCATGAGTGTAATCTTGAGTCATCCATAAAAGTAGAAATTTAACAAAATGGCAGACATTTGAATGTTTACATACGAGTTTCACCTGTTTTTCTCTCTTTAAAAATGAAGTACTGCAAAAAAAAATTATCCATATATCATCTTGATTGTACTAGGGGCTCCAATGACTCAACTCTACTTTAAAATAAAAACAGAAAAACGACGATCCGTCAAGTTGTTTTTTAGGAATCTTGGCCAACAGTTAGAAAAACATGATTTTTCAGGAAACGCAATTAAAGATTTTGTTAACGATTCTTCTGTATTAACATTAAAATAATATACTGTGTATGGAGTCGCACCCTCGAATTTTTTCAGAGCCATAGCATACATGTGATACTTTTGGTAACTCTACTTACTATAGTATGGATATATGGGCACTCGATTTCAATTTTCGACTAAAAAGTGGGTCTCGTTTTTGCTCCACAACTTAAAAATAATTGTATTCCTACAACGGTTTTTGGGAATATATTCAACATTTAATTTACTCTAAAAAAATGAAGGAAAAAAATCGATATTTTAGTAGGTCCTGACGAGAACCTCCCCTTAAGCATCGTTATTGCACCGTTTGAGAGAAGAAATCAGGAAAAAAAACGTTTTCATCTGAAAATGTTTTCCAAAGAACTTATTGAATGACCCTTGCATCTTATTTGAAGACTATCAGATACCACCGCACAATGTTGTTACACGCAAAAACCCCTAAATTACTTAACCAAAAAGATGGTGCCTTTTCACCGTCCCTTTTAGAAACCTTCAAAGTGATATCCTTTTGTTGCTTAATTAATTAAGTAACCAACAATCATCTTAAGATTACTACTATTACTATTACTATTTATTGGCCTGTAGGAACCTGAAAGTTCATGACCTCACCGACTCGACTCCGCCATCGTTCCCTGTCCTGTGCACTCTCCTTCCGCGCTTGAGCATCTGATCCGATCTCCTCAAAGTAAAACCTAACATTGTCTCCCCATCTCCGTCGCGGCCGTCCTATCGGTCTCTTTCCCGTTGGTCTACCGTCAAGAATTCTACGCACGGTCCTATCGTTGCCCATTCGCGCCACATGTCTGGCCCATCTTAATCTTCGCGACCTGATTATTCTCACTATTGTAGGTTTGCGTATAGCTCTTCCAATTCGTGGTTGTGGAGTTTCCTCCATTGTCTTGCCTCCTCGTCATATTTACCGCCGAAGATACTCCTTAAAATTGTATTCTCGAATACGTGGAATTTGTATTCTTCTCGTTTTGTGAGAGCCCAGGTTTCGCATCCGTAAGAGCAATCGGCATGACTATGGTTCTGTAGACACGGAGCTTTATGTTACGTGATAGAAGTTTGGATTTCAGGAGTTTATTGACTGCGTGCCAACAAGCGTTGCCGGAATGCAGTCTTTTGTTAATTTCCTTCGATATTTCATTACTGGCCGTCAGTATCGTTCCTAGATATTTAAATTCTTTAACTTTTTCAAATATCTTGCCTCTGACGTTTATATGTGTTCCCTGAGTTCCACCTGCTCTCGCCGTAATCATGTATTTTGTTTTGTCTTCATTTATTTCTAGGCCCACCTCTTCTGCCGCTTGCATGATGATTTCACAGTTTTTACTTACAGTTTCTAGATTATCGCCCAGAACGGCGATGTCATCCGCATATGCGAGCGCTTGTGTGACCCCGTTCAGGGATGATCCGGGCATGTTGTCGTCTTGTACCTTTCTGATGACATACGAGCACAAGGTTAAAAAGACACGGTGATAGATAGTGTGTCCTCTATAGATAACAACCTTGTGATCCCAGTAAATAGATAGAGCAATCATGGATATTCGGCTTTGGGGTTTATTTTCCAGCTTGGCCGGGTTTCACATACGAGTTCTACGCTTCGGTTTGTCGTAAAATCCCCATTTTTTGTTATCATCATCATCCTTCTCTTTTCCTCCGTTAGTGACGGGCAGCCGGACGTTAGTCAGAAATTGAAAGGATAAAGCTAATGTGTTCGCGAATTTATTTTCCACGAATTCAAACCTCGATGCCGGTCTTTTGGAACCACCTGTTCTCTGCTCCTAAACATACCCTTGACCTACTTGAGAGCATACAGAGACGAGC
Source organism: Microdon myrmicae (assembly GCA_963931805.1). NCBI lineage: Eukaryota > Metazoa > Arthropoda > Insecta > Diptera > Syrphidae > Microdon > Microdon myrmicae. The sequence goes on along the minus strand of OZ007501.1, from coordinate 22,704,265 downwards.
GATCCGCCTGATCGGGGACCCGACGCTGATAACCAGCTACAGTCGCTATCACATCGAAGATGCGTAGCCGACCTCTGTCTGTTTTACAGATATTATTACGCGTACTCTGTTTTACAGATATTATCACGAGTACTGTTCTTCGGAGCTTCGTGGTATTGTTTCGCGCAATTCGGCTTATATGCGCTCTATAAGTCAACCCGACGAATTGCACCAATTTGCGGTCCATATCCCGTTCGCGCGAACACCCCTGTAGCAGGACTCATTCCGTTACAGAGTGGAGAATCTGCGGAATTCCCTCCCCACTCAACTAATTCCGGAGCGTTACAACCTGCAACTGTTCAAAAGAACTGGCCCAGCTACTTGGTGGCATCTCCGCGAACCATATCGGCACTATAGGTTCGCCTCTCCTGAGAGAAGTATATTTAAAAAAGAAAAAAAAATCGGCACTGCAATCGGGACTAGGTCATGGTCTTATTTAGCAAGTCTCTCCACCGGTCCCGATTTCTAGCCGATGTCATCTAGTTTGGCATTCCCACGCCTTGGCATCCTGGTCTACGCCATCCCTCCATCGCAGATAAGGTCTGCCGCGTTGTCTCCTTCCATACATCCTGCCACAAAGGACTTTCCGGGCAGGCTCCTATTCGCTCATTCGAGCTAGGTGTCCCGCCCACCGGAGTCTGCTGAGCTTGATTTTTCTTACAACATTAGCTTCAAGGTAAATTGCGTACAACTCATGGTTGTAGCGTCTACGGAATCGTCCTCCCTCACATACGGGTCCAACAATTCTCCTTAAGACCTTCCTCTCGAACGCGGCTAAGAGTTCAGAGTGCCTTTTATTGATCAACCAGGTCTCGGATTCAGACATGAGTACTGGTAAGACCATGGTCTTGTACAATAGCAGCTTGGATGTTCTGGATAAATTTCGGAATTTAAAGAGCCTTGATAGACCATAATAGGATTTGTTGGATTTGATCACCCGTCCGCGTATTTCTTCTTCCATGTTGTTATCGGCTGATGCTCTTGACCCAAGGTAGTTAAAGGATTGCACTACTTCAAATTCGTGCTCCACTACCCTGATAGTTTGACCAACGTTACATCTTATTTTTGCAGAAGTTGTACTTCGTTTTCCCCTCATTAATGTGCAGTCCCAGTTTTTGTGCTGCCTGCTCGATCTGTGTGAAGGAGTCCTATACAGCCGAATCGGATCTACCGATGATGTCGATGTCATCTGCGTAGGCAAGTATCTGGCTGGACTTGGTGACAATAGTCCCTCTAGTTAGATTCACGGATTGCTTTCTCCAACGGCAGGTTGAAGAGGAGGCAGGACAGACCGTCCCCTTGTGGGAGTCCAATAAAGATGTTTATTGGTTTGGACAGCAATCCCGCTATTTTCACTTGTCTAGTTACGTTGGTCATGGTTAACCTACAAAGTCGTATCAATTTGTTTGGAATGCCGAACTCTGGCATTATATAGTTCTACCGTGGCTATCCTGTCGTACGCGACTGCAAAGTCTATAAGTAGATGACATAAACGAATCTTAAATTCCAGACATTTTTCCATCGCCTGCCTAAGGGTGAATATCTGATCAATCGGCGATTTGCCTGGGATGAAGCCACACTAATATTGAACACTGATGAATTTAGCGTATGGATCTATTCGATTTTGTAGGATAGTTGAGAGTATCTTATACGCGATACTCAGCAATGTTATACCCTATATTTGCTACACAGTGTGATATCTGCTTTCTTATGTATGGGGCAAATTATTACACGACGCCAATCTTCCGCCATTTCCTCTTGCTCCCATAAGTGCACCATGATCTCATGAATTACGTGATGTAACGCTGCCCCTCCTTGTTTGATCAGCTCAGCTGGCATGCCATAAGCTCCGGCGGTTTATTTGATTTGAGCTGTCTTATGGCATATAATGTTTCCTCAATGCTTGATGGCGGCAGCATTTGGTCTTGATCTTGCATTGGTGGAGCTTCCAATTTTTCTGGGAGCTGACCATTTAGCAATTCATTGGAGTGCACTTCCCATCGCTCTAGAATGCCTTCAGGATCAGATTATTGTCTTTATGCAGTAAGTTCAGCGTGGTATGTACCGCGTCATACTGTGGATTATTTGGTAGAACTTCGGGGTCTGGTGCGGACCTGGCTTTCTACTTTTCTCTATTTCACAGACAAGGCTTTTTTCCCAGGCACATTTCTTTTCTCTGTGAATCCTTTTTCGGATCTTCTGAACTCTTTGTATTTCTCCTTGCGTACTCGCGTCCTATGAGACTGTTGCATTGCCCGGTATGCAGCATTCTTACGTTCAGTTGCTAGTTTGCACTCATCATCAAACCAGTCGTTCCGACCTCTACGACTACTGCTTAAGATGGAGTTGGCAGTACTAATCACAGTATTCTTAAGGCATGCCCATTTCTCTTGTACGCCCGGCATTCTGGCCCCAGGACTTAGTCTCCCTCCGTCTAACTCATCGAGGGCGACTCTTAACGCATGATCAAAGGTGTTACTGGTATTCTCATTGCGTAAGGCAGCCGTGTCTGATCCGTGTCCGAATCTGATCCACGGATACAATAAATCTCCGTAAGGCAATCCACGGTCGGAAAATATACTAACAAGACAGTAACATGAATCGACGTTGGCACCTCGGTACGTTCGTACAGTCATCAGGCTCAAGGAGTGGGGGCGATCTATCAATACGTGATCAATTTGGTTGCGAGTGGCTCCATGAGACGAGTGGATCCAAGGTGGCGTTGTGGATGTCTTTATGCGGAAACCTGGTACTCGCAACGACCAAATTCTCTGATGCTGCCTGTTGGATGACTCGTAGTCCATTGTCAGTAGTGTTCTCATGCAAACTTTGGGAACCTGCGTACTGCCCGAAAACCGGCCCCCACCTATTTTCGCATTCAAATCAAATTTTCGCATGAAATGCTGTTTTATAGCCACGTAACTCAATAATTTCAATGCAATAAAGAAACTTGCGCGTAATAAAATTTGTTCAATTAGTCAGATCAATTTCAATCGATTTTCTAACGCCCTTTAACATAAGATAGTTATTCGGAACAAATTTGCGCCTATGTTAGATACAACTTCACATAACGAATACGAACTCGTTCACTTATTGTGAAAAATACCCATAATTTTGTTTTATACCTTCTGTATAAAAACTATCCGAAAATTCCCATTTACATGAACCGCTTAATGGGTTACTCCCATTTGAAAGGTCTACAATTATACAGGGTGCGCCATCTTTTATGTCGGCATGTGAATATTGAATAACTTAAAAAAAACAACAGATTTTCATATATGAAGTATTTTTACTTAATTTGGTCCTTTACAATTTATTTGGACTTGTTTTTGAGTACAACATCAATCAAATGGCCGCCTCTATGGACCAAAGCAAAACGTGCCCTTTCTGCTGCGTTTTCCGTCACTTTTTCGAGCACCTCGGGTGGTATAGCGATTATTTCGGCATGAATGTTTGCCTTGAGCTCGTCAATGGTCTGAGGCTTGCTGGCGTAGACTTTGCGTTTCAAATAAACTCACAAAAAGAAGTACGGTCAAATCTAATCTGGAAATCTGGGTGCCAGGTCAATGTCACCATTTTTTGACAGCACACCTCCAGGGAATTTTCGTTGCAGAAACTGCATTGTGTCTTTTGCAATGTGGCATGGCGTACCGCCTTGCTGAAACCAGTAACCGTCTAGACCTTCTATTTTGCCATTTCAAGTATATTTTCTTTAATTTTGTTTCTTTTCTTATATTAGTCTTACTTGCTAGACAAAAAATGTTTAAATTCTAGATTATTAAAATTATATTCTAACTTCCTGGTCCCCCGCGGAAACTCTAAGCTAAACGTGGGATGACTATTGTCATGTTTTATTGCCTTTTGGCATCGTCCAGGCCTTTTTCACACATTTGTGGGCAGACATAATGAGCCAACATCTACCGATATCGATTCGCATCGACTGTTTCACTTTCTTTGAAGAAAAATGGCTCAATGATAATTTTGGTGCAAACGCCAGCCCAAACAGTCACTATTTGGTCATGCGATGGTGTTTTATGGATCTCGTGTGGATTTTCGGTCCCAAAATACGGCAATTTTGCTTGATTACGGCGCCAGAGAGTGTGAAATTGGCCTCGTTGGTCATCAACACTCGCTTCCAAAAATCGGGTTCATTGTAAATCATTCGTGACGACCGTTTGATCGTATTCCAAACAAGGTGGCCGGTATGTCGGCAATATTGCACTTTATATGGAAATCAATACAAATCATCCTTCAAAATGCGTCACAAGGTGGTTCCACAGACCCCAAAATGCTAAGCGAGCTGACGGTACGACACGTGATTGTTCTCGGCACCACTCTCTCTTACTGCTTCAACTTCATTGCGTTATGCATCTCGCCGTCCTTCCTCAAAAGCGATGGAAGAGTGAGTAGAGGGACAGTTAAAAACGGTTTTCTTTCTAAATTGTTCTCTTTTATTGGTTTATGACTTTTTATTTAATATTTTATTCTACAACAAAACGCCCGCTGTACTCATGGCAGGCCGCAACTCTTTGCTTGCTTAATTACCAAACTAACCCTGAATTATTCTCTTTGCAACCACTCCTTTTATACCCAGATTAGTTGATAACAATCGGTAACGATGCATCTAATTCTTATGACCTCAACCGCAAGTAATTTAACGAGCCACAGTTTCACTCATTCGGTTTTGACCCATATTGAGTCCAATTGCCCGGCACGAGCCATTTGCTTTATCTAATTGATATCGCGACTTAATTGATCCACTTAAAGTGCAGTGGCCTTGGTTCAAACAATTCGTTTCGCTTAATTGATAATGCCAGTGGCGTTGCGTTATTATGCATGTGCCTGCCTTTCGTAGGCGTAATTCCGTTAAACGCTATAATGACACCCGGCTTACGGCAATTGTCGTTATCTAGCATTTCTGTAGACGCCAGTAGTGTGCCATACCACGTGTGGCGCTTGTTTTTAGATATGAGATATTGTGCAAAAATGTACTCGTAATTAGATAGAGTGTAGCTTGGGTAATGACTGTACGTCACAGGTGGACAATTAACCAAGAATCGCGTCGTGTGGGATATGAATATTATGAGCATTATCTTAATTAAGTTCGATTCCCCGTCGGGGAGCCTCTGGTGCAAGACTAATGACCTTGCCCAGAAAAAATAAATCATTATGGAAAATTTAACAAGCCTCAGGACTTACTAAATAAGGCCAAGACCGGTTCCCGGTTGTAGTGCCGATGATGATGATGATCTTAATTAAATGTATGTGAATATTTCGCGAAAATGGGGTTTATGTTGTGGGATACAACAATTGGAACGTCTTGGCCGTTAATGAATAGCATGTCGAAGATATCTCACTGTTTCGTGTTCAACAAAATTCGAAACCAAACGACGAATAGTGTTGTCAGTGTTGGCCACAATATTTTCGACGAAATGCATGTTGAGTTAACACAACTGAACAACTGTTTTAATGTACAGCGTCACTATTTCCGTACGTTATTTCGGTGTGAAACGATTCACGATTAAAATTGTGAGATGCCACTGCTGTAGTTCATCTTGAGCAGTTGCAGGTTGTAGCGCACCGGAAACACTCACTACCGGAGGGAGTTTCACAGCTTTCCCCCTTTGTAACGAAACGAGTTCTGGGGCAGAGATCTTCGCGCCGGGAGATGAACCGCGAACTGATGCCACCCGTCCGATTATCTTGTGGGCCCATATAAACCAAATTGCGTGGAACAATACGAATCTGCCAAGAGCAGTACCCGTGATAATATCTGTAAAACAGACAAAGGTCTGCTACGCGCCTTCGATGTTATAAGGACTGTAGTTCCGACGTCAGCGCGGTGTACCCGATCAGGCGTATCACTCGTCTCTGTATGCTCTCGAGTAGGACGAGGGAATGTTTAGGAGCAGAACTCTAAACATGAGAGCAATATTCGAGCGCGGTCTATTTTGGGATCTTCGAAGAAGGGTATCCGTGATAATATCTGTAAAACAGAACAGTCACCTTCGATGTGATAGCGACTGCAGTTCCGACGTCAGCGCCGTGTTCCCGATCAGGAGATCTCTCGTCTCTGTGTGCTCTCAAGTAGATTGAGGGTAGGCTTAGGAGCAGAGCTCCAAACATGAAGAGCTCCAAACATGAAGAGTTCCAAACATAAAGAGCTCCAAACATAAAGAGCTCCAAACATGAAGAGCTCCAAACACGAAAGTAATATTCGAGCCCGGGTCTAATTTGGGATGTATACAGGAGAAAAAGTGACGCCGGAGTAAAATATTTCTAGACTCTAAAAAGATAACTAAGATTTCAAGAGGTGGACCTGACGATGTTCTACACGTGTTTATGCCATGATACATTCCCACAGACTGTGACAGCGAGCGATTTTATGCCTTCCTCAGATTCGAGGGTCTGGCTATTCATCATCAGCTGTGGAACCGATGATCCACTTTTCTTTGTAAATGTTGTATATTGTGTATTTGATGCATTGAAGTCGACGAGATTGGACTTTCCCCACTGCAGGATCCTATCCAGATCCCGATTCAGAGAGTCAATCTGTCTACATCTCAGATGGTGTCACGTTCATGCAATAATCGGTCGGTCACTCGGAAAAGAGGAAACAAGTGTACTATCATCCGCGAAACTGAACACTTTGTTATCCGTTTACTACAACAAATAATGTATGTGAAGCAAAAACAAAGTTGGAGCCAAAATAGAACCTTGAGGCACCTCGGATTTAATAGGATTCAGATCCGAAAGAGCGGTCCATAGCAAACCAGATCGATCGATTTTCGAGAAAGCTCTTCGTTCAGTGGCACAGCTGCTGGGAAAGTCCATATCAGCGAAGCTTGCTCAGCAATGCCCCATGCTAGACGCGCTCAAAAGCCTTGGAGATATCTAATGCGACCGCTCTTGATTCACCATGCCCTTCAATCGCAGGTGTCCATGTATCGGTCCCGTGGACCGCCTGCCACGGAATCCGTATTGACGATCATTCAGAAGTCCGTTGCACTCTAAAGACATAATTAATTTGGCATTGACGACCTTTTACATCCCCTTAGATAACAGAGACAGTAATGCTATCGGCCGGCCATCTTGGGAGAAACTTATTCCCCTTCTTTGGGATAGGATTTTCCAGCAGGTAGGAAATGTCCTCTGTGCATAGGATAAGCGGAAGAGTCTGCCCAGAACCGGTGACAGTTCTTGAGCACAGTTCTTAAGGACTATTGCTGGTATTCCGTCCGGGTCGGCTATCTTCTTAAAGTCCAGTCCCGGGCGGCCTCACCTCCGACATCGAAGACCCGCGAGATCACAATTGGCTCCAAAAGACTGGCATCGGGGTTTAAATTCGCGAAAAATAAATTAGCTTTATGTTGGTTCCCAACACAATGTAATAAGGAATGCACAGAGTGGAATAAATGATTGAACACACAAGGGAAACCACCGACCAGACGAAGGCGATTATTTCTTACACATGTCTTTTGAATTTGTGACTAGTGTCCCGATGCCCGCCACTAACGGAGGAAAATGGGAGGAAGTGAAGTTACTGCTGATAGCCTTTGCCATTGATGTCAACTGGGCATTCAATGAGATTATTGGTCACTCTGTCGTTGTAAGCCTTCTTCGGGGTATCAATCGGCTGGTTGCATGCGTTTCTGATTCTAACAAAATTCGTTCTGTTAACATCGGTGGGATTGGAGCGCCATTGCTTAACAGCTCTATTTTCTACGGTCGTGATCTGTTCGCATTTTCTATCAAACCAAGGTTTATCAAATAATTTTTTTTTTGTGGAATGCGGAATGTAGATCCCCATCCCCGGAAGAATAATCTCCGTGACCGATTTCGCGCATGCGCTAACATCGGAGTCTCTAAACCACACCTCCGACAACGGAAAGGATGCGAAGAAATCTCGCAAATCACCCCAGGTAACAGCCCTATACCTCCATACACGGCGAAGCTGATTAGGTCGGTTATTCGTTTGGAATGCAAGTGGTTGCGCGACCAATACCAAGCAGTGATCTGAGTTTCCCAGTTGCGCAGTTACTATACATGCTCGGCTCGGATGTCAAAAAGAAACTAAGGCGTTCACATAATTACCTCAAGTAGCCAGCATTCCCGTATGGACCTCCACGAGTTGAGTCAAACTGCGGCTAACAACGAACATCTCTTCCAGATTCCCAGCCTCGTTGGTTCTGTTAGAATGTACCTATCAGCCGGAGTTCTTTACATTAAAATCACCAGGCTCGACTATTTCAGATGTCGGGTAGTTGATCTGTATCCAGTCGACGGTACGTGGAAGATGTTCGAAAAATATCGCTGATCGATCGTCATTCGGGAAGCGGTAAAGAAAACAAAGAATTCCAACAGAAATCCTCAGCAGGACTTTCAACCGCATGATCTCCAAGTTATTGGGTTCTAACGCATCTATCCTTTGGCAAGTCAGATCGGATCGCGTGAAGACGCAGACTCCACATTTAAAACGGAATCTCGAATGTAAGAGGTATCCTGAGCATCGAAGATATGTCGATTCAGTTGACGAATCGACCTGGATCTCAGTTAGGGCAAGGATATCAGGTTTCGGTGTTTGCAAATATTGGTGGAAGGCGTTTACATCCGTATTGGTGAAACCGATGCCCCTGATGTTACAAAGTGCCGTTATCGGTTGAACGTTTATTTATCAGTTGAACGTTTATTTATCAAAATATTTGCATGATATTCCTACTGACATAGTTCCCCCGGAGATCCGAATGGGAAACTAGTTTATCTCTGGAATTATTTATCTCAGAAGGTACCATCATGACTTATCTCCGTATCAGTCCGGTGCATCAGCCATACATTCGAAACATAGTCGAAAATTTCTCTCTCCGATATCGCCGAATGCTCACCGTGGCGGGGTGGTATCTCACTGTGGGACCTACTACCACCTAACCAACCTTTTATCGAACCGGTCCATCAGCCACGCTCGGAAAGACGGCCAGGGATTTCTCCCGACCATTTCACGGAATCTAAAGCTTGATAGGGTGTATTTCACCTTGTTCCGGCCGTTGTCTCATAGCAACTTCACTTCTAACGAAGAAGCCAAAGATTGAGTCGATTCTTAGATCCCCTCAAAAGATGAGGAATTTTTTTCAAAGCGGAAGTGCTATGCTGCTTGATTGGTAGGGGCAAACTATAATTAACGATGGACAATACTTTGAATAAAGTACTTTATAACCAATTTCTGTGAGTAAAGCCTTAAAGATACAAAAAAAAAACGAAAAACGAATGTGTACACCCAATAAAACGATCACCACCACTTCCCCTACCACCAGCATCACCGCCACCACCAGCATCACCACCACCCTCGTGAAGCTGTAGTGACATTTCTTCTTTTTTCCTTCTCGTTGTATACCCACTAGCACGGTGCAGATTCGACTCGTCCACATAGACGCAATTGCGTGAAGGCACCGGCGAGCGGCTCATGTCGATTTTTACCCTCTGGAGGTGTTTCTACTTCGAAACAATTTCCCCTTGTACAATTTACGACTACGATAATTGTAGTTGGTTGGATTCGTCATTCCCGCTGACAGTGGCGGATCGTCTTTTGGTACATATTTCCATATTCACATTTAATTCCAGAACAGATATATAGAAACCGTATAGTAATTAATCCAGATCATCTTGACAAAATTCCGTGAAGGAAAAGCCCAATTGGTACTGTCTCAAAGAGGGTGGCAAAATTTGTTTATGCTCGATGTCTCTTTAGTTCTGTCCTTATTCCCTGAATTTTCGCAGGCTACCAGTACTGATTTCAATGGCCAGTTGGTCAATTCATCCATTCAAGGAGTGGGTCTCCAAACAGTGTTGGTTTTGCACCTGCCAAGTATTATCTGGCAGTCATGGATACATGGGAAGCATAACTTGCGCGTCACTGAGTGCCGTGTGGCGTTCGAACGCAGAGGAGAAGAGTTTGGCGGTCCTCCGAAACTCATGGCATAGCCATAGGTGTATCTGAGATATGATGGGTTTCTTACAACGCCTGGCTAGTGTTTCTACTGTTATTATTAAGTGTGCTTTGTGTGAAGAAACAGAACTGTCTCGGCACGGGTTTTGGTTAATGAGATTCTCTGAAATCCCACTAAAGACATAGATGGTGAATGATCGGTCATAGAGATTGATCAACCACTCACATTTATTGCAAAAAGAGATTCGTAATTTAGGTAACTCGGGTTTACCAAGAGAGATACAAATTTTGAAGGGTGTCTTAAAAAGGTTTGAAGGAAAGACCAATCTTATTCATTTGGACACCAGGAATGTGTTTCCAGATCGGGTGTTTTCATTACCACAAGAAATATTGACACAAAATCCTTTTAAAAAAAATATGTTTATGCCTTTCTCTAATTTTCTAAATTGATCTTGCAGGTGCTGACGGTGGGTCGACGGGTAAGTATACAAAAAAAAAAACTTTTTCACTTTTATCCAAACCATTATATACTTGAAATTTGTGCAGCACCACCATCGACAACCCAACAGTCAACTGATGAAAACGCGGTCGGTAAGGTTTAGCTAACTTTTTAAGCATTCAATCCTTTCATTTAATCTTTCGTTGACTCAGGTGCATTTTCTTGCTATTACGAGGACAATTGGTATCGAGAAAACGATCAATTCCGATCGGGAGAAAATGGATGTGCTGTTTGTCACTGTTTACAAGGATCAGTAGTTTGTGATGATCGAGCTTGTAGAGTTGTTGAGAGTTCAACACCTCCGTCTCCTCCAGAGACGACAACAACTCCCAAACCAGCTGTGACAACTACCTATCGACCATATTATAGCATCTCTGATATATCAGCCGTAACAGGATATAGAGGTGCCCCAGGATATCCTGGAGCCAGGGGTAGAACTGGTGAGTCTGGAACACCGGGTTCACCGGGTACTCCAGGTGTTCCAGGTCAACCAGGAGCACCAGGTCAGCCACCAGATTTAACCTACTACCACCAACAAATGGCCGATGCAATAACTAGTAGTGACAAGGGGCCAAGTGGAGCAGCGTTTCTACCGGAACACGTTCAATATTTACAAGCAGCTGTTGGACCTAGCGGCCCACGGGGACCTCCAGGATCCACGGGACCATCAGGACCACAAGGTTTTCAAGGCGTTCGCGGCGATCCTGGAGAGGCTGGACCTCAGGGTAGTACGGGTGTTTCGGGTCCAAGAGGATTACCTGGCGCTCCTGGGAAGGACGGTATCCCTGGTGAAGATGGAGAAGTTGGCGCGGCTGGGCAACCTGGTAGTCCAGGACCCCGAGGCCTTCCCGGAGTACCTGGAATTCCAGGTGTGAAAGGCCATCGAGGTTACCCTGGATTGGATGGAGCAAAAGGTGAACAAGGAGCTTCTGGTGAAAAGGGTACTACTGGATTTATGGGAGCAATCGGTCCAGTAGGTCCAGTGGTAAGTTGACCTACACACTTTCCCAATCACTTCTACGATTTAAATTCAATTTTGCTTATTTAAGGGCCCTCCGGGACCTCGGGGCGAGAGAGGACGCGAAGGACCAGCTGGCCCACCAGGAGCCAGAGGAGTAGACGGAGTTCCCGGACCACCAGGCCAACAAGGTGCAACTGGCAAAACAGGACCACCAGGCTTCCCTGGAACACCAGGTGCTAAGGGGGACATTGGACTTCAGGGACCAAAAGGATCACAAGGTTTACAAGGACCCCGCGGTGAAGCGGGTCGTCACGGCAATGTTGGAGAACCAGGTTTGCAGGGAGCCCCTGGTAAAGATGGTTTACACGGCGAAAAGGGTGCTATGGGAGTGCCAGGCCCAATTGGTCCGCAAGGTTTTCCAGGACCTCAAGGTCTTCAAGGGTTACCAGGAAATGCGGGCGAGGCGGGTATGAAAGGTTCATTGGGAGCTCCTGGTGAGCGTGGATATAAAGGAGAAGCTGGTAATAAGGGTGAACCAGGACTAATAGGACCACGTGGATTACCCGGAATAGTTGGCCCTGAAGGTAAACGAGGCAAACGAGGAATGCGAGGACCAAGCGGACCACCGGGCCCTGCCGGAGAACGAGGCATTACAGGTGTACCAGGTTTACCAGGATTGGATGGACCAATTGGACCTAAAGGCCAAACTGGTGAACGGGGTGCTCAAGGTATAACAGGTATCAAGGGTAATCCAGGAGATATTGGGCCTCCAGGTCAATCTGGTCCTCAAGGACTCCGTGGACTTCCTGGAAAAATTGGTCCTGATGGTCGACCTGGACCCCCTGGGGAGCGCGGTATTTCGGGAGCTGATGGAAAACCTGGAGACCAAGGTCCTCAAGGTATTCAAGGTCTTCCGGGTCCCATGGGTATCCCTGGTGATAAAGGTTTCCCCGGCGAAAGAGGTAAAGATGGTGAACATGGACTAACAGGCCCACAAGGGCCGAAAGGTGACATTGGAAAAGATGGACTACCGGGTGCCCAAGGTCCACCGGGACCGCAAGGTTTAGATGGAATACGAGGTGAACCAGGCGCAGCTGGCCCTAGAGGATTCCAAGTATGAGATGATTTTTGCTTAAGGAAATTTTAATAAAAAATTATTTTTAAGGGACCCCCTGGTCTACCGGGAAATCCTGGTACCCCAGGAAAAGATGGACAATCTGGTCTTCCAGGACAGCAGGGTGCCGTTGGACCTACCGGTGCGCGGGGGGAAAGAGGCTTCCCCGGCGAGAGAGGTCCCATCGGACAGCCTGGTACGCCCGGAGAACGTGGGGAAGTTGGTGCAACAGGACATGATGGAGTACCGGTAAATTCGAAAAATATTAATTCGTTATCACAGAAAGAAGTTACTTGACAAATATTTTAGGGTCTACCTGGTCCAACGGGCGCCAAAGGACACCAGGGAGCACCTGGATTGTTGGGTTTACCTGGACTTCGAGGTTTACCAGGACTCACAGGAGAAAAAGGGGAACGAGGAAGTCTTGGCCCACCAGGACCTGAAGGTCCCCCTGGCAGAATAGGCGACAGAGGACCACACGGTGCTGTTGGAGCACCTGGAGCTCCGGGTGAGCCAGGTGAACGTGGATTGACTGGGGCGGCTGGAACTCCTGGTGAACAAGGAGCAACGGGATCTCCGGGAGAACGGGGAATTGCAGGACCACAAGGCGTACCAGGTTTTCCTGGCGCACCCGGTCCACAAGGTGTACCTGGTGTAAAAGGAGATCGTGGATTTGTTGGCCTCAAAGGTGAACAAGGTAGTATAGGCCCGCAAGGTATACCCGGTGAAACTGGTGCACCTGGTGCACCCGGCTTGATTGGAGCAAAGGGCGCACGAGGAGAACAGGGTGTCAGAGGAGAATTGGGATTAATAGGTCCACCCGGACGTCCCGGGGAGCCTGGACTAATTGTGAGTTCACTTAACACATTTTATTTAAAGCAGCTTATAAGAATGTCTTTATAGGGCCCACTTGGCCCCCAAGGACCGCCTGGTATTCCGGGGGTCCCAGGGTTGAAAGGAACACCTGGAGATATTGGAAGACCTGGAATAACTGGACCACAGGGATTACAAGGAGTTCCTGGTCCGGAAGGACACAAAGGCGAGGCAGGTAGCGACGGACCTCCGGGACCACCAGGTAATACCGGAGCACCAGGAATTCACGGCGAACGAGGTTTACCGGGATTACCAGGCCCACAAGGTGTCATTGGACACCCCGGACCACGGGGCGTTCCAGGAGAGACCGGCATTCCAGGAAAACCCGGAAAAGATGGACATGTAGGCCTTCCTGGATTATTGGGACCACAGGGTCCACCCGGAGCACACGGGGAACCTGGCCCCGAAGGACCATTAGGTAAACAAGGCCCACCCGGCATTGCCGGCCGCACTGGTGATAAAGGCCCACAAGGAGCCCCGGGCAACCAAGGAAGCCCGGGTAACCCTGGGTTACCAGGTCCACCAGGTATACCAGGTCAAATTGGGTCAACTGGAGAAAGAGGTCCTAAAGGGGAACAAGGAAAACAAGGTGCGGATGGCCCAGTTGGATTAAGAGGAAACCCCGGACCACCAGGTCCCGAGGGCGCCAGGGGTGAAACTGGTGAGACTGGAGCGAAAGGTACAAAAGGACATCGCGGATTAACTGGATTACAAGGATTACCTGGTCCACAAGGTATCAAGGGTGATACTGGAAACCATGGTATTGACGGACCACCTGGAAAACCTGGTGAGATTGGTCCACGCGGATTACCAGGTAGGGACGGAAATCCGGGATTACCTGGACCTGTTGGTTCACCCGGACTTAGAGGAACCTCTGGAGGAGAAGGTAAATCAGGACCACAAGGCCCCCCTGGCCCCCCTGGTCCACCTGGTGCCCCTGGAGAAATTGTTGGTTATGATGCTGCTTCTTTGGCTATTCTTCTACAACAAAGAACATCAAAAGGACCAGATACTTTGGGAGACCAACCATTTAATCCACTCGCTGAAGGACTCTCTGATGAAGAACGACAAAATATCATCCTGAAGGCATATGAACACGTGAAAGCATCTTTTGAGCGACTGGTGAAACCAAACGGTCAAAAAACTGCTCCAGCAAAGAGTTGTCGAGACTTATTTGCAGCTTATCCTGACTACAAATCCGGAAACTATTGGATCGATCCTAACGATGGCGACAGTCGTGATGCAATTTTAGTCTATTGCGATGTTGAACGACGTGCTTCTTGTATACTACCTCAACCAAAAGACTCACACGTAGTCTCCTACTCCGGTGCTGAAAAAGAAGCCTGGTTGGGTGATATAAATGGAGGAATGAAGATCCACTACAAGACAGACTCGAATCAGTTAGGTTTCTTGCAGCTCCTTTCGGCCCATGCTACTCAGACTATTACGTTCCATTGCAAGAAAACTATTGCTTACCTGAATGAAAGAAACAACTCTTATGAGTAAGTTAATTCATATTAACTTAATTAGATGTGCTATAATTTTAATTTATTATGATTCTGTCTCTAGTTATGGGCTGAAACTGCTCACGTGGAATGATGCTGAACTATCACCGACAGGATTGCCTAGGTTACGCTACGTTGCCGAGCTCGATGAATGCAAGGTATACCTACCTCTCTTAGTCTCAAGAAATTTTATCTAATTCGATTTATATTTATAGCACCGCTCCAACAACTGGGCCAAAACAGTTATCACGTACACGACAGACAAATCACAAAGGCTTCCAATCCTTGATTTGGCTGTTCGTGATGTTGGCGAATCGGACCAGGCTTTCCGTGTGGAACTTGGACCTGCATGTTTCTATTAGCCAGAGCTATTTTTATTATTATAACCTATACAACATATCACACTATTAAAACCTTTTCCATTAAATATATTATATATGCATATGTAGATAAAAATCGTTTCGTTACGTAAGACACTCTCCTTGTAATAATTTATAAGCTTGTAAAGACTCTTAAGATAAAAACCTACCTAATAAGTTTACTTAATTAGACGTAAGGCTTATATAATAATATTTTAATTAGTACCTCGTTTTTAATTAATAATTAAGATTAAATATAATGTTACTTTAATGAATTTTATAAAAGAGGTGCTACATTAATAAATATGTTAAGTTTGCTCATTCATTTGTTTAATGTTTATTATTTCCATGAGTGAAGAGAACTTGATTGCCTTAAAAGATTAGATTGGTCTTGAGAACAGGGATCTTGTTAATAATCATCTCCTTTCGAAGGACAGATGCTTCTGATTAGAAAATTTAATGTACTAGGATATCAGGCATCAGCAATGCTCCGTACGTCAACCTATTCGAGGAGCCCACAACGTTGTGGCGCATCACCACTTAGTTCCGCACACCCACATTGTTGGAGACGACACGACGGCTGCACTGGATGCAACCAGCGCAGGCACTATTGAATGCAGCCATTGACAACACAAATAACAAATGTCAGCAAACAGCTGACATTCAATAATATTTAAATGAGCTGTCGTAAATTTATTCAAGCGATATAGACACGTTGGCAAATTGAAACCAAATCATTTAATTTTAATCAAGACAAATAAAGGAAGATTTAGTCACTAATACTCAATGCGTTTCATTGAAGAGTCGACCAAGACGTTCTGCTGGAGTTCATCCAAGGTATTCGGTCCACTTTCCGCTAAATAAGCCATTGTTTTCAGGAATCAGTGTTTTTGACGCCAGGAGCTTCTTGTTCAGCAGCGGACAATATATCTCATTACCAGACGCAGTTATTGGTGGACACTGCGTACGTGTTAGCATAACGTGCTAGACACTTTACAAGTTCACGTTCGACGCTTGCTCGAGCGCGAAACAAATTGATCCTTCGAGCTGGATCCACGATCCGAGGTAACCACAAATATATACGCCACAAAGGGCCAAACACAGCAGCTGCCGACTGGACAAGCTCTCCTGCGGTGCAACGTGGGACCCAGCATTTCAACAGCAACACATTGAAGCGCACCTGCGGCGACTAAGCAGCGAGACAGACGACTGTCCAGCCGATCAAAGCTAGCAACAAACAGCAGCGCACTCAGTTACGTAGTAAGCTACAGCCGATTCACAAGAATCGGAATCAAGTAGCTAGTGGCACTTCGATCCACAAGCAGAAAGGGCAAACTAATTTGCAATGTAAGTCAATGGCGAACCAGACGGTTCCGACAATGAAACGGAGACGAGGAGTCATCAAGGGATTCCACACGGGGTTGGGGGAGTTCGCGAGCAAGTCGAATGAGGTGATCAGGGAGGCAGTCGCAAGCAGACTGCGCAAACTGGAGGACTCGTTTAAATCCTTTGAGAGCCTCCAGGAATGAATCGAGGAGAACGACCCGGACCTGGACCTCGACAGGGAGAACGAGGTGCGACCAGATTTCAAGGCAGGCTCACCCAGCGGTTGACCATGGCAACAGGCAGAGGCTCCACCGCATTGGATACGTCAGGAGACCCCCTGGGAACGGCAACTACTCCAACGCTAACAGCGGAGCAACCAGGAATGGAGAGGTTGCTTGACACAATGAATTCTAGCCAGAGGCTCAGCTTGGTGGAACAGTTGGTTACGCGGTCAACGGACCTGACAGCAACGGATTCCACGAGTGGAGCGACAACCCGACCGATCAAGTTGAGGCATATCGACGTGCCTACCTTCGATGGGGCTTACCAACAGTGGGTAACGTTCCGAGACTTGTACCAGCCACTCATCCACGACAACCCCCAGTTATCAGCAGTCGAGACATTCCAGTTTCTCCGGACTTCTTTAAGAGTGTCACGGTCACGGGGGCAAACTAGGTCTTGCGCTATGACAAGAAGAAGATCATCGTGGAGGCACATCTACGAGCATTAATGACGATTCCAGCTATACAAACACCAGATGCTACGGAGTTCCGCAGATTTATCAACGGGCTCTTCGAGCAGGTTCGGGCTTTGCGAGCATTGGAGCTACCAGTGGAGCATTGGAGTTGTTGGTTGGTTTTCACCACAGTCGAGAAGCTCGATAGTGAGACTAGGCAGTCATGGGCTCGAGAAACCAGCAGAACGTGATGCCGACATTCGAGGAGCTGACCGAATTCCTGAAAGCCCCCTCACCGAGCTAGAGAAACACCCGAAGAACAATTCAAAGGGTCACTGTGTTCGGGACAGAGGTATAGCAGCCGGCCCATCCCGGAAGACGTACTCGGCAATCACATCAGCAGCGACGGCTAAGTGTCCAGGATGCGCGCAGCTGCATCCATTGTTCCTATGCAGCGCATTCAGGAATCTCTCAGCTCTACAGCGCGATCAGTTTGTCCACAGACAAGGGCTATGCAGAAATTGCTTCAGCCCAGACCACAGCATTAACAAATGTGAGAGAGGCAACTTTCGAGAGTGTAACGTACAGCACAACACCCTGCTGCATCAGTCGGTAGACGTTCCGATGTTATCACCAAAGGCTGGACCATCAGAGGGATCTTGCGCGACAGTACAAGCCCAGGATTCACTACTACCTACGGCAATCGTAACGGTGATGGGCGACAGAAACCAGTTGGTTCCTTGTCGGGTGTTTCTGGACTCCGGTTCGACTATATCCTTAGAATCATTTATTCAGCAGTTGGGCCTGCGACGCACGCAGGCGAAGGTGAACATAAGTGGCATAGGTGAAGCGACTCCACAACTCAGCCGCGGTAAGATCGAGATGCTACTGAAAAGCCGAACAGGGGAAACAAGTATTGGGGTAACGGCATTGGTGATGGGACGATTGGCTTCGGATCTGCCGTCAAGGTCACTGGAACCTGACTGGAGAAGCTTTTCATTGCTGGCGTTGGCCCACCCGCTATTCCACAAATCAAGCCCCATTGACTTGTTGCTGGGTTCGGACACTATCTCCCAGGTCCTGCGCGATGGACGACTGATGGACCCCGACAGTAAAATGATGGCGCAGAACACCATTTTCGGCTGGGTGATCGCAGGGAGTGGACCAGCTCTGCCCGATCAGGAACAACATTGCTGCACTGTCACTCACCAGGCCCAAGAACAACATTGCTCCACTGTCACCCACGGACCAGCTCTGTCCGATCAAGAACAACATTGCTACACTGTCACCCAACAGGTCGACCCATTAGAGGGGCAGCTAAGAGACTTCTGGGAGATGGAGGAGGTACCCGAAATGAAGGAGCGCCTAACAGAAGAAGAGAGGGGGCAATGACCCATTTTGCGGACACGCACCGCCGTTTAGCAGAGGGACGCTTCGAGGTGGAGATACCGTTCAAACAATTTCACGCCGCCATTGGGGCATTCCAGGGAAGTCGCCATCCAAAGGCGTTTCCATGGAGGGGCGTTTCAGTCGAAACTCGGAATTAGGCCATCAGCATGCAGAATTTAGGAAGGAATACCAGGACATGGGACACATGCAGCGGGTGATCGAAGAAAAACCAAATTTTCCGAACAACCAATGCTGCTATCTACATCACCATACAGTAATCAAGATCGAGAGTGAAACCACCAAGCTCAGAGTGATGTTCGAAGCTTCTCTAGTCACCAGGAATGGAACATTTCTTAACGATCACTTGATTGTCGGACCAGCATTGTAGTCGGACCTCAGCTCAATATTGACCCGGTTCCGCAAGCATCCTATAGCGTCTGCCGCGAACATCGCCAAGATGTTTCGCCAAATTCGAGTCCAGACGGATCACACCGACTTCCAAAGAATTGTTTGACGGGACAACCCAGAGGAGGAGTACCAAACGTTCAAGCTGCTAACAGTGACATGCGAAGCGGCGTCTGATCCATTTATAGCAACGCGTTGTTTAGTCCAAATGGCCGAGGAGATCGGACAATCGGGTCCGGAGGCTGCGCGAATTATTAGAGAGGATTTCTACATGGACGATTGTAGATCTGGAGCGCTATCTGTGGAGAAGGCAATCCGATTGGTGGGACAACTGACGGAGGAGGCTCAATGCTTCGCACATACCAATGCCACTATAGTGCTACAATGGCTATCGGATCAACTCAGGAGGTGGAAGACATTCATGGCGAATCGTACGTCGCGCATTTTGGAAAGGCTGCCAAGAGGCCAGTGGCATAATGTACCAACTGCGTCACCAGCGGATTACCTAAGGGAACTTAGAGCAAAGGAACTCGCCGGAGCAGATCTGGGACCCGCTTTTCTGCGAGACAAGGAGCTGAAGTTGCCCCGGACGCTCACTCACCAAGTGCGAGAGGCGGACACCGGAACGCCGGTAGACCTCGAGGAGCGAAAGGCATCGTGCGTCGTAATACAGCAAGAGGAGCTGTCCATAACAAGAAGATTCTTCAGCTTCACTCGAACGGTACGAACAGTAGCGTGGCGGAAGGCGGACCTTACGGCCATTAGAGCCGGTCGACAAGTATCAAGGCGAAGCGAACGGACTGCGGTCAACCCATTCATCGATGAGCAAAGTACCCTCAGGGTGGGCGGAAGACTAGAAGCAGCAAGGATGGAATACGAACGCAGACATCCACCAATCTTACATCGGCAACATCACCTGGCAAAGATCATCATGAGAGATTTGCACTTGAGACGGATGGACGCTGGAAGCCGGTTACAGCTATCCGCAGTGAACTCCCGGAACTGAATCATAGCGAGTCGAGGACTTGTGCAGAGGGTCATCGCTGAATGCACGGTTTGCGGTCGTCACAGAGACGGGGGCTAGCTCAACCAATGGGGGCATTACCAGCCAGTCGGATTAATCCCGCAAGGCCATTTAGTAACACCGGCGTGGATTATGGAGGTCCTATCACTCTTCGGATATAGAAAGGACGCGGCACGAAGCTAGTCAAAGGCTACACCTGTCTCTTCATATGCTTGGCAACCAAGGCAATCCATGAAGTGGTCAGCGAACTGTCCAGCGAAGCTTTCCTGACAGCATTAAGGAGATGGTGGCGGAAGTGGAGACGGTTGAACCGACAGTTCAAGGTGGGCGGAATGTTGGAGACGGAGCACCACACGACGGCTGCACTGGAGGCGACCCGCGAAGTCGCATTGAATGTTGCCATTCACAACACAAATAACAAATGTCAGCAAACAGCTGACATTCAAATAATATTTAAATCATCTGTCATTCTGTAAATTGACTTACACTTTTTCGTGACCGCTTGGCGACTGCAGTTCAGTTAAATAAAGTTAATCACAATAATCACAGCCGTTGTTATTACTGTAATCTGGAGGAAGTTTATTTCGGGAAGGGCTGCACCACCACACGTTTAGGTATTTCTTTCCTCTTTCAAACCATTGAATGTATCATTGTTTCAGAACGACAAGCAACATCGCTGCACGCCACACGTCATTCCTCGGTCAGCGGAAATCAACCTACGTGTTGTATGAACATATTGTAAGTAAACCGAGTTAGTTGGTTTACGTCGCTTTACACACATAATAACTGCGGCAGCGGCGTGATTTATTCCGGCTCTTGGTCCCGAATATAGTGTTTGCAGGTCACTCTTTGGCCTATTGTAACGTGCTCGCCACATTTATTTCAATTGTGATCCATTAGGGGCTGTGATAGTCTCAATACGCCTTCGGTGACATAGTCGCGAAAACGACTACCACTTCATGTCAAAAAAACGACATTATTATCTGCGTCGCGTGTTCAGAAATGGCCGTACAGGCAAGGAGAAGCCCTTTAAGTCCCTCGTTTGATTAATACAAAATCTTCCTGTAAGGGACAGTTGGCTTCGCCTTTGTTCGGGTGGACGGTCACTTGAGGAATCAGGTGGCCCAGAAAATGCCATTTATGGGAATATTTGGCCTGAGTTCTCCTGACATGCTTACGTTTGGTCAAATGGGTCCCACGCCACGTAGTAGAATCACATTGATTCGTAAGAGCAGCCGCTCTCGCTGTGCTGTACGCCTTGACAGTATTTAGCTATTGACAAGGAACAGAATCGCATTGGTTCTTGGGAACAACTTTCGATAATTCCGTGTCCTGCAACCTTCGTCGGTGGGTGCTGAACCATTGGCTGACCAGATTGTTAGGTTTGTGATTTCTGAACTCAGAAATCGCCTATGTGCGATAGGAGTGCAACAGGTTAAGACGCTTGCAACAAAGAGCAAAAAACCGTAACACCTACCCACAGTTGCATGCGGAATTTGTCAACAAACTGAAAGAGTTGAGGAATGTAATCCGCAAAAGTAAATATGACGCGTTCTGCTCCCTAAGGGATGAATTAAATACAACCCATCGGGCAGCGCTTACAGAACAGTCATGAGAAAACTACACAACAACTGTAGTCATATGCAAAAAGGTAAGAGTGATATGGCCAGAGTCGTTGCTGTCCTCTGAGGCGTTGACAGTGCAAGAGGAGTGGAGTATCAGTGCAGGAGAGATACCTCCCGCGACCACTGAAGAGGCGCTCTTGTCTGCAAGGGTTGTCAAAAAAAAAACAAGACCCCGGGACTGGATGGTATCCCTAATAATGTAGTGAAGGCTGCTCTAACAAAAAAAGCCGGACGTCTTCAGCAGTCTCTTCACAACCTGCCTTCAAACGGGACAATTTCCTACACGATAGAAAAAACAGCGGCTTGTGCTTATACCCAAAGGAGTCAAGAATCCAGAAGCGCCGTCGTCTTATCGCTCGTTGTGCATGCTGGGCACAACAGAAAAACTGCTTGGGCGAGTAATTGCCACTCGCCTGGAAGAATTCACTGAGGGGACATCGGGGCTCTCTGAATGGCAGTATGGGTTCAGGAAAGGTAGATTAACCAGTAAGGCATTATCTGTGGTGTGCGACATCGCTTACAATGCGATAGGTGGACACGATGGCCAGGAGGTACGAACAAATATTGCGCGGTGGTGACACTAGATGTTAAAAATGCAGTTAACTCGATTAACTGGAATCGGATTCTAAAAGCGTTGGGCGATCTACGAGTCTCACCCTACTTGGTGCGTATACTAGCAAACTATCTCTCGCATAGAAGACTGCTCTATGACACAGATAAGGGACCACAGGAATATAAAATAACAGCGGGTGTACCCCAGAGGTCTGTATTAGGTCCGCTGTTGTGGAATATCATGTATGATGGTGTGCTCAGGGTCAATGTACCAGAAGGGGTTAGAATCATTGGTTACGCAGATGATTTGGCAATAGTAGCCGTAGCTAAATATCTAGATGACCTGGAGAATATTTGCGCCCAAGCAATCCAGAGCATTAAATGCTGGCTAGATATGGCCGGACTGAAACTAGTGGACATAAGACGGAGACAGTTTTAATAAGTAGCCGCAAGAAAGTTGAACGCCTTGATTTGGAAATAGAAGTACAAATAATCAGATCCAGCCCCTATATTAAATATCTTGGTGTTATACACGACAACAGGTTGACCTTCAAGGAACTTCTGAGGAAAACGAGTGAAAAAATGGTAAGAGTATGCTACCCAATGTTGGAGGATTCCGGCACCACATAAGGAAACTCATAACCAGTGTCAACACCTCCATTATAATTTATGCAGCTCACACATTGGCAGGAGCCGCACAGTATAAGTCGTACATGAGGAGAGTGAACTCAGCACATAGGCTGTGCACTCCGAACGGTATCCGAAGATGCCATAAATGTTTTGGCCGCGGGGGGGGGGGGGGGGGGGGGGGGCACTTTGCAACTGAAGAAAACTCTGCGTTGCATGGGTTCTCCCAAGAGATGGCGGTCACAATTAGAACTCTCAAGCCTAAGAGAATGGCAACGAAGGTGGGATTCTTCCACCAAAGGAAGATGGATCCACACCATGATACCCGATATAGAAACATGGGTGAAAAGGAAACGTGGAAACAATCACCACCTGACTCAATTAATATCAGGACATGGATGATTTCGGTAATACTTGCACAAGTATAACCATGTGAATCACCCATACTGGATGTATTACGAAGGCAAAATAGAAAATACGGAACACGTACTTACAGACTGCGTGAGATTCGAGACCGCAGGAACGATTTTGGAGAGACATATGAGACGCACAGTTACCCTGGGAGGAGTAATAGAATACATGCTGAGTTCAAAACAGGCATGGTCCGTAGCAAATGATGTTCTATGTGACTTGATGCAGCAGTTGCGATGCGACGAGAGAAGTAACATATAAACTTCGTCTTGCCGCGCGATGGAATATCTAAAAGAAAGTTTTGCGGGGATCAACGGGAATATGTGCCTGGCGGGAGGAGGTTTTAGTCGGTAAAAGTCCGGCATGTCTCTGGATCGGTCAGAGACATGCCTCTGGAGACAGAATTGGCCTTGAGGATAATGTCATCAATATGTGGGATGAAGTTAAGCTCCCTATCACATACGATGCCAAGGACACGAATCGTTAATATAGGTGTTATCTGTTGGTTGAGTAAGACATAGGAACTTAGCGGGGAGGGGAATCGTATACGGGAGAAGGTGATAGAGTGCTCAGTCGTTACCAGCACGTCAAAGAGATAAGACGTATATCTGACAACAGGTGAAAGCAAAAGAAAAGAAAAAAAAAATAAATAAATTCGTCGCGCGAGTGTGTGTGCAAGGGTGGATTACACAGTGTGGCCGCCACTGAGAGCGGTTGCTTAAAAAAAAAAATTGTGGAAACAAACAAAGTGCTAAAGAGCTCGTCACCTTTCGTGAAAAGGGGCCGGGCAGACCTGAAAACGATGACACGGAGCGGACGCGAGCGAAAGCCGAGTATTATAACAAAGCGCTACAAGCCAAAAACAGACGGCGAAAAAAAATACGAAAGGAAAGAAAAACGAATACACAGGAGCAGGCAACCAATTCAACGAATTGGTTGACCCTGACCCAAGTGAAATCGAATTACCTGCTGAGGAAGAAAACAATATCATAGGTACTGCAACAGATCCGGCGGAATTAGAAAAACTCCTTGCGGATATTGACACAAAAAAAGAGGAACTCAATAAACAAAGAGAAGCAATCCTCAAATTAAAAGACCTGGTGCAGCAACAACAAAGCCAAGAAAATACAGCAACACAACGGAAAAATCAGGAACAACAACATCAGGAAGCAAACAACAGGCAGCAAATAAAGGAGATGCAGAAGCAGCAAAAGAACCAGCACATCGTAACCAACAAAAAGGAAAAGGCGCCGCCAATAATACTTACGTCCATGGAAACAAAGGACGTTATAAAATTAGGTGAGTTAACTTGCCAAAATTTCAAAACAAAAAAAATTAATAATTCTAAAATAAAATTAATGTGCGATGATATTGAAGGTTATCGCAAAGTAATGACTGCTTTGGGTAGGACAAAAAGCGAGTACTACACGTACACCCCGAAATCGGAGAAAATAATCTCCATGCTCCTAAAAGGAGTTGATCCATGTTTTTCCCCTGAGGAGGTATTAGAGGAATTAAAACATGTCGAAACCGACAATTTAAAATTTACAGGTGCGAAACCCTTCTCTACCGCCAACTCCAGAAAACGCAATTGCAAATTGCCTTTCTTTATTGTATCACTGAGTCCCAACAGTAAAGTTGATGTTCTCCGATAAAAAAAAAAATAAGAAAAATCGATCGCGTATTGCAGTGTATGCGTTGTCAACGCTTCGGGCACGCGGCATCAAACTGCCACATGCAATTCAGGTGCGTAAAGTGCCTCTCCGACCATATTATTGGTGAATGCCCCTTGGGCAAGGAACAGCTTCCAGATAGGAAAACACTGTCTTGTGTCCTCTGTAAAAATACAGGTCACACTGCAAATTTTAGAGGATGTCCTAAATTTCAACAAATGAAATTAAAATTGGAATCCAAAAAGAAACAAGTTGAAGAAGAGAAAAAAATGAAAACTCGTTCTTACAACAATTTCGTGGCTCCTTGTGTGTCATATGCACAAATGGCCGGTGCTGCTAAGCAACCAGCATCCATGGAACATACATATAGTAATGGAAAAATGCCTGCACCAGAGGCACATTCAGATATAATAACAATGTTATTAACCATGCAAGGACAATTTGCCGAATTTCAAAAAACACTGACTGAACAAAGAGCACGAATAGATACTCTCTATTCAACCCTGTTCTCAAATAACTCTCCACATTAAAATCTTCAACCCTCCGTCTGAACTAACCTAAAAATTATAGCTGTGAATGTAAATTCACTAATCCACATCGAAAGAAGGGATAATTTAGGCAATCTGCTCCAAGTCGAATGCCCAGATGTGCTCTTGGCTAGCGAAACTAAGCTAAACCAAAGGCACAAAATGGGCTACAAAAATTATAACATAATTAGACGAGATCGACCACACTCTACTCGAGGGGGTGGGGTCGCTATCTTAGTTAAGAAAGGTCTTCACCATAAGGTCGTTTACAGCACGGAAGTACACAAATTCCAGGTGCTAGAGGCATGCATTATAGACATTCCGCTAAAAAGTCAAAGGCATCTATATATAGTCGCTGCTTACGCTCCTGAATCTGTTCAAGGTACCCAATTTATCTGTGAAATCGATACGCTTTTCCGAAGTCTCAAGTTAGATTCGGAATACAATTACTTTTTAATGGCAGGTGATTTTAACGCTAAGCACAGTGCCTGGGGAATCTGACCTCGAACACCAGAGGCAATCCCTTGTTTGATTGGTGGCAAACAAATGCGATCGAGCATAAACTAGAATTGTACGCTACAAGTACACCGTCTTATCCAAGAGGTAACTCCGTCCTGGATTTACTTATGACAGATGATCGAATTCAGTTACCAGATACCGAGGTAACTACTCGAAATTGTCTTCGCACAATTGAGTACGATAGCGATCATTACGGACTTGGAGCCGTAATACACGTGCCAAACGAGTACCATCTACTTGAGCAGTACGACCAGGTACACTCTTTCGATTTCCGAAAAGCACATTGGTCGCGTTTCGATCGCATAGTAAAAAGAGAAATACGCAAAATTGGCATAGACCCACCGACTAATAGAAACCTCCGTAATGATGAAATCGATCATTACCTCCTAACTATGAACGATATTGTTACTAACACAAAGAATCGTTTCATCCCCAAAGTAGCTCATATGGATGGCTATACCCACCTATACAGAAATGCAACTATACAAAGCATCGATGTATAGGCAAAAGAGCACCCTGCTCTCAAAGCTGAAATTGTGCTATAGGCAGTTCAGTGACCCAAATAGCAATGAATCAAAACAATCAAGTCCTTGATTAAAAATCTTCAAAAACTGATCCGGCATAATTACCGAGCAGTAATAAATGAGGAGTGGAGCAACAGAATTCGAGCTGTTCAAGCAAACGGACCGATCATGTTTTCACAAATCAAGAAAATATGTCGAAGAAAAGATCACAATGACATTCTCTGTCTCCGAATTCCACGTACTCCCGAGAATTGTCAGATAATGCTGAATGCAGGACCCACCTTAGAGCACATCAACTCCAATGATGAAGTAATACGAGGGTTGCCTTTTATATTTCGGGATCATACGCGTAAATCCACGATTCATCACCTGTCACGATGTCATCGAAAATCACTTTATTGTTTTTCAAAATATTCCCCATGAAGATCTATACACTTTTGCATGCGTTTGAACCAATTGTCGAAGCACTTTTGTCACTCTGATTGAGATATCTCCAACACATGCATTCTGAATGTAGCAACCGCTTCTTCAGGTGTCGAAAAATGTTGACCTCTCAGTTTGTTTTTTACGTACGGGAATAAAAAGAAGTCATTCAGTGCCAAGTCAGGACTATACGGCGGATGACTCATCAAATCGATGTTTTGGGTGCTCAAAAATGCAGTTGTCGCAGCCGATGTGTGAGAGCTCGCATTGTCGTGGTGAAGAGTGATCCGTCTTCGGCGGTTGGTTTTCCTGATTTCTTGGAAGACAACTGGCAAACAAATGGTTGTGTACCACTCAGAATTGACTGTTCTGCGTTGTTCTAGTGGTACGGTTGCGACATGTCCAGTTTTTCCGAAAAAACAGGCGACCATTTGCTTGGAAGTGCTTCGTGCGCGAACAACTTTTGTTGGATTTGGCTCATCTTGAAACACCCAGACAGTCGACTGCTGTTTACTTTCGGGCTCATACACGTAAATCCACGATTCATCACCTGTCACGATGTCATAGACGTGTTTCGAAGCACCGCGACCGTATTTTTTGAGCATTTCTTTCGACCAATTGACACGAGCCTTTTTTTGGGCGATTGACAAATTGTGTGGGATCCAACGCGAATAAATTTTTTTGACAGTCAAATGTTTATGCAATATTGAATGTATGCTGGTCCCACTAACGCCTAAGGTTGTCTCAATCTCACGATAGGTCACATGACGATCTTCCAATATCAGTTCGCGCACAGCATCAATGGTTTGAGGAACAACAACTGATTTTGGACGACCTTCACGAAATTCATCTTGGAGTGAACTACGACCACGATTGAATTCACCATACCATCGATAAACACTGGTCCTTGATGGAGCTTCATCGCCAAAAATTGAATTAAGTTCATCCATGCACTGTTGCTGAGTTAATCCACACCGAAAGTTGTAAAAAATAATCGCACGAAAATGTTGACGATTTAATTCCATTTTTGGGCCGAGATGAATCTTTTAAGTTACTGTAAACAACACAAATAGCGCTCGTATGTCAAAATGTTCTGAGTGCGTATAATCTCAAAAATGTCCAATTTTACGACAGAGCTGTCAATTGCCGGATTGCAACACTAGGGTTGACAAATCCCGAAAGATAAGAGGCAACGCTCGTAGTAGTCGAAGATCCGCAAAAGAAAGCGAATTCAATTGGAGCCTGTTTCTAAGCAGTGTACAGAGTTAACGAATCAGTTCATACTAACACTGAAATTGAAAGCAATGCCCGTCAAAGACATTGCTCGCTGCGCAATCAACTTCACAAGTGGCCATCCGAACACCATAGTTTCATCACATTCGGCGAAAATAATAGGGCTGATTCTCCCGTCAGAAATGAAAATACAAATATGTTTGTGCGCAAGGATGAACTTAGAAACATACTTAGCTCAATAAAAAATAAGAGATCATCTGGAATAGATAGCATTCCAAATGTGGTTCTAAGGCACTTGCCTCGCGAAGCAGTGAACATATACACTACTTTGTTTAAAAACGCTCTAAACAATGCACACTATCCAACCCATTGGAAGACTGCAGTAGTCCACCCTATCCCCAAAAAGGGTAAGGATAAGAGCAATCCAGCTAATCTGCGCTCGATCAGCCTGCTTCCCAACATCAGCAAGGTATTTGAAAAAATTATAAACAAAGCACTGATAGATTGGTGTGATGAAAACGATATCATCCCCAACAACCAGTTTGGCTTTCGAGCGCGACATGATACAGTTCATGCAGCGACGAAACTTGTTTCCGATATACAGTGGAACAAGGCAAAGCGACAATGTACAGGCGCCTGCTTGGTTGACTTTGAAAAGACTTTCGACACAATATGGTTAGAAGGACTTGTCTATAAGTTAACAAACCTGGGTATGCCACAATATTTGTTATACATCATTTATGATATGATAATGGACAAACATTTTGTGGTGAAATGCGGGGACATACTCTCCAACAAGACCTTCCAAATTACAGGAAGGGAGCTGTGAATTCTCCCATTCTATTCAATATTTACACTAGTGATCTAGTGAGTTCTCTCGAAAACGCCATTGCGTACGCCGATGACATAGTGGTGTACAGAACAGGAGGAAAAATAGACGGCATCAATAGACACCTTCAAGATGACTTCAACAAAATAAAACAATTTTGCGACGACTGGAAATTAAAGATTAATTTCCAGAAAACCGAGACTATTCTTTTCAGAACGCCCCTATCCAGGGCCTCGAGGGATACAAAATACAAGTGGAAACACTGTTCTATTGTAGGTAACAATAACCTTCCACTGCAAGTAAAAATTGTAGTTAGATACCTTGGTATCTGGCTAGACCAGTATTTATATTTTGACAAGCACATAGCAGCGTCCCTCTCCGCAGCTAAAAGCGCATATTCTATGACAAGAAGTCTATTCCGGAGTAGTCTTCTTGACCCCAGAGTCAAAATAATTTCGTACTCGGCATTCAAAATTGTAGTTAGATACCTTGGTATCTGGCTAGACCAGTATTTATATTTTGACAAGCACATAGCAGCGTCCCTCTCCGCAGCTAAAAGCGCATATTCTATGACAAGAAGTCTATTCCGGAGTAGTCTTCTTGACCCCAGAGTCAAAATAATTTCGTACTCGGCATTCATCCGACCAATTTTGATTTATGGCTGTCCAGTATGGTATAATATATCTCCACTTTATATAGAGAGGTTTCGTGTGTTCGAACGGCAGTGTTTGCGTTCCTGCCTCGGATTTTATAGAACACCAGAGTCGCAATACAAAAAATTCTATCCCAACAAAATCCTGTATAACAAATCAGGGTTAAATAGGATAGACAATTTCATAATTAAAATTATTCGTGGTCACACAGCAAGGGCAATGTGCAGTGACAATAATCTTATCTCGGGAGCATTCTATCCCAATGATATGTATCTGGAGGATACCCTCCAGAATGGGTTTATTCCCCCAGAAGCGTTCACTTTCTTGGATAAAAAAGGCCTTATCCAAGACGTGCATGGAGTCCCGATTATTTACCACGCTCTCCGTGGTACCAGGGACAAACGAATTCTCCATGATAGTGAAATCTCCAATGCCACAGACCGCATGCGTTTTAGCACGGCGATCAGTGAAAGAGATAAATCAGCCACAAATCGAACATCTCCCAAATGGTGGTGGCTTCTCAACGACGAGAGGACTTCACTTCCTCAGATATAGTATGCCTCTCAAGGGCAACGCTCTCCTTCCTCTTGTCCCCCCTCCCCATGTCCTCCTTTCCCCATTACTTTTGTGTAGCTATTCTATTTTATTTTTTATTTCTTATTTTCCGTTTTATTCGTTTCGCTTTGAAGATTTTGTTTGTTAAAAAAAAAAAAAAACAAAAAAAAAATTGTAATAATAATGTATACATATAGATGTAAGCGAGGAGTTCCTCTAATATATGACTTATTTCATATATATATATATATATATATATATATATATATATATATATATATATATATATATATATATATAAGAAACAAAAAAAAAAGATGTACGTCGAAAGGCATATATAAAAATCAAGTTGTAATGTGTAATTTAGAGAGCTCGCATAGAGCCAGTAAGTTAATTTAAGGATTGTGATGGTAGAAAAGGGTTTAACATTTACCCCTAATATTGTACATGTAAAAAGAATTAGGAAAATAAATGTGGTTTAAAAGCTAAAAAAACTAAAAAAAGGTGATAGAGTGACATTTGATAATATTAAGTTCGAGGCAGTTGTTATGGCACCAAGCTGAAAAGCTGTCGAGATCCATTTGGAGAAGTGAGGAGTCGACAGAAGAGCGGATCGTTTTGTAGAGTTTAGTGTCGCCCGCGTAGGGAGAGATGGAGTAGCGCTTGATACTGGAGTGTATGTCGTTAATAGTAAGAATATATAGGAGGGGCCTTAGATGACTCCACTGGGGAACCCCTGACGTGGGAAGAAAAAGATTGGAAAGGGAGGATCTAAATCGAACACGGTAGCTTCGATCTTTAAGATAGAAATAAATTCACTTAATCAATAGGGGTTCGAAACCAAGGGAGGATAGCTTAAAGAGGATGAAATTGTGGGAGATTTTATCAAAGGCCTTGCTGAAATCGGTTGTGATTACATCAACTTCGTTGCTATTCTCTAAGGCACGGAAAGTGTGGGATGAGAACTCAACGAGATTGGTGGTGGTCGACCTATCCGTAAACATGCTGGTTGGGTGAGATAGTGGATTAGCATCGGAAACATAATGCGTTGTAAAGAATGCCTTCGAAGAGTTTTGTAACATGTGACAGTTTGGCGATGGGACGGTAATTACTAATATTGTTTTTAGGCTCTTTTTTCTGTATGGGGGTGACAAAAGAGGATCTCCAAATACTTAGGAGAACACCTTCCGTGAGCGCTAGTTTGAAAATCTTTGAGAGCGCGACAGAAAGAGAAGGGGAACATTTTTTTTTTTTAAAGGACAGCAGGGTCCCCATCACGGCTAGGGCAGACTTTGTCTTTAAGCAAGTTTAATTTATCTTCAAATAGGTGATGCTGAATAAGTTGAGAGATTAAAGGGCCAAAGGACAATTCGGGCAGGTCTTTGAAGTAAGACGGGTTAAGCTCGAAAGGGCTGTCCGTGAAGGATTTTTCAAAGAAAGAAACGAATAGACTGGCAATCGTTTGGGGGTAGGCTGAAGTAATCGTGTCATAGGAAAGGGAGTTGTGATAGGCGTCAAATTTCCGTTTGTAATTAATAAAATGGAAAAAACATTTGGAGTCATTGATCAGATTTGTGTTTTTGAGCGATAATTGAAGTAGAAAAAGATGTAAAGCTAAAAGGAACTCAGATAGCTGGAGTAGCCTTCTTGGGAAAATGTTCCACGATTTATTCCCCTTGTTTCGAAAAGTGCGGAGGTTGTCAATGGTTGAGAGCGCGTAAGAACTAAGAGCACCTGAGGAATTGTAGGGGTTCATCGTATACACAAGGTCAAGTTGTCTCCCCATATGATTTGGGACATTACCTCTTTAACGAAGGCTTGAGTCGATGAGACCGTCTACAAAAAGACATTCCCTGGTACATGTAGGGTTTGAGATGGACAAGGATTGATCGTCTGAATGTTGGTAGAGTTGGTATACTTCGCAACGGTGTTGAGATCGAAAAGAGGGAGGGGATTAGAGATAGGGGCAGAATGTCATGTGGACTTGACGCGATATTTGCTCTTTATGTAGCCGCGTTCAACTTTAGTGTCCACGACGCGGTGGTTGAGATGTGACTAGGGAGGATGCAAAAGCGATGTGCGCTCGGTGGTGGTTGTGACTCGACTGACTGAATAAAAACGGGCAAGAATCCATTCATGATGTCATGGCAGTGGAGTCATCGCTGAGTAAACTCACTGCCACTTACTAGGAATGTGAAGAAGGGTTGCTATGCGTACATAGAGAATTGTTTCGGGGAATTTTCTGCCGTACAGGCTGAATTAGATTCCTCTGTTGCTGTGTATACGGAGAAATCGATTTCGGGGGCATAACCAAGTATGGGCATGAGCTGTCGGTTAGACAAAGGAACATGGGTCTTGGTCGTTACGATGGTTGTTTCGTGGAAGTGCAACGCATCGTGCTGGTGAATTACCAGTAAGAAGAATTGGTATTGTTTCAATTGGTTTGGGTAGGATGGGAGCCGAAATGGTTTTCGGGGAAACTAATGCTGCTTGGTCGCAAGTGAGAAGCATAGTTTAAGTAGGAAATTAACCAAAGTGGTTGTTGGGAAAATGCGTGCGGTTTGGTGTAGATGAGGGAGATGATTTAAAATGTATTCTGTTGTGGGTTTCGGGGTATATTCTGTTGTATGTTTTACAAATGCATTCTATTAGGGATTGGGAAATATATGCTATTGCAGATTGGGGAATGAATTCTAGTAAGTTTGGGGGTGTATGCGATTGCAGATTTGGGAACGGATACTGTTGCATATTGGGAAGTGTGTTCTTTGCATGATTGCGAATGTGTGATATTGCAGGTTTGGGTTATGGTGACGCGCTGTCAGCGGTCGAAGTTGGGTAGGAATTGTGTGTTGGTTCTCCGTGTGATATAGAGAACCCCCACAGGACGACAATGTTAGGTTTGAGAGAGTGCACAGGACAGGGAACGATGGCGGAGTCGAGTCGGTGAGGTCATGAACATCCGGCTTCCTACAGGCCAATAAATAAATAAGTAAATAAACATAAACTTCACTTTTAAGGCCGTTCCGTTGAACGGTTCATCAACTATCATATGTCAATTGGCGACACGGTTACACAGGATAGTGGTCAATTTGGTACTGTGCCATCCGCATATGCAAGCACTTGTGTGACCCCGTTTAGGGATAATCCGGCCATGTTATCGTCTTGTAGTTTTCGGATTACATACTCGAGCACAAGATTAAAAAGACCTGGTAAAAGGCCATTCTCGTGTTTTAATCCACCGCAGATTTCAAATGGATCTGAGATATTGTACCTATTCTTCCTCATACGGCCCTCCCATCAATATTTTTGGCAGATTGTTCGCGAACAACTTGAGTGTATGCTGGCACGCGACTACTTTAGTCACTACAAAGACGGTACTATTTTAGCGATTTTCGAATACAATAAATCCCATTGTATATTTTACTTTCGATTACATTTATTTTTTAATTCAATTGATACTTTTAGTTTCACTACTACATCGTTCAAAAACAAATGATTTGATTTTTATTACATTTATTATGTGTTATTTTTATTAATTTTTAGTTTCAATATTGTTCAATATACTTGTATATGGCTTTGTTGCACTTTTTAACAAACTATTTACATGTTTATATTGAAAATAAACTTTTAAGTAAATTTATTACTACATGTTAACTTTAGTACTTAAATACAATAATTCCACGGTTCGCGTTATTTGTTTCGCGTATTTTTAACTTGTCGAGTTTTTCCCCTTCATTCTTTGTTTTCATTGTTCCATTTTGTTATTCAACGTTTTCTTAGTTTCAATTTGTTCTTTTTTTTTAATTTTATTTTTCAATTATTTTATTTTGATGTTTTAGTTCATTCGGCAGTGTTTTAACTTTTAATTTTTACTGTTTCTATCAATGATCTTAGTTATGATTCATTTTTCATTTCGTTTTAAAGCATTTACACCCATTTCTTCAAAAACTGTCGTTCATTAGTTTATTTGTTTGTTGTTGCTCTTTTGTTTTTATTATTAATTTATTTATTTAATTTATATTTTGTTTTGCGTTTTAAATTTAAATTTAGAATTTCACATGTACAACAAAAATATATAAATATATATCTTTAAAAATATAGTCATATAATCTACAGTAAATTTGTGTAAAACAACTTCTCTTAAGACCACACATTTGTTAACATAAACAAGTATATGTTTTATTGTGCGGAGAAATAATACTGCATACGTTTTTTCTACAATCAATCATGTTATTTTAGTTATTTTTTATTATTATTATTTGTTTTTGTTTTTTAGTCTTAATAAGCGCTTGTATTTTCAGAATAAAAATGTTTAACCTTCCCGACATTGTCTATTAAGTACGCAAGGGCACAATTCAGCAAATTATTTATAAGTAATTGTAATGTTTGGTTGTTATGTAAAATAAATAAACAACAATTTTTCTTAAATATAAACGACAAATACCAACGTAACATTTAACATTTAATATATTTTGTTTAATTTTTCTATTTACGTTTATTTTTAATGTTAGATTCTTTTAAAATCTTACGAATTATTTCTTATGTTTTATTAATAATTATGTTTTCTTGTTTGCGTCTTTCTTATTTTGTTTTTCTTTTATTTAAGTGAGATTTAAATATATATATTTAACACTACACACATATTTAGTATATTTTGTTTAACATTCATATTTATGTTGGCTTTGATTTACCATTGCTTTCTTTTTGTTTTTTTTTCTTCTTGTTGTCAACAATATTGGGTTTACTTATTTTTATTCTTATTTTGTTTTTATATAAAATTAGTAAAGCTGAAAAATATATCTTTTCATTGGAATAAATGAATCGTTTAAACGGTGAAATGGCCTTTCGGATGGACGATTTGCGATTTAAATTATCTGGGTATGAAATACTTACAAATGTATTTCTTTTATTCAAATTGTTGTTTTGTTACCTTTTTATCTTTATTGACATTTATTAGTATAAAATCCTTAAATCTGCTGATTTAAATGTTTAATAAGCAATCTAACATTTAATAAGCTAAATACTACAAGTGAATTGAAAAATAACGAATAGATTTATTGGATCACAAATATAACGTTGTTGGTTTAGAACAGAACATTCCAGCTGATGAGATTTATTAATATTATTGTGTTAGCAGTTGTTTTGTTATATCATTTACCGCTTCATTACAATACAACACACTCCTCTTATTTTGCATTTGCATAATCATTTTTGTTTATTTGCTTATTTAAAATCGTTTATTAGATTGGTACATAGTTCTTGGTGAATTTATTCAAACAACCGTCATCAACACAGACCATAAAACCTTTTTAAAACCAATTAAAACAAATTAATTATATATATGTTAAAATATATTAAAAAAATATGTTTTAATAGAGATTTTGTGGGAATTACTGGTGGTTTTTA
Source organism: Microdon myrmicae (assembly GCA_963931805.1). Taxonomy (NCBI): domain Eukaryota; kingdom Metazoa; phylum Arthropoda; class Insecta; order Diptera; family Syrphidae; genus Microdon; species Microdon myrmicae. The sequence continues at coordinate 22,668,598 of OZ007501.1, read as the reverse complement.
ATTGAAATTTTTGTCGTTACCTAGTTCGTTTTATAAAAAGTTAACAATTGTTTTTTTTTCTTTGTTTTTTAACAATAAATATTTGCATTGATTGCATTTAAATAATAATATCTGTTAAAGATTTAATTTTTGTGTATACGTTTTCTATATGTTTTTACTTAGATCTAAAAAACATTTACCAGGAATTTTCAAAGATTTGGAGTTTTTGTTTGATGAGCTGCATTTGCATTCGTATAATAAATTGAAAACACTGTTACATTGCTGTTAGTTATTAGTCACTTAAAAATAAGTATATAAATGTATTTGGTAGGTTCATTAATGAAAAGTGTGAAAAATAAATCCATTTGTTTTTATGTTGAATAAATGGAGCGCATTTTTGTTTTTAATATTAAATAATTTTAATTTGTTATTGTTGTATTGCATTGTACTAAATTATACATTTAAAATTTGCTGTCATTACAAATACAATCTTGTTTTTTATTAAATATTATTGTAAATACATTGCTATCTGTTTCAATACATTAGTGGTTTTATTATTTTTATTTTCAAAATTGAAATAGGACTCAAATAAATTGGTGTTTTAAAGGACCGTCTCCATTTCGGCTATTTCGGTTTTATAGGACCTGAAAGAAGAAGTAAATGTTTGCATTACTAATTATTCTATTAGCTTATTACATAATTAAAAATACGCGGACTACAAGTCTATTCTACGAAGCTAACATTATAATGCTGCGATTTTAATAAAGGACGAATAGTTTACATTACCTTTGACGAGAAAATTCGTTGTTTGTGTCACGGGATTTCTTGATTTTCATGGAAAAAATCACAAAATTTAGAAGAGTGTGGCGGTTCCGCCAAATCCCACGGTCTACTTACCGTAAAACCCCCATAACATTCAGCCAATTTCCTAACTTCACGAATGCAATCGCATTAGTACCTGAAAATGCTTCACGCATCATATAGATCAAATCTATGATCTTAAAAGGTCCCTGTCAAAGAAAACTTACCTTTCATGCATCCTCTTCGCATACAATTTCCCGTAAGATTTCTTTCTTTACCTTATCAGGCAGAACCCTGATCATTACAACCCAATCTACACCAGTTTCTGCTAATGCAACAGCATTATCACCTGTAAATGCTTCACGCATTATATAGATCAAATCTATAATCTTAAAGTCCCTGTAAAGAAAACTTACTTTTTCATGCATCTCTTCGCATACAATTTTCTGTAAGATTTCTTGCTTTACTTATCTGGAATTCCAAACCAATCGGACCTTCGGTACCAGACAAACTCCTGTAAACAAAATGATTCGGTTTGCATACAATGTAACCGTCATGACAGGGGCCATAAATATTGCGCTGTCTATTTTCCCAGCCGCGCCATGTGTACAACAATGTTCCCTACATACACATTGACTGCCGACTTACACCCAAGGGAATGCAAATATACATTCCGCGTCTCTTGGCATCAATTCAATCCTACAGCATAAACAAATGCAAATAGGAATTCAATACCTACCCTTACTAGCGATGCCATAAACACCATTTCTCAGTAATCTAGCCAAAACCCATTAGCACATTTCCACATGTCATCGTCGTCTCTTTGTTTAGCCGCGACGCACATTTCCAACAAAGATCACATTAGCATCCGACAAGTTCGGTTTTATTTGCTTTACCGAAATCGTATCCCATGAATGCGCTTTATGCCCTTTCTTTGTTTTAGGTTCGTTCTCATCCATGAAAGAACCATACACACATACCACCATGATCAAGATTAGCGAGTGAGCTCTGCATGAGCAAGATATCGCTGAGTCGTATTGCATCCATTGACCGAGACGGTCACATCGCCGCCCACCATATCCGTCGGTATGGTGCGTACATACAAAGTCGAGTGTGAGTCGAAAGTTTACTTCACCAGTCCCTCTTAATGGCCTTTTTCGCGAATGGGGATAATTTGAGTGTTTGCAACCGCCGTGTCGAATATTATATTCGCTGCAGTCTGCCAAGATAGTGTTTTCTTTATTGACTTCATAATGTCACTTTCACGCAGTGCTACCGTAAAATGTTAGTATCCACCAAGAAAATAAAACAACAATAAAAGAACCCTTAATAATAGAAGAAAAGTGTGTTTTAGTTTTACTTGTCTGGTGTTTGGCTTTTCCTTTTATGTCGTCGGAACAACGGATGAACCTTCGCGCGTGTACAATTTATGATGGAGGAGGAAGTGAACGGAGCGGCCATGTATTGGCGCAATACTTCCCCCCACATAGCACTTTGGTTCCAAAAGTCATAGTAAATTTGTGTTGTTATCCATGCGAATGCGTCCGCTGTGCCGATAGCTAGCCTCGCCGTTATAAAGTTGCTGCTGCCTTTCATGGGAGCGGAGCGCACGTGGTGCGTACGTGGGTTTGACAAAATGACTAATTTTACTTTATATCGCGTCGAAAATGTTGCAACATATACTAAATACGTCACATTACAATCACGGTAAACTTCCTGTGGGTGCACTCCATTCCCGGAATATCTTCAACTGCATACCTGTGATTCGGCAGTTGCTTCATTATAATATAAGGTCCTTTGAAGTGCGGCTCCAACTTCTGTGATTCACCAGTGCTGACAGATTCTTTTTCGAATAATATTAAGTCATTTACTTTGTATTTGATTGATCTTCTATGCCTTCCGTCGTATTTTTCCTTCTAATATCCCTGGTCCCACGCGATGTTCTTCAACGCTTCGTTTCACGTTTCCGCCGTTTCATCCAGTCCAACGCCTTTACGACGTTCCAGTTCTCTGACTAAGGGATCCTTTGCTATACTCCTTGGTGTGCACGCAAACCGAAGCTCATGCGAAGTAGCCCTTCTCGTTTTACTTTTTGTGGAGTTTAAGTTCCGTTGAATGGATCTTAGTTAGCTTGCCCAGTCTTTACCGCTAGAGTGGGCGCATTTAAAAGGTACTAGCATCGTCATATTGATGCTCTCGACTTGCCAATTGGCATCCTTGCTCCAGTCCTGATGTGTTGTATGCCCGATGTCTCACAAATTTACTCAAATTCTTTTGCCGCAAATGCGGTGCCCCGATCGCTTATCAGTCTTTTCAAGGCACCAAATACCCGGATATCTCCGTCTCCTAACAACCTCCCCCAGCAACAACCTTCCCACCAAAAACCCCACCACCAACAACCTCCATAACCATAACCAGGAACTTGGCCTGAGACCCTAGCCTAGAACACCTTACACAGGTGTCTCCACCCAACTCCATCCTGGAACACCTCATACAGTTATTCCAGTCATGAGGGCCCTCCAAGGGCCGATATTAGCGGCAACCCAAGGCAATACACGCCCCTCTACGCCGCCTCACACACAGGTGCATCAATCATTCTTCGGAGCGCGCATCCACTACCCTAGGGCGCCCTGCAGTTGGACATAATCAGCGTAGCGGTTCTGCCAAACCCCACTGACTACTTACCTAAAGAACCCCCATCCCTACAACGCAGCCTGCATAAGCTTTCGCTAATTCAATCCCATTAGCACCTTACATGCTTCACACATCAAATAGATCCACCTAAAGTACCTGTAGAAGAATTCTTCCCTTTCATGCATTTCTTCGCATACAATTCCCTGTAAGAATTCTTTCCTAACTTATCAGGAATCCCAATCTCACCAAGTGCATTCCCCCTAGACGAATTCCCGAGAACAAAACGATTTGGTTAACATACATTGTAACCATCATAAAAGGGACCAAAACAAATATACGCATCTCGCGTCTCTTGACACCAATTAAATCCTACAGCATAAGCAAATGCAAATAGGAATTCAATACCATTTCCCTGTAAATAAGCTAGAATCAATTAGCACCATGTGCATGGGCATTGCGGCTATCGTTACAGCTGCAATGCATAGCTTAGACAATGATCTACCCGATCTCTGTGCCTTCCCGTATTTCTCGATCAGTTTCTCATGACTAGCGGCATTGAACAAACAGAAACCCCAATTACCACCCAATGAGATTCGGCTTGTTTACTTAGCCGAACGCACATCCCATTGATGGACATCATTCCTTTTCTTGTTTTCAGATTCGTTTCCATGGCCTTGTGAATAAAAAATCCAATGTGATCTTCATTCACGCATACATGTGTACTACCAACGATCTTCACCCCAAACGATTGAATATCGTTGAGTCGTATTTTAACATCCAGTCACGCTGGTCGGATTTTTCTTCTGCTCCCCGTGGCGCCACCGGGGCGCATCAGTCCCGGAGTCTTGTTTATCAACCCCGGAGTGTGGTCTCTAATATATTGAGTTTCACCTAGTCAAGGAAAGCCAAAAATTTAAGACGCAGTGAATAACGTGTGAATTATCTGTATTAACACTTTTATAGTAGCGGGCAGTGAATTTGATTTTCATCATCATCATCATCGGCACTACAACCGGGAACCGGTCTTGGCCTTATTTAGCATGTCCTGGGGCTTGTTAAATTTTCCATAATGATTTATTTTTTCTGGGCAAGGTCATTAGTCTTGCGCCAGGGGCTCCCCGACGGGGAATCGAACCCCGGTCTCCCGGGTGACAGGCGGGTATACTAACCACTATACTATCGAGGAGCTTTTACATAACTACAAAATGTATTAGGTGTCGAAATTAGAATTGTGAACTCTAAAAATATTTAAGTGTAATTTCGGTCCATTTTGTTGTTGTTGTGATTAATCAATAAAGTAACCTCTTAATAAATAGTACTCAGTGTATTTTATTTCCAAGCGGCAGTTCCTGGGTGTTTTCTTTTATTCTTTTCACTTGTGCGACCAGTGTTTCGATCTCTCAGCAGTGCACCAACCAGCGAACAATTCGTGGGACGAAGTGGAACCCCGTGCCGTACGCCGGCACTATGACTTCGTACCCCACACCTCTACCTCGTAACTATGATATTTACTCTCACTCTCCGTTACTTTACATTACATTGTGAATATAACCTTCCAAATATGTTTTCCTCTGGCTTGGTTTGATCCGGTACCGGCCTCAGGTTGTTGTCCTGCTTGGACCGCTATATACCTCGCTCGCAGTATAGTGCGAGTCCTTGCGCTGCAGCGTCTGTGTGTACTTCATGACTAAGCTTGACTTCGAAGACCGCTAATACTGGAGGGTTGGCAAGTGCATCCTTCAGCACCCTAAACGCCCTTTCCTGACGATCTGCCCATTCAAACCTCGATCCCGATCGTTTGAAGCCACCTGTGATCGCGCTGGAACGGTCTTCCATGCGACGTGTGAGATTTCGCCGACGCACTATTCAACGCATTCTACGTGAACTGGACTGTAGGAAGGCAACCGGCCCGAAAGGAATACCAGCAATAGAAATGTTAAGTAAAAATGTCTTGTATATTTGTTAGGTCGAACACTATTCAGGCCACCCATGTACGCACACCAAATCAACAAACAGCTACCATTAACATATACCACAAAAACACAGACTGTCCAACCACGAGAAGAAGCGAAGCTATCAAAGTTGTCAAGAGCATCAAGTATCTGGGAATCATCAAAGAGGATTCCTTTATTTGGCATGAGTATACACATGCGTCTCCAATTGAAGAGTGTTGTGTTTGCAATTGTATACTTTAAAAGACATACTAATATGGCTGTCCAGAAATTGGTTTACTCCTGCTTGCTGAATCATCATATGAAATATGGTATACTAACGTGGGGTAATGCATCAAAAACACATACACGGTTTACTCATTTTATATATAAGACCTTCATGCCATACTGTGGTGTTAATTAGTCAGTGCGTCGACACGGACGCGGGTTTAACTAATTTCCACTACTTAATTCACGGCGCGAAAGTTCTCGGGATAAAACACTTCCCAAACGGAGCGAACAGAATGAAATAAAAACACACTGGTTGTTGTTTTGGTGAATGTTCTTTATTTGGAAATTTAATTAAAAAGATTCTGAAGCATTATTTTATACTACACATGTATCTACTATTGTTTTTCTATTTATTAGTTTGTTTGAATTTGAAGGAAATGAAAACACACGGTTAATGTTTCAATGAAAGTTCTTTTAGGAAATGTAATTAAAAAGATTCTGAAGCACTATTTTATACTACGCATGTATATACTATTGTTTTTTTTATTTATTAACTTGTTTGAATTTGAAGGAAATGAAAACACACGGTTAATGTTTCAATGAAAGTTCTTTTAGGAAATTTAATTAAAAAGATTCTGAAGCACTATTTTATACTACACATGTATATGCTTCGACGGCGACGCGGGTGACTCCTTCCACTTGTGAAATCTGACTAACTCCATTGGAAGTCATCAAAAGGAAAGGAACCCTGAAAGAAACTGGAAAGGAGGCGGAGTTACACGATTAACTTGAAGTAGTTAATCGTGATTGGACCGGACGGAATAGGCATACATTACGCATGTGTGCGTATGCCATGCATACGATCGTTCGGCGACCGTGGATGGAGGGCAACATCGCTAGTGCATTTTCTAGGAATGTAAATACTAGCATCTGGGGTGTGAAAAACCGAAACCGATGATTTGGTCATCCTAATGGAAGGCCATAAATCATCATTTCTGTTGCCGATGATAAAACATTGCAACGAACATAGGGTGCAGCCATTGCCAGATGTTGTAAGTAAACATTTTCTGGCTGCTGGTGATCGTTGTTTGAATGCTATCTCTGAACATGGGGAACGCTAATTGTGGTGCCAGCGATTGCTGGTAAACAGGGACATGTTTGATTTGCGTCAACAGAAACCTTGTCGGCGGTAGTAAATCAATAGGGGCAATAGCCGTATGCATGTTATGCCGGGGGGTAAACAAATACAACGAGTCACAAGGAACTCTTGTTGATTGTTGTTTCCATAGCTTAAGGCTATGGAAACGAGATGCCCTGGCAGAATGTATGCCTAAAGATAAGATTTCAGATGCCATGGCAATGTGATGATTTTGCCATGGACTTATGTTCTTTTCAGGAAATGATGTACGCCTCGGGGGTAAATTTTCGATGCCACGGCAAGGTGATAAGCTTTGCCGTGGGCTTAATGTTTTTTAGGGAATATGGTCTGGCCGAGGGTGAGTTTTCGCTGCCACGGCAAGGTGATAAGCTTTGCCGTGGGCTTAATGTTTTTTAGGGAATATGGTCTGGCCGAGGGTGAGTTTTCGATGCCACGGCAAGGTGATAAGCTTTGCCGTGGATTTAATGTTTTCAGTGTTGATGCTGGAGAAAAAGGGGTTTGGACGGAAATCCCCTACTGAATAGGTAAGCTGCCTAACATAAACTCAAAACGGTTATCCGATTGGGTAACCGTATTAATTCCGGCGATTTGGCTGAGGGTAAATGCCGTAGCAAGGTTACGCAACCTTGCTGAAGTTCGACCGAGAGGTAAGTCGTTCGCCTGGAAAGGTGGGGATCGAGCGATGTATGGCTCTTCGGGCCCTGAAAAGCCCCACATCACTCCCTCCCCAGTGACGTAGTCACGAAACAGGTAAGGCAGGTTAGGGGGTGGTTAGTTGGTTATGGGCGCGCGTATGAGCGCGAGTGCGGGGAGGTTGTGCCGGTGGAGTAGGAGTGGTATTTGAAGACGGAGGTGATTCTGGAGCGGAAGCTTCCAGAAAACAGGGCTTAAGCCTTTCGACGCTGACCGTGGATCGCTTGCCTCTAATGTCGATCTCGAAGACGCGGTCACTGATGCGGCGGAAGACTTTGAATGGGCCATCATAAGGTGGGTCGAGGGGCTTCTTGACCTTATCCACCCTGACAAAGACGTGCGTGCAGCTGTGCAGTTCAGGGTGGACGAAAAGTTTTTTGGAGCCGTGCCTGGTTACAGGGGTTGCCCTAACCTTACGTAGCAGGTCACGGAGATGTCCCAATTCACGAAGTTGGTCACGTGGTGTTTCGCCATTCAGGAAAAGTTCTCCTGGAAGAAGGAGGTTGGTACCGTAGGTAAGCTCTGCTGCCGAAGCACCCAGGTCCTCCTTAATACTTGTCCTCAGGCCGAGGAGGACGGTTGGTAGGGCGTCAAACCATTGTGTGTCGTTATGACACATGAGTGAGGCTTTTAGAGATCTGTGCCAGCGCTCTATCATCCCATTTGATTGCGGGTTTCTTTCTTTGGCAGCCGAGAAGATTTGTTAGCTGCCTAAAAATTGTCGCCTCAAATTGTGGACCTCGGTCCGAAGTTATGGTGGTTGGTACACCGAAACGTGTGACCCAAGTTGAATAAAAGGCCTTGGCGACTGATTCGGCAGTAACTGCCCGGAGAGGTGTCGCTTCTGGCCATCGCGTGCAGCGATCCATCATAGTGAGGATATAAGAAAATCCTCTTGATGGAGTAAGCGGTCCCACTATGTCTATGTGGACATGAGCGAAGCGTGCCGTGGGAAGCTTGAATTGCGCTGGCTCCAGTACATTATGTCGCGCTACCTTGCAGCGCTGGCACTGGAGACAAGCACGGGCCCAACCGGTGAGGTCTTTGTTCATCCGGGGCCAAATAAATTTGCGACGGACAGCAGCGGCTGTTGCTCGGCCGCTGGGGTGGGCAGGGTTGTGGTAAACCTGGAACACGCCCTTACGAAGTTTCTCGGGAATGTAAGGTCTAGCGGTTCCAGTGGAGACATCACGCCAGATTTCGCCCAAAGGGTCGCGAAGGGTAATTTTCTTGAGCTCTAGTGCCGTATCGGCAGTTAGGAGGGACTTGAGCTGTTCGTCCTCCTCTTGAGCTAGGGCAAGGTCAGTGTTATTCAAGGCGGTACGCAAATGAATCGTATCGATTCGAGAAAGGGCGTCCGCCGTGACATTCTGTTTACCGGAGATATGCCTTATCTCCGTAGAATATTGCCCAATGAGGTCTAATTGACGCTCTTGTCGGGGGGAGGCATTTCCCGACTTCTTCCGGAACGCATAGACCAATGGCTTATGGTCTGTTAAGATAGAGAGTGAGCGTCCTTCTATCAAATGACGGAAGTACTTAACAGCGCTGTAGATCGCGAGCAATTCACGGTCGTAGGCGCTGTAACGTCGCTCAGTGGGACTCAGCTTCCTTGAAAAGAAACCAAGTGGTTCCGGGCGGCCTTCAATGTCCTGTTCAAGGACGGCTCCGATTGCGGTATCCGATGCGTCGCATTGGATAGAAAGTGCCGCTCCCTCGAGAGGGTATCGGAGTAAGGTGGCATTTGCCAATTGTTCTTTGGACAGTTGGAATGCTCGATCTGAGACTTCTGTCCAATTAATGGGGCGCTTATCATTGCGCTTAGCTCCTTTCAAAAATTCATTTAAGGGAGCTTGAATCTGAGCGGCATTCTTCAGGGTTGGGCGGTAAAAGTTAAGCATGCCCAAAAATCGACGCAGCTCACTTACGTTAGTAGGCCTGGGATACTTCATGAGGGCCTCCACACGGTCTGGAAGTGGGCGAATGCCCTGGTTGTCAACGACATAACCCAGATAGGTGATTTGCTCCTTGGCGTATTGACACTTATCTGGGTTAATGACAAGACCGAATTCACGGAGGCGCTCTAGGACCTGACGTAAGTGGCGTTTATGTTCGGCGTGGTCTTTGGAGGCGATGAGAATGTCATCAAGATATGCATGGCAGCAATTTAGACCACGTAAAGCCGTGTCGATATAACGTTGGAATGTCTGTGCGGCATTCCTGAGGCCGAAAGTCATCACTTTGAACTCGAAGAGTCCGAAAGGTGTAATTACTGCGGTCTTGGGGATGTCTTCTGGTGCCACCGGAATTTGATGGTATGCCCTGGTGAGATCCAGGGTAGTGAAGACATTGCACCCTCGTAACTTGTACGAAAAATCGTAGAGGTGTGCAATAGGGTATCTGTCCGGGACAGTTGCTGCGTTCAACAGCCTGTAATCGCCACATGGGCGCCACTCACCAGAACGTTTCTTCACTAAGTGGAGTGGGCTTGCCCAGGGACTGTCCGACGGTTGGCAGATACCTAGTTCGATCATGTGCTCGAACTCCGCGCGCGCCGCACGTAATTTTTCAGGAGCCAGTCGACGTGGACGCTGGCTCACCGGGGGGCCACGTGTTTCTATGTGATGAAACACCGTGGCTTTGTGTCGGCGTTGGTTAGGTAGAGGAATTGTTGTACTAACAAATTCTTGTACCATAACCTGAAATGGGTCTATGCACTCTGTGGCCCCTGAAGTTGCCGCTGGTGATGCCGTCATGGGCGAGGGGGGTGCGGTTGGAGCCACAAGTCTGTTATGGGTCGAATCGACCAACAGGTTATGTGCACCTAATAGGTCGGAACCTATCAGGGGTTCATTTACGTCCGCAATGACGAAACGCCAAGTGATCGGACGACAAAGACCCAATTGAAGTGTCAGCTTTTTACGTCCGTACGTAAGTATCGGCGTATTATTCGCAGCTGACAATTTAAGCGCGGCGGGCACGCGGTTACGCGGAGCAAACGATCGCGGGAGGACTGAAATATCGGCGCCGGTATCGACAGTAAAAGCGATATTCAGTTTAGAATCCCGGATGGTTAGGCGATTTATAGCATGGGTGCCGGCCGATTGCGCGAGGGTATCGGTCGGCAAAATTATTTCTAAAGGTCGTCCCTGATTGGTGGCTGGTTGCGTCCAACCACAGGGCGACTTGCAATTAAATGTGCGATCACCGTATCGTTGGTGATTGGTGCACAAAGGGAGAGAGGCGGCGTTGTTGGGCGTATTTTGCCTCTGAATGTTGCCGATTTGTGAAGGCCGAGGTAGTGCTCGGCGAAAGTTGGCCCACTGAGGGGCATTTTGGGAAGGTTGGTGCCGATCCAAGGGACGATTAGATACGCCACGATTCTGAGCGCCTCGTTGGTTGCTTCTCGCCTCCGCGCGAATTTGATTTAGTTCGCGGAGGACTGAGGTCTGTATGGCACGAAGGTCAGAAATGGTGACCCGAGCAGGAAGACTTCTCGGGCGGAATTCGTTGGGCCTGCCCTCTTGGGTCCGCTGTGTGACGCTGGTTGAGTCGGGCCTTCTGGGATGTGGTGACGGAGAAGGTTGACGCACGGGAGCCGTCGGTGGGGCTGTTAATGGCGGAAAAGGATGCCGTGTAGGTTGAGCGACGTGTTGAGAAACCGCCGCTACTTGGTACACTGGAGGCTCAGATTGCTGGTATGAGCTTTCCATAATTGCGTCCGCAATTTTAGCTAAATAGCCCAAGCTCTGATTGGGTTGGGCTACGAGTGCCGAACGAGCATGGTGCGGGAGACATCTTAAAAAGTGAGGCCGTATTAGGTCGTCCGAGAACCTGGTCCCCGCTATAGAGCGTAAATGGGTCAGGAAAAGGGACGGTCTCATCCCCGAAAGGTTCGTTTCGGCCGCCAAGCGTTGTTGCCGCGAACTTCCGGGCTCGTCCAGAGCGTCGAGGTGAGTCTCAGCAAACCAAAGTTCAGGGTCCTCCTCGTCAAAAAGGGGCAGATTAATATTGGCAGGGTTGGTTCGGTTAACGAGACTGGGGGCATCGTGAAATGCCAGGGGAGTGGGTTGAGCTGTCGCTTCGGGGTCGGTAGCGACTTGTGTATCAGGGAAGTCGGCGCTGGAGGCGTCGTAAAACTCGAGGGACTCGAGTTGTTCCTGATCCTCTTGGGGTGGGGTGTTTTGAGTACAGGTCATCGTGTATGGTTGAGACCGAACCGGTATAAAGTTGTACAGTCGGGTCGAGATTGTTGTGGAGAAGGTAGGATTGATCGCAGGTTTCTACAGAGGAAGTAGTAATAGATCGCCAGAGGACGCGAGGCGTTGAAGAGAGGTCACTGGGGTCAGAAGCAGGCGAAGATGGAGGAGAGGAGTCGAGAGTAGTCAATTGCAGTGGAATGGAGTTAAACGGCGGTCGATAGGTCGCGAATGAAACGGACAGAACTGTATAGTATGACAGCTTAGTCGTAAAATAATTAAACTTCAGTTTAATTTATTAGCGCGGAAGTCAGAAAACGTCGAAAAGAAGAAGTCGAGTGTAGTCGAAGCGTTGCTAAAATTGCCGAAAGGTAATTGTGCAGTGATTGTACTTAGAAGGGGCTTACAATTTTTATAGAGACGGTAACAATGCTTGTTAAATAATGATTTAATTTTACTTATATTGTGAACTCTATGTTTAAACACGTGTTTATCGTTTATTTGGTTTTATCATGATTCGGTCCGATTTTCGATAAATAAATAATTTTTGAAAAGTTCAAAATTGTAGTTAGGAATTCTTAATGAAAAGACCAGGTGCAAATAAAAAGGAAATGTGAACCAAGTTGGTTGACCTTATCTTATATGTTAAATCGCTGAAATTCTGAAAATTTTGTACAATTCATTCACTGATTAAATTAAGTTGAAGCAAAAAAAAGGAATTTAAAAAAAATTTTGTTCAAATAAAATAACGACACGATTATATAAATTGTTTCTAATGTAGTCTGCTGATTTGTCTACATTTACAATGGAAAATCGTTTTAACAAATGGGAACTGTGTGTGGTAATAAGATACTTTGTTCAGATGCCTTATTGGCGTGATTTGACAATATTACTTATTAATTGGATTTTTTGTAATCTACTCAGTACCCTGAAGGGGTTGACAAATGAATCAAGGTAATAAATTATTAGTTAGCCAGTACACTAATTAGATTTTATCTGTCTCACGCTTCTTTTGTTTTTTTGGAAGTATGTATGTGTAAACGTGTAATTAATTTCACTTACTTATAATCGCTTTATCTAGTCCGTTTTTATTGGCTTGGTCTATATCTTCTCTCGGAATATATTAAGTCGAATACGCTAATGTAGAATCAGCATATTAGTCACAATAGCTTTTCAAATTTTACCTCTAAGGAAACGCAGAATATAAAGAGAAAATATTCTTTTTTTAATCGATGAGCTTATACACTAGTAGTAGGGAGTGATTCTTAGTTAATCCTATGTCTGAGGAATGTCTGTCTTTCTTATTTTTCTAAAAAAAAAAATTTACACACAAATCTTAGAAGTTATGTTAACTTTGAAATTGTAGATAAAAAAAAATTAACTTGATTTCTGAAAATTTGTTGCTATTGGTTATGATATGATAGTGAAATAATAAAGGTATTAATGAATAAAGATTGATAAACAATAATGATTCTTTTTCACAATTGAACACAATTAGGGCAAGCCGTTTGGTTTTTTAGTTAGCGGCTCGGATGGAGCACGCATAAGGTGACAAGTAAAACACTAGCGAGAAAAAAAAGGATGCTATAAAAAAAGGAGAATAAAAAAAGTACAACTTGCGGTGTATCAGGTGGAAGCTGCTGCTGGTAAAGGTCCAGGATCTGCGTCTGTCTGGTAATGTCCTCAGGTGCTTCCGGTGATGTTAGCACTCGTCACTTTCACTGGATTTTTGTGTTCTTGTATTTAGTGCAATTTATACCGACTGTTTATGTTTTGGGATCTGATAGGTAAACACCGATTTAGCTGGAATGGTTTCACTGTTTTAAACACAAATATAGTGTAGCGCAAATGTTAACAAATCGCGAATTCAAAAGTTGAACGAAAGCGCGTGTTCGCTTAGTCGCGGTCACCAATGTGGAGGTGTCTGCTAATACGCCTTCATGGGCATGGGGTCCAGCAACACCGCTACTTAAAATTGAGGAATTCCGGTCAAAAGGGTTGTCTCGAAAATCACTTCCCCAAACGGAGCGAACAGAATGAAATAAAAACACACTGGTTGTTGTTTTGGTGAATGTTCTTTATTTGGAAATTTAATTAAAAAGATTCTGAAGCATTATTTTATACTACACATGTATCTACTATTGTTTTTCTATTTATTAGTTTGTTTGAATTTGAAGGAAATGAAAACACACGGTTAATGTTTCAATGAAAGTTCTTTTAGGAAATGTAATTAAAAAGATTCTGAAGCACTATTTTATACTACGCATGTATATACTATTGTTTTTTTTATTTATTAACTTGTTTGAATTTGAAGGAAATGAAAACACACGGTTAATGTTTCAATGAAAGTTCTTTTAGGAAATTTAATTAAAAAGATTCTGAAGCACTATTTTATACTACACATGTATATGCTTCGACGGCGACGCGGGTGACTCCTTCCACTTGTGAAATCTGACTAACTCCATTGGAAGTCATCAAAAGGAAAGGAACCCTGAAAGAAACTGGAAAGGAGGCGGAGTTACACGATTAACTTGAAGTAGTTAATCGTGATTGGACCGGACGGAATAGGCATACATTACGCATGTGTGCGTATGCCATGCATACGATCGTTCGGCGACCGTGGATGGAGGGCAACATCGCTAGTGCATTTTCTAGGAATGTAAATACTAGCATCTGGGGTGTGAAAAACCGAAACCGATGATTTGGTCATCCTAATGGAAGGCCATAAATCATCATTTCTGTTGCCGATGATAAAACATTGCAACGAACATAGGGTGCAGCCATTGCCAGATGTTGTAAGTAAACATTTTCTGGCTGCTGGTGATCGTTGTTTGAATGCTATCTCTGAACATGGGGAACGCTAATTGTGGTGCCAGCGATTGCTGGTAAACAGGGACATGTTTGATTTGCGTCAACAGAAACCTTGTCGGCGGTAGTAAATCAATAGGGGCAATAGCCGTATGCATGTTATGCCGGGGGGTAAACAAATACAACGAGTCACAAGGAACTCTTGTTGATTGTTGTTTCCATAGCTTAAGGCTATGGAAACGAGATGCCCTGGCAGAATGTATGCCTAAAGATAAGATTTCAGATGCCATGGCAATGTGATGATTTTGCCATGGACTTATGTTCTTTTCAGGAAATGATGTACGCCTCGGGGGTAAATTTTCGATGCCACGGCAAGGTGATAAGCTTTGCCGTGGGCTTAATGTTTTTTAGGGAATATGGTCTGGCCGAGGGTGAGTTTTCGCTGCCACGGCAAGGTGATAAGCTTTGCCGTGGGCTTAATGTTTTTTAGGGAATATGGTCTGGCCGAGGGTGAGTTTTCGATGCCACGGCAAGGTGATAAGCTTTGCCGTGGATTTAATGTTTTCAGTGGTGATGCTGGAGAAAAAGGGGTTTGGACGGAAATCCCCTACTGAATAGGTAAGCTGCCTAACATAAACTCAAAACGGTTATCCGATTGGGTAACCGTATTAATTCCGGCGATTTGGCTGAGGGTAAATGCCGTAGCAAGGTTACGCAACCTTGCTGAAGTTCGACCGAGAGGTAAGTCGTTCGCCTGGAAAGGTGGGGATCGAGCGATGTATGGCTCTTCGGGCCCTGAAAAGCCCCACAATACTCTGTCGAATGCTTGGGAGACAGCAAGAAAGACAACTGGGTAATATTTCTTTTCTTCGAAAGCATTTTGTATTGCTGTGGTCACACGGCGAACCCGCAGTTGAGTGTTTATTCCTAAAGCCAAATTGGAAGTCTGGAATATTGAGTAGCTTGAGTCGTTTGAGGAGTATTTTCTCAAACAGTTTTGAAATGGATGGCAATAGCGATATGGGTCTATAAGACATTACTTCTTCTGCTGGTTTCTCTGGTTTCTTGAGCATTATTATCTGGGCTGTTTTGAAAGAATTTGGAATGTATGTTAGTCGAAAGCAAGCATTAAACAGATATGTTAGCATAATGACAGCTTTTCGAGGTAATTCCTTGTACACGCCAGGTGATATTTCATCGATGCCTGGTGCTTTTTTGTGGTTCAAACTGTTGTCGATTTCTTGGGCAATCTCCATTGGGGTCATTGGTTTGATTGTTTGCTCAGTTTGATACCTGGGTGAAGAATGAATACTACTGTGGGTGTTGTGTGGTTTGTACACTGAAGCCCGGTGTTGTGCAAATATTTCAACTTTATCTTCAGTTCTGCGTTCCCACTATCCCTGCGTATCTTTTATTGGTGGCATTTGGATAAGGGGACGTTTAAATTTACCTGTTGCCTTCCAGAGAGAGTAATCCTTATCCGCTGACGGGCTTAGTTCACTTAAATACTCATCTATACAACTCTGTTTATGGTCTTTAATTACTAGATTGCTCACCTTGTTGAATATTTTTTACCGTTAGGGTGTCTGGATCTGTGCCAGGTTCGTCCAGCTTTGCGCCTGTCTTTAAATAGATCTCTAATTTCAATAGGGTATGTGGTTGCTGATTCTGGTTTATCACTTGGCACCGGAGTTGCAGTTGCGGCTGCGCTTTTCAATGTTTCGATAAATTGTTGTACTTGTGGTTCCAATTCTTCACAAACTCGAAGTTTAACGTTTAATTCAATCTGATTGTCAAGCTCTTTTCGGAATTTTCCCCAATCTCTATATCTGTTTGTAAGATTTAGTTTTCTGTTCTTTCTGGGAACAGCTGCATTCAATCTTAGTAGTACTGGAGTGTGGTCAGACATTAAATCAACTAAACTATCCGTTTCAATATAATTCGATGACACTCCTTTCGAAATAAAGAAGTCGATCAGGTAAGGAGTTTTGTTGCTATCAGTAGGCCAGTATGTTGGTGAACAAGCCGCACTTTGCGGCTTTGACGGCTGTAAGCAATTCTTTTCCCTTGCCTGGAGTAATCAACCTTGAGTCCCAAGCAGTGTGCTTGACATTAAAATCTCCACCAATTATAAACCTTGGTCCGAGCTTCTTGAAGATATCCGTGAATTGTTGTTTTGAGGTTATGTGTCTAGGTGGGCAATATACAGCACCTACATTTAAATCAGCTCCATTAAGGTTGATAGTAACAATGGAGGCTTGAATAAAAGTTTCTTTTATTTCTTCTTGTTGGAAGTGATGTATATTTTGTTTTATTGTCAGAGCTGTACCTCCACGGGCACAGTCGCTGGGGTGCGTACTCCAATAGGCCATATAACCCCTGATTTTCATGGATCTCATATGAGAAAAGTGTGTTTCTGATATCAACGGAGTATCTATGCTGTGCTCTCTTATAAATATTTCTAGTTCCTGTTCCCTTTGGTTGAGCCCATTTGCGTTCCAAGTGATTATTCGTAGGAGCCGATTATTCATTGTCTCTATTTCTTGGATTTCTTGGTCGGTAATTTTTGAAAATGTTCAAGTTTAACTACCCTTTCTGTTAGCTGGTTGATGCTTTTTTTGATGTCGTCCTGGAATACACTGAGCATATTCATCATATCCATGATGGTAGGGTCGGTATTGACAGGTTGTTGTCTGGTTTTATTATCTGCTTTCTCATTTAGTTTATTGTTCATTCGTGTGTTGCTAGTACTGTGGGGAAAAAGTACCTTGCCGGCGAACGGCGCTGATTCCCTTCTTCCTCCAGCATAAATAAAAGCAAGTTCCGCCGCAGCAAACTGTTCACCAGAAAAGAGCAAATAAAACTCACTGTGTGGTTGATTTGTAATACGCATTTTTGTTTCACTGTAAGATTTTGTGCTGTGTTCTAGTTTATGTATAATGTTTATATTTATTTCCAAGACTCAGTACAAACATTCACTGAGAGTTTTATTTAAGTGGGATGTCATACACTAATTACAAAATGCAAAATGTTCGATTTATGTTAGTGGGGTCATACACTAACTTCACAAATATGCACGTTAACAGGAACCAGATAAGGTGAGCAGCACACTGGGGTCACAAGAAAAATTACTTTTAATATAATTGCTATTTACTTAATTTGACTTAGTGGCGACTTTCACAATTAAATACACTAAGCGACAAGAAAAGTCGAGTGGCGGTTGAAATTCCGCGTCCCACAGCGTTACAGGACGCGGGAGAAAAACCGACCGGTGCGGTTGGTGGGTGGAATGAGACTCAGCGATATTAAATCGCTATCAATAGAAATTCGACCAGTGAAACCGGCTCTCTCAAGTGAAGGTACTCATGTATGTGTCAGCATTGGTTCATTCATGTGACTGTACTGCTCCGCAGCCCTACCGTCTTCCCAAAATCCAAACCTCAACCCTAAACATATCCATTTCAACATAATTTCCCAAAATATACATTTATACACTTTATTATCCTTTAATATCTTTTTAATCCTAAATCAATTTCCCATCAATTCAATTTACATAGTTCCTACATTTGCATATCAATCCAATTCCATAGTATCAATATATTTACATATACATAGAAAATACCTTTTCATTTTAATACATTTCTTAATCAGTAATAAATAACAATTAAATTCAATCAATATCCCCATTTCCACATATCCATTACATTAGAAATACATTCATCATCCCTAATTCTCAAATTTGCATAACATAACATAACATACACATACCAAATACATTTCATATCAACAGTTAATACAATTTCCGTTATCCCAAGCAGCTGCAATAGTTTCGGTTAACGAAAAACAATGAATCACCCCCAATAAGTAACTGGGGACAACTGAACGATTTCGTTCATAGGAAATCAAAAATAACAGACAGACGGAATTGCACTTCCAACAAGGAAGGTTGGATAAAAGAAATAATAAATAGGAAATAATCAGTTTGTGTGAGAAATAATTTTAGT
This sequence comes from Microdon myrmicae, assembly GCA_963931805.1. Lineage (NCBI taxonomy): Eukaryota > Metazoa > Arthropoda > Insecta > Diptera > Syrphidae > Microdon > Microdon myrmicae. Next base: position 22,650,159 of record OZ007501.1, on the reverse strand, counting down.
TTAAAAATAAAAAAAATAAATAAGAGAAAACAAAAATCTTTCATTTCGAGGTTTTAATTAATTAGAAAAAAGACATTCCACGCTCTTCCCTCGGTCGCGTCGAGGAAGCACGGTGCTGGAATACGACAGGACGAAACCATGAGAACCAATCTAAAACAAAGAAAGGGCATAATGTGCATCCATACGATGTGAGTTCGGCCAAGCAAACAAGCCGAATCTTATTGGATGATAATTGGGTCTTTGTTTGCTCATACCCCGAGGTCATGAGGAACGGATCCAGGGAAATTAAAAGATAAAGGGACCGTATAGATCGTTGTCTAGGATGTGCATCGCGGCTAAATAAATAGACGAATCGACATTGGGAAAAGGTGCTAATGGGTGGCGATACTTTATACAATGAAAATTGTATATCGTATCTTGGGTTGGTGGTCGAAACGAATCCCTTGCTTGCATTTGAATATGCAGGGAAATTCGTTTGTGGCAAAGAACGAAATTTGTGATTTCGCTTAGACGAGGGATCATAGTCGGGTAAATGCCAGCTGAACAAACAATCTGCCCGACGCTGCTTTGGCAGTTGGACAATGAATCGCCAGCCAATGTGTATGTAAGACATTGTTGTACACATGTAAGGCTGGGAATGGCCAACTCAGGCTTAAGATTCCCTGATTATGCGGTTGCATTATACGAGGGTTGCCTCTTATGTTTCGGGATTTGGCAACCCTAGTGTTGCATTCCGGCAATTGACAGCTCTGTCGTAAAGTTGGACATTTTTGAGGTTATACGCACTCAGAACATTTTGACATACGAGCGCTATTTGTGTTGTTTACAGTAACTTAAAAGATTCATCTCGGCCCAAAAATGGAATTAAATCGTCAACATTTTCGTGCGATTATTTTTTACAACTTTCAGCGTGGATTAACTCAGCAACAGTGCATGGATGAACTTAATTCAATTTTTGGCGATGAAGCTCCATCAAGGACCAGTGTTTATCGATGGTATGGTGAATTCAATCGTGGTCGTAGTTCACTCCAAGATGAATTTCGTGAAGGTCGTCCAAAATCAGTTGTTGTTCCGAAATTGATGAATCCATTGATGCTGTGCGCGAACTGATATTGGAAGATCGTCATGTGACCTATCGTGAGATTGAGACAACCTTAGGCGTTAGTGGGACCAGCATACATTCAATATTGCATAAACATTTGACTGTCAAAAAAATTTGTTCCCGTTGGATCCCACACAATTTGTCAATCGCCCAAAAAAAGGCTCGTGTCAATTGGTCGAAAGAAATGCTCAAAAAATACGGTCGCGGTGCTTCGAAACACGTCTATGACATCGTGACAGGTGATGAATCGTGGATTTACGCGTATGAGCCCGAAAGTAAACAGCAGTCGACGGTCTGGGTGTTTCAAGATGAGCCAAATCCAACAAAAGTTGTTCGCGCACGAAGCACTTCCAAGCAAATGGTCGCCTGTTTTTTCGGAAAAACTGGACATGTCGCAACCGTACCACTAGAACAACGCAGAACAGTCAATTCTGAGTGGTACACAACCATTTGTTTGCCAGTTGTCTTCCAAGAAATCAGGACAACCAACCGCCGAAGACGGATCACTCTTCACCACGACAATGCGAGCTCTCACACATCGGCTGCGACGACTGCATTTTTGAGCACCCAAAACATCGATTTGATGGGTCATCCGCCGTATAGTCCTGACTTGGCACCGAATGACTTCTTTTTATTCCCATACGTAAAAAACAAACTGAGAGGTCAACGTTTTTCGACACCTGAAGAAGCGGTTGCTGCATTCAGAATGCATGTGTTGGAGATACCTCAATCAGAGTGGCAAAAGTGCTTCGACAATTGGTTCCAACGCATGCAAAAGTGTATAGAACTTCATGGGGAATATTTTGAAAAACAATAAAGTGATTTTCGATGATCAATATTTGTTTTTGTTCTCTAATCCCGAAATATAAAAGGCAACCCTCGTATGTGGGCCGATGAGTTTTCTTTCAGGGAATTTATGATAAGTTTGGAGAGAATTCTTATAGGAAATTTTTAATTCGATTAATGAATGAAGGTAAGGATTCTTTTCCAGAAGCTTTTAGCTAAATACATTTGGTCATTTGTTGCGTGAAGCACTACATGTGCTAATGCGATTGCATTAGCGAAAACTTAATGAAGGTTGGGTCGTAGTTATGGGGGTTCTTCGGGTAAGTAGACAGTGAGGTTTAGCTAAACCGCCACAATACCAATTATGGTTGGCTCCGCTCACCCTGTATTTTTTGATTGTAGGCTCTGAGTGACTGTAGTTTTCCTTGGATGCTGAGCTTTTAATTTTTTGTTGTTGATAAACTGAGCATCCCTTGTAACTAGTTGGATGGCCATTCTCATGGCAAAGCGCACATGTTGCTACGCTGTTGCGTTGTTTCGACCAACGGGTTGTGTGGTGAGGCCCAGCACACTTAACACATCGTGAATTATAGTGGCAGAATTTTTTTGTATGAACAAGCTGTTTGCAATTATTACATTGAGGTATCGATCTGACCTTTTTGGGTGGTTCAATCAATACTTTGCGCCATAATAATTCTTGGATTTCATAAACTGATTTGCTATTCTCTTTTTCAACTATATCGACATAAAACAATGGAAAGGCTTTAAAGATTTTTTCTCCATTATTTGACGTGGTGCTTCTTCTAATGTTTGTTACCTTTACTACTTTATGATTTAGTGAGCATAATTCACTTGCAATCATATCTATGGACATTGAAGCTGGAAGTCCTCTGATTACGAATCTAAATTGTTTCTCACTTTTTAGTTGGTAGGTATGATACTCTAAGTCTTCGGTTCTTACATCCGTCTTACGGGATTGTAACTTTAACTGCTCTGTGTGCATTTTCTGTTTCGCATGTTATTTTTATGTCATTATTAGATAATGCTTTGAATTGAATTTTGCCTTTCACTACAGACAAAATGGCGTTACTAAATGCATTAAAATACCTTATATTCCTCATATTGATTGGTGGTGGCAGGGGAATTTTGCTTTTTTTAGTAACCTAATTTTTGATTCAAGAACTGACGTCATATTGTTTACAGTCGATATTGTATTTTGTTTATGACTGTTATCAGTTTTTCTTTTCTTATAAACTGCAGAGGTTTCCCTTTACAGCTCTTCTTCGCCTGTATGGTATTCTGTTGGCAAAGGCGTAGTAGCACATACCTGCGATTGCATTTGGTTTTCCATTGTGTTGATTTTGTGAAGCATTTGAGTTATCATCGCTTGTTGTTGTTGGTATGCTGCTGCTAGCTGTTCATACGTCATAATGTTGCCGTTATTCGTATTACTTAGCTGGATATTTTGTTGGTTGAATGGCGTAGTGTCCATTACTATTATTATGTATTATTTTAAACGTTTTTGTTGTTGTTTTTTACACGTTTTTTTTGTGGTTTACACTATTCACTTATCACTATTGATAGAGAACTCGCGTAAGCGTTAATTTACTTTCAGTTTCGTTTTTTTTTTTGTGTGTGTATTCAATGTGTGGCGAGGAGAGCGATATAAAACGTCTTTGCCGTTCGAACGTCAAGTGAACACTGAAAAGTCATTAATGTTAAGATAAATGTTTTTAAAGCTTAAGATATAAATGGCATATTTAAAATGGCAGCAATACTGGAATATTACAATGATCAATGTTTACAGTAACCAATTCGGCGCAATCAAAACATAAGAAGACTACAACAACTATAAGCTCACTTATATCATATCAACAATACTTAATACACTGCCAAGTAATCTAAATATGTTTTGAATTTTAAGAAACGTGAAACGGAAATCAAATCAAATTTTCTTATGTTAAATTAAGTATATTACCTAAAATTCAAACTCTTGTAATTGTAAGATTTAAAATAAAATAGTACCTATAAACATTAGTGGCTTCCAAAAAATTCGTAATGTAAAACTTTAAAACAATGTTCTTTTGAGAGATGCAACCACTTGCAGATAGGTCACCAGCTTCGCAGGTAACCCATTTAAAAAACTTGTTTGTATGAATAAAGGAAGAAAACGAAAAAAACGTATTTCACATTCCGGACAGGACACGGATTCTTTAAACAAAATTAAATAGATTGAGCCGCAATGAGGACCCATGCTGTCCATGTTGCAGGGGATGTGTAAAACACACAGAACACATCCCAACCGGATGCAATAGATTCCAAAAAGAGCGAGTTTTTTGTGAGTTAATAATGGTAAAAATAATTAAAAACTTTTCCTTTCGGGAGTCTGGCTCCTTTTATTATTATTTATTCACAAAAAAACAACGAATGTTAAGTACGAGGGTTGCCTTTTTTATTTCGGGATTAGAGAACAAAAACAAATATTGATCATCGAAAATCACTTTATTGTTTTTCAAAATATTCCGCATGAAGATCTATACACTTTTGCATGCGTTTGAACCAATTGTCGAAGCACTTTTGCCACTCTGATTGAGGTATCTCCAACACATGCATTCTGAATGCAGCAACCGCTTCTTCAGGTGTCGAAAAACGTTGACCTCTCAGTTTGTTTTTTACGTACGGGAATAAAAAAAAGTCATTCGGTGCCAAGTTAGGACTATACGGCGGATGACCCATCAAATCGATGTTTTGGGTGCTCAAAAATACAGTTGTCGCAGCCGATGTGTGAGAGCTCGCATTGTCGTGGTGAAGAGTGATCCGTCTTCGGCGGTTGGTTGTCCTGATTTCTTGGAAGACAACTGGCAAACAAATGGTTGTGTACCACTCAGAATTGACTGTTCTGCGTTGTTCTAGTGGTACGGTTGCGACATGTCCAGTTTTTCCGAAAAACCAGGCGACCATTTGCTTAGAAGTGCTTCGTGCGCGAACAACTTTTGTTGGATTTGGCTCATCTTGAAACACCCAAACAGTCGACTGCTGTTTACTTTCGGGCTCATACGCGTAAATCCACGATTCATCACCTGTCACGATGTCATAGACGTGTTTCGAAGCACCGCGACCGTATTTTTTGAGCATTTCTTTCGACCAATTGACACGAGCCTCTTTTTGGGCGATTTACAAATTGTGTGGGATCCAATGCGAACAATTTTTTTTGACAGTCAAATGTTTATGCAATATTGAATGTATGCTGGTCTCACTAACGCCTAAGGTTGTCTCAATCTCACGATAGGTCACATGACGATCTTCCAATATCAGTTCGCGCACAGCATCAATGGATTCATCAATTTCGGAACAACAACTGATTTTGGACGACCTTCACGAAATTCATCTTGGAGTGAACTACGACCACGATTGAATTCACCATACCATCGATAAACACTGGTCCTCGATGGAGCTTCATCGCCAAAAATTGAATTAAGTTCATCCATGCACTGTTGCTGAGTTAATCCACGCCGAAAGTTGTAAAAAATAATCGCACGAAAATGTTGACGATTTAATTCCATTTTTGGGCCGAGATGAATCTTTTAAGTTACTGTAAACAACACAAATAGCGCTCGTATGTCAAAACGTTCTGAGTGCGTATAACCTCAAAAATGTCCAACTTTACGACAGAGCTGTCAATTGCCGGATTGCAACACCAGGGTTGCCAAATCCCGAAACATAAGAGGCAACCCTCGTATAACAACGTTCGATCGGCACTCTCCGGCTGGATAGGTTTAGATGAAGATTTTTGTCTACATCTGTTATTTATATACATTTCTTGTTTTTACTTAAAATCTAATATTTCTAAAGATATATGTATATGTTAATAGGTAATTAAGGGAAATATAATTACACTATAACGACATGTAGCGTATACATGTCGGGTGTTGTTAATTGGTCTAAAATATGAGATGCGTAAGTTATTTTTTTTTATTGTTTATGAATCAAGGTCATGTTGTCTATCGGTTTCGTATGTTGTAAGGGTCATGGGTTGGGATTGTGTTAACTCTCCCCCCCCCGTTAAACTACGGTGTCCCCACCAGAAAATTTCCTTAATTCTGATAACCTAGTGTTAAATATTTCTTGGTTTCTTTGATTATTTCTATTGGCATATGAAAATTATACATATTATTATAATGCTTATAGTGATGATTATGCTTAGAGCTATGTTTTCCTCAAATGGGATTAGGAATGACTTAGAACCTAATATTTTACTTATTTTTATGTCTATCTCGTTAATCATCCTCATCGGCACTACAACCGGGAACCGGTCTTGGCCTTATTTAGCAAGTCCTGAGGCTTGTTAAATTTTCCATAATGATTTGTTTTTTCCGGGCAAGGTCATTAGTCTTACGCCAGAGGCTCCCCGGCGGGGAATCGAACCCCGGTCTCCCGCGTGACAGGCGGGTATACTAACCACTATACTATCGAGGAGCCATCTATGTCGTTAATATGTACTACAAATTCATTTATTTGTTCATCTAAGTTAACCTATATAATATTATCTATTTCTACTTTGTATAAAACTTGATTAGGTATATTCCGGTATATATTTCCTTATAAACGTTGTATTTACCTGATATTACCATTGTGTCTTGTGACAATTTAATTACATTGTACATTCGTTGGCTTTAAATTTTTTGTACAAATATGTTGTGTTAATTTATTGTTATAATTTTGTATGCCAAATATTTCTTTGTTACATACTACTGTGTTTGACAAAATTTCCGTAACCCATGGAATGTGTTTAGTGCCAAATTTGTGTATCTTTCACATTCGTTAATGTTCTTTGAATATTTATAATTTCCAAAAATAATTTCATGTTTTCTTTATACAAATGTCTCAGCGTAAATCAGGATATTAATTAAAGGTATTCGTTCTTTCGTCATGACATCTTTTAGTTCGTCCATGTCTAAGAATCCTGTAAAGCATGTTCCTGCCTTGGCTGCTGCTAGGGTGTTTAATAGGTTTTCTGTTTGTTGTTTGTGAGTGGGTCTAATATCCTTGTTAGGTTAAACGGGTGAATGAGTATGGCTGTGACTTTGTAAACGTAGGCGTCTTGTAGTCTTGTTGATACAAACTTCTTGTTTTGTAATGGTATTATGGTTAGGTTAGTCATAGTTACAGCTATCTGGATTAATGTTAAGCCGTATACAGTCTTTGTGAATAATTGTTCCATTGTTACTTGTCACTGCTGTTCCTTTGTCTTCAGCCACTATGTGTTTTGTGTATCGTGTTGTTTTTTACCGCGTCGTTTTTTTTTTTCACGTATATTATTTCGCCTGGTTTGAATTGTTTGTCTTTACGTTTTTTATTTTGGTGTTTATTTTGTTTCTTTTGTGCGTTCTCTAAATTTTGTGTAATGTCTGTTTCTGTTATTTCAAAAAATATTTCTATGGGTTTTTGTCCCGTCCCTGAGTGTATTGTTCTATTGTATTGCCTAACCGCGTCGAATATAAAGTCTGAGATTGTACTGCTACGATCGAATGCTAGACTTCGGCTAATCTCTAAGAGTGTGGAGTGGGCTCGTTCTATATTTGCGTTTGTTATCGAGTGTTGGGCTGGTGTAAAAATATGCGTTACTTTCCTTTGGTTTAGTAAAAATTTTACTTTTGCTCCTTTCAGTGCTGGTGCGTTATCTGTCATGAGAGTTTCTGTAAATGGAAATACTTGTGATGTATCTCGTCTATCACTTCAGCTATGCCTAATTCGTTTGGAATATTCCGTATATATAGATATTTGCTATATGTGTCTATGACTGTTATGTATATTTTTTCTCTATGTAAAACGTATCTAACTGTAAGTTCTTTCCTACGTCTGTCGGTACTGGTGTGTTCTTTATTATTTGCTTTACCGGATGCCTGTCGTACTTACACGTGAGGCAGGTTTCGCAGTTTTGGGCTATTTTTTTACATAATTGTTTGTATGTTGGCCAAAAGAAGTTCTCAGCTATTTCTTTATTGTTGTTTTTGTGGTTCCTGTGTGCACGTTTGTGTGTTTCTTGGGTTATTCTCATTTGTTCATCTTCGTTCGTTATATCTTTTACTGAATTAGGTGCATGTACTATTTTTATGTTCTCGAAATTTTCCTCTATTATTTGTCTAATTTCGAAAAGTGTTATCTCATCGCAGTGTATAGCGTTTGTATGATTTGGGTCTATGATTGTTTTTAATCTTGTTACTAGTTCTGATAAGTCTTTTAGCTTTAGATGGAACCTTTTGTATCCTTTGAATCTACGAATCGTCTATTGAATTGATTGACTGGTTTTGGTATTGATTTTATTTTATAAGCAGGTGAACTATCTTCTGAGTGTATGGAAGATGTACTAGAGTTATTTATTTGTTGGCGACTTAGGGCGTCTGCTACTACGTTCTCTTTGCCTGGTTTGTAAACTACCTTGGCACCAAATTCCTCTATGAAGTTTTTCCATCGTTTGATCTTTGTGTTTGTATTTTTATCTGATATTGCGTAGGTTAGGGATTGATGATCGGTATATATTGTTAAATCTGATATACCTTGTATGTATAATCTTAGTTTTTTTAAAGCAAAAACTATGGCGTACAATTCCTTTTCGTTGGTGGGGTAGTTTTTTTCTGTTTCACTTAGAATTTTGGATACGAATGTAATGGGTGTTTTTCCCTGTGATAGGACTGCTCCTATTGCAAAATTTGAGGTGTCAGTCGTTAGTTCGAATGGTTTCGAATAGTCGGGTTGGGATAGTTCAAGACATTCTTCGAGGTGTCTTTTGAGATCCGAGAAACTTTGTATTTCTTCGTCGTTTAGTTTTATTTTATAATTCGAACTCTGTTTTTGGGAAACTATTTGATCAGTCTTAAGCAAGTTCGTTAGGGGCTTCGTAACTGTGGCGTAGTTTTGGACGAAATTACGGTAGAATCCAGCCAAACCGAGGAAAGCTCGTAACTCTTTTAAATTCGTAGGCTGTGGGTATTTTCGAATGGTTTCGATTTTGTCAGGATCTGTTCGTATAGTTTTATGGCTTATCACGTAGCCTAGAAATTTGACGTAGTTTTTGAAGAAATGGGATTTTTCTGCTGAAATTGTTAGGTTTGCCTTATATAGGGCGTCGAATATTTGTCTTAGGTGACTCATGTGTTCTTCTTTTGATTTGAAAAAAAACTATTATGTCGTCAATGTAGACGTAACAAAACTTTGTGATAAAGGGTCTTAGGATATCGTCAACGCAGCGTTGAAAAATTGCTGGAGCGTTTTTAAGTCCGAAGGCTAATCTGTTGTATTCGTACAAAGCTCCATTGACCGCGAATGCCGTCTTTTCCTTGTCTTTTTCGTCAATTAAAATTTGGCGGAAGCCGGATTTTAAATTTATTGTCGAGAATATCTTTGCTTCGCCTAAGTTCTGAAGTGTATGGATGATGTTAGGCATTGGAAATCTATCTTTTATTGTGGTTTCGTTTAATTTCCTATAGTCATTTCCGAGACTTTTTTTTGGGTGTTCCATCCGCGTTTAGACCTTTTTTGGTACTATCCATATTGGTGACAAATATGGCGAATGTGAAGGTCTAATTATGCCTCGTTTTAACAGTCCTTCTATTACTTGGTTTACGAAGTCCTGGTCTGCAATCCTGTATGGGTATTGTTTTGACCACACAGGCTCGTCGGTTTTAGTTTTAATTGTTGCAATTATGTTAGTAGTGTATGGTAGGTTTTTGTCTATTCTTTTATTTCTATTCATTGATTAGTCTATTTCGTTTATAAATGTTTGGTCCTCTGTCGTGTAATTTATTTTTCGTTCTGATTTATTTTGTGTTATATGGGTTGTTAGGGTCATTTTTGAAAAGTCTAAGTGGGCGTTCAGTTCGCGTAGCCCTTCTATTCCTATTATTAAGTCAAATTCGTTTAATTCTGGAAGTTCAAAGAATTTTAACCTTTTCCCTAATATGTGAATGTCTCGTTGTTTGTTAATGACACTTTTTCCATGGATTGTTTTGGAGTATGTCTGAGCTATGGGTATTGAGTAACTTAAATCTATTGACTTAGAACAATAATTCTGGGTTGCCCCCGAGTCTATTAAAATTTCGTATGTTTTGTTAGTTTCTTCGTTTTTTAATGTTAGTATTGGCAACCCTTTCCTTAGACTAAAAAAGATTCTTTATATTTGTTTTGACTTACGTTGTTCGTCATTGAGCTGGTTCGTGAGGCTGATTCGAGGTTGTTCATCCGTTGTTGTTCGTGCCTGTTGTTGGTTTGCTGATAGCTCTGGTATGTTGATCTTCTGAATGGGTTGTTGAATCTGGAGTGGTTTACAGTTGATCTGTCTACATCCCTTGGTTCTGGTTCATCTTGGTTTGTGAACTGGTTTCTTCCTGTTGGTCTGAAGTATTGTCGGGATTCTCTATCTATGTTGTACTCTTGTTGTCTGTCAAAGTTTGGCAGGTGCTGCTGTGATTGTTGGTCTTGGTTTCTTTGGTTTGGAACTCGTAGTTTTGGGTATTTTGCCTGTAAAAGCCTCTGTCTGGTCTTCTAAAGTTCGGTGCCAGGTCGTGATTCCTGGTGTCGTGGTGTACTGCAAGTGCGATTCCATATGCTTCTGAGAGTGATTCGCATTTGTGGGCGTAGAGCGTCTGTTTCGTCATAATGTTGTTGAGTCCGTTCAGGAATACACTTGTAGCTTCCCTTTCTGCTTCTTTAAGAGTGCTTTTTTTACCTTTGGATGTTTGTTCTCATATTGGATTTTTGATGTTACTGCATTTAACGTTCTATTTATTTCGTCGTAATGTTTACCTAGGGGGGTTTTCCCTTGTTTTATGCTTGTCATGTCTTCTTTTAAAATGTACAGTGGTCGGTTATCGCTGTAGGCTGAGTCCAGTCTGTCAAGAATTGCCTCGAAACAAAATCTTGTCTGACAGTTTGTTAGTAGACGTGCTGCTTCCCCGACTATTTTATTTTTTATTATTGACAGGGCGGTGGCATATTTTGAGTGTCCTTTATGTGCCTCACATACTGTCATCAATTGGCGAGCGTTTTCCCTCCATGATGGGTATTCGTCTGGGTTTCCATTGAATCTGTTTAGGTTTTTGAATCCTTCCAGATCTATGTCCTCGGGTCTCTGGAATGTGGACGGTATGTCTTTGTGTTCTGTGAGCTGTATACGTTGTAGTGGAGTTTCTCCTGCAGTGTATCTATGGCACCGGCCATGTTCTGCATTTGTTGTACTAAGTGGGTTATGTCGGGTTTGAGTGATGCTATTTCTGATGTCATCGCAGCTTCGTTTTCAGTTTCGGATTCCCTGGTTAATGGCCTGTCTGATGTCGGTGTTGATCTCCTTCGGAATTTCTTTAGGTTTTTGAGTTTCATTCACTGAATTGGTTTATCCTTACTGGCTTGATTTCTCTATTATTTTTTATTTCTTTAGCTTCACTGAATTTCTTTATTTTTTATTTAATTTGGACACTTGAATTGCACTGCTGAAAAGAAATTTTATTTATAATTACCGTCTCCTTTGCTAGACGTTTGTTCCTCTGGTACTGGTTCCTGCAAATAATCGCTTCTTGGAGCGTGGAGAGATAGTCCTGAGTCTATCTTGTCGATAGTTTTAACTCTTCCCAGAGTTTGTTGAACGTCTCGAAGTAATATTATACGACGAGTGGCAGGGTCGCCAGTTATTTTTGTGAGTTAATAATGGTAAAAATAATTAAAAACTTTTCCTTTCGGGAGTCTGGCTCCTTTTTTTTATTATTTATTCACAAAAAAACAACAAATGTTAAGTATAACACCGTTCGATCCGCACTCTCCGGCTGGTTAGGTTTAGATGAAGATTTTTGTCTACATCTACATTTCTTGTTTTTATTTAAAATCTAATATTTCTAAAGATAATAGAATCTACCTCAGGTAGTCACAAAATAAAAACCTGTGTATATGTTAATAGGTAATTAAGGGAAGTATAATTACACTATAAAGACATGTAGCGTATACATGTCGGGTTTTGTTAATTGGTCTAAAATATGAGATGCGTAAGTTATTTTTGTCATTGTTTATGAATCAAGGTCATGTTGTCTATCGGATTCGTATGTTGTAAGGGTCATGGGTTGGGATTGTGTTAACTAAAGCATTATGGTCGCACAGTAAGTCAACAGGGCAGTAGATACGACCGATATAAGAGTGCTAATGTTAAACTCAAACAAACGATGGGAACTCATCAGTCCATGGCCCGACATCATGCGGAACCTTCGTAGACTACAAGAAGTGGAGGAACACTAGATATAGCATACGCTGATCATGCCCCCAGAAGACGTCATGAAAGACAGTCGTTTGGGAAATAAACAGGAATGTATTGCCTAGTCCGTAGTCGCTGTCGGATAAGTGGAAGTGGAGTAAACGGACATGCAAGTGTTTACCATCTCCAATTGCCGAATCAAAAAAAAGTAAAAAAAATCGTATGTCACAGCTTTCTTACTAACAGCATCTAACTCATATACAATGACGAGAAAATTAGTTAAATAAATACATAAAAACTAATAAAAGGAGCCCTTCAAGGCAACATCTTAAATAACACATTTTAAAAAGCGGGTTCATTTTGCATGCGATCAATATAAAAACTTACCACCTGTATAAGTCTTGAGCACTTCCGCCTAAACTCAAATTTCCCAACAAGGGTGGACGTTCTTTCAAATGATGATGACTCAGCAAATCCGAGGATGATGCCAATCTGTCAAAAGTTGAGAAAAAAAATGTAAACAACGAGTAATTTTATAAAAAAATCGTACTTACCTTATTTGCGGTGGTTTGATGCCATGTTTATCCATCACCTTCTCTAATTGCCGAATCCTTAGTCTTGCCATATCTAGCTCATGTTTAACTTTCCACAAATGTGTATCACAAATAGGATCATTGCAACGATGCTTTTTAAGAATCTCCGTCGCTTCGTAAACAGCTCCACGAAAGGTTAAGGATTTACCCATTGATAAAGATATTAGAGCACAGCAGCCGCCACGATCAGATTTCGCTAGTCGTTTCCGAAAATATTTAAAATATACATGTTCTAACAACAAAAGTAGGGCAGCCAACAGTATGCCAGCCATTAACAATAGGAAAGCAGACAAAAATTGTTCCAATGCCAAAGGATCCGATGACTTGTGCTCCTGTTTGCCGGGTCTACAGGTGCCAGTCATCCAATATCGTCGTAACCGTTCGAGATCCCCATTTGCACGAAATTCCAAAAGCCTCTTATTAAACATTTGTACATATTTTGAATTACGACTAAAGGCAAGACCGTACCCTGAAAATATTTAAGGATGCTAGTTAAAATAACGCTTGCCAATATTTAGAGATCAATCAATACCAGTCATGGCGTACCAACTGCCAACTGTTAACAAACGACAATCTTCGTCTTGAGCGACCAAGTAATCCAACACTGTGCCGTCGTAAATAAAACAGTCTAAGTTACCACTTAGAACAGACGCGACCCCTTCGGCTACACTATTTTTACTATACCTTAAATATATCGACAATCATCTAAGGAAGTTGGGAATTTAATAAGACTGAGACTTACTCCTTCATGTAGTAATGCATATCCTTAAAGTATTTGTTAATTGTTGAGTCTGTGTGACTAAATGAGATGGTACCAAACTTAAATGAAGGCTTATGTGAATAAGGACGTGTTAAACGGCTGTCATTTAAGCCACTGAACTCGTGAAACTCCTCTCTGAATTGTAAAGTAGTTTTTAGGTAAAATCATCTAATAACTTTAGATAGTTTTCGAAATACCTTACCTTGTTATCATGAAGGCGGCTAAGTTGGCAGTGTATATAGCCAAAAATACTACAGCAAATAAGGCCCATACGTTTGTCATAAAACGCGCTGTGAAACCTCGTGGTGAGTCTACATGCACTGCGGCTTGAAACAATACCGCCCACACAAGCCAGTACGTTCTAAACAGCGAAAACCTATAAGGAATCACAGAACCTGTCTGCAATGACAATTTCATATCAAATCCACTTGGTGATAACCATTCAAATAAAAATATTATAAACGCTGCCGCCTGGATTGCCACAATTCCCACCTGAAACAACAAAAGTAAAAACATTGAGCACACAAATAAAACACCAACAATTTTGATTGCACAGGAAACCCACCAGCATCCAAGAGGCTGCATCGAACGGCTCTAGAAAAGCCGTTGGTGATATAATCCCCGTCCTTTTAGCGACAACTATAGCAATGCCTGTTTCCATAAAAGGTTCGCTAAAGTCCACAACAGCTTCTCGTTCCGTGTTTATCATTAACGCCGTAAGAACCATGTCGGTCTTTCGGTTGACAAGGTCCGCAATAAGGCCATTCCACTTTCCATTTTCTAATGTACCCCATTTTCCATCCTCCACACGAACCAATTCATAAGTGAAACCAAGTTCTTCAGCAAACTTCTCTAGTAGATCGATACAAAATCCACTGCAACATTGATAGAACGATTCATTGCGATGTGCCTGGCCGATATCCACATCTGCGACTATTTCGTGATCAGCAGCCACACGACATAGAACTCCTCTATCCATAAGGCATTTACCACTTACAGGATCCGCCGGAGATAGATTGATGTATGGTGCCTCCTCTAAAAAAGTGATTTTTAGATGGAATTTTTCAGGTACACCTTGAGGCGGAGCATGTGAGTTGCCGGGCCAAGCTATATCGCGAATGTCTAGCTTCTGAGTCTCCCAAGACTTCCATACACCAATCTGCAAAAAAAGTATTGGTCGTTTATTAAAAATTATGGAATTAAAAGGACACTTAATTGATTCTTTTTAGAAAACCTGTATCACGAAAGCTCCTATTTAAAACGCAGTTTATAGCAACAACATGGTCTAGTAATAAGAATCATTTAAAAGATACTCAATGCACCCTCTTGGTATCAAAACGAAATCTGAACATAGCCCTGTGGCGGTTCCGCCAAATCCCACTCTCTACTTACCCGAAAAATCCCCATAACTAGAGCCCAGCTTTCATAAGTTTCTTGTTTCATGTAAATGCTTTACGCAACAAATATATCAAAGGTATTTAGCTAAAAGCCCCTGGAAGAGAATTCTTACCTTCATTCATTTATTCGAATCCAAAATTCCCTATAAGAATTCTGTTCCAAACTTCATTAATCCCAAGCCCAATTCGGCACCTTCGGTTGCCAGGCAAATCTCAATCTTACACACGCATTTTCCCTAGTTGAATTCCTGAAAACAAAACAATTTGGTTTACATACAATGTAACAGCATAATCAGGGAATCTTAACCTTGAGTTGGCTATTCCCAGTCTTACATGTGTACAACAATGTCTTACATACGATTCATTGTCCAACGGCCAAAACTGCGTCGGGCAGCTTGTTTGTTCAGGTGGAATATACCCGACCACGATCCCTCATCTAAACGAATAAACAATCACCAATTTCGTTCTTTGCCACAATCTGTTCTATAATAACTTCTGTTCTCCACTGACTTCTGTTCTCCACTAACTCTCAACTTATTTCTCAACTCTAAACTAACTGAACTCAACTCCAAACTCAAACTCAAACTGACTTTACAATTCAATTTTCTCTCTTCTTATAGAACATTGTGTTCTAATTCACTGTAAATTATAATTTGAACAAAATCAATTTTATCAAAGTATTATTTACTCTACTGTGACTTTTAAATATTGAATAAACTTTGAACGAAAATCAAAGAGCCATGTTTCAAATGAAAAAAGGGGCATGTTATGAAATGTACTGGAACTGACTTGATATAGAATATTGTGGATGTTTATTTATGATATGTATTAAATGAGAATGTTAGATATGTAAGGAGAATGTTTTAAGGATGTGTTAGATAAATAATGAGATTCAGTATTAAACTTAATAGCTATAAGGACAGTAGTATTCTGGAATACTACATCCCACCCTTCTCCGAGAAAGAAAATTATCCTTGAAGAGAATAATTTTCTTGTAACTATAGATTAAGATTAATTAAGGACTTAAGGACGTTCAATTACAATCCCCGATCGCTTATCAGTCTTTTCAAGGCTCCAAAATACCCGGATATCACCGTCTCCTAACATACCCGCCCTAAACCCCCCCCCGCCCCATTGCTTACCAACAACCCTCCTACCCAAGCCTACCGCTCCTCTACCGTCCTCAAACTAGTTTCCTCCCACCGGCTTATCCCCCCCCCCCCCTCACCTTTCCAACCCTTCCCGCGCTTTCAACTTCACCCCTCCTGCTCTCTAAC
Organism: Microdon myrmicae; assembly: GCA_963931805.1. Taxonomy (NCBI): domain Eukaryota; kingdom Metazoa; phylum Arthropoda; class Insecta; order Diptera; family Syrphidae; genus Microdon; species Microdon myrmicae. Next base: position 22,634,010 of record OZ007501.1, on the reverse strand, counting down.
CCCGTCCCCTTACCAGCCCGCACTTATACTGTTCACTCACGCTGACTTACAAATGTCATAAATGACACATTTACATATGCTCAGCCTCCTCCAATCTCCTACGACCCCATTCGCTCAGTATTCTTTTTCTTTCTTTATTTTTGTTTTTTATTTTTCTTTTAATATTCTAGACATTAAGTTAGTCCGTAAACTTATTTATACTGTTTCAATTAAACCAAATAAATGAGGGTTCTGCCCTCACTAAACTATAGTATTTAAGACACACTATGTAGTGGCTTTCATTCATTGCTTTAAATACTACATATTTAGTGAAATTATCTACCAGTGTGAGTACGTAGCGTTTACCCCCTTTCCAGTCACGAAGGGCCCCAGTAGGTGGGCTATGTGCACTGTGTGAAATGGAATGGGAACCCTTTCTGGAGGGTGGAGTTCTCCTTCTGCCATTCCCCCCTTTCGCTCAGCATATGTGCATTCTTCACACAATCTGATGTACATTTTCACAAACCGCCTTATCGTTAGAAATCAGTAGGTATTTTGTATTCGCTGTAGCGTCTTTTTTTTCTTCGAAGTGCCCACAGTCATCATGGCATATTTTAAGGATTTGTCATCTAGTCGCTTTTGGTAGTACGCATTTCTCGTCTTCGCCTATTCGCCGGAAGAGCCGACGTCCCTTGACTGAGTACTCCCATTGTAGTTGTTTGCTCGTTTCTTTCTTCTGGAGCACGTTTATTATGTGGGGCAAATCTGGATCTTGCCATTGCATGCTGTCTATCCAGTCCTCGCCCGAGATATTTATGTTGAGGATCAAAGTTGATGCTTCTTCTAGTGCATGAGGCTTCTCGTCTGGTTGGCGCCTTACCGCATCTACGTACATTGCTTGCTTCCCCGGTTGATGGATTTTTTTAAAATTAATTTTTGTATTTTAAGCCACCACCTGGCTATTCGCTGAATAATCTTAACTTTGTTTTGCGTAGCTACGATGGCTTCGCAAGTAGGTCTGTAGGAGTTCTCTATACTACATGGAGAACCAACCCACTATTTCACCCCTATTTCGACCGCTTTCAGCGCGTCATTTCAACCCCTATTCCCCCGTTCAGCTATTTCACTTGTGAAAGATAGATTCAAAAAAGAAGTCATTAAACTAAGCAGTTAATGCACAATGGCATTCAGTCCTTTCTTGCCATACGGCAACACTAGTGCATTAGCCCAATGAGATTTCCACCGGAAATCTCAATGTCGTATTGGTTAACAACAACCAAGCCGGACCAAATGACGCGGTTGCACCATCGTGCAACTGCTTGAGAAATTACCGAATTCCTTAGCGTGTTTCCCACGGTAATATTTCCCTAGCCTATGTAGCGTCACTTTGACTTCCCCCAGTTAAACTAGTCTCTGGGGATCAATGACCAATGACAGGTGAATAGCACAAACCATTTCCCCCTCCTTCCCATTTTTATCTACCCATAGTTCAATGCACTCTGAGATCACCACAGTCACCGAACTAGGTCAGTCGGCCATTCTCAAATCTGCATTGGTACATGCACACAAAAGCCCACCCACCCCGAGATCATTGCACTTTGCGTTCGGGTTCTCTCATTCTCTTTTGTCTATCAAATTAACCGAAGGGTTTATTCACCTCCATAGGCGGGGAACATGAGAGAGCACAGATGTAAGTATGATCTCGATTGGTTGCTCGTGGTGCACATCCCAAAATTCCAATTTTCATCCCTAATTAGGATCAGTCGTTATTCAATCTTCATCGGTGTCGGTCACGCCACACCGAGTCTCAATTCTACATCAAAGTGTGCACACGCAAGTTAACGCCACTATTGACGTGAGTTATTAAGATAGATAAGACAATGTACCCTCTGTAGCTAATACCACTGTTAACATGAGTCATCATGCTAGATAAGACTTTGTAACTTCTTCAGATAACATAACTCATGTGACTCACTCATGCTATTACCAGAATAAGTATACTGATAAGATTAAACGCATAAGCAGAAAAATTGATATAAATAAAAATGTAAGAACCGAGAGAGGCAAGTAGTTTCTTGATGTTAGTATTATAAGCATCGAAATAAAACGGCCATAGGCTAATGAAAGAGAAGTTTTGTTTTTTTTATTCAAACGAGTAAGAGAAACATTAATTGGCGATCCTACCAGGAGTAAAAGATATTGCTTTTACTTTGAGAGAGCGGACCATAGGACTTGTAACCAGATCACCCAGAAGCTGTCGCAGCAGCCTGAGAAAATTCTTGAGGATCAGGAAGCAGGACGAACTTACCGGAGACTACTTCAATCGCTGTGGAGCGATATTATAAATACCAAAGGTAAACATAGATTAACCCATTTTTCAGGACATCTGCATAGGTACAGACGATCCAAGGATACCCGCTGAGCGAAGGCAGTGGCAAAAAAAGAAAAAAATTTTAAATCAACTAAATATATTCAGTGACAAGTGAATTAAACCAAGTCAATTAAAATTACCCAACTCAGGGAACAGTGCAAATTAGATGATCAAAGGAATTAAAAAGAAACAACGCAATAATCCCATCGAGAGACCATCCCAGGAAACCGACACGGAAGAAGAAGCCCAAAGTACCAAGATGACCACAATCGCAGAACTTTCAGCTCAAATCGCCAAAAAATATTGGAGACGGACAATCGGAACATCCGAGAGTTAGTGATGGCCCAACAAAATCAAGGACTAATCACACAAGCACCTACACAAATGACAGAATTAAAACCTGTCACATTAACATTAAATAATTCTAATAAAATTAATACAAAAATGTTCGAAACAATGCCCACGTTTAACGGAAACCAAACAGAATATCGAGCATGGAGACACATAGCTTGGAACAATATGGAAGGAATTAAATCATTCCAAAATTCGGACGAGTACTTTGTATGCCTGTCTATATTACGATCCAAGATACAAGGCGAAGCAGCAAACCACCTGGTAACACACAATACCATATTTAACTTTTACTCTATAATTAACAGACTGGACTACATATATGCCGACCAACGACCATTATACGTACTTAAAGACCAATTAAAAAATCTAGCACAGGGACGCAGGAACCTATCAGAATTTTTCGATGATGTCAACCAAGCATTAAACCTAGTACTCAGCAAGATCGAAATGAGCGGCGGCCCAGGAGTAAAACCCAGACAAGAAGACGCAATGGAAGAAGGCGTAAGAACCTTCATACAAGGCCTAAAATGCGAATTTACACGAGGTACACTATACACAAATCGCCCCAAAGATTTGGAGACAGACGCACTTGCCAGCACAATTATGCACGATAATGATGCATACCAGCTCGATAGATGGAAAAGGGAATCAAACCAGCCCTGTAGAGGATTTCCCCACCCACCCAGCCCAAAGAATCCTTTCAGGAAGGAAAACCAACAACGAAATAACCAATGGAATCCAAGACATAACCAAGACACAAGGCACTATAAATCCAACTTTCAACCTCAGTACAGAAGACAATCACATAACAACTTTAAACCCCAGAACAACGTACCAGAACCGATGGACGTTGACCAGTCAACCAGATGTCGATTTAAACAAAGACAACCGATAACCAATCAAACCAACAACATAGAGGAAGAATCCATGAAAGCAAATGTAAGTCAAGTATCTATTAAGAAGTCTTTTTTATACTAAGAGGCGGGTTGCCAACTTTAAATTTAAAAAACATAGAAAGTAAGAAAGAATATAACATTTTGATTGATTCGGGAGCAACCTGCAACTTATGTAAACAAAATATAGATTTAAGTTATCCAATCAACATCGACCCTATCAAAATTAACACACTACACGGGCAAAGTACAATAAAAAGCAAAAGAGAAATACACTTATTCGGGATACAACTAAAATTCTACGAATTCGAATTCCTAAAAAATTATGATATGGTATTAGGTCTTGAAGGACTTAGGAAATTAGAGGGACAGTTAGACCTTATTAATATGACGTTAGTTACAAAAAATATTCCAACCCCAAATCAACGAAAAAACGTATTGTATAAAAGAAGATAGGTATTACGAAAAAGAAATCGAGGAACTAATGAGGAAGAATAAAAACATAGATAAAACACTCCCGTATACAACAAAAATTATTGCTACAATCCGAACAAAAGACGACAACCCAGTATGGTCGAAACAATATCCATATAGGATAGCCGATCATGAATTTGCGAATAAAGAAATCGAAGAATTATTGAGAAAAGATATCATTAGACCTTCCCACTCACCATATTGTTCACCAATACACGTAGTCTCAAAAAAAGGATTCGATGAACAGGGTAAACCCAAAAGGCGATTAGTCATAGACTTCCGAAAGTTAAATGATCATACGATCAGCGACCGGTACCCAATGCCGAACATTACCTATACTACGACTATCCAGAATCTCGGTGAAGCAAAATACTTTAGTACAATCGACTTGAAATCAGGGCTTCATCAAATAATGATTAAAGAAGCGGATAAGGAAAAAACAGCATTTGCTGTTAACGGAGCATTGTACGAATTAAAAAATGCACCAGCCATCTTCCAACGCTGTCTTGACGATGTATTACGACCCTTTATTTCTAAATTCGCATATGTATACGTCGATGACATAATAGTATTTTCACAAACAAAGGAGGACCACATTAAACATTTAAACATTATTATTGAAACCTTAACAAAAGCTAATTTAACTATCTCAGCAGAGAAATCGCATTTTTTTAAGGATCATGTGAAATTTTTGGGCTATATCATAGGCCACAAAAAAATAAAAACCGACCCAGAGAAAGTCTTAACAATCGAAAAATACCCCGAACCAAAGACATTAAAAGAGCACCGAGCATTCCTAGGTTTAGCAGGATTTTATCGAAAATTCGTCTACGGCTATGCAGCCATTGCAAAACCACTAACCAATTTACTCAAGACAGAAGAAGTAGTAAATAAAATGAAAAGTAAAAACTACAAAATAGAATTCAATATAGAAGCTAGGGAAAGCTTTAAAAAACTAAAGGAACAACTAATAAACTGCATAGAACTAGCACAACCCGACTATACAAAACCGTTTGAACTTACCACGGATGCATCCAATATAGCTATTGGAGCCGTGTTATCCCAAGGTAAAAAGCCTATAACGTTCGTCTCTAGAAGTCTCACTTCGACCGAACAAAATTATGCAACTAATGAAAAGGAGTTACTAGCAATAATATTTGCACTTCAGAAATTAAGATTATATATACAAGGCGTAGCCGATTTAACGATCTACACAGATCATCAGTCCCTAACATACGCATTATCAGAGAAAAATAATAACAGTAAAATTCAACGCTGGAAAAACATAATAGAAGAATACGGTGCAAAAATTATATACAAGCCAAGAAAAGAAAATATAGTCGCAGACGCATTAAGCAGACAGGTAATAAATAGTTCCTCAGTAGAATCATCAGTACATTCAGAAGATAGCTCACCCGTATACGAAATCAAAACTATTGCAAAACCACTAAACCACTTTAAAAATCAGATAATTTTAAAGATATCAGACAAAACTAATATTGAGATAAAGAATATATTCCAAGGATTTACAAGATGTATAATAGAAATTAAAAGGAAGGAAGAACTACTAGATTTAATAAAAACAGTAATAAAACCAAGAACAGTTACAGCTGACAGCAGACATTAGAAGATAACCTAAACAACATAAAGATTCTACATACACCCAACATGGTAAAAGATATTTTAAATAAAGACGAGCAAATAGGAATTTTACAAGAAATCCATAATAGAGCCCACAGAAATTGGAAAAATAATACGCAGGAAATATTTAAAGATTATTTTTGGCCAGGTATAAGAAAATCATGTAAACAAACCGCAGCAAATTGTGACACATGTCTATTATGCAAATATGAAAGACATCCTAACAAGCAATTATTAAAAGCATCCATAATACCACAAAGGAAAGGTCAGGCTATACAAATGGACATATTCCATATAGAAAAGAAAGAATACATAACTGCAATATTTATATATACGATACATCATTTCCCATTCGCTGAATCCATTCAAACTGATAACGAATCAGTTTTCCTAAGTGCATATTCACATATCCTCTCCCTTAATGGCTAATTTAACCATAATTTCCCTCAACGCAGAGTCCATATCTTCCAATATTCGCAGACAACACCTCCGATTGTTCGTTGAAAAGTTTTCTCCAGATATCCTCCTCCTCTCAGAAACTTGGCTTAAACCAAACTCCCGATTATCTATCCCGAATTATACACTTGTTTCTAATCCACGAACCACTGGACCTCGTGGAGGTACTGGAATTCTAATACACAAGAAATTCCAATTTACCGAAATTAGGTTCATCAATATAAATAATATTGAGTACACGGCAATTAAAATCTTTTGCAAAAGCAACAAAGTGCTTGTATTGTCGTCCGTATACATTCACCCTTCTCGGCAACCAAGCTTCCCTAGTTCCGACATCACTGAGATAATCCAACAGTCTCTACCTGCACCTTTCATAATAGGAGGAGATTGGAATGCTCGGCATACTTCATTTAACGACACTAAGTGCAATAAATACGGTTGCCAACTTCTAGCACTCCTTCAACTCCATCCATATATATCTGTGCGGACTCTCCATTACAGCCAACACGTATTTCCAATACTACTAAATCAACAATAGATTTTTTCCTAAAATCCGTAGACGTCTACTCACCTAACCTCCCTACAGTATCCCTCGAATTTCCTTCCGATCATGGGTCCGTCCACACCACTGTCCAAATCCCAGCCCTCGAACCATGTTACTCATTCAATCCGATCCCGAATTTCTCCAGGACAAACTGGAAAAGAGTCAATAGGGACATTGCTGCCAGTTTCACAGACTATACTTTGCCAGAGACTTCAAATCTACTCCCTGATGAAATTGATCAAGCAGCCTTAAGAATAGAGCAAATACTAAAAAATGCCCTCTTCAGCCACACACCTACATCCATCCCCCATAATCATCTAGGAAAACCTTTACCCAACATCCTTACAAAACTGTTACGCGTAAAAAAACAGCTTAGACGAAAACTACATAGCAGTTACTCCCCTTTTATTAAAAATCAAATCCAACTCTTGACTACCCTAATAAATGGACAACTAAAACAATTTTCCGACCAGGCTTACACGTCTATACTTAAAAATATTGTTTGTTTGTTTGTTTGCAGACGCATTTATTCACAAAGTCTTTTTTATATTTTACAATTTTAGTCTAAATGCTAAACCTATCTTAATAATTTTACTACATAATGTAATTTACTGGCTCTTCACAAGCACTCTAAATTATACAATATTATATGCTTAATTTATGCCTTTCAGCTTACATTTTCTTTTATTTATTCTTAATATAATACACATACATTATAAAAAAAAATAAACTCTTATCTTAGAGGTCTACCTCTTCTTCTTTTCGAAGCATTATGACAAAAAAAAATAGTGTTTTTTTTTTTTTTTTTTTTTTTTTGAGGATGCAAAAATTTTAAAAACAAAACAATAAGTGCTTAAAACAAAAAAGATAAAATAACAGAAGTTAACGGGAAGGAGGGCAAAGGAAAAGGAAGGGAGGAAGCTGCGCCAGAGCTGAATATTATATCTGAGGACGTGAAGTCCTTTCTTCGTTTTGGAGCCACCACCAGTTGGGGTTGGTTCGGTCTTTTATTGATTTATCTCTTTCACTGATCACCATACTGAATCGAAGTCGGTCTGGCCTATTAGAGATATCGCTATTGTGGACAATTCGTTTATCCCTAGCACCACGGAAAGCGTGGTATATAATAGGTATTCCACCCTCATCTTGGATTAGACCTTTTCCGTCCAAGAAGAGGAACGCCTCTGGGGGAATGAACCCGTTCTGGAGGGTACTCTCCAGATACATATCGTTCGGATAATATGCTCCCGCGATAAGATTATTTACACTGCACATTGCCCTTGCAATGTGGCCACGAATAATTTTTATAATGAAGTTGTCTATCCTAGTTAATCCTGATTTATCATACAGGGTTTTATTAGGGTAAAATTTCTGGTATCGTGACTCTGGTGTTCTATTAAGTCCGAGGCAGGAACGCAAACACTGTCTCTCGAACACGCGAATCTTTTCCATGTGGAATGGGGATATATTGTACCATATTGGACAGCCATAGACCAACACTGGTCGGATGAATGCCGAATATGAAATTATTTTAACTTTTGGATTGAGAATGCTGCTTCGGAATAGACTTTTTGTGGCAACAAATACGTTTCTTGCTGCAGAGAGAGTGACTGCTATATGCTTGTCAAAGTATAAATACTGATCAAGCCAAATACCGAGATATCTGACTACAGTTTTCACTTGTAGTGGGAGATTATTATTCCCTACGATAGAGAAGTTTTTCCAATTGTACTTTGTATCCTGAGAGGCCCTGGAGAGAGGTGTTCTGAAAAGGATAGTCTCGGTTTTGTGGAAATTAATTTTTAGTTTCCAGTCATTACAAAAACGTTTTATTTTATTGAAGTCGTCCTGGAGAAGTCTATTGATGACATCTATTTTCTCTCCTGTTCTGTATACCACAATGTCGTCTGCGTATGCAATGGCATTGTTAAGCGTACCCACTAGATCACTGGTGTAAATATTGAACAGAATGGGAGAATTCACCGCCCCTTGTTGTAAACCGTTTGTAATTTTGAAGGTCTTGCTTGAGAATATATCTCCGCATTTTACCACAAATTGCTTGTCCGTTATCATTTCGTAAATGTTGTACAATAGATAATGAGGCATTCTCAGGTTTTCTAACTTATGAAGAAGTCCTTCTAACCGCACGGTGTCGAAAGCCTTTTCAAAGTCAACTAAGCAGGCACCTGTGCATTGGCGCTTTGTCTTGTTCCATTGTATGTCGGAAACAAGCTTTGACGCGGCATGCACCGTACTATGTCCCGCTTTAAAGCCAAACTGGTTGTTGGGGATGATTTCATTTTCATCACACCAGTTCATCAGTGCTTTGTTTATGATCTTCTCGTAAACCTTGCTGATATTTGGCAGCAAGCTAATCGCACGAAGGTTGGTTGGATTGGTCCTGTCTTTACCCTTTTTAGGGATGGGGTGGACTATTGCAGTTTTCCAGTGGGTTGGATAGTATGCCTTATTTAAGGCGTTGTTGAATAGCGCAGTGTAGATTTTTACTGCTTCAGGAGGCAAATGTTTTAAAACTACATTTGGGATGCTATCTATCCCAGAAGACTTTTTGCTTTTGATTGACTTAAGGATGTTGGTAAGTTCATCCTTACTCACAAACATATTCATATTCTGATTACTCCTGGGGGAGTCCGCTCTGTTATTTTCACTGAATGTGGTAAAACTACGGTTTTGGTTCCTCCAGATACTAAGTTGATTTCTCAGTGAGCTGTAGGTCTGGAATGCGTTGTTTTCGAGGATCGTATTGGAGTGAGTGGATTCGTTCACTCTGTATACTGCTTCGAAACATGCACCAATTGAGTTCACTTTGTCTTGCGGGTCTTCGACTAATATTACTTCTTCGTTGGAGTTGATATGCTCCAGATTGAGTCCTGAGTTCAGCATTGCTTGACAATTCTCAGAAGTCCGTGGGACCCGCAAATATGGAATGTCATTGTGATCTTTCTTTCGAAAAGTTTTATTGATTTGTGAGAACATATTCGATCCACTAGCTTGAATGGCTTGTATTTTGTTCTTCCACTCTTCATTTATTCTTGAACGGTAATTGTCACGGATCAATTTTTGGAGATTTTTGATTAGGGACTTAAGTGTTCTTATTTCCTGACTATTTGGGTCGCTGAACTGTCTATAAAGTCTTTTCAGCTTTGAGAGCATAATGCTCTTTTGCTTATACAAAGCGTCAATTGCTGATGTCCTGTACTTATTAGTATAACCGTCGGTATGGGGAACTTTAGGTATGGAACGATTCATTGCATTGGTAATAATATCGTCCAATGTTGTTAAGTAATGATCGATTTCGTCGTTATGGAGGTTTCTAATAGTCGGTGGGTCTATGGCACTGTTACGAAGTTCTTTTTTTATTAATCGATCAAAGCGTGACCAGTGAGCTTTTCGAAAATTGAAAGAGTGGATCTGGTCGAACTGCTCTAGTGAATATTGTTCATTTGGGACTTCAATTATGACTCCAAATCCGTAGTGATCGCTATCGTAATCGATTGTGCGAAGACAGTTTCGCGTAGTTAGATCTGTGCCTGGCAAGTTTATTCGATCGTCTATCATAAGTAAATCCAGAAATGAATTTCCTTTAGGATAAGACGGTGTACTTGTGGCGTACAGTTCTAATCTGCGCTCGATAGCATTCATTTGCCACCAATCATATAAAGCATTCCCTCTTGTGTTCGTGGTTAAGTTACCCCAAGCACTATGCTTGGCGTTGAAATCACCCGCTATTAGGAAATAGTTGTTTTCCGAATCTAATTTCAGGTGTCGAAATAGCATATCAATTTCATTGATAAATTGCTTACACTGGGTAGCTTGAGGGGCATAAATGGAGACCACATACAGGTGCTTTTGACTTCTCAACGGAATATCTATTATGCAGGCTTCCAGCACCTGAAATTTGTGTACTTCTGTACTATAAATTACCTTATGATAAAGACCTTTTTTAATTAAAACTGCAACCCCACCCCCTTGAGTAGAATGTGGCCTGTCACGTCTGATTATCTTATAGTTTTTATAGACAATTTTGTGCCTTTGGTTTAGCTTAGTTTCACTAGCCAAAAGTACATCAGGGGATTCGACTTCAAGCATGTTGCCTAGATTATCTCTTCTGTCTATGTGTATTAGTGAATTTACGTTCACCGAAATAATTTTTAGTTTTAGTTCAGTTAGAGGGTTGAAGATTTGGATAGAAGGAGTTATTTGAAAACACAGCCGAACAGAGCATATCTATTCGGGCCATTTGTTCCGTCAGTATTTTTTGAAAATTAGCAAATTGTGTTTGCATGGCCGATATCATATTTAATATCTCAGGTTGCGCATCTACTGCCGGTATTTGCCCATTGGTATGTGAGGATTCCACGGGGACTCGTTGCATAGAATTGCCCGTGATTTGTGCATATGATACACGCGGGGCAACGAAATTATTATAAGAACGAGTTTTAATTTTTTTCTCTTCTGCCACTTGCTTTTGTTTTGATTCCCACTTTAACTTCATATGTTGAAATTTGGGACAGCCTCTAAAATTTGCCGTGTGTCCTGTATTTTTACATAGGACACATGACAGTGTTTCCCTATCCGGAAGCTGTTCCTTTCCCAGCGGACATTCACCCATGTTATGGTCGGCGAGGCATTTTACGCATCTGAATTTCATATTGCAGTTTGATGCAACGTGTCCAAGTCTTTGACAGCGCATACATTGCAGTACGCGCTCAGATTTTCTAATTTTTTCCCAACTTATAATTTGGTGGCTTAGACATTTTATATGTCTAAGCGCATCAACTTTACTATTAGGACTTAGAGATACAATGTAGAAAGGCAATTTGCGGTTGCACTTTCTAGAATTCGCAGTTGAAAACGGTTTCACACCTGTAAATTTTAAACTAGCTGTTTCAACCGTTTTTAATTCCTCGAGTATCTCCTCTGGGGAGAACGAAGGATCAACTCCTTTTAAGAGTATGGAAATTGATTTTTCTGATTTTGGGGTGTACGTGTAGTACTCGGTTTTTGCCCTTCCCAAAGCAGACTTTACTTTATTGTAACCTTCTAGATCTTCGCACAAAATTTTAGTTTTTTCAGCACTAATTCTTTTTGTTTTAAAATCTTTACAAGTCAACTCACCCAACTTCATTAAATCTTTCGCTTCTATGTAACTGATGACAATTGGAGGTATTTTTTCCTTTTTTGGTTGCTGTTGTTGCTCGTCCTTGGCTGTCTTTGTCTGCTGCAGTTGTTTGTGATGCTGGTGTTGAGCGTCCATTGTTTCGCTTATTTGTAGCGAATGTTGATGCTGCCGCTGGTGATTTGTTTTTTGCTGTCTTTTTGCTTCGGTTTCATTCCGTCTTTTGTTTCGCTCTTCCAGGGCTGCTCGTACTTGTTTGGAAAGTTCTTCTCGTTTTTTGATGAGATCAGCAATTAAGCTGTTTAGGTCATCGTCTCCTTCGGGAATGTTTGACTCTAGTATCTCCAATTCCTTAAATTTGTTCCCTGCTCCTGAGTAACAAGTATCCTTGGCATGTATATTTTCTTCTGTGACGGTTTTTTTCGTCACATTTGATTTTTGTGTTTCCATTGACAGGTTTGAGCGGACTTTATTTGCCACTGGGCTGTCATCTATAATTGACACTTCGTTTTTCCTTTTCGTAATTTTTTTGACTGTTTTTGAATTAGCGACTACACAGGAGTGTGCCATTTTTAATTCGTCGCTCTTCGTCTTGCCCATTTGGGTTTCGAAACACACACACACGCGTTTTTTTTTTTTTTTTTTTTTTTTCTCTTTTTTCGCCGTGCAACGCCGGTCGAACTGCGAAAAACACAGTTTATTCACGAATTCACGCACACACGCACTCGATATTCTTTGTTTTAAAACTGCTCACCGTCTTACGATGTTTGTTGCTTGACGAACGACGAGCGACTGACTTAAAAATATTAAACCCAATCGTGATTTATTCAAAAATATCAACAGACTAACGGGTCGAAAATACAAACCTCGAATCGATTATATTATCAACCCTACTAACAATCACCCAGTCCAATCAGATATTGACATAGCAAACTGTCTAGCTAATCACTTTTATCAAATCCATCAACAAAACGACTCCCTCTCAGTCTCCAATTTTCAAGATACTGTAAACGACTACATCTCGCGCACAATGATCCCATCCTTCACCCCTTTCATCGCTGAATTCAACGAAACAAACAAAGCGTCTCATCCTCTGGATAATGCGACCTTCCTAACAGCAGACGAATTATCTGAATTTATAACATCACGCAATAACAAGAAGTCGACAGGCTTAGATGGAATTCCAAACCTTCCTTACAAAAGACTTCTCCCGTCAAATCTAGTCCCTATTCTCGTTCTTCTCAACCATATAATAAACGGATCACATTTCCCAGATAACTGGAAAACAACGTTTATAGTCCCTATCAGTAAGTCCAGTCCTTCCAACAACCCCAGCAACTATCGTCCGATTTCGTTATTAAACACATTAAGCAAGATATTGGAATGCAAGATATATCGAAATCTCCTTTCATTTGCTAATGACAACGCTATTATCCCAAATTCCCAGTTTTGCTTTCGCTCACAACACTCCACCTGTCATGCTCTGTTAAAACTAACGCACGATGTCACAACTAATCTTCAAAACCAAAGCCCGACGGTCTGTATCTCTCTCGACATATCTAAAGCATTCGACTGTGTTTGGATCTCAGGACTGCTTTACAAGCTGCACTACATATTTGGATTAAACACCCATACTACCAAACTTCTTACTTCCTACCTCTCTGGTAGAAAGTTCATGGTCAAAATAAATTCTTCTATCTCCCAATCGTATAATATAACCGCAGGGGTTCCGCAGGGTTCAATTCTTGGACCACTATTATACCTCCTTTATACTTCCGACATACCGCAGCCTCAATTACCCAATACCGTAATGTTGAATTACGCCGATGACACCATAGTCTACTCCAGCAGCAAGTTTGTAAAAGAGGCAAGAAACCGCATTAATAACTTCCTCCCAAATCTATCAACATACTTCAATAAATGGAAAATTCGCCTAAATCCTGATAAAACCCAACTTATAGTGTTTAAGGGTAAAAATGAGCACTGCACAAACAACACAAGGCGCACCCACAACAAAATTAGACTCAAACTAAATAACACCCAGATAAAACCTTCTAAAACTTTAAAATATCTGGGAATAACCTTTTCCAATGACCTTTCATTCTCCACCCACATTAAAGATACTTTACGTAAAGCCACAATACAACTGAATCTCTGTAGAAGAGTGATGTGGAAACCTAACAGTCTCTCTCACAAAGTCAAACTGCTCATCTATAAAAAAATAATCAGACCTACACTGACATATGCGTGTCCACTGTGGTATCATATAACACCAGCCCAAATGGAGAAGCTACGCAATTTCGAAAGGAAATGCTTCAGGCTGGTCACTGGCCTCAACCGACAACCCAACTCTTACAAGTATTACAATAACAGCTTGCTATACAATGCCCCTAATATTGACCGTCTGATAGACGCTTCCTAGAGCTGTCTATCAAATTTATTGAAAACCTCCCAAATAATCCCAACCCCATAATAACTACACTACTACCAACTCCTCTAGATAACAGGGCTCACTATCTGAATTGTCTCCATACTAGAAGTCTCTTCACCTCTGGAAGATTGGTTAATGACTCCAACGAGGTAGTGTACCATAACACCGAGCTGGCACCCAATCAGTTCAAATACTGTAACATACAACCATTCTCCAACATTCTGCGTTTTAACGAACAACTGGAAAGTGTTACCGCACCTGAGGCCACTAACTGACCATATCCCACGCCAACCTACTTCCTTAACCATCAATCCCTATATTCCCCAATTCACATTACATATTTAACTTATAAAATAAATTAGGTTAAGCTAGAATAAGTTAGAGTTAAGTTAAGTATTAGATTAGATTAAATTAAAAAATAAAAATCCTGGTTTTCTGACCTTTTCCAGGAAAACTATTAATATCAAAACCTATAATACTCGAATAGTTATTCACACATTCAGTTATGTTTGAAAAATGTGTAATGTATGCATGTAAACAGTTGTATCACTAGAATTATAAGTTAGCTGTAGTACTTAATGTAAACATTGATTATTGGTCAAATAAATACAGTATGTTAAAAAAAAAAAAATAAGTGCATATTCGGAGAATATGTTCTCAAGAAAGGGGGTGACGCATAAGCGAACACCAGTCAACCATTCGATAACTAATTCGAACGTGGAGCGAGTCCATTCCACAATCCTAGAAATTAGTCGTAATTGAAGTCTATAAACAGATGATATAGTGGAATCTTAAATTCCAGACATTTTTCCATCGCCTGCCTAAGGTTGAATATCTGATCAATTGCTGATTTGCCTGGGATGAAGCCACACTGATATTGACGAATGATGGCTTTAGCGTATGGGGATACCCGGTCTTGTAGGATGGTGAGAGTATCTTATAGGCGGTACTCAGCAATGTTATACCCCTATAGTTGCTGCACAGTGTGATATCTCCTTTCTTATGTATGGGGCAAATTATACCACGACGCCAATCTTCCGGCATCCCACCTTGCTCCCATGCGTACACCACGATCTCATGAATAGCGTGATGTAACGCTGTCCCTCCTTGTTCGATCAGCTCAGCTTGTATGCTATCAGCTCCAGGGGCTTTATTTGATTTTAGCTGTCTAATGGCTTTTAATGTTTCCTCAATGCTTGATGGCGGCAGCATTTGGTCTTGGTCTTGCATTGGTGGAGCCTCCAATTCTTCTGTGAGCTGGCCATTTAGCAATTCATTGAAGTGCACTTCCCATCGCTCCAGAATGCCGTCAGGATCGGTGATCAGATTACCCTCTTTATCCTTGCAGTAAGTTCAGCGTGGTGTGTACCGCGTCATACTGCGGATTATTTTGTAGAACTTCCGCGCCTGGTGCGGACCTCGCTCTCTACTTTTCTCTATTTCACAAACAAGGCTTTTTTCCCAGGCACTTTTCTTTTGTCTGTGAAGTCTTTTTTCAGATCTTCTGAGCTCTTTGTATTTCTCTTCGCGTACCCGCGTCCTATGAGACTGCTGCATTGCCCGGTATGCAGCATTCTTACGTTCAGTCGCTAGTTTGCACTCATCATCAAACCAGTCGTTCCGATCTCTACGACTACTGCCTAAGATGGAGTTGACAGTACTAATGACAGTATTCTTAAGGCGTGTCCATTTCTCTTCTACGCCCGGCATTCTAGCCCCAGGACTTACTCTCCCTCCGTCGAGCTCTTCGAGGGCGAGTCTTAACGTATGACCAAAGGTGTTGCTGGTGTTCTCATTGCGTAAGGCAGCCGTGTTGATTCGAACCTGATCCGCGGATGCAATACGTCTCCGTAAGGCAATCCGCGCTCGGAAAACTGTACCAACAAGATAGTGATCCGAGTCGACGTTGGCACCTCGGTACGTTCGTACCGTCATCAGGCTCGAAGAGTGGCGGCGATCTATCAGCACGTGGTCAATTTGGTTGCGAGTGGCTCCATCAGGTGATACCCAGGTGGCTTTGTGGATATCTTTACGCGAAAACCTGGTACTCGCAACGACCAAGTTTTTCGATGCTGCCAATTCGATGACTCGTAGTCCATTGTCATTAGTGTTCTCATGCTCCCGACCTATTTTCGCATTCAAATCATCAAGAATGATTTTCACATCGTATCTTGGGCAGGCATTGAGGGCCCGTTCGACGTTCTCATAGTATTCTTCTTTTTCGTCGTCAGGGGACTCCTCTGTAGGTCCGTGAACGTTTATGAGGCTTATGTTCTTAAATTTGCCTCGCACGCGAAGAGTACATAGCCTTTCATTTATTGCATTAAAGCCGATGATGGCAGGCTTCAGTTTTTGGCTGACTAGAAAGCCTACCCCGAGCAGAATAAGTATACTTATAAGATTAAACGCATAAGCAGTAAAATTGATATAAATAGAAATGTAAGAACCGAGAGAGGCAAGTAGTTTCTTGATGTTAGTATTATAAGCATCGAAATAAAACGGCCATAGGCTAATGAAAGAGAAGTTTTTTTTTTTTTATTCAAACGAGTAAAAGAAACATTAATTCGCACAAGCAGTCGGATGGTAACCACTGCCGTACACACACGTGTTTTACAGTCGAGTCTCAACCTTAGTACTGTCGAGTTAGTTAAACTACAAGAAAAGTTATTAAAATTTCATTTTCAAAAGTTGAATATTTTCTCTTCGCGAATACAACGGATTTACCGCCCCAATCCAACCCTTATTCCCTTGTGAACCTTCTGCTCATCTCCATAGATAGTGCCTATTAATTAATCAACTAGTATCGTCGTGTATATACTAACGTTAACAATAAGAATATTTTGACCTTTGTGTTTTAAATAATAAACATCCACGTCCATTTGGAGAATTGTAAAAATAATCAGATTCAAAAATAACAAATAATAAAAAGAACATTAGACAACCAAACCACCACAGTGCGTTTATATTTTCCCTGGATTTTTGTGAACTATTTCGTCAAAACATCGTTGGGGATTTAAGTGAATCCGTGTGGTGCCAGACACGCCAACTTATACCCCCACAGGTCTGCTCTGTATCTTTATAAGGTTTCCATCACAGCCGATACCTCTAGTTCGTAGCTGTGATATTTACTCACATTTTCCGCTACTTTGCATTACATTGTGAATATAACCTTCCAAATATGTTTTCCTCTGGCTTGGTTTGATCCGGTACCGGCTGCAGGTTGTTGTCCTCCTTGGACCGCTATATACCTCGCTCGCAGTATTTCGCAAGCCCCTGCGCTGACAACGTCTGTGTGTACTTCATGACCACACTTGACTTCGAAGACCGCTAATACTGAAGGGTTGGCAATTGCATCCTCCAGGGCCTTAAACGCCCTTTCCTGTCGATCTGCCAATTCAAACTGCCTTTCGTCCTTTAACAAGTCGGTTAGCGCTGCTGCTATCATAGCATACCTCTCTACAAATTTCCTGAAAAATCCTTTTAGACCCATGAATTGCCTCACTCAGCCTACATCTTTTGGTATCGGGAACTCTCTTATGGCGACTGTTTTCCTCTGGCTTGGTTTGATCCAATCTGCAGTGATGTAGCGCCCTAGGAACTTTAGGTTGGTTTTCAGAAAGGCGCACTTCTTCATGTTGATGGTTAGTCCAGACTGCTTTGGGACCTTGAGGAATCGTTCTAACTTCTGCAAGCTTTCGTTGACTGTTTTTCTCGGAATGGTTATATCGTCAAGATAGACCGTGGTATACCCTCTCGGCAAGTGGGCTTTGACTTAAATTTAAAAGTAGGTGAGAACGTATCGAAAAAAAGGCATCCTCGTAAACTGGAACAAACAATCTTCAGCTGCAAAGGCGGTGTATTTATTCTCCTCGATGATCTATGGTGGGTACCGCTTATAGCGAACGTACCAGGCGAAGTCTCTGATTGCTTTCAATCCGGCGAAAGCCAGGACGATCGTTTTCCCTGTTCAGTCCAAGTTAACATGCAGTCTCCACGTAACACCCCTGGATAGCTACCCCTGAAGTAGTAAACCAGTGCATGCAGCGACATTAAGAGAAAGGTTGGCACAAGGCTAATAACCTTGCCCGTAAAAACAAATTATAATGGAAAATTTAACAAGCCTCGGATATGGACCGGATACACGACGACGACCACGGAAACGAAAATAGGTAAATGATTTAAGACTTTTCTCATGGAACGTCCCCTCACTATACAGAGCTCGAGCTGCACAGTAGCTAGCCGATGCCCTGTCCGAATATAATGCTGATATAACAGCATTGCAAGAAATAAGATGGACGGGGAGTGGTGTTATTCAAAGAAACGAGTATGACATTTATTACAGCTGTCATGCAAACACCATGTGTTCGGGGAAGGCTTTCTAGTCAGCCAAAAACTGAAACTTGACATTATCGGCTTTTGTGCAATAAACGAAAGGCACCCTTTGCGTGCGAGGCAAGTTTAAGAACATAAGCCTCATAAACGTCTACGGACCTACAGAGGAGTCCCCCGACGACGAAAGAGAAGAATACTACGAGAACGTCGAACGGGCCATCAATGCCTGCCCAAGATATGATGTGAAAATCGTTCTTGGTGATTTGAATGCGAAAATAGGTGGGGAGCCGGTTTTCGGGCACTACACAGGTTCCCATAGTTTGCATGAGAACACTAGTGACAATGGACTACGAGTCATCGAACTGGCAGCATAAAAAAAGGTCGTTGCGAATATCGGGTTTCCGCGTAAAGATATCCACAAAATCACCTGGGTATCACCTGATGGAGCCACTCGCAACGAAATTGACCACGTGTTGATAGATCGTCGCCACTCCTCGAGCCTCATGACAGTACGAATGTACCGAGGTGCCAGTGACTCGGATCATTATCTTGTTGGTACAGTTTTCCGAGCGCGGGTTACGTTACGGAGACGTATTGCATCCGCGGATCAGATTCGGATCAAAACGGCTGCCTTACGCAATAAGAACACCAGTAACACCTTTGGTCATGCGCTAAGACTCGACCTCAAAGAGCTGTAAGTAAGTAGTAAGGAGAGTAAGTCCTGACGCCAATATGCCGGGCGTAGAAGAGAAATTGACATGCCTTAAGAATATTGTCATTAGTACTGCCAATTTCATCTTAGGCAGTAATCGTAGAGAGCGGAGGAACTGGTTTGATGATGAGTGCAAACTAGCGACTGAACGTAAGAATGCTGCATATCGAGCATTGTAGCAGACTCATAGGACACGGGTACGCGAGGAGAAATACAAAGAGCTCAGAAGATCTGAAAAAAGACTCCACAGACAAAAGAAAAGTGCCAGGGAAAATATCTAGTTTGTGAAATAATGAAAAGTAGAGAGCCAGGTCCGCACCAGGGGCGGAATTTCTACCAAAATATCCGCAGTATGACGTGGTACACACCACGCTGCACTTACTGCAAGGATAATGAGAGTAATCTGATCACCGATTCTGAAGGCATTCTGGAGCGACGGGAAGTGCACTTCAATGAATTGCTAAATGGTCAGCTCTCAGAAGAATTGGAGGCTCTACCAATGCAAGATCAAGACCAAATGTTGCCGTCACCAAGCATTGAGGAAACATTAAAAGCCATAAGTCAACTCAAATCAAATAAAGTCCCGGAGCTGATGACATGCCAGCTGAGCTGATCAAACAAGGAGGGACAGGGTTACATCACGCAATTCATGAGATCGCAGCGCGCATATGGGAGCAAGAGGTGATGCCGGAAGATTGGCGTCGTGGTATAATTTGCCGGATACATAAGAAAGGAGATATCACACTGTGCAGCAGGTATAGAGGTATAACATTGCTGAGTACCGCCTATAAAGTACTCTCAACTATTCTACAAGATCGGATAGCCACATACGCTAAAGTCATCATTGGTCAATATCAGTGTGGCTTCATCCCAGGCAAATCAGCAATTGATCAGATATTCACCCTTAGGCAGGCGGTGGAAAAATGTCAGAAATTTAAGATCCTATTATATCACCTAGTTATAGACTTTAAGGCCGCCTACGACAGCATAGCCAGTAAAAATAGCGGGATTGCTATCCATACCAATAAACATCTTTAATCGACCCAGACAAGGGGATGGTTTGGCCTGCCTCCTCTTCAACCCGGCGTTGGAAAAGCAATCCGTGACTCTGGTGTTACAACTAGAGGGACTATTATCACCAAGTCCAGCCAGATACTCGCTTACGCAGATAACGGCGGTACAGGACTCCTTCACCCAGATTGAGCAGGCGGCACAAAACTGGGAGTGCACATTAATGAGGGGACAACTAAGTACATGGTGGCAACTTCGGTGAAGAGAAGACCTAACGTTGGTCAAACTATCAGGGTAGTGGAGCACGAATTTGAAAAGTACAATCCTTTAACTACCTTGGGTCAATAGTATCACCCGATAACAATATGGAAGAAGAAATACGCGAACGGCTGATTAAATCCAACAAAGCCTACTACGGTCTATTAAGGCGCTTTAAATCCCGAAATTTATCCAGAACATCTAAGCTACTACTGCACAAGACTATAGTCTTACCAGTACTCATGTATGGATTCGTGACCTGGGTGCTCCATAAAAAGTACTCTGAACGCTTAGCCGCGTTCGAGAGGAAGGTCTTAAGGAGAATTGTTGGTCCCGTATGTGAGGGAGGGCGATTCCGGAGACGCTACAACCATGAGTTGTACGCGATCTACCTTGAAGCAAATTTTGTAAGAAAAATCAAGCTCGGTAGACTCCGGTGGGCTGGATATCTAGCTCGAATGAGCGAAGAAGAGCCTTTGTCGGATTTGCTGAGTCGAATGTCGATGGTGTTCCGGCGAACACCGTTCAAAAAAAGAAAAACGCGTCTGGAGCAGACACTGTAACAAATAAAACACGGCAAAATTTTGTTTTTATTTTATTGTTATTAAATTTTGTTTTTATTAAATACAATAATTAATACGGGTTTCCAAAACACTTAAACGTTCGTGGCGATTCTATAAGAACTGGTGAGTGTGCATTTGGCTTTTCTTATATCCTGCTTTGTGTATTGTGTGCGACGTAAACTACTCGATTGCAAACGAAGTGTCAAACTCAACGGACATTTTTAATATACTTAATTTTGCTTATTGTTCATTGTTATCTACTGTTAAAAAATGTTTTAACTAATATCGCACTTAATTAATTCACAGGACACTTTTCAACTCCCTTGTTGGGATTCTCTATATCGACTATCAGCTTGGCGTGGACTAAACTCCCCGTTCGGGTCCACTATATCGACTTACGTTAATTCGCGTACTTTTTGTTTTGCCGCGTTTTGCAGGTGAACCTTCTCGTTGAGGTTTCTCTGGTGGGCTCCCAAAGTCGACTGTGGTAACTTCTCAGGGGATGATTCCGTTCACCCCATAGTTTTCTTTTCCCTTTCGCTGGTGGTAACTTTCTCTCAATCGAGAATCCCTCCACCAGGGACGATCGTGCTCACACATACAGACGCGGAGGTTATTGCCTGGTTGCTGTGGTTCATTCTGTGATCGTTAGAATTTCACACTTCTGATGCATCGGTAATGCACACAATCGAATGTGTGATTTACATTAGGCGATCGTGGGATAATGTTTACTTTGCCCTATGGGAACAGCATTTTCGTTTATTGCTGTTGCTCTGAATTGGCCTTTGTTTAGGCGAAATACATTGCGGCAGGGACAAAGGTTTTGTCGACGGATTGGTTTTCTGGCAATTTGCTTATCGCCGGAAATGTGATGTTTGTCGACATCTGGCGCAGCTCAGCCAACCGTTTGTGTATATCCAGTTAATGGATCGACACACAATTTCTGTGCCGTGCAGGCGTAGAAAAATTATTCGGGACTTGTGGCCCACGTATCTCTGGATACGTGGGGTTGTTGACTCCAAGATGAATGTTACCTTTTATTTCAGTTGTAAAGGAGGACTTTTGAGTTTGGATATAGGTGAGTATGTTCCGACATCTCGACCTATAGTGGGTTGTGTAGTTCGTAAATGATGGGGTGGTATATCACCGGTCGACAGGTCGTTGGGACCTCGCCCACTAGTCGGCCTTTAGCCACCTCTTACGACAAGCCGGCCTAGCCATGAGTATATTCTAACGCCCTACTCACAGGGCATATGATATTGCTATGTTGGATATGTCTTGATTTTTCGACTTGTATTTCGGTGTTGTTGTTCTTCAATATGAGTTGTGTGTATATCTGTTAGAAACGCCACAAATATATTGTTACTATTTCTGTTCTTCTCTACGTTTCGTATTCTTGTTCTTCCAGTCGCAGCGAGCTTTGCAATTAAAGGTTACCTCAAGATCCTTTTTGTAAAAAAATATAAAACAATCCATAGAAAATTATGAGAAGCATAAGCTCCTTAAGTGGTTATGGTATATACCGGATTTCGGTAAATAAAATACCCGTTCGTCAGTGTTTTCATGTAAAGTGGGCACAGTACACTTCGTTTGTTCTATTAGATGGCACGCGCTACAATTTGAATAGACCTTCTCTTCGATTATAATTTTAATTAACCTGGTATCTTTTTACTATGAACTCCATTTTCTCACACACTATTTAATTTGTATTCTTTGCAATATTTTTTTGGGATCATTCTTACACGACTCAAAAAGGACACAATCTCTATAGAATTCATCTGGTTGCATTATATGAAAGGAGGGGGACATTTTTTTGGACCAAATTGGACATTAGGTGAGGTGTCAAAAGTTTTCAGCGATTTTAATTCCTATTTGGAATTCCTAATTTCATATTCTCAAGTGAATAAGTCCGCTCTCTTCTCATGGAGTGTCTGCGATTATGAATTCAGCTCATTAACCAACAGATTCGGCATCTGAGCGTACTTTCCGCCCTCTTACTATTCAGCGTTTTTTTTTTTATTGTTTCCCTTTGCTGTCATTCCTATCAATCATACCGTGTTACATAAAAGTTTGCTTTTAATGGTTCTTAGGGACGTTGTCAGAAATTTAATTATCATTACTTTTAAGTGACTATTCTGTTATTCTCTAAAATTGCTAATATATTGACGATCACAATTTTTGAGGAGATATATTTACCTGACATACATTTTGGAGATACAATCACTTGTGAGTTATTCATGTTGAAGAACATAACAAATGTTATTGTCTAATTTAATCACCCGCAGGCCTTGATTGAATTCCTGCTTTTGAAATTTTTGTCTTTGTATAATATTTGTATTGTGTTAGATCGGCCTGTGTTAAAATGTCACTTTTAGGCAACAGAAAAAAAATGCAGTGTTTGATTACCAAATTTTTTGTCTTGTTTTAAGGAGTTTCGTGGTACATGTTCGACAAGTGGACATTTTTTAACCTAACTGGAGTAAACAATAAACCTTAGTATATTCTGCCGACAACGTTTCCTTAATTTTATTTTTAAATAATTAGAATTAAAAATGTCACAGATTGCTTCATAGTTCGATGTGTATTTTTCTACTAGTTAAGTCAATTTGTACTCAAAAAACAAAAAATGACACGAGTTCAATTGTGATCCCCCAAAACATGTTGTTTATAGCTAATAGAATATACCAATTTTCGAAGGATTTTAAGGGGTTACATCTATCGAGCATTTTTTTCCATTTTTTTTTAGCTCAAATTCCGTAAAACATCCCAAAAATAATACCAAAAGGAATTTAATTTGGGAATTTTTTTTTTTATTTTTTTAAAACTGATTTCCGCAATAACTTCAAAGGCTCCGGAGCATTCGAAAAAGTTGCTTCGCTTTTCGCCGGATTTTGGAGTATCATAATCCGGTCAATAATTTTTATTCAATGCAAGTGAGGGTGAAGAACAACAGAGCCCTCTTTGGGAATAAAGCAACTCTATGTTATTTCCCGTCGAGTGATATATATATATATATATATATATATATATATATATATATATATATATATATATATATATATATATATATATATATATATATATATATATATACCATAATCATGAATATTGAAATTTCAACTAGTCGTCCGTAGTAAAAACGTATATAGTCCTCAAATGTGGGCAAAAACGTTTCAATCATCATCATCGGCTCTACAACCGGGATCCGGTCCTGTGCTTATTAAGCAAGTCCCGAGGCTTATTAAATTTTCCATAATAGTTTGTTCTTCCGGGCAAGGTGATTAACCTTGCGCCAAAAAACGTTTACATATGTACTAATAATAAGAGACCCTTTCTCAACATTGTCATATATTTTAAATCTTAAATCTTAAATAAATAAAAATCTGCAATGATCATAATAGTTTGGCGAAGAAGAAATCCATCATTCATCGATGTGTTTGTAGAAAAAGTGGCATCCTGCATTAAAAAAACTCATTGACAATGTTTTGAATGCTATATTCATTTTCATTTCATTTCTGCAATATTTTTTATTTCCATTTTATATTCTTAGATTCTAAATTATAGGCTAGACAAAAAATGCTTAAATTCTAGCTTGATTATCTTATATTATAACTAACTGGCCCTACGCAGATACTCTAAGATAAACATTATATGATTATTGTGCAGTTCGCCTTTCGGAGACAGAATCTTGTTTGTGGCTTTAGTTATTATTACACAGGTCTTTATTTGACATTCAACGACCAGAACTGTCGGTGCTGTTTAATATTATCGTCCCGGTCTCTTTGGGAGATAGCCCTACTGAAGCGCAAGAGCTCTTCTTCGGTGCGCGTGACTTCCCGATTGTAGCACAATCGGCCGTCTATGGATGATCTACTCAAAAGATAAATCAGCGGAATTCCGGATCCATCCTGTATAAGTCGATTCATGTCCAAATCCAGGAACGCCTCTGGTGGAACAAAGCCGTTGCGGCACACGCTCTCAAAGTACAGAGTGTTTGGATAATAAGCCCCGAAAATTAGGTCATTGGACGAGCTTATTGCTCTCGCAATATGTCCTCTGATTAATTTAATCATAAAATTATCCACCCTATTTATGCAGGGTTCATTATATAAAGTCTCATTTTAATAATAATTTTTATAGTCCGATTCCGGTGCCCGATATAATCTGAGACAAGTTCTGAGATGCTTCCTTTCTAACACCCAAATATTTTCCATCAAATTTGGACCTATGTTAAAGCATACTGGACAACCATATATGATCATCGGCCTGATTAGCCTCATTTAGCATATAACTTTTATGCTGTTATCAAGTTGGCTACTGTGAAATAGCCTCCTTGTCATAGCAAACGTTTTCCTAACTTTGGCCAAAGCAGTTTCTTCATGTCTGTTGAAATACATATGTTGCATGCTGTTGCTGCACAAGCAACAAACATTGAATTCAAGGCAGCCTCTGGTGAAACGGAACTGTCATACACTTTCTTCACAGCATTAAGCCCCTGGATGTATGCCGCAGAAAATCCAACGCTGCCAACTGATTCAG
This sequence comes from Microdon myrmicae, assembly GCA_963931805.1. Taxonomy (NCBI): domain Eukaryota; kingdom Metazoa; phylum Arthropoda; class Insecta; order Diptera; family Syrphidae; genus Microdon; species Microdon myrmicae. The sequence continues at coordinate 22,608,312 of OZ007501.1, read as the reverse complement.
CGAACTGATAACGGGCCCCGCGGGCCAATGCTGAATGGAGAAAGTGAACCGGTGACAGTTCACGAACAGTTGTGACTGTTCTTAGTGTTTTTTAGAAACAGTTTGGTGTTTTTTAACTTGGTTCTTCTGACAAAGAAGACCTTAGCTTTTTTTGATTTTTCTTACACAGTTTGTTTTTGCTACTTGATGTAAGTCCAATCGTTTTTAAATGAAGAACAGTTTGTGATGTATCGTTTACTTTCAACGTGGTTTTAAATCGTTTTATTATAGATCAAATTTAAAGGAATCTTTGTACGAGTTATTGTTTCGTTTCTTGTTGTTACGGTCGCAGTGTGAATACCTTAACGCCAACAATTGGGAGGATTTCATTTGCTTAGTTCCTACAGCTTTCTACAGCGTGGAAAAGGAAGCATCGAGTGTATCAAATTGCACTATCAAGCAGGGGGATCAACAGATGATATAGCTCCAGTTGGGATGAGAACTGGATTACCTGAAGAGGACGATTTTTGCTGTCACGTCGAGGAAGCCTTCTCGACGCTGAACACATGCATATATGACATTAACCGTCATACATTAAAGTTTTAATAACTTTAAACCAAAAGAATTCTTTCGGTGTAGCATCAAATATAATTTCCTGCTGCAACCGACGGAATCCTTTCAGTGTAGCTGTGAAACTTTATCACACGCCTGCCTGTTGCTAAAGGCAAATTCCTATCAAGCATTTCCAATTCTTATAACTAGAATTACAATTCTGTAATTCCCACGTTCCATCCATACCCATGGTCACACACATGCTCTAATATTGCATGCTATTTGATATAAGCAAACAAAAATTCTCATCGCCTTGATGATCACCTGACACCCCATCACCTTCAAGAAAATTCCACCCCTGCCCATGCAGATGCTTGGGCAAATCAGATTCGCATCACCTTGAATCGAAATTTTCCCATGGCCTTGGGGGAGCTGCAGTCAGAGTAGGCGTAAGGTTGCCACCTCAAGGTGAATCCCGACAGAATTGCAACGTTGCAATTCCCATCGTCGTTGGCATGGCCTTCGACTGGGGCTAGCACCAGGTGGCTGTCTCAAGGTGAGCTATGAATCGTGCGAAGGAATGTAATATTCGGATTTGATTTTGGGTATATAAAAAGGGTTCTGTTAGAGGCACAATTTAATTAAAAGTGAACTGATCCGTTGGAGCAGTCATAAACTAAGAGTAACAGGTTGCACCCTAGCATTGGAACAGCGGGCCTGTTATTCTAAATGAAATAACAAAATAATATGTTATTTTTTAAATAAAATAATTAAAACTAAAAAACAGCCATCTAATTATTTGGACTCTCCGCGATCTAAAATCTCTAGCCTCACTATTTGGCGCAGCTGGCATACATATTGCCAGTGCCAAATAGATAAATTATGTTGATACCTTTTGTATGGTATTACAATTATTATAGTGGATGTATGGCGTTTGGGATGATAGTGAAGAACGTGTGATTCGAACTGACGCTATGACAGTTAGAATCATCAAAAATTGAACCAAAGCGCAACCCATCAGACCACCGCCGTGTGTACGAATTCGATTTCTAAACTCAAGTACATTCGACTGATGTGGATTAGTTATGTTATCGCTATGGTATACGGCTCTACTGCATTTTCTTATTCGATTTTCGTTCGGTGTTCTTCACTATTTGCTCGTGTATTGTGTGTGTATCTGTTAGAAACGCCACAGATGTATTCATTTCCACCCCTTGGTAGAAACCTTGATGTGGTGCGAGGGTTAAACTACAATAAATCACTCAAGCTATGCTGACGGAAGCATATGCTGCCAGTAGGCACACCCATGTCAGACAGGCTAGCGAGGAGTAACACACAAAGATCTACCAGCCCTAATGCAGGGCGTTACTCGTCATCGTGCCCATTGGATGGTTTGCAGACAGGGGTATACCGGCTGTATTATAACGGCGCCTCTTTGACACCGGCTCGAATCAGAGCAGTAAGGAAAACCTGGTAGGCGTAGGTGTGATGAGCCCACACTACCATAGGGGAACAAATCATAGGGGATATACGCGTCGGGACGTGGAATGTTCGAACGTTATATAAACCAGGCGCGATACGGACTGTCGTAGAAAACGCGAAACAATATAAAATGGAAGGAGGAAGTCCGACTCCCACATCAAGTAACCGAAACCAACGGGCTTACACTGGCGTGTGAAGGTACCGATACACATAACCTCGGGACTGGCTTCATCATAAGCATATAATGATAATAGAATTCCAATTATCACGTTAGCAGCGTCCAAAGATCTGGTCTGGTAGTGAAAAGCACGATGTTCAAGCACAAGCAAATCCATAAAGCTACATGGATATCACCTGACGACGTAACGCGTAACCAAATAGACCACTTCCTCATAGACAAAAGACACCACTCGAATATCCTTGACGTAAGATCATATAGAGGAGCAGATTGCGACACCGATCATCTTCTAGTGATGGGCAAAATTAGAAGTCGGCTCGCAGCAAACCCACCTGGGTAATCACGGGAGACAAGCAAACAGGTCGAAACTGATAAACTAAAAGACCTACGCAAAAGGGCTGAATATCAAGAGGAAGTAACGAATAGATTTAGCATCCTAGAAAATGGGAGTAGTAAATAAGAGGCAACCAATAATCTGGGCACTAAATGGGCATCGATCAGAGACACAATCAAACAAACAGCCCAAAAGGTGTTAGGATTTAAGAAAACAATTAAGTGCAAACCTTGGTTCGACGATCAGTGCAGGGGAAGATCGAAGAACGTAAACGTCTCAGAGTGATCCACTTAGAAAGATATGATGAACTCAACGCAGAAAGATACACGACAATTCGGAAAGAGACAGCGAGACTTTTCAAACGCAAAAAACGCGAATGAGAGAAGACTAAGATCGAAAAAATCCTAGAAAATGCCGGAGCAAACAACATCCTAGGTATGTATTCCGCCATAAATTCATTTAGAAATGGCCACCGAGGGAGAGCCAAAATAATCCGAGACACAAACGGGTGTCTGGTTACAGATACAAACAATATCGTGACAAGATGGAAGCAGTACTTTGAAAACCTGCTCAATGTGCGCACCCATCAACCACAAATAAACGCACCAGACGTACATACAGCCGAGCCTCAGATACCAGAGCCCTCTTTCGACGAAATTGTAGACGCAATAAACCGATTGAAAAACAACAAGGCTCCCGGAGTCGACTGCATGCCGGCAGGGCTTGTGAAGCATGGAGGAAAGGCAACCACTCGAAAGATCCTCCAACTGATTAAAACAATATGGGATATGGAAGTCATTCCGGAAGAATGGAAAACCCCAATAGTCGTCTCCATTTTCAAAAAAGGTGACAGATCTGACTGCGAAAATTACAGAGGAATATCATTGCTCCCAACCACATACAAAATACTAACAAATGTCATACTGGCAAGAATCACACCGTACGCAGAAGACATATTGGGAGACTACCAATGCGGATTCCGTAGTAACCGGTCAACGAGCGACCAAATGTTCACAATATACAATATACAATACACAAGCAATAGTAAAGAGCACCGAACGAAAATCGAATAAGATAATGCATCAGAGCCATATACCATAGCAATAAAATCAATCCACATCAGTGGAATATACTTGCGTTTAAAAATCGAATTCTAAACACGGCCAGTAGCCTGATGGGTTGCGCTTTGGTTCAATTTTTGGTGATTCTAACCATCATAGCGTCAGTTCGAATCACACGTTCTTCACTATTATCCCAAACGCTATACAACTACTGGAAAAGAAGTGGGAATACGGAGAGACGGTTCACCAACTGTTCGTTGACTTCAAAAAAGCCTAAGGCTCAGTCGCAAGGCAAAGACTCTACCATATTGTACTTGAGCTGGGAATCCCGAAAAAATATGCCGCCCTCATTCAAATCTGCATGAACGAAAACAAAGGGCGAGTCAGAATAGAAAACCACCTCTCAGAACCATTTGAAATCCGGGACGGACTAAAACAGGGGGATGGCCTCTCACCATGTCTCTTTAACCTTGTCCTCGAGTATGTCATCAGAAAGGTACAAGAAGATAACATGGGCGGATCATCCCTGAACGCGGCCACATACGTGCTTGCATATGCGGATGGCATAGCCGTTCTGGGCGATAATCTAGAAACTGTAAGTAAAAACTGTGAAATCATCATGCAAGCGGCAGAAAAGGTGGGCGTAGAAATAAATAAAGACAAAACAAAAGACATTATTACGGCGAGAGCAGGTGGAACGCAGGGAACACATATAAACGTCAGAGGCAAGATATTTGAAAATGTCAAAGAATTTAAATATCTGGGAACAATACTGACGGCCAGTAACGAAATGTCGAAGGAAGTTAACAAAAGACTACACTCCGACAACGCTAGTCGTCACTGCTGAAATCCAAACTGCTATCACGTAATATAAAGCTCCGTGTCTATAGAACCATAATCATGCCGATTGTTCTATACGGATGTGAAACATGGGCTCTCACAAAACGGGAAGAAAACAAATGCCGCGTATTCGAGAATAGAGTTCTAAGGACTATCTTTGGCGGTAAATATGACGAGGAGGCACTATAGCGTTTGGAATGATAGTGAAAAACGTGTGATTCGAACTGACGCTATGACGGTTAGAATCACAAAAAATTGAACCAAAGCGCAACCCATCAGGCTACTGGCCGTGTTTAGATTTCGATTTTTAAACTCACCTATATTCCACTGATGTGAATTGTTATGTTATCGCTATGGTATACGGCTCTGATGTATTTCCTTATTCGATTTTCGTTCGGTGTTCTTCACTATTTCCTTGTGTATTGTGTGTATCTGTTAAAGACGCTACAGCAGGACAATGGAGGAAACTCCACAACCACGAATTGGAAGAGCTTTACCGCAAACCTACGATAGTGAGAGTAATCAAGTCGCGAAGAATAAGATGGGCAGGACACGTGGCGCGAATGGACAACGATAGGACCGTGCATAGAATTCTTGACAGTAAGCCAACGGGAAAGAGACCGACAGGGCGGTCGCGACGGAGATGGGAGGACAATGTCAGGTTGGCCCTTGAGGAGATCGGATCGGATGGTCGAACGTGGAAGGAGAGTGCTCAGGACAGGGAACAATGGCAGAGTCGAGTCAGTGAGGACATGAACTTTCGGGTTCCTACAGGCCAATAAATAGTAATAGTAAATAGTTGGGTATATTTCTATTTCATTAGGGTTCGGACGATTATAGATAGTAATGTTTTTAAATAATTTTTCGTCTTGGCATTTTTTATAGGGTAGTATAAAGATCTGCTAATAACCTTGTCCGGAAAAACAAATTATGGAAAATTTAACAAGCCTCAGACTTGTTAAACAAGGCCAAGACCGGATCCCGGTTGTAGTGCCGATGATGATGATGATGATGATGATGATAAAGATCTGAATAGAAGAACAGTTTTTAGCATACTCTATTGGCTTAGGAATTTCAACTATGTTACATACTATAGGCCGAGGCGTGAGTTCCTCACTTGCTGCTACTAATGTTTCATCGTTGCTTTGACCTCTTGTTTTGCTTCTAGTGGTGACTAGTATTTTGCCTTCCTTTTTTGTATCTTGGAAGTTAATAGGGATGCGACTAAGTGCATCTGCGTTGGAGTTGTATTTCCCAGCTTTGTAAATAATTTGATAATCATATTCGTCCAACAGTATTCTCCAGCGATCTAGTCTTGATCTCGGGTCCTTTAGGTTCATGAGCCACTGTAGTGTCTTATGGTCTGTGCATATCGTGAACTTTCGTCCGTAGATATAGGGGCGGAATTATTTAACGGCGTAGATAATTGCCAACAATTCCTTTCCTGTAGTGCTGTACCGAGTTTCAGCGTCATTCAGTATGCGACTAGCATAACAGATTGGTTTATCCTGACCAATTTCTCCTTGCGATAAAACAGCGCCTAGTCCAATGTCACTGGCGTCTGTCGTTACTATAAATTCTTCATTGAAGTCGGGATATGTCAAGATGGGAGGTTCTATAAGTTTACCTTTAAGTGTATGGAATGCTTCATCACAGAAAGGCTCCCATTTAAATACCTCGTTCTTTTTCAATAACTTCATTAGGGGCTTTGCTATGGTTGAGAAATTGTCTATAAACCGTCGGTAGTACCCCATGAATCCGAGGAATGACTTTATTCCCTTTTCGTCTTTGGGCCTGGGGTATGTTTTTGCTGCTTTTATCTTTTCGGGATCAGGTTTAAGACCGTGTTTGGAGATTATATGACCAAGATACATTAGTGCTCTCTTCAAAAAATTAGATTTATCTGGTTGAAGCTTCAGTTTATTTTGGCATAAACATTTAAATATTCTTTTGAGCTTAGAGTTATGGTCTCGTAGGTCATATCCGTAAAGGACTATGTCATCAACATAGGGCAACGGTCCCAGTGCTGCCCAACTATTAACTATAAAACGGAAAAAAAAACCATCCACAGTAGCTTAAACGCCCCGAAGAAAATCGCTACAATGACTACTCAACCAACCATCGACTACCAGAAGAAGTACAATGACGCCATGGAACAAATAAGGCTGCTTACAGCCCAAATGAACCAACTGCACGACAAAATACGCTCTCTTCAATCACCGACCAAAACCTACGACGATGTCTGCATGAAGGAAGTACATTCCCAAAGATCAGACATCTCCTTAATAACCAACATCAAATCATCGTCATCACATAAACCGTCAACATCCCAATATACCAACAAAATAGAGGACCAGTGGCAAACAGTTGGACACAAAATTACAAATAAGGTGAGGCCACCACCAATTTACATCAAAAATGCAACTAGCATCAAGGAAGTAATCAAGATGCTCGGGAATGCCCTAGGACATCGAAACTTTACCACAAATTCCAAAGGCTCCTCGATCTCGATCATGACAACAACTTTGACGGACCACGACACGGCAGTAAAAAAACTCACAGAAAAAAAACATGAGTTCTTCACTTTTCAACATGCCCAGAGTAAACCAAAGACATTCATCATAACGCACATTCACCCAGCATGGACGAATGAGGAACTTCTAGTCGAAATATCGAGGATCTGCCCGTAACTGAGTATACACAGATTGGACTACTTCCAAACTCCTCATATGAGAGAAAACAATATTCGGAGTTTACGAATCGTACAGATTCCACCGAACGAATATGTTAGCCGGCTTAAACAAATAAAATATTTGTTTAGGCATAAAATTGCGATTGAGGAACCACACAAACAGGACGTTCTCCATTGCAAAAGATGTCAAGCTTCAGGTCACTTAGCAGCTGTGTGCCGTTTAAGTGCACGATGCGGGAAATGTGCTGAACAGCATACACCTGGAGAATGCAAGGTAAACCCGACTGGTACCGAACCAAAAACAATTCAAAAAACAAACGCTGATGGATCAACAACCACAAATAAAATCACAGTAACGTGATGTAACTGCGGAGGCCCACATCCAGCGAACTTTTCCCAATGTCCGGAAAAGCTACGAATCCTCGAGAGACGATCGGCACACACGACAACAATTCAACCAGCACCAAACAAAGCAACTGCAACTAAGCCCTCATCACTTCAACCATCTCATCTCGCGGGATAAGGAATATCCTATGCAGAAGTTACGAAAGATTCCCGAAACTGGACCAAACCTCATCAACCCAATTCCAACGTTCTCAAACTGAACATCATGGGTTATATTAGAAGCCTGCATACGCTGCTACCCACCCTGAAACACAGCTTGGAAATAGAAAAAAAAAGGTCAGATCTTAGATTTAATAACTTCCCACATTCTTTCCCTTAATGAATAATTTAACCCTAGTCTCCCTCAAGACAGAATCCATATATTCCCACACTCGTAGACAACACCTCCGTTTGTTTGTTGAAAAGTTCTCCCCAGATGTTCTTCTTCTCTCAGAAACTTGGCTTAAATCAAACTCTCGAGTATACATTCCTAATTACACATTTGTGTCCAACCCGCGAACCACTGGCCCTCATGGTGGTACTGGAATTCTAATACACAAGAAATTCCAATTTACTGAAATCACGTTCACTAACATAACTAATGTCGAATACACGGCAGTTAAACTCGGGTCAGTCCACTCCACGGTTCAAATCCCCTCGCTCGAACCACTCTACACTGTGAATCCTATCCCAATTTTTTCCAAAACAAACTGGAAAAAAGTCAATAACGATATTTCTGCCAGTTTTTCAAATTATTCTTTACCGGAATCTTCAAATCTATTCCCTACTGAAATTGACCAGGCAGCTGTCAAAATAGAGCAAATATTGGGAAATGCTCTCTTCAGCCATACCCCTACGACCGTCCCTCATAACCACTTAGGAAAACCATTACCCAACCTTCTCACAAAATTATTGCGCTGTAGCGATCCCAAATCGCTACCCCATCTAAACCCCCAATATCATCCATAATCCTAACGCAAATCCCAAATTTCATATTGAATCAATGAGCGATAAATCAAACCAAAAGTCAATTGTCGCACATTGATTCAATTCCACATAACACACCCAAATTCCATATTGAATCACATGTACAACGAATTTAACCAAAAGTTAATTCATCATACATTGACTCAATTCCTAAAAATCCTAACATCATGAAATGCTAAATTCAAAACGCATTTCATGATTCCCTTCCCAGAATTTATCCAACAAAACCGTTTAAATAATTCCCAGAACAAAATTCCAACCGAAGCACTAAGTCATTGTGTGTGTTTCTTGGAATTTTGACAGTAAAATAGTTGACAAAAGTCAACTCCAAAATCTATAAAAGGGGAGTGCATTTTCAATTTCATCATCAGTCTCTTTTTGAAGTCCGAACCTCTGGCCGTTCAACAACCAAACCAATTTCAGATCACCCTTGTACTTTTAAATTAAAGAAGAAATAAAGCTAAGTATCATTATTTCAACTTGACCTTTTCGCGTCTTTCATTTTCACCGTCGACACTCCGGGCTCTTCTCCCGCCGTTTCGGGAAAGCACGCCCTCGGAGCATTACAGCGCATAAAAAAACAACTCCGGCGTAAATTGCATATAAGCTACTCACCCTTTATTAAACAACAGATACAGCTTTTGACCACCCTGATAAACGGACAACTTAAAAATTTCACCGATCAGACCTACACGTCTACTCTAAACAATATCAAACCAAACCGTGACCTATTCAAAAATATAAATCGACTAACTGGTCGTAAATTCAAGCCTCGAATAGACTATCTCATTCAACCAATTAACAGTAACATCGCCCAATCGGAAACTGATATAGCAAACTGTCTCGCTGAACACTTCTGTAAAACTCATAAACAAAACGATTCTCTCCCAGTCACTAATTTCCACGACACCGTGAATGAATTCATCTCACGCACACTGGAGCCATCCTTCGCACCATTCATTACTGAATTCAACGAAATCAATAAAGCGTCAGATCCCATGGGAACCGACACATTCCTAAGCTTTACAGAATTATCTGAATTGATTACTTCGCGTAACAATAAAAAATCTACAGGCTTGGATAGAATCCCTAACCTTCTATTTAAAAGACTTCACCCGGAAAACTTACTCCCCATTCTCGTTCTTCTCAACCACATAATAAACGCTTCACATTTCCCAAAATGTTGGAAAACAGCGGTGATCGTCCCTATTAGTAAATCCGGTTCTTCCAACAACCCGGCTAACTTCCGTCCCATATCACAGCTAAATTCGCTTAGTAAGGTTTTGGAATGTAAGATATACAAAAATCTTCTCTCATTTGCTAGAGACAACTCCCTTATCCCGAATTCTCAATTTGGCTTTCGTCCACAACACTCAACTTGTCATGCTCTGCTAAAACTGACACATTATGTGACAATGAATCTCCAAAACCAATCCCCAACAATATGCGTCTCTCTCGACATAGCAAAAGCATTCGATTGCGGTTGGATTGCAGGACTACTATACAAGCTACATTCAATGTTCGGATTAAACACCCACACCGTAAAACTTCTCGCTTCCTACCTTTCTGATAGAAAGTTCAAGGTGAAAATAAATTCGACTCTTTCGACACCATACAGTATAACCGCGGGTGTTCCTCAAGGTTGCATTCTCGGACCATTATTATACCTCCTTTATACTTCAGACACCCCGCAGCCACTGTCACCTAATACAATAATGCTAAACTATGCCGATGACACTTTAATTTATTCAAGCAACAAGTTTGTCAAGTAGGCAAGAAACTGTATTAACAGCTATCTCCCGAATCTCTCAGCATATTTTACTAAGTGGAAAATCCGACTCAACCCAGCCAAAACTCAACTCATAGTGTTTAAAGGCAGAAATGCGAGTTGTACTAACAACAGCATACGCTGCCATAACAAAATCAAAATCAAGTTAAATAACAATATAATTAAACCCTCCAAAACCTTTAAGTATCTGGGAATAACCTTCACCAACAATCTGCCCTTCTCCGCCCACACCAAAAACTCGATTCGCAAAGCCGCAATTCAACTTAATCTCTGCAGAAAAGTGATGTACAAGCCGAATGGTCTCTCTCCCAAAGTTAAATCACTTATCTACAAACAGATAATCAGACCCACTCTCACATATGCATGCTCGATATGGTACCATATCACACCCGCCCAAATGGAGAAGCTACGCATTTTCGAAAGGAAATGCTTCAGACTTATCACTGGGCTCAACTGACATCCCAACTCCCACAAATATTACAACAGTAGTTCGCTCTACTATGCCGCTAATATTGAACGGATAGATCGACGCTTCCTCGAGCTTTCCATTAAATTTATCGAAAATCTTCCCAATAATCCAAACCCGATAATAAATGCGCTCACATCGACTCCGACAGATCACCGAACTGCCTACCCGAACCATCTCCACATCAGAACGTTCTTCACCTCTGGCAGGCACAATAAAGAGCTTTCACCTCACCAATTTAAATATAGTAACATTCAACCCTTCTCCAATATTTTTCAACGAAGAAACGGAAAGTAGTTCCCCAACTCACATCCCTGACTGACCCATAACCTACCTATTGATCACTATGCTACCCCCTTCCACACCACACTAACTTATTTCAATAATAATTAGGTAACTAGACTAAGTTAAGATAAGTTAAGTTAAGTTAAGTAAATTAGCATAGGTTAAGTAAATAACTATATTCTGGTTTTCTGACCTTTTCCAGGAAGCTCTACTCACTAAAATCTTAATCCATAACCAATATATAACTTTTATCATATTGTTTGAAAAATGTACTAGTAAGTATATGTAAACAATTATAGCTAAGGTATCATAAGTTATCTGTATTGCTTATTGTAAAAATTATTTATGGTCAATAAATACAGAAATGTAGAAAAAAAAAATATATATATATGTATATATGTATATGTGTGTATATATTGTATATATATAGAAATTTAAATTTTTAGTTTATGGGGTGTTTGTATCCCCTTAAAGTACATGTCTAGAATTTTCCCCTTTGCTGAATTTAAAAATAAATTTTGAAAGATTTTAAAAATTTTATTTCATATTGTAGGACTCTCTTTGTCCCTTTAAGAGAATTTAAAATTTATGTTAGGTGCCTATTTGTGCCCTTAAATTAAGTAATATAGAATGTACCTGAGATCTTTGGTTGTGTTGGCTGCTTTCTGTAGCCGTCGCTGTAGTGATGTCATCAGGGATCTGAGCTCCTTGCTGATAATGTGTGATCCTGTTACTGTTGTTATTGGTGTTTTTGTTACTGCTGTTGTGCTCTCTTTAGTATCTTGGCGTTATGGCATCTAACATAGGCTTCAGCACATCACAGTCGCCTTCTAAATGGCGCTTCATTGTTGACATTATTGGGTTTTGTGGCTGATATTTTTGCTGCTACTACGGCAGGATTTGTTATTTATGCGTTTTGTTCGCTTTTTCCCACTGAATGCTGCTGTCTCCTTTTTTCTTCACTTGCAATTAAACTTTTGCACAATTGCCGGTGTTTAGCCCCAGGCACGCTTTTGTTATTTAAATTTTGTTTTTGTTTGTCCGTCCGACTTGTACGTTTCTCCTGTTGGTAAGGGAATTTGGGCACCCCACTGCTGCCACCATTTTTGTTATGTGGTCCTGTAGGAGCGAAGTCGTAGCACCGACATAGGCGCTGGGTTCCACTTCGTTCTCACAAAAAAACAAGTTCCGCCGCGGCCTCTAAACGAACGATCACCAGGGGAACAACAGCAGAAAAACGAAACGCACTGTCTAGTCAATATTAAATCTTTATTTTATTATTTAAGAGGCATTTTAGGAGGTATTTCGCGAAGCTTATACGTTTATCGGATTTACACTGTTAATTCCTCGTGGTATACACAACGACACTGTTCATTATAATTTGTTTTATTTTATATCTCCACGTTTACTATAATTCGCGACTCGCACTCTTCGATGAAAAACTCATGACTCTAGGGTGTGCGCTCCGAGCACACCCTATGAGGGATGATCCACGACTCGACTGCTCCGTTCCGTGGTTGGGATCAGACTCCTCGATATTTTGCTCGTTCAGAGCTCACTCGCACATCGTGGTCATGATGGTATGTGTGAGTGAAGATCACATCGGTTTATTTTTCATAAACAAGGCCATAGGAATAAACCTGAAACTCAAGGATGGGGCATAATGGGCATCCAGGAGATGTGTGTTTGTTGAAACAAACGAATAGCATCTCGTCGAATGCTAATGGCTTTGTATTTGTTTATGTATCTAGTTCGTAAGGGACAAGATTCGGCGAATCAAAGGACAAGGGAAATATGACCTAATGCATAGTTCGGTAATGAGGGTCGGCTAGATAAATAGCAGCCGCTCATTAAATAGAAAATGTGATTCGGATACCTAAACGATGTGAATTGTCTATGGTATGCGTTGCAGCTGTTACAATAGCCGCAATGCCGATGCACATGGTGCTAATAGGTTTAAGACGCGAGATGCGTATTTGCTTTGTTTTGCACATTGTGCGAGTCAGAGAATTTTATTGCTGGAAGAAAAACGTCGCCAGCTAAATGTATACATAAGGAAGTTTATCGTATACATGAATGAAGCTGGGAATAGGCGACGCAATGCTAATTATCCCTGGCTGGAATGGTTACATGATGTGTGAACCGAGGGTTTTTCTTTTCAGGAAATTTATGACGAGGAAATTAAGAACTCTTACAGGGGATTTGTAAGCGAAGGAATGCTTGAAAAGGTAAGAATTCTTTTGCAGGTACTTTTGGGTTATAATAATTGGATCTGTTTGATGCGTGAAGCATTTAAGATGCTAATGCGAATTGCATTAGCGAAAGCAGGTGCAGACCCGGGTTGTGGTTATGGGGGTTTTTTCAGGAAGGCGAGCCGTGGGATCTGGCGGAGCCGCCACAGTCCTTCTCTCAGTGAGCGTGTCTCGTCCTGAAAAGGACGAAGGATCTCTTTAAGATAGCTCCTAAGGGGACCCGTTGTGGTGCCGCCGTGCTTCCTCAAACCTCGAGGGAAGTGCAGCTACCGATCGTTTAATATGGGCCTGGGAATCGGCCAAGCGCAATAAAAAATCAATCACCTGTATTTCCAATATTTAAACTCTATTTATTTATTTAATTACATTTATTTAGTTTATTGGCGTCTTATTACTCCGGACGCCAATCGAAACTGATCCTCGAATACATTTTTTTTTTTTTCAAAACTGTATTTATTAACCATAATTAGAATTCGTACATTTAAGTAATACAGTGACTTAAAATTAATTTTGTAACAATTGCTTACATGTAATTATATAATAATATATACATTTTCCAAACAATATATTATGAGTGTTTATAAATTTAGTGGTATTATCTTCCTGGAAAAGGTCAGAAAACCAAGAATTTGTTTTTTCAACTTTACTTAATCTAAACTTAATCCTAATTATATAAATAATTTAACCTAATTTAGCCTGATTACAGTATGATTTTCATAAAGCCATAAACAAAGTTTTATAATTAATGGGATATATGTTATGAATTAAAGGATGTGGAATGAGGTCAGTTATGGGTTAGAGGTAGAGTATTTCTATCCGGTTGTTCGTTGGAAAAGCGTAGGATGTTGGAAAATGGTTGGACGTTACAGCATTTGAACTGATTAGGGGTAACTTCGGTGTTGTGGTATATGATCTCATTTGAATCGTTTACCAGTCTGCCTGAGGCGAAGATAGCTCTGGTGTGGAGACAGTTGGGGTAGTTAGTTCGGATGTCTAGAGGGTTCTCTAAGAGCGAGGTTATTATGGGATTGGGATTATTTTGTAGGTTTTCGATAAATTTGATAGACAGTTCGAGAAATCGTCTATCGAGGCGCTCGATACCAGCGGTATTGTAGAGTTCGACGTTACTATAGTACTTATAGGAGTTAGGACGACGATGTAACCCAGAGACATACCTAAAGCATTTTCTTTCGAATACTCGTAATTTCTCCATTTGGGAGGGAGTGATATGGTACCACAATGGGCACGCGTACGTGAGTGTGGGCCTGATAATTTGTTTGTAAATGAGCTGTTTGACTTTGTGAGAGAGACTATTAGGTTTCCACATTACTCTTCTACAGAGATTAAGCTGAATTGTGGCTTTTTGAAGGGTATTTTTAATGTGGGAGGAAAAAGACCAGTTATTAGAAAAAGTGATTCCCAGATATTTTAGGGTTTTGGAGGGTTTTATCAGAGTGTTGTTCAGTTGAATCTTAATTTTGTTGTGGCAGCGTCTAGTGTTGTTTGTACAGTGCTCGTTTTTGCCCTTGAACACTATGAGCTGCGTTTTATTTGGATTAAGGTGGATTTTCCACTTATTAAAGTATGTTGATAGGTTAGGGAGGAAGTTGTTAATGCGGTTTCTTGCAGCCTTAACAAATTTGCTGCTAGAGTAAATTAATGTATCATCAGCATAATTCAGCATCACAACATTAGGAGATACGGGTTGAGGAATATCCGGGGTATATAACAGATATAAAATTGGCCCTAAAATAGAGCCTTGGGGAACACCCGCGGTTATGGTGTGGATTCCTGAGACAGAAGAATTTATTCGCACAACGAATTTTCTGGCAGAAAGATATGAGGCTAAGAGCTTTGTTGTGTGAGAGTTTAGATTAAATATGGAGTGCAGTTTGTACAGAAGCCCTGAGATCCAGACGCAATCAAACGCCTTAGAAATATCGAGAGATATACACACAGTAGGGCTTTGGTTTTGGAGACCAGTTGTAACATCGTGTGTGAGTTTTAGTAGAGCATGACATGTGGATTGTCGCTTACGAAATCCGAACTGACAGTTAGGGATGAGGGCATTCTCATTAGCAAATGAGAGAAGATTTTGGTAGATCTTGCGTTCCAGTATCTTACTTAGTGTACTTAACAGGGATATTGGACGATAATTACAAGGGCTATTACTACTACCGGGCTTCTTAATAGGAATTACTACCGCAGTTTTCCAGTTCTCTGGGAAGTGCGATGCATTAATTATATGATTAAGAAGAATGAGGATGGGAAGTAGATTCGGTGGGCGTAGCCTTTTAAATAGAAGACGTGGGATTCCATCTAATCCAGTTGACTTTTTGTTATTTCCTGTTCTTACGATCTCGGATAATTCGTCCGCAGTTAGAAAATTTGTAGTGTCTAAGGGGTGTGAAGCTATGTTTGTGTTGTTGAATTCACCGATGAAAGGAGTAAAAGATGGGAATAATCTGTTTGAGATGTATTCGTTTACTGTGTTCTCGAAGCCAGGAGTTGAGAGAGAATTATTTTGCTCATGGATCTTTGCAAAGTGTTCTGCGAGGCAATTTACTATGTCCGAATCGGACTGGGCAATATTATTGCTGATCGGGTTAATGAGATGGTCAATTCGGGGTTTATATTTACGACCAGTTAATTGATTGATGTTTTTGAAAAGATCCCGATTTGGTTTGATATTTTTAAGTGTGGAGATGTAGTTTTCATCTGCGAATTTTTTCAACTGATCATTTATCAGAGTGGATAGGAGTTGGATTAGGCTTTTAATAAAGGGGCAGTATCTTGTATGAAGTTTACGGCGGAGCTGCTTTTTAAGGCGCAATAATTTGGTTAGGATGCTGGGCAAAGGCTTTCCTAAATAGTTATGAGGAATGGTTGTCGGGGTGTTTTTGCTGAGAGCCTCCTTAAGAATTTGCTCTATTCTTAAAGATGCTTGATCGATTTCAGTAGGGAGTAAGTTAGATGCTTCAGGGATATACAAGTCAGAGAAACTTATCGCTATGTCCCTATTGACTTTTCTCCAATTTGTTTTGGTGAAGTTTGGGACAGAGTTTGACGAGTATAGTGGATCGAGAGAGGGGATTTGGATCGTGGTGTGAACGGAACCATGATCAGAAGGAAATATAAAGGAGACTGTAGGTGGACCCGCTGAATAAACATCGTCGGACTTAAGGAAGAAGTCGATTGTTGACCTGGCTGAGCTAGAGACACGAGTTGGCTGTAATGGGGAGTCA
Organism: Microdon myrmicae; assembly: GCA_963931805.1. Classification (NCBI taxonomy): domain Eukaryota; kingdom Metazoa; phylum Arthropoda; class Insecta; order Diptera; family Syrphidae; genus Microdon; species Microdon myrmicae. The sequence continues at coordinate 22,591,786 of OZ007501.1, read as the reverse complement.
ATGTAAGCATATGGATAAGACTGGAGGAGGGCTAGCAATTGGCGACCATATTTGTTGCATTTATTATCATTGAATGCTGTGTGACGAGCATTCCAGTCTCCTCCGATTATAAATGGAGTGGGAACGGACTGTTGGATAATCTGCGAAATGTCAGTATCTGGGAAATCTGGTTGTCGTGAAGGGTGAATATAAATGGATGCTAAGACGAGCACTTTATTGTTCTCACAGAAAAGTTTTACTGCTGTGTATTCAATGCTGGATACACAGGTGAATCTAATTTCACTGAATTGAAATTTTTTGTGAATTAATATGCCGGTACCTCCATGAGATCCATTAGTTCTGGGGTTAGAAACTAAAGTATAATTGGGAATTGAAACTCGGGAATTTGGTTTGAGCCAGGTCTCTGAAAGGAATAGGATATCTGGGGAAAACTTTTCAACAAACAACCGGAGGTGTTGCTTACGTATGTTAGAGTAAATGGATTCTGTGTTGAGGGAGATAATGGTTAGTTTAGAGAGAGCTGGAAAGAATATGGGAAGTTATTAGTGAAAGAATCTGACCTTTTTTCTTTATTTCTGACATCTTCCTCAGCGAAGGTAGCATGGCTTGTAGCTTTGGATGTATCCTATGATGTCCAGATTGAAGTTTTCAGTATTGTTGTTAGGGGGAGTGGTAGTGTTGAGGTTTCCTCTTGCTGCATCGGCGTACGATATTCCGGGTCGGGTTGACTACGTTTCCTGCAATACTGTTGGTTTCGTTGTTGTTGTTGTTGTTGATTTAATAGTTGTTGCTAATTTCCGTCTTTCCAGAAGTTTTAGCTTCTGAGGGCATTGGGAAAAATTTGCCGGATGAGGGCCTCCGCAGTTACAGCATTTAACTGTGATCTTTTTGTTGGTAATGGATCCATCAGCGTTGACGGTTTGTATTGTTTCACGTTCCAGGCCTTGTGGATTTACCTTGCATTCCTCGAGCTCGTGTTCCTCTGCGCATCTGCCGCAACGTCTTTGCTGGTGCATGAGACCGCCAAGTGTCCTGATTCTTGGCATCGCTTACAATGAAGAATTTCTCGTTTGTGGGGCTCTTCGATTGGGATTTTTGGGGTAAACAAATATTTAATTTGTTTAAGTTGCTTGATGTCCTGATTAGGTGGGATTTGTATGATCCGGAGGTTTTTTACGTTGTTTGTCCTCATGTACGGTGTTTGGAAGTAGTCTAGCTTATTGATTTTTATTTGTGGACATATCCTAGCGATTTCCAGTCCCACTTCTTCGTTGGTCCATTCGGTATCGATGTGCCTTATAATAAAGGTAGCTGGTTTGCTGTTCGGATGCTGGAAGGTGAAGAACTGATACTGTTCCTCTAACAGTTTTTTAACTGCCCTGTCATGATCGACTAATGATCTGACTGTTATGGAAGTCCTCGATCCTTTTGCATTGGTGCTAAAATTCCGGTGACCCAAGGCATTTTGCAGGGTTTGAATTAGTGCTTTGGTGCTGGTCGGGTTTCTGATGTAGATTGGCGGTGGTCTTTCGTTTTTCGTGGTTGATTTCGTTGTTTCTACTCTGGTAGGAGCAGGTATCTGGTTTGATGATGGCTTTGTTGGTGTGCGAAGTTTGGTTGGTAGTTCGCCTTGGCTGTTGCTCGAATTGCGGGTTTGCCGGGACGTTTCTTCCATATGGATGTCATCGGTGTTATTGATGGAATCTCTTTTATAAATTTGTTCCTGTAGTTGTTTCACTTTTTGTGTTAGTTGGTTTATTGTTTCCAGGGCTTCCTCGAGTTTTCGTTTATAATCGTCGGGGCTCCTTGATCTCTCCATGTTTGTGGACTTTTTTGGTGCGTTCCGTAGGATGTCTAGAGCTTTCCTTTTTCGGTCTTGTATGTACTCCAGTGCCTGACCTGGGTCATCGCCTTTCATCGGTTTTGTCAGTAAGTAACGGCTTACCTGCTAAGATTTTTTTTTTTCTGGTGTTTAAACTACACAAATTGATAATCTAGTTATACACTTTTTAAGTGTAAGCACGTTTGCGTACTGCGTACTGTAATTCTCGTCCGCACTGCACGAGATCTGTGTATCGAATGTTTGACCTCGAATACAAAATCCATCGCCCTTATAAAGAGAAACAAATCGAAATTTGTATCTCGAAAATACACAATTTCCTACAAAAATCCCGATTTTGGAATCCTGAGTGAGATGCTCAGTGTTTATTTAAGATAAGAATTCAATTTCTTGAATTCTTACGAAACTATTTCGCAGATGTCGATATGTATCTGGTTTTGGTTTTCTATTTGCTTAACTCAATGGAATTTTTCAGATAGAGATAACGATCTCTGGATTTTGAGTTTTGATGATGCCGTGTAGAACAATGTAGAACAACAAACGAATATTAGATTCGTTTATTGAGATTTTGATTTTAATTTAAGATTTTGGATTTAATTATGCCGGAAGCAGCTAATAAGCGATAAACGAATGTTTGATTCGTTTATTGCGAATTTTGGTTTATGTTTGGGTTTTTTCGGGTTTTGATAGGATTTTGGATGTAGGAATGGGGAAAAAGGTGGTAGGGCTTTTTAGAGCACTACAGTACCATATCACACCCGCCCAAATGGAGAAGCTACGCATTTTCGAAAGGAAATGCTTCAGACTTATCACTGGGCTCAACTGACATCCCAACTCCCACAAATATTACAACAGTAGTTCGCTCTACTATGCCGCTAATATTGAACGGATAGATCGACGCTTCCTCGAGCTTTCCATTAAATTTATCGAAAATCTTCCCAATAATCCAAACCCGATAATAAATGCGCTCACATCGACTCCGACAGATCACCGAACTGCCTACCCGAACCATCTCCACATCAGAACGTTCTTCACCTCTGGCAGGCACAATAAAGAGCTTTCACCTCACCAATTTAAATATAGTAACATTCAACCCTTCTCCAATATTTTGCGTTTCAACGAAGAAACGGAAAGTAGTTCCCCAACTCACATCCCTGACTGACCCATAACCTACCTATTGATCACTATGCTACCCCCTTCCACACCACACTAACTTATTTCAATAATAATTAGGTAACTAGACTAAGTTAAGATAAGTTAAGTTAAGTTAAGTAAATTAGCATAGGTTAAGTAAATAACTATATTCTGGTTTTCTGACCTTTTCCAGGAAGCTCTACTCACTAAAATCTTAATCCATAACCAATATATAACTTTTATCATATTGTTTGAAAAATGTACTAGTAAGTATATGTAAACAATTATAGCTAAGGTATCATAAGTTATCTGTATTGCTTATTGTAAAAATTATTTATGGTCAATAAATACAGAAATGTAAAAAAAAAGAGATGAGAGAAAGAAATGTCTTGTTTGAGCCAGGTTTCTGAAACAAGTGCAATATCAATATTAAAATTTATCAAGAAATAAAAAAATGCATGCTGTTTGTTTTTGATGCTTCTCGCATTCCAAGTTATGATGCTAAGAGAGTGTCTTAACATGATTTTTCCGAATATATACACTTAATAGCTAATGAGGTAATGACGTTAAATTGGTCAGCTTTAGTTTGACAAGCAGTAAGCTTGGTTACAACTTCATTAAGAAGAGAGCTTATCTCTCTAAATGAGAACAAGTTATCATTATTTATAGTTTCAGACGGATTTTTCTTGGTGTGTGTCGTATCACTGTTGGAAGGTTGTTGGGTTTGATGAAGGCCAGAAGCCCAGGTGGATGAAGGAAGTGAAGGTTGACGCACAGATCGCGGTACTGGAGGAAAATTATCAATGGATAATCGGTCGGCCAGTGGCTACTGATTGTCACTCGGAGGCTGTAGGAACGTTGTATTTCTTGTACCACGTCCACGTGGGGATAATTTGCGGCGAATGTCTAGGTACTGCTTTGGGCTAATGTATTCAGGATCGGTGGATTTATGTGGCCCGCTGCAATTTGCACACTTGATGACCTCATTCGTTTTGCAGTCGGATGTTTTGTGGTTTCCCGAACAGATTGCACAGAAGCTATTTATGTGACAATGCTTCGAGCCGTGGCCGTGAAGTTGGCAATTATGACATTGTGTGACCTTACCTGGATGATGTTTTTTGAAGCCCCAGCGAACGATAGTTTTGAACAATGTAGAGAAGTTCCGTTTGAGTTCATTTAGTTTTATAGTACCGCGTTGGATGTAAACAATGTACAGGTAGTGTTTGTACAAGGCTTTTGTTGTTGAATTTATGGTGATGGTTTTACCATCTAAGCACTTTATCCCGAGTGCAATAAGTTCATTCTTCACTATGTCATTGCTAATCAAGTCTAATCCAGATAACACTACCTTTAAGGGTACATTCTCATCAGTAAGGCCGAAAAATAAGTTATTTTCACGTTTTTTTTTTTTTTTTTTTTTTTTTTTTTTTTTTTTTTTTTTGAGGAAAGTAATAAATCTAGACACTCGCGATTTTTCAGGTATATTTATTGTACTTTTAAGTAGCTTTAAAAAAAATTTCAATTAATTTCATGATAACCCCGAGGTAGGGGCACGTCGCGCCGTAGTCCGCTGCGAAATAAAGGACCTCAATGGCGACTGTCCTACATGTCATAAGATTTACCTGAAACAAAAACTCGAAAAAGTTTACTGGTTAGTATAAGTGTGGTTATGGCGTGAACCACGAAAAATGAAATCTATCCAAAAATAACAAAATGGCGACGTTTTGAAATGTATGTGCGCTTTTAATGAATGTTTTCTTTCTTGTTTTTGTTTATAAAAAAATCAATTTACGACGTATCGGCATAATTATGGTTCATGCGATATAATCTTAATGTTTAAAAAAAAAACATTAAGATTCGTTGAAAATTGACTGAGTTATCACAGCCGCCAGCTCGAAAAACGTTGTTTTCCAGAAAACGCGTTTAAAGTTTTAAGTGTAGCTCGCTACCTGCTTTGACTCAGTCGGCTCGGAGGCTCATAACTTTTTAACCGTTACGAATTTCGATTTTTCCTTTTTACATGATATTCTACACAGTTACACCTATCGAATTCCAAAAAAAAAAAAATGTTGGCCAAAATTTGACCCAACTGATGAGAATGTACCATTTCATTTTTCATTTTTAAAACATTTTTTATTTTTCTTTTTATATTCTTAATTTCTAAATTAAAGGCTAGATAAAAAATGCTTAAATTCTAGCTTAATTATCTTATATAATAACTTACTGGTCCTTCGCAGACGCTCTAAGCTAAACATTACTTAACATTTGTATACTTTGCCTTTCGGCGACAGAACTTTGTGGCAGTACTGATGATTAGTTGAAATTTAATTAAATTTAAATTGAAATTTAAAAAACGTTGTCAATTTTTTTTTGTTTTTTTTCTTAAAATTTAACTTACTTAACTTACCTACTTTTTTTTTTTTTTATGAGAATGTACCCTTAATGGGCGAATTTCCTTTCGCGAGTGGGTAAAAAACTCACATTTTAACCGCAAGAGCTCAGTTCTAATTTTGTTTCATATGTCCATTGTTGGGGCACATATTTTTTGTCCAAGTGATATGTTTTTAATTAAGTAGTTACTCAAAATATTTCGCACTTTAGCACTACATAGTTGATTTTAACACCACAATTGGCGGAACGGTTTCTTTCGTCACTTCTGCACACTGATCGACGTTGGTCGAATCCATTTCAGGTGAGTCCTCCATTAGACTTTGAAGTGGTTGGAAAAGGTAGTGTTTGAACACATATTGGATTTCTCTAGCACTTTATTATTCACTTTTGTAAGTTTATCGGGAGGAGTTTCGACTCCAATACCGGGGTCGTAACGCAAACGTTTCGGTTGTATTCGTAATGTCCATATGGAGTGCTGAAACCGGTTTTGCACCTGTCTTCATTATCCATCAGGATTTGATGAAATCCGGTTGCCAGATCGAGGGTGCTAAAGTAAGTTGCCCCGCCTAGCTGATCCAGAATGTCTGTAATATTTGGTAACGGAAACGCAGCGGCGACTGTTACCTACGAAAATCGACCACGACTCTCCATCTCTTATTGCCTTCCTTGTCAGGGTTTTTGGGTACCAGGAGCAAGGGGGAGTTCCATGGACTAGCGCCTGGCTGGATAATGCCACTTTGTAGTATGTCGTTCACCTGTCTGTGGATGTTGTTTTTTTGTGTGTCTGGGAGCCTGTAGGCTGACTACTTACCTAAAGAACCCCACCCCTACAACCCAGTCTGTATCAACTTTCTGCTAATGCAATCGCATTAAGCATCTCTAAATGCTTCACGTAACACAATTCACCAAATGTATCTACCTAAAAGCTCCTGGAAGAGAATTCTTACCTGCATTCATTTATTCGAATTCAAAAAAAAAGGAATTCTGTTCCAAACAGCATATCCCTGAAAAGAAAACTTATCGGTTCACATATCATGTAACCATCCCAACCAGGGATAATGATCATTGCGTCGCCTATTCCCAGCTTCATTCATATGTACAACAAATCCCTTTTTATACACGTTGGCTGGCGACCTACACCCAAGGGAACAAAACAAATATACGCATCTCGCGTCTCTTGGCACCAATTAAATCCTACATCATAGGCAAATGCAAAAAGGTATGGTATACCTACCCTTAGCAGCGATGCAATAAACACCAATTCCCTGTAAGTAAGCTAGAATCAATTAGCACCATGTGCATGGACATTGCGGCTATCGTTACAGCTGCAATGCATAGCTTAGACAATGATCTATCCGATCCCTTTGTCTTCTTATATTTCGGGATCTGCTTCTCATCAACAGCAGTATAAGCAAACACAGATCCAATCAGCATCCGAGCTTTACCGAACTCGCATCCCATGAATGCACTTATGCCCTTTCTTTGTTTTCAGATTCGTTTCCATGGCCTTGTGTATAAAAAAAACCAATGTGATCTTCATTCACACATACATGTGTACCATTATAGATCTTCGCTAGGAGATCAGGTTACTTTCCCCCAAAGGGATACTTTACGTTTCTCTGGGAAGAGAAAATACACCCTTAAAGTAGGAGAGCCAGTTTCACTGGCAGGATTTACTTAGCCAGCAAATTGAATCATTGAGTCTTATTCCAATCATCACAGGAGTCGTTCGGGTCTTCTTCCCTTCGCCGTACCGTGCACACGGAACGGTGCGTTTACACACGCGATGTTTTACGTGTCAAACCCTTAATTCACCAAACAAATCCCCAGTGAAACGGTGCCACCAATGGAACCTATTAATAAACCAATTGAACAGTGTCGCGCATGTGCCAAATACAACTTGTGTAACGTTACATATCGATAAAAACAACTAATGTAGACCCAAAAATAAATAACAACTTAAATAAAGTTATAAACAATAGACACAAATAGAAATAAATTAAACCAGTGGGTTTCATTTTCTTATACTCTTGGATTCTTGGAAGATCATTTGCAGCGGACAATCAGTGAGTGACAGAGAATAACGTGCGTTCTAATCTTTTGGCGAACGGATGTCTTCTGGTGTTCGGTGGATCAGTTAATTACGCTGGGGACGAGAGTGAATCCAGTGCCGTACGCCGGCGCACAGTACTTCCTCCCCACATTCTGGTAAATAGGGTTGGTTTGTTTTGGTCGGTAATGATTCTATTCTTTAGCGCTTCTGTAAACGTGAGGTTGTCGTCTGCGACGTAAAATAAATCATTGTATTCTCTACAAATCTGGAGAATTGATTGCCCTTCTTCACCGTTACAGTGACTGAGATCAATTACTGACTTCAACTTATTTAGTCTGCCTTTGATTAGGTCATTCGATTGGTTAGAGACCAAGTTAAAGTTATCTAGCTTGTCCCATTTGAAATCAACGTCTTTGATATTCACCCACTGCTCAGTTTCTGAAGTGTTCATCATTAGTACTTTCTCCAAGAAAATTTGTAAAATGTACCAAATTTCCTTTTTGTTGACTTCTATATTTACATCCTGTCACTGACAACTGAATCGAGTAATCCAAAAACAGCTAAATTTATACGAAGTGTTACTATTCCAACAAGCACAAAGCAAAATATGTTTAATCAAAACTTTTCGAGGTGAGTATCACTACGTCGCCCACCGGAAAAATAGTGGTTCCTTTATCGCCAAGCTAATTATGAGGATAATAATAATCCCTTTGTAATGTAAAGGGTAGTTAAATTTTAAGGGCCGATATTGAATGTGAACCACACCTAAACGTTAAGTTTTTTCTAAATTTCATTTGACATTTCTCAATTTCAGACTAACTCAATTTGAACCATGGAAAACTACATAATCGAACAACGCATTAAAGTTATTCAGGCTTATTATGAAAATGGGCGTTCAAATCAAAATGCATATCGTGCACTTCGTGATTTTTTCGGTAAATGTAATCGTCCAAATGTGCGTACAATCGGAAAAATCGTGCAAAAATTTGAGCGAACCGGGTCTGTAGGAGATGTGAAAACACCAGTGCATGCTCGTACAGCTCGTACTGCAGAAAATATTGCTGCTGTTCGCGATAGTGTGACTGAAGAGCCGTCCACCTCAACTCGTCGTCGTGCCCAACAATTGCACCTCTCACGCTCGTCGTTGATTAACATTATGCATAAAGACTTGCATTTACACGCTTACAACAAGGTACAATTGACTCAAGAACTAAAGCCTCTTGACCGTTTCAAGCGTCGTCAATGGTCAGAATGGTGGCAAGAAATGGCAACAGCGGATGATCAATTTTCGAAGAAAATCATCTTCAGTGATGAGGCACATTTTCACCTCAGTGGATTCGTCAATAAGCAGAATTGCCGCATTTGGGCGAATGATAATCCAAGAGTGATTGTCGAAAAACCAATGCACCCACAAAGAGTGACTGTTTGGTGCGGTTTATGGGCTGGCGCCATCATCGGGCCGTATTATTTCCAGAATGCGGCCGGTCAGGCAGTTACTGTGAATGGTGTTCGCTATCGTGAGATGATAACGAACTTTTTATGGCCCGAATTGGAAGATATGGTTGCGGACGATATGTGGTTTCAACAGGACGGTGCCACTTGCCACACAGCTAACGAAACAATGGCTCTTTTGTGCGACAAATTCAATGGCCGTGTTATCTCACGTGGTGGCAATGACAATTGGCCGCCAAGATCATGTGATTTGACACCCTTGGACTTCTTTCTTTGGGGTTATTTGAAAGACAAGGTGTACGTCGATAAGCCAGCAACAATTCAAGAGCTAAAGGATGAGATAATCCGGCACATTAACGGCATAGAACCTCAATTATGCCTCAGCGTCATCGAAAATTTGGACCATCGGATGGAGGTGTGCCGCCCACGTCGCGGCGGCCATTTGGCCGATATTTTGTTCCATACATAATTGAACCATACCAATATTATCATAATAAAAAGAAATGACAATAATTTCCTAAATAATTTGTGTTTTATTCAAAATCAACATCGGCCCTTAAAATTTAACCACCCTTTACATGTTTAGAAAACACTGTGTCCTATAAGCCTAACACCTGAGGCAAGTTCTTTTTAGAAAAGGGAATGAGATCCTCACTTCCATCTTTGTTTAGTGTAGGATGTAATGGTAGGATTGTGTGTGGATGTAATTCGTTGTGATGGGCTTTTCTAATCTCCCTGCCTACCCTATAGTGAAACAGGATAGATAGAAAGGAATGAAAACCAATGCCTCGGTACTGTGCATCTGCTATGTGCTGGGGGGAAGAATCACACCCCCACTTACATATCATGAATCCTTTTATATAATAAGGGTACTAATAATAGAGTTTCCACATTGTTAATTAAAAAATATTGGCGATAACTTAAGGGTCCGTTAGATTCCAAATATTTAATTAATCCAGATTTGACAACTTTTAGCTTAGATAACGTGGAGAGCAGGTTCTCAGCCGGCAAATTTGTGGGAGACATTTTTTTCCTGTTTTTTTTTTGGGATCGTCTGAAAACGACCATTTTTCTAACAGGAAAGCAAAGGGAAGCGGGCGGCCTCCGAGGACAATGGTGTTAATGAAGAACCCACATGGGCATAATCCCAGAAATAAAAATTACGATAAAGACAAAAAAGTTTACTTCAGGGTTTGTGGGCTTTGAGAAATAATTCGTATTGAGGTGTTGTACATCGTGTTTAATAATAATCTGTAGCTGTAATTGATTGGATTTCATTGGTTTTCTAATTGTGTACGTTGTTTGCAATGTATTTTGTGACTGCATAATGCGATTTAAATATCAACTAGAGCTCAGAAAGTACTAAGAAGTTACACTCCTCAACCTCCATTTGCCTTTAAATTCACCCGCATGCCCCTTATTGCAAAAGTTCATATGTATTAAAAAACCAAACTACTGCTTAAAAAATGCTGAAAATCAAAGGCAGTGTCGTGTTATTCGTCGTATTATTGTGCTGCGTGTGCTTAATTTGTGTTCCTTTGTATTTAACAATTTTCATTAAAAGATTATTTTCCTTGCGTGGAAAAGGAGTGGCAAAATATAAATACCAGGACTAGTTTCCATCCATCCCCGGAAAACAAAAAGGTGAAGAAAAAGCGACATAAAATGAAACAGAAAATTAAAACTGAATTGAAATTTTAAAATTCCAGTTGGCCGTGATAGACGTTGGGGACCAATTGACCAGTTCAAAAATGTTTTCCGATCCTGTGGAGAATGAAACATACTTAAATTGTTCCAAAGCTGAGCGTGCCATTTGTTTGAAATTCTTTTCACGATGGGGGTTAAGGGAGCAGGACGAGTTCCTCCGGGATCTAGTGTCGAACATATCGACGCAACAACATCTCAATTTAAATGACTTCCTGAAGCCGCTTGTGCAGCGTGACTTTATAGGTCTGCTTCCTCAGATGGGCTTAAACCACATTGCGGAGCAAATCCTCTATTACCTTGACGTAAAATCACTGATGGCAGCTGAAATGGTTTCGTCGCAATGGAAGACATTCATTGAGGAGGCGAAAATCTGGAAGAAATTAACAGAGACTAAAGTTCGAGAGGATGCGAAGTGGTGTCACGTGTGGAAGAAGGTCGGATGCACACATTGCTTTTCAAATACACAGCATATTAAATGCGCCCAACCGGGCTTATATTATCGCACGTTGTTTCTACAAATCAACACCTACTTGAGAAATTTAGAAAACAACTGGTGCGCAGGAAATTATAACTTATACAGGGTAACTTTCGGGGCAGTGAATATGTCTGGCGTTTATTGTATACGGTTTGATGGGGACAAGATCATATCTGGTTTAGGAAGATGCACTGTTGAAATATGGAACCGAGAAACGATGAAATGTATTGGACGTTTACCTGGACACTTAGGGGTTACTCTATGCATACAATACGATGACACATTTATTGCGACCGGTTCCAGTGATACCAAGGTACGTGTTTGGAATGCTAAGACTTTTGAAGCAATTACAGTACTAGCTTATCACACCAATGGCGTTATGAACATTCGTTTCGACAAGGTTAAAATGGTGACCTGTTCCAAGGACCAGACTATCGCTGTGTGGGATATAATCTCGCCAACAGAAATTTCCTTTCGTCTAAGTTTATTCGGACATAAAGCTTCTGTGAATGCTGTTGAATTCGATCACAAATTCCTTGTATCTGCCAGTGGTGATAAAACTCTGCGGATTTGGTCAGTTGATAACTTCGATGTGGTACGAATATTGAAAGGTCATACGCGAAGTATTGCTTGTATGCAATACCGACAAAACTTAATTGTCACAGGCAGTTCAGATCGCACAATACGATTGTGGGACGTTGAGGTCGGTGTTTGTATGCGTGTTTTCGAAGGACATAGAAATACAGTTCGGTGTCTACAATTTGATTCGAACCATCTTGTAAGTGGTTGCGATGATGGTACAATTAAAGTGTGGGATTTAAAACGGGCAGTGACCGAAAGTGTTTCACAACGTAATTTTTGCATGGATACATTGCTCGGACATACTAATGCGATATATCGTATTCAAATTGATGATTTCTGCGTTACGAGTAGCGCTTATGATGGATCTACTTTAACGTGGGATTTTCTAGGACTACCAGTTGGAGTTATTATTTAGGTTAAACAGTGATACTGTATTTTTTTATTTACTTGTTTTTTTGTTTTAATTGGACACTTTTGTAATATTGTGGAATTTAAATTAAATTCAGAGGCTTTCTTTTGTATGTAAATCTAGTAAACGTAGAATGTATTCGAACTTAAAATCATTTAAAAAAAAGTATCAAAGACGGGCAATAGCCATCTAGCTACAACTGTCATGGCATTGTCTTAGTTAAAAAACAAATGACGACCTAAATATTTAGAGGGTGATTTATAACTAAAAAAATACTAACGAATAAATGTTAAAAACTGTGATAGAATTTTGTACTTTTTATTTTGTGATGAGATTCAACAATTGATTGAAAGATTGGTAATAGAATATAATTTAAAAAAATAAACAGCGCCCATAATTTTTTTATGGAATACTCGTACTCAAATTAGATTTTGTGGATCTTTTAATTGCAAAGCACCATATGACCGTAAGAAGGCACATCTTTCTCTTTTGGTAACTGCAATTTGCCTTTAGTACACTGGACTTCATCAGAAGACCAACGTATTTTCAACGCTTCAAATGCTAACTTGAAAAAAGAAAGCTTCTTCATTGATAGACTTGAGGTGATCCTACATGTATCAAAAAATCTCCGTAAATTAGATAACGATAGCGCCAATATACGCTAGGAAAAAATGAAATTCTATAGAACTTTCAATGCTCGAAAAACTTCACAACCCTGAGCGGAAATGGTCCAATGCGATTTTTTTTACACGCGCGCACATGTGGGGTTTTGAAATACCCTTAAATGTCAGAGCACAGCGTGAGCGGATAGAGAGGAGGTGGATAAGGAAAGGAGGTGTCGATGTATATTGGTCTTGAATGTCTGGACATCACAACGACCAGGAAACACATGACCAGGTAGAACATTTCACATTCGTGTGGTTCGGCTAAAGAATGACTCTATGTTTATTTGTGCGCCTGAAACCCATTTTCAACATAAACTGAAGAGCATTCACAGATTGACGGCTATCGCGGGAAAATGTCTGAAGGGGCGGAACACATTCAGCAAGTTCAGTTGAACAACAACCTTAGTAATACCTATAAAAAGAGACAGGCAGGATCGGGGATTTTGGTGTACCCTTAAATGTCAGAGCACAATGCGACCGGAAGGAGAGGAAGTGGATAAGGAAAGGAGGTATTGATGTACATTGGTCTCAAATGTCTGGACATTACAACGATGAGGATACACATGATCAGGTAGAGCATTCCACATTCGTGTGGTTTGGCTAAAGAATGACCCTGTATATTTATTTGTGCGCCTGTGAATTGATGCGCATTCACAGATTGACGGGTATCGTGGGAAAATGTCTGAAGGGGCGGAACACATTCAGTAAGTTCTGTTGAGCAACGACCGTGGTAATACCTATAGAAAAGGGGCAGGCATGATACGTTGCGCCTATGTTCTAACGACGGAATTGATCGACTTACGGCTGAGTCCCCAATAAGTTTCACTGCTCGCTTTTGCATCCTGTCGAGCACATGTAGTATAGTTTTGGATGCGCCTGCCCAAATATGGGAATCGAACTCGATTTTTGTACGAATATCATCATCATCATCATCGGCACTACAACCGGGATCGGGTCTTAGCCTTATTTAACAAATCTCTCTACCGGTCCCGATTTCGAGCCGATGTCATCCAGTTTGGCACTCCCAGGCTCTGGGCGTCTTGGTCTACGCCAGCCCTCCATCGCAGACAACGTCTACCGTGCTGTCTCCTTCCATACATCCTTCCACAAAGGACTTTCCGGGCAGGCTTATAGCGTTTGAAATGATATTGAAGAAGAACGTACGATTCGAACTGACGCTATGACATGACTATTGAACCTAAGCGTTACCCATCAGGCTACTGGCCGTGTTTTAAAATTCGATTTTTAAACTCAAGTATATTCCACTGATGTGAATTATTTTTTTTCATTTCATTTTTTAAACATTTTTTTTTATTTTCCTTTTATCTTCTTAGTTTCTAAATTACATGCTAGACAAAAAATGGCTTCTGCTATTTTATCTTTTTATTTTCATTAAGTACTTATTATTTTGTTTTTAAAATTTTTGCATCCTCAAAAAAAAAAAAAAATCTTTATTTTGTTGTCATAATGCCTCTAAAAGAAGAAGAGGTAGACCTCTAAGATAATAGTCTATTTTTTTTATAAGGTATGGGTATTATATTAAGAATAAATAAAAGAAAATGTAAGCTGAAAGGCATAAATTAAGCATATAATATTGTATAATTTAGAGTGCTTGTGAAGAACCAGTAAATTACATTATGTAGTAAAAATTATTAAGATAGGTTTAGCATTTAGACTAAAATTGTAAAACATAAAAAAGACTTTGTGAATAAATGCGTCTGCAAACAAACAAACTAGGCAAAAAATTCTAGCTTAATTATCTTATATTATAACTTACTGGTCCTACGCAGACGCTCTAAGCTAAACATTACATAACGACTGTATAATTTCCCTTTCGGCGACAGAATTTTGTTTGTGGGAGTACTTATAATAATTTAATTGACAAAGAAAAATTTTGAAAACTTTGTATCGAAATTTTTATTTGTTTTCTTTTCTTAAAATTTAACCTACTTTTCTTTTTTTTTTTTTTTTTTGATATAATTTTATTTAAAAAACAACTTAACTTAACTTAAATTTTATACTACCCTAATTCTAGAAAAGCTAAGTCTATGTAAGCTGGCTGATAATACTGTTATTCTTTACCGACTTTGGTATCCAGGTCTTTATATGCCATTCAACCACCAGAACTGTTGACGCTGTCTAATACTATCGTCCCGGTCTCTGTGGTAGATAGCCCTACTGAAGCGCAGGAGCTCTTCTTCGGTGCGCATTACATCCCGGTCGTAGCACAATCGCCCGTCTACGGATGATCTACTTACATGATAGATCAGTGGAATTCCGCATCTATCCTGTATAAGCCCTTTCATGTCCAAATCAAGGAACACCTCTGGTGGAAAAAAGCCGTTACGACGCACGCTCTCATAGTACAGAGTGTTTGGATAATAGGCCCCGAAAAATAGGTCATTGGTCGAGCTTATTGCTCTCGCAATATGTCCTCTGATTAATTTAATCATAAAATTATCCACCCTATTTATGTACGCTTTATTATATAAAGTCTCATTTGAGTAATACTTTTTAAAGTCCGGTTCCGGTGACCGATATAATCTGAGACAACTTCTGAGACACTTCCTTTCGAACACCCGAATCTTTTCCATCAATTTGGACCTATGTTAAACCATACTGGACAACCATATATGAGCATTGGCCTGATTAGCGTCATGTAGCATATGACTTTTACCCTGCTGTCAAGTTGGCTACTGTGAAATAGCCTCCCTGTCATAGCAAAAGTTTTCCTCGCTTTGAGCAAAGCAGCCTCTACATATCTGTTGAAATACAGATATTGGTCTAGTCAGATGCCAAGGTATTTAACTAAACTCTTGGTTTCCAGTTTATCTCCATGCGGTCCCACGATAACTAGCTTTCGCCAGTTTTTCCTTGTGTCGTTCGTGGCTTTATATAAAGGAGTTCTAAATAGGATGGCTTCACATTTCTGGAAGTTGATCTTAAGTTTCCAGTCATCGCAATAGCGCTGCACGTTGTTGAAGTCTCGCTATATTAAACTATTTATGATCTCAACTTTCGGAGCTGTTCTGTAAATTATGAGATCGTCTGCGTACGCAATAGCCTGCGGAAGTGCTTCCAATAAGTCGCTAATATAAATGTTAAAAAGAATCGGAGAGAGTACCGCGCCCTGTTGCAAGCCATTCTTGATATTATACGTTTTATTAGAGGTCACATTACCACTTTTGACCACGAACCTCCTGTCCTTTAACATATCGTAAAGTACAGATAGTAAAGGCTTATGTATGCCATGTCTGACCAGTCTTTGTAATACAACCCTTCGATCCAGACGGTATCAAAGGCTTTCTCCAAGTCGATCAAACAGGCCCCTGTGCATTGGTTCCTACATTTATTCCATTGTATGTCGGAGATCAGTTTAGCTGCGGCATGTGTGGTTTCATGACCCGCCCTAAAGCCAAACTGGTTATTTGGAATAATGCTGTTGTCGTCTACCCATTTTAACAGAGCTTTGTTAATGGTTTTTTCAAATGCTTTACTGATGCTTGGGAGTAAACTTATCGAACGCATGTTCATTGGGTTTGTGCAGTCTTTGCCCTTTTTTGCGATGGGCTGAATGATAGCCGTTTTCCAACGCGCGGGATAATATGCATTATTCAACGCGTTGTTAAACAGGACCGTGTATATATCTATTGCCATTGGGGGCAGGTTCTTGAGTACGATGTTAGGTACTCCATCTATTCCCACTGACTTTTTGCTTCTTAATGAGTCGAAGATACTCTGGATTCCTTGCCTTGTGATTAAAAGGCTATTAGCCCCGCCATTGGCACTAATGTCAATTGACAGATTATCGTCACTGAATTCGGTAAAACCCGGATTCTCCGATTGCTAAAGTGAAATTTCATTCCGGAGTTGCAGGTGATTGAGTAGAACTCTGTCCTCCAGGTCGTGATTTCGGTGAATGCTTTCATTCACCTTGTACATTTCCTGAAAGACAGCTCCCACAGCGTTCACCTTTTCCAAAGGATCTTCGATCACGAAGAGCTCACTATTGAGGATAGCGTTCTCTGTATCTATGTCAATGTTGGTTAGCAGCTGCTTGTTTACCTCAGTACGTGGAATTTGGAGACACTGAATCTCATTTTGATTATTTCTCCTGAATATTTTATTTATTTGTGGGAACATATTCGGGTTATTAGTTTTTATAGCCCGAATTCTGTTGTTCCAATACAAATTTGTTGCTAATCTATAATTAGCTTTAAGTAATTGTTGGAGGTGTTTTAATTGAGATTTCCGTGATATTATCTCCTGGTCTTGTCTGTCTGTAAACTGTCTGTGTAATTGTTTTAGTTTCGATAGCAGTCTGCTCTTTTTCTTGTGGAGTGCGTTTATTGTTGCGTTTCTGTACATGTTAATGTGATCTGTAACTGTTGTTTTGGGAATTGTTTTGTCCATTGTTAGTTTTACAGTTTCGTCCATTTGTTGAATGTATTTGTCGATTTCGTCATTTGTCAGGTTTCTGTTTACTGGCAGATTAAAGTCATTCGAACGAAGTTCTCTTGTTAATGATCTGGTGAACCGCGGCCATCGCATTGTCCCCTAGTTATAGGGTTGCGGGATCACGAATTCCTCCAGATCTGCGAGCTCGTTCGGAAGCTCTATTACTGCCGTGAATGCACAGTGGTCACTGTCGTATTCATCATCATCGTAATCGGCACTACAACCGGGAACCGGTCTTGGCCTTATTAGCAAGTCCTGAGGCTTGTCAAATTTTCCATAATGATTTGTTTTTTCCGGGCAAAGTCATTAGTCTTGCGCCAGAGGCTCCTCGACGGGGAATCGAACCCCGGTCTCCCGCGTGACAGGCGGGTATACTGACCACTATACTATCGAGGAGCCACTGTCGTATTCAATTATCCGTAAACAGTTTGTGTTTCGTCTGTTGGTGTTAAGTAATCTCAGTCGTGAGTCGATTAGCAAGATATCTAAGAACGATCTACCTCTGGGGAAGGATGGATATTCCGTAGCTAGCAGGTCACTTCTATATTCAATATGAAACTGATCTAACCAACCAGCCAACTGATTTCCTCTGGTATTAGATATATAAGTTCCCCAATTTCTATGCTTGGCGTTCATATCTCCCCCTAGGATAAAGTAGTTTTTGTCCAGGTGCAAATGTAAGCATCGAAAGAGTGTCTCGAGCTCTGCTATAAATAGGTTATGTTGGTGCTCCTCAGGTGCGTAGACCGCAATCGCATACAAACCCCTTCCTTGCTGAAGGGGTATGCGTACGATACAGCCTTCCAGCACCCGGAACCTGCGCACTTCTCCACTATATATTACTTTATGATTGATCCCTTTTCTAATAAAGATTGCGACACCCTCCCCCTTGAGAGGAGTTAGGTCGATCTCTTCGTATAATATCGTAGTTTTTATGTGCTATCTTATGTCTCTGGTTTAACTTTGTTTCCCCCGCCAGAACTACATCAGGTTGTTCCTCTTGCAACAGGTTAAAAAGATTGGCTCTTCTCTCAGTTCTTATTAGTGAATTTACATTCACGACAAGACCTTTTATTGATGTTGTGGTTAAAGGGTTTATATCGACTTGTTCTTTAGACTGGGCAAATGCGAGTAGATCTCGTTTATTTGACTTTGTAGCTGTGTCATCTGTCTCTGCAGATTGAGCAGGATTGCGAACACGTCTGCTTGCGGTGTTGTTTCAGTCCGTGTGGGAGTATTTGTGGCTACCTGTGATGTAGCCTGATTTGGTGTTCTCCCACCCGACGCAATTTGTGCGTACGACCGCTGTGATGTTACGGGTGTTGTTGTTGTACGAGCTGGCTCTGTGTTTTTTTTTGCCGAGTCACACTTCTTGCCATTATTTCTCGAAATTTAGGACATCCTCGATAATTAGCGGGGTGTCTCTCATTCCGGCACACTGGGCACTTTAGAAGGGCTTTGTCTTCTACCGTTTCTTTTCCCAGAGGGCATTCTTCTGCCTTATGGTCCTTTCCGCATTTTACGCAACGGCGCTGCATTTCACAGTTAGCCGCCGCGTGACCAAGCCTTTGGCAGCGGACACATTGCAGGATGTCTCTACCTTTTTTTAATTTGTCCCATGTGACCATTTGATGGTCCAAGACTGTAATTTTTCTTAGACCACCAATTCTACTGCTGGGTGTTAATTGAACCAAAAAGAAGGGTAGCTTGTGGTTTTCCCTTCTTGCCTTGGCTGTGGTGAATGGTTTTACCGCGGTAAACTCGAGATCTTCGTGCTTCAGGTTTTGAAGCATTTCGAGGTCGACACCCTTTAATAGAACCGTTACGCTCTTCGTTTGTTTCGGCGTGAACGAGTAAAATTCCGCGGTGGCTCTTTTTAAGACCTCTTTAATTTTGTCGTGGTCTGCCACCGTATATGTTTGAATGGCGTGCCTGTTACCCGTCAATCTTTTAACTGCAAATTGTTTCCTATGGCTAGCTTACAAAGACTTACCAATACCTTACAGTCAACATCTATGGTGTTGATTGATGGCATCTTTATTTTTCCGCTGTTATTGTTGCTTTGCTGCTGCTGTGTTTCTTGCTGTTTCGTTGATCGCTTTTGTGTTGGAAGTTGCTGTTGATATTGCTGTTGATGCTGCTGATGTTGAAGTTGATGTTGCTGTTGATGGTGAAATTGTTGCTGTTGGCCGACTTTTGACTTTAGCTTTTGTAGTTGTTGCGGGTTTTGTTCTTGTTCGAGCGTCGCTATTTTTTTCTTTCGGCGTCTCTCTTGTAATCGGGCTCTTGCCATTGCGAGTTTCGCCTCCAATTCACTTATCTCTTCATCTTCGTCCTCAGACTCTGAGAATGCAAGAGAAGCGAATGAATTATTTGCCCCATATATGTTAAAGTTGGGGGGGGGGGGGGGGGGGGGGGGGCGCTCACTGTCCCCCTCCAATTGTTGATCTCTTTTCTCCATTGTCAATTTCGCGGCTTTACTTCGCATCACAATGGAGTTTTTCGGAGCACCTTTTCATTTGTGTGTTGTCGCGTTTTTATCGTCCTCCGTGTTCATTCTGGTTCTTTCCAGTTTGTTTTCATTAAAAAAAACAAAGGCGACCTGCAATACGAACCACGAAGTCGATTTATCTCGTAGGCCCACTCGAACTCGGCTATCGTCGCGCAAGAGTCAGTAACCTAGCACTCGCGCCAAACGCTGCCTTAAAAACCACTTGCTTAACGAGCAATATGTTATTTGTTTTAATTTTCACGCTTGCGAAGTGATATATTTTAATTGATAGTTAGTTTCTTTGTCGCACTTCACTGCAGGGATTTGTTTATGCACTTTTTTTTTATTTTATTTAACTGTGTTGAATGATGGATTTTCACCTTTATTCTTCAATTTGTTTGTTTGGTTTTGTTTTTAATTACTTTCGATTATATTGCTTCTTTTCGTTCTATTAATGTGAGAGACACTATTTTGTGTTGTTTGGTTTTTTTTTCTTTTTCTACTGCACAAAGCACTATATCACTCAACCGACACACTTGTGTGTAGATCTCTTTGTTTATTTAGAATGTATTACGTTGGATATTGTTTGGATAACATTTTACGCACATGACCACTAAAGAATGTTTGTTTTTGTTTATAGATATTAGTGGCTCATAATATGATTACACTGAATCCGGTTATATACCGTGTTCTACTTGTTTCCGCAGTGACGACGGGTTTTTGAAATATCTCTTGAAAACAGCTCCGAACCGAACAATAACAAGTCCGTACACTTTGGCTATCAAGACGCGTCTGTAGCCATAGTCCCTCCGGAGACCCGAATGGGAGACTAGTTTACCTCCGGATTTCTTTATATCAGAAGGTACCATCATGACTTATCTCCGTGTCAGTCCGGGCCATCAGCCACACATCCGAAACACCGTCGAAGATTTCTCTCGGCGATATCGCGGAATGTACAGCGTGACGGGGTGGTATCTCACATTGGGACCGACTACCACCTAACCAACCTTTTCTCAAACCGGTCAATCAGCCAAGCTCCGAAAGACGGCCAGGGATTGCTCCCGACCATTTCACGGAGCCTAAAGCGCGATGGGGTGGTATTTCACCGGGCGCGCAGGGCGTTGGGGCTCCAGCTACCACTCGGCCTTTAGTCGTCTCTTACGACAAGCCGGCCTAGCTGTGAGTATATTCTAACGCCCTACTCACAGGGCTTGGTTAGAGACCAGATTAAAGTTATCTAGCTTGTCCCATTTGAAATCAACGTCTTTGATATTCACCCTCTGCTCAGTTTCTGAAGGGTTCATCATTAGTACTTTCTCCAAGAAAATATGTAAAATATACCAAATTTCGTTTTTGTTGACTTTTATATTTACATCCTGTCACTGACAACTGAATCGAGTAATCCAAAAACAGCTAAGGTGTTTTGTTTGTACGGAATGTTACTATTCCAACAACAATAAAGCAAAATATGTTTGATCAAAACATTTCGAGGTGAGTATCACTACGTCGCCCACCGGAAAATAGTGGTTCCTTTATCGCCAAGCTAATTATGAGGATAATAATAATCCCTTTGTAATGTACATGTTTAGAAAACACTGTGTCCTGTGTCAGCCTAACACCTGAGGCAATTTGTTTTTAGAAAAGGGAATGAGATCCTCAGTTCCATCTTTGTTTAGTTTAGGATGTAATGGTAGGGTTGTGTGTGGATGTAACTCGTTGTGATGGGCTTTTCTAATCTCCCTGCCTGCCCTATAGTAAAATAGGATGGATAGAAAGGAATGAAAACCATTGCCTCGGTACTGTGCATCTGCTATGTGCTGGGGGGAAGAATCACGCCCCCACTTACATATCATGAATCCTTTTATAAAATAAGGGTACTAATAATAGAGTATCCACATTGTTAATTAAAAAATATTGGCGTTGACTTAAGGGTTCGTTAGATTCCAAATATTTAATTAATCCAGATTTGACAACTTTTAGCTTAGATAACGTGGAGAGCAGGTTATCAGCCGGCAAATTTGTGGGACATTTTTTTTTTTTTTTTTTTTTTGGGATCGTCTGAAAACGACCATTTTTCTAACAGGAAAGCAAATGGAAGCGGACGGCCTCCGAGGACAATGGTGTTAATGAAGAACCCACATGGGCATAATCCGAGAAATAAAAATTACGATAAAGACAAAAAAGTTTACTGTGTTGTACATCGTGTTTAATAATAATCCGTAGCTGTAATTGATTGGATTTCATTTCTGTTCTAATTGTGTACTGTTGTTTGCAATGTATTTTGTGACATTATCTGCATAATGCGATTTAAATATCCTTTAGAGCTCAGATTTTACTAAGTTACAGTCTTCAATGCCCTCAACCTCCATTTGCCTTTAAATTCACCCGCATGCCCCTTATTGCAAAAGTTCATATGTATTAAAAAACCAAACTACTGCTTAAAAAATGCTGAAAATCAAAGGCAGTGTCGTGTTATTCGTCGTATTATTGTGCTGCGTGTGCTTAATTTGTGTTCCTTTGTATTTAACAATTTTCATTAAAAGATTATTTTCCTTGCGTGGAAAAGGAGTGGCAAAATATAAATACCAGGACTAGTTTCCATCCATCCCCGGAAAACAAAAAGGTGAAGAAAAAGCGACATAAAATGAAACAGAAAATTAAAACTGAATTGAAATTTTAAAATTCCAGTTGGCCGTGATAGACGTTGGGGACCAATTGACCAGTTCAAAAATGTTTTCCGATCCTGTGGAGAATGAAACATACTTAAATTGTTCCAAAGCTGAGCGTGCCATTTGTTTGAAATTCTTTTCACGATGGGGGTTAAGGGAGCAGGACGAGTTCCTCCGGGATCTAGTGTCGAACATATCGACGCAACAACATCTCAATTTAAATGACTTCCTGAAGCCGCTTGTGCAGCGTAACTTTATAGGTCTGCTTCCTCAGATGGGCTTAAACCACATTGCGGAGCAAATCCTCTATTACCTTGACGTAAAATCACTGATGGCAGCTGAAATGGTTTCGTCGCAATGGAAGACATTCATTGAGGAGGCGAAAATCTGGAAGAAATTAACAGAGACTAAAGTTCGAGAGGATGCGAAGTGGTGTCACGTGTGGAAGAAGGTCGGGTGCACACATTGCTTTTCAAATACACAGCATATTAAATGCGCCCAACCGGGCTTATATTATCGCACCTTGTTTCTACAAATCAACACCTACTTGAGAAATTTAGAAAACAACTGGTGCGCAGGAAATTATAACTTATACAGGGTAACTTTCGGGGCAGTGAATATGTCTGGCGTTTATTGTATACGGTTTGATGGGGACAAGATCATATCTGGTTTAGGAAGATGCACTGTTGAAATATGGAACCGAGAAACGATGAAATGTATTGGACGTTTACCTGGACACTTAGGGGTTACTCTATGCATACAATACGATGACACATTTATTGCGACCGGTTCCAGTGATACCAAGGTACGTGTTTGGAATGCTAAGACTTTTGAAGCAATTACAGTACTAGCTTATCACACCAATGGCGTTATGAACATTCGTTTCGACAAGGTTAAAATGGTGACCTGTTCCAAGGACCAGACTATCGCTGTGTGGGATATAATCTCGCCAACAGAAATTTCCTTTCGTCTAAGTTTATTCGGACATAAAGCTTCTGTGAATGCTGTTGAATTCGATCACAAATTCCTTGTATCTGCCAGTGGTGATAAAACTCTGCGGATTTGGTCAGTTGATAACTTCGATGTGGTACGAATATTGAAAGGTCATACGCGAAGTATTGCTTGTATGCAATACCGACAAAACTTAATTGTCACAGGCAGTTCAGATCGCACAATACGATTGTGGGACGTTGAGGTCGGTGTTTGTATGCGTGTTTTCGAAGGACATAGAAATACAGTTCGGTGTCTACAATTTGATTCGAACCATCTTGTAAGTGGTTGCGATGATGGTACAATTAAAGTGTGGGATTTAAAACGGGCAGTGACCGAAAGTGTTTCACAACGTAATTTTTGCATGGATACATTGCTCGGACATACTAATGCGATATATCGTATTCAAATTGATGATTTCTGCGTTACGAGTAGCGCTTATGATGGATCTACTTTAACATGGGATTTTCTAGGACTACCAGTTGGAGTTATTATTTAGGTTAAACAGTGATACTGTATTTTTTTATTTACTTGTTTTTTTGTTTTAATTGGACACTTTTGTAATATTGTGGAATTTAAATTAAATTCAGAGGCTTTCTTTTGTATGTAAATCTAGTAAACGTAGAATGTATTCGAACTTAAAATCATTTTAAAAAAAGTAGCAAAGACGGGAAATAGCCATCTAGCTACAACTGTCATGGCATTGTCTTAGTTAAAAAACAAATGACGACCTACATATTTAGAGGGTGATTTATAACTAAAAAAATACTAACGAATAAATGTTAAAAACTGTGATAGAATTTTTACTTTTTATTTGGTGATGAGATTCAACAATTGATTGAAAGATTGGTAATAGAATATAATTTAAAAAAATAAACAGCACCCATAATTTTTTTATGGAATACTCGTACTCAAATCAGATTTTGTGGATCTTTTAATTGCAAAGCACCATATGACCGTAAGAAGGCACATCTTTCTCTTTTGGTAACTGCAATTTGCCTTTAGTATACTGGACTTCATCAGAAGACCATCGTATTTTCAACGCTTCAAATGCTAACTTAAAAAAAGAAAGCTTCTTCATTGATAGACTTGAGGTGATCCTACATGTATCAAAAAATCTCCGTAAATTAGATAACGATAGCGCCAATATACGCTAGGAAAAAATGAAATTCTATAGAACTTTCAATGCTCGAAAAACTTCACAACCCTGAGCGGAAATGGTCCAATGCGATTTTTTTTACACGCGCGCACATGTGGGGTTTTGAAATACCCTTAAATGTCAGAGCACAGCGTGAGCGGATAGAGAGGAGGTGGATAAGGAAAGGAGGTGTCGATGTATATTGGTCTTGAATGTCTGGACATCACAACGACCAGGAAACACATGACCAGGTAGAACATTTCACATTCGTGTGGTTCGGCTAAAGAATGACTCTATGTTTATTTGTGCGCCTGAAACCCATTTTCAACATAAACTGAAGAGCATTCACAGATTGACGGCTATCGCGGGAAAATGTCTGAAGGGGCGGAACACATTCAGCAAGTTCAGTTGAACAACAACCTTAGTAATACCTATAAAAAGAGACAGGCAGGAGCGGGGATTTTAGTGTACCCTTAAATGTCAGAGCACAATGCGACCGGAAGGAGAGGAAGTGGATAAGGAAAGGAGGTATTGGTGTACATTGGTCGCAAATGTCTGGACATTACAACGACGAGGATACACATGATCAGATAGAGCATTCCACATTCGTGTGGTTTGGCTAAAGAATGACCCGGTATGTTTATTTGTGCGCCTGTGAATTGATGCGCATTCACAGATTGACGGGTATCGTGGGAAAATGTCTGAAGGGGCGGAACACATTCAGTCAGTTCTGTTGAGCAACAACCGTGGTAATACCTATAGAAAAGGGGCAGGCATGATACGTTGCGCCTATGTTCTAACGACGGAATTGATCGACTTACGGCTGAGTCCCCAATAAGTTTCACTGCTCGCTTTTGCATCCTGTCGAGCACATGTAGTGTAGTTTTGGATACGCCTGACCAAATATGGGTGTTTGATTTGCGTTCTGCAAATCGTCCAACAACCAATGGGTGGTGATGATTGGCTTTGGAAATGACGTCAAGAACAATGATTCGTTCTCCTGCCGTGCAGTGATGTTGGTCCCGTGGGAAGGACGTCCGGACAATTGCTATCTGCTGGAATCAATTCTAAATATATTGGTCAAACTGAAAAGATTACCTTTGCTTCCAAATTTGAATTTCTCAGTAATTGAAATTATGTGGCTCTTGATTTCAATGATAAATATCGTCTTTATTTTGTTTGATTATTTAGATTTTTAAAGATTACAAGTTTCGAACTGAAGTCGTCAAGCGATTTACGAAGAAAAGAATTATAAAAGTTGTCAAGTGAAAACCAACAGAAAATTCACAAATGTCAGCTGAATGCTGACATTGTTTAAGGTGATGCCACATATCTTATTCAGGTGGTGCCACAGATTTTTAATTCCGAATTCGCCGGTTGTTTCAAGGGCGAATCTGCAACAATGGGAATCGAACTCCATTTTTGGACGAATATCATCATCATCATCATCGGCACTACAACCAGGATCGGGCCTTGGCCTTATTTAACAAATCTTTCCACCGGTCCCGATTTCGAGCCGATGTCATCCAGTTTGGGACTCCCAAGCTCTGGGTGACCTGGTCTACGCCATGCCTCCATTACAGACAAGGTCTGCGCGCTGTCTCCTTCCATACATCCTGCCACAAAGGGCTTTCCCGGCAGGCACCTTTTCGCTCATTCCAGCTAGGTGTCCCACCCAGCAGATTTTACTGAGGTTGATTTTTCTTACAACACTAGCTTCAAGATAGATTACGTACAACTCATGGTTGTAGCGTCTCCGGAATCGCCCTCCCTCACATACGGGGCCAACAATTTTCCTTAAGACCTTTCTCTCGAACGCGGCTAAGAGTTCAAAGTGCCTTTTACTGAGCACCCAGGTCTCGGATCCATACATGAGTACTGGTAAGACCATGGTCTTGTATAGTAGTAGTTTGGATGTTCTGAATAAATTTCGGGATTCAAAGACCCTTGATAGACCATAGTAGGCTTTGTTGGATTTAATCAGCCGTTCGCGTATTTCTTCTTCCATATTGTTATCGGGTGGTACTATTGACCCAAGGTAGTTAAAGGATTACACTACTTCAAATTCGTGCTCCACTACCCTGATGGTTTGACCATCGTTAGATCTTCTCTTCGCAGAAGTTGCCACCATGTACTTAGTTTTTCCCTCATCAATGTGGAGTTCCAGTTTTTGTGCCGCCTGCTCGATCTGGGAGAAGATTTCCTGTACAGCCGATTCGGTTCTACCGATGATGTTGGTGTCATCTGCCTAGGCAGGTATCTGGCTGGACTTGGTGATAATAGTCCCTCTAGTTGTAACGCCAGAGTCACGGATTGGTTTCTCCAACGCCAGGTTGAATAGGAGGCAGGCCAGACCGTCCCCTTGTCGGAGTCCATTAAAGATGTTTATTGGTTTGGACAGCAATCCCATTATTTTTACTTGACTAGTTACGTTGGTCATGGTCAACGCAGAAAGTCGTATCAATTTGTTTGGAATGCCGAACTCTCTCATGGCATTATATAGTTCTACCCTGGCTATGCTGTTGTAGGCGGTCTTAAAGTCTATAAATAGATGATATAATGGAATATTAAATTCCAGTCATTTTTCCATCGCCTGTCTAAGTGTGAATATCTGATCAATTGCTGATTTGCCTGGGATGAAGCCACACTGGTATTGACGAATGATGGCTTTAGCGTATGGGGCTATCCGATCTTGTAGGATAATGGAGAGTATCTTATAGGCGGTACTCAGCAATGTTATACCCCTATAGTTGCTGCACACTGTGATATCTCCCTTCTTATGTATGGGGCAAATTATACCACGACGCCAATTCCGGCATCTCCCCTTGTTCCCATACGTACACCACGATCTCACGAATTGCGTGATGTAACGCTGTCCCTCCTTATTTGATCAGCTCAGCTTGTATTCCATCAGCTCCAGGGGCTTTATTTGATTTGAGATGTCTAATGGCTTTTAATGTTTCCTCAATGCTTGGTGGCGGAAGAATTTGGTGTTGATCTTGCATTGGTGAAGCCTCCAATTCTTCTGTGAGCTGACCATTTAGCAACTCATTGAAGTGCACTTCCCATCGCTCCAGAATGCCTTCTGGATCGGTGATCAGATTACCCTCTTTATCCTTGCAGTAAGTGCAGCGTGATATGTACCGCGCCATACTGCGGCTAATTTGTTGGAACTTCCGCGCCTGGTGCGGACCTCGCTCTCTACTTTTCTCTATTTCACAGACAAGGTTTTTTTTCCAGGCACTTTTCTTTTGTCTGTGAAGCTTTTTTTCAGATCTTCTGAGCTCATAGTATTTTTCCTCGCATACCCGTGTCCTATGAGTCTGCTACAATGCCCAGTATGCAGCATTCTTACGTTCAGTCGCTAGTTTGCACTCATCATCAAACCAGTCGCTCCGATTTCTACGACTACTGCCTAAGATGGACTTAGTTTACAAGAGTAAACCTAACCAACGCTCCGTTTTTCACAACGGAACAACCCACAAACATCATGTAGGGAGCGGGCAAAGTTCTGGGCCTAGTTCAAAGAACGGTGCCGGTATTTAATCACCGGTTCGAGGCAGACTCTTTCGGTTATCTTATGCACGGAGAACCGTTCCTACCTGTTGGAAAATCGCTCGAGTTTACCCAGTCCCCCAAGGACGGGAAAAAAGTGTCTCCCACGAAATTACCGGCCGAAAGCATTACTGTCTATGCTATCTAAGGTGTCGGACAAAGTCATCAATGCCGAGTTAATTAAGTATTTGAAGTGCAACGGACGGGTAGTCAACCAGAAACCTTTTGCTGCTTATAACCGATATATGGGAGTCCGCGATTGAGGGGCATGGTGAGTTAAGGGCGGTACCATTGGATATCTCCAAGGCTTTTACCGCGTTTGTCACGGGGCATTGTTGAGCAAACTTAGTTCATATGGGCTTTCCTAGCAGCTTCGCGACTGGACGAAGAGCTTGATCGATGCGGGTTAATGTGGACGGTGAGTGTTCGGATCTGTATCTTGTTAATTCAGGAGTGCCTCAAGGTTCTATTTTGGCTCCTAACTTGTTTTTGGTTCAGATAAATGATTTGTTTTACTCAACGGGTAACCGAGTGTTCAGTTTTGCGGATGATAGTACACTTGTTTCCTCTTTTTTGAGTGAACGGCCGATTGATGCATCAACGTCGCTCCAGTTGGGATGGAGACAGATTGATTCTCTGAATCCGGATCTGGATAAGGTCCTGCAGTGGGGAAATGCCAATTTTGTCGAATTCAATGCAACGAAGACACAGTATACAACATTCACAATGAAAAGTGGATCATCGGTTCCACAACTGATGGTGAATAGCCAAGCCCTCGAATCTGGGGAAAGCTTGAAGTTACAAGGCATCACGGTCTGTGGGAATATATCGTGGCATAAATACGTGTCAAACATAGCCAGGTTAGCCTCTGGAAAACCGACATCGTTTTACAGCCAAGAAATATTTTACTCCGTCTCAACTTCTTCTTCTGTATAAATCTCAAATTAGGCCGGCGCTCGAATATAGCTCTCATGTTTGAAGCTCTGCTCCTAAACATACCCTCGACCTAATTGAGAGCATACAGTAACGAGCCATCCGCCTGATCGGGGCCTCGGCCTGACGCCGGGAATACAGTCGCTATCACATCGAAGGCGCATAGCTGACCTCTGTCTGATTTACAGATATTATCACGGGTACTGTTCTTTGCAAAATTCGTGGTATTGCTCCGGGCAATTCGGTTTATATGTAGTTCTAGTGTTGAATGAGAAAAAAACCTACTTTTCTTTTATTGAGCCTATGGCCGTTTTATTTGAATCTTAACACAACTATATCCTTCTTCTACGGAAACTAAACTGAACTCCTCGATTCTTACTTTTCTTTTTATATTCATCTCTTGCTTATACAGATAATCCTATCAATATACATTCTGTATGAGTCATGAGTGATGTTAACTCAGTTTTGGTGATGACGTGGGTGAGTAACATAAGTTATGTTATCTACTGAGTGTGCATCGTGATTAATCATGTTAGATGAGTGGGATGATGAATTATGTTATCTAACAGGGTGACTCATGTTAACAGAGGAGGATGCGTGGCGTTAACCCGAGCTCACAATCGATCAAAAGTTTTAACGTGTTGTTGACTCGGAGCAATGCTTAGCGATATTCAACCGTAATAATATTGAAGTTTTCCGTCGATATGTGACAATGGATGAAACATGGCTTCACCACTATGTTACACTCCAGAGTCCAATCGACAGTCACCCTAGTGAGAGGGAGGCCCATTTTGAGGCCAAAGAGAAATCGTACTATAAAATTGGGATCGAAAAATTACATGACCGCTATAATGGTTTTATGGGAAGCAACATGCCAAAGATGGTTTAAGCGGTTCAGAGATAATGATTTTGATGTGCGAAATGAAGAACGTGGAAGACCACCAAAAAGTTTGAAGACGCCGAATTGGATGCAATATTGGATCAAGATGACACTTTAAGTCAAAAACAAATGGCACAAATGTTAAATGTTGCACAACAAACAATTTCTGACCGTTTAAAAGCTATGGAGAAGATCCAAAAGTGCGGAAACTGGGTGCCACATGAATTGAATGACAGGCAGATGGAAAAGCGAAACACCACATGTGAAACGTTGCTTCTACGACACGAAAGGAAGTCAGTATTGCATCGAATTGTGACTGGTGATGAAAAATGGATTTATTTTGAAAATCCTAAATGCAAAAAATCATGGGTACATCACAGTTACAGAGAAGCATCAACATCGACTGCAAAGCCTGATCGTTTCGGAAAAAAGACAATGTTCTGTGTTTGGTTGGACCAGAAGGGGGTGGTGTATCATGAACTTCTAAAACCTGGCGAAACTGTTGGTGTGTAACGCTACCGACAACAAATGGTCAATTTGAAACATGTATTGATCGAAAAACAACCAGAATGGGCCACAAGACACGGAAAGGTAATTTTGTTGCATGATAATGCTCCGAGTCATACAGCAAAACCCGTCAAAGAAACAATGAAAGCTCTCGGCTGGGAAGTGTTACCCCACCCGCCGTATTCACCAGACTTGGCTCCTTCCTTGTTTTCACGATGGGACACGCATTGGCTGAGCAGCATTTCAATTCCTACGAAGAAGTCGAAAATTGGGTCTCCGAATGGTTTGCCTCAAAAGACGACCGTTTTTATTGGCGTGGTATCCGCAAATTGTCAGAAAGGTGGTCGAAATGTGTAGAAAGCAATGGGCACTACTTCGAATAAAATGTTTTTTACTTTTAAAAACAAATGTTTTTTACTTTAAAAATGTTTTTTTACTTTAACAAAAAACGCTTTTGGCGATTTTAGTCGATTAGGTCGTAAGTGTTCCGCCGAACACTGTCCACACACACAAGAACAACCTAGAACCCGGAGACACTGCCAAAAAAATCAAACATTTGTTTTCACGAATTGTTTATTGTTTTCCTTTTTTTTCAGGTTACTGTTTTACACATTTCATTTAACTTAGGATTACAACAGTTACTACTGACATATGTCATTTAACTTAGGATTACAACCGTTACTACTGACACACGCGCGGACTGACTTCCTCTAAGCGATTCTGTAACTGTAACACCTCGTTTCGACTGCTCGATATAGACTGATGCTCTAAGTCGACTTCCTCGATTAGCGATCCTCTCCGTTCGACTGACTTTTTTCCACACACTTCCATTTCCCCATCGGCAAGGGAAATCGTCCCAGCGCATCTGCTAACAGACTTTTCCATAGTATCTGTTAACAGCATGAATTTCCCATTGCATCTCAAAAGGAGAATTTCCCAAAGTATCTGTTAGCTGCATTACCCATAGTCTCTGTAAAAGGAGAAATCTTTCCTCATGATCATTATCATCATCATCACCATTAGTTGCTGGTGGTCGGAATCTTATCCCTTTGTCTGTTGATCGGATGCCGCTTCTTATTCTCCGATCATTCTCTGGTTTGTTTGTACTACACATCTGGCATGCTGACAAAGGATGGTATGCAATTCGGATGGGTACACTGAACTATGGGATGTAATCATTTGTTTGCCTTCCTACTCATAAACATCTATCGGGGATAGTTGCTCGACTGCTAATCAGCGGCGCAACGAATCGTTTTGTTTGCACAAGTGTGCCTTAGCATTAGAGTCATGCCAGGGGTTTAGGTGTTAATTTCCATTAGCTACTAGAATAGGCGTCCGTTGTTCGGTTTATTTACCGACAATGGTATTTCATGGGAAACATCGCGTTGATGCCTAGGATAGGTGAGTGATTTTCATGCGACGCTTTCCTGCATGCCGAATTTGCTTAGATGCGATGCTGTCCTGCTTTTTGGAACTGGGGTAGAATACAATGTATGGATGCGTTGAACTCGATATTGGGAGCTTTTGAACGCTTAGTTCCTTGCTTTCTGATATCGGGTTCAACGTCGTTGCATGTCTTATAACCATTTGTTTTAGGTATGGTTACTGACTATTGGGACACGTGTCTGTGGGCACGTGTGCTGAAAAAGGTGACTAAAGTTCCTTGGCGGAAAGGATACTTCAACCTGTGGTGAGTTGCATGGTTCGTAGAACCGCTACACGCTCACTTCATACCGGTACACCGGATAGATACCACGGCATATCGTGCCGGTGCCATG
Organism: Microdon myrmicae; assembly: GCA_963931805.1. Lineage (NCBI taxonomy): Eukaryota > Metazoa > Arthropoda > Insecta > Diptera > Syrphidae > Microdon > Microdon myrmicae. The sequence continues at coordinate 22,559,679 of OZ007501.1, read as the reverse complement.
CGGTAGGATCTAGAGGGGAGGCTTTTTAAGTTCATATATTGTCAGAGTATCCTTGGCCAGCCAGGTACTTTTTAATACAATCCACTCCCTGAGAACCAGGCGTCCGAAACCATAAAAAGAGAGGTTCATGGGCAATGTGAGACGCTATCCGCCCACCACCCTTAGATGTTAAAATTAGAAAAAAATTAACCCATTCACTTTACAGATCAACATCTAAGTCCACGGTTGATAACTAAGGTGGATAGTATCGTATTAGTGTGTCGTAGTTTCTTGAGGCGTCTAGACCTACCCGCATTAAACATTCACACAATGAAAATTGAGTTACCTTATTAATATCGATTTCACGACAGTTCACCTCTCAGTATTTTCTCGCACAGTAAATTTAATCAGAGATACTCAAATAGGATTACCCTCAGATTTTATACGAGGAGTGCTACCCTTCTAGTGCGTATTTCACAGTTGAAAGGGAGGTACGTACTGGATATTGGCGTAATCCCAACTAGCTGCGGTTTTTGGTTTCATTAAAACAACAATTCACAAGTCAATTATATGATTGTGGCTTAAAATTAGAGACCCCTCCGCTATGTTTACGAACAAGTACCCGAGCGCTGTTTAATCTTGCTTAATCAAAACCGACTAATTCTGTAAACGCTAATGAGTAAACAAGGTATTCGTGGTCACTAAAATAAATGAAAATCAAAACATACATACTAAATACACATTTACCGAAGGGATATCGAAGGGATTAGTAGAAATAATGATATCCCTGAATAACTGAACTTCAAGCATGCCTTTCCATAACAATAAAGACACCCATAAACATCAACATAGCCATAGCTAGCATTCCGATTTACATTTATGACGATTTAATGCAACCATTACAATTAGGTGCTCATGATGCTGCCAGATAGCAATGGTCCATATATTCACATTCCCCAACAAACCCTGTTTGGCAATCTATAAGAATCCCTCCGGCAGCACCAGTTGAGCCAGCACCCTACACTCTGTATACTTTACAGTCAATTTACCTTTAGGCGCTATGGTTACGATTTCTTTCTTCGAACCAGAAATAATTGCTTTATGCGTTGTAAACCCCTGTGCGTGTGTAGTTTAAATTATCAATCCATTGGATCTAAATTTCATCATAAAATAAACCAATAATTGATATAGGAATTCTTTTGGAGGCATCCTTCACAGGCTATTCAGAATGAATAGCCCAATTTAGGTTATATTCATTCGCCCCATACACCGCAACTATGGTGTTGTTGAACAACATTTACCTATTAATGTCAGTTTCACAAGGTGTGATTGAATGGTCGGAGGTTTTATGGGACACGGTTGTATGACATCAAATAAATCCTCTGGTAGTTTTTTCTTCTTTTAATGGAGGATGGTTTCAAGTTACTCAGTTATTAAATATCATAATGTAGACATTTACGAAAAGGCAAACGTACAATTTTGCCTCCCAAATCTCATTTAAGAAGTGAATCTTCCAGCAGTGGCGTTTCTTTGTCCGGAGCGGCCTTCCATTAGGATCCATACAAAATTTAATTAACGCGACAGCAGTAATTATGTCACGGATATTGGGGACCCAAATTTCACAGGAAAATTTCAGTATGGTTAACGAAGCTCATTTTAATCTCCGTACCGCTGGTAATATACGTAAGGCTCACCAAGGGTGATGAAGAATTCAAACCGAAATGGTGCCTTTTTTAAGTTTGACCTTAGGTGCCACAATTTCTTGGTACTTTTGACAGGACAGTGTTCGATAAGAACAAGGGTCTTAATGTGGATTCTAAAAGCATCCAACTAATGATGTGTAAAGGAGTTTCAACGTTCCACTCAGCAAATATTTTAACGAGCCCAAATAAGGATAAATTTGAATAACCTTTAAAACAGATTTACTTTGTGGTCCTCTTACACCAATTGTCATTTGCCAAGATTATTTACTCAAGAAATCCCTCATTGGAGAAGATGCAAGGATGTATTCATTTCACTTTAAATATCGCCCTATTGAGGTGGCCACTTGACCCTCATTTAGTTTAACAATGGCGATACCCTCTTCAAGTAGTATCAATTTGAAATATCTCCTAGTAGGGCAGCAGCTTCTCACAGGTAGGGACATCAAAGGACTTCTAATTGAGGTTTTTCTCCTGTGTTGTCCACATTGCTTTTTCTTTCGCAGCGCAGTTTTCTTGCCCTTTAATTGTATCCCACGTGAATTCAATATAGTAAAGCATAAACAATATCGTAAAGCAAACATTTTTTGATGTTTCTCTCGGGAGAGGCGAATCTATAGTTCAGCGGGATCTTGATATTTTTTTTTTTCACAGTTCCAAACCGTATTGGATGAGAGTTCCAAAAAATGCCGTTCTGTAATTTTAGTAAAGAGATATACGTACGGTTGTGAGATGAATTGATAATGTTATGGATCTTATTGTACTGGTTTACAAAGAAACTGAACTCCTTCTAATAATATTATGGAACTCCAAGAAATAGTTTGTGGCCGCTTTAAACTATGCCGCGGGTGATTTTTAAGTTAATATTTCAAATTAGTATATACGGTGTATCCGTGGTTTCTCTGCCTGCCCTCCTTCTCCATACATTTTCGATCCGGACCCCCCCCCCCCCCCCCCCCCCCTCGTGGCGGTTCCGCCAAACCCCACGGTACACTTACCTAAAAACCCCCCATAACTCCCATTCAATCTACATCAGTTTGCGCTAATGCAACAGCATTAGTACCTGTAAATGCTGCACGCATTAAGCTTACCGAAGTTATTTATTTTCAAGCTTCTGCAAAAGAATTCTTACCTGCATGCCTTCGCATTTAAAATCCCCTATAAGAGTTCTTTTTTATCTTATCCTAAATTCCCTGTAATGAAACTCATCGGTTCGTATATCATACGGCCGCATATCAGAGAATCTTACCTTGAGTTGGCTAATCCCAGCCTCAATATGTATACAAAAACTATTTACACCCCTTTAGCCAGCGATAAATAGTCCAACGCAGATGCATGTAATTAGCACCATCCACGTTGAGACTAATGCGTTAGCAATGCACTAAGTGCAAACAAAAGAACGCTGTCCTGTGCCAGGCATCTGGCGATAAGGCAAACTATAATCGTATTCCCAGCATTTCCCTATTGACAAACAATCTTCAATTTTTGTTCGTCGCCACAAACCGAATTACCCGACACATACAAAGGCATGCAAGGGATTTGTTCGGCCACCGATCCAAGATACGATATACAATTCCCATTGTATAAAGTATCGCATTCCATTAGCACCTTTTTTTCCTAACGCCTATCATAGCGACGTCGCACAGCATAGATATAGATCATGAATCTCCTTTGTCTTTCCGTCTGCCTGTTTCGTTGTTCGACTGCCTTCGAACCCGTGTAAATAACATCGATCTGTTCGATCGCGTACACACACCATTGCGCTGAAAGAGTGGATTTCTGTGGCGGCCACATCCTTAAGAGAAAACGTAACGTCCAATGTTAGTACCCAATAAGAAAATAGAACTACAATAAAAGAACCCTTAATAATAGAAGAAAAGTGCGTTATATTTTCACTTGTCCGGTGTTTGTGCTTTTCCCTCGGTGTTGTACTGATCGGAACATTTAGAGGAAGTTGTGAAGACGAGGTAGAACTCTCGCCCATGGTGTCGTCGCGACTTCGTACCCCCACACCCTCACCCGGTGAAAAATCACGTAGCTTACTATCGAATCATCTTATTACCGTTACGCACTATCCAAACTCAGAGACAGAAAAACCTATGAAAATATTCGTCCCTTCCTAGCGTATCTCCACGACAAATCTGATTCTGTCTGCCACGAAGACAAAACTAAGGTTTATCCACCGACATTCCCCATCTTCACGAACTGATCGTGAAATACCACGTGATTTTCAATTGATCCCCTAATACAGCGTCGAATGACCTTACTTCTTCCGTTCAATCACATCTTCCACGTAGCAAGGCCATCCCCAACAAGTTTTTTGTTGTTCCTAGACTCCTACCTCCCCTACCACGCCCCAAAACTGACAGTATAACTCCCCTCGCCATTTACTATCAGAACATAAGAGGTCTTCGCTCAAAGACCCAATCCATTCTGAAAAACTCTTACGCCTCACCTATTGACATGAAAATATTCGCCTCTTCCTAGTGTACCATATGGACTTTCCCAACAGCTTTGCGACTGGACGAAGAGCTTCCTCGAGAATCGATCGATCAGGGTTGTTGTGGACGGCGAGTGTTCGGATCTGTATCCTGTTAATTCGGGGGTGCCCCAGGGTTCTATTTTAGCTCCAACCGTGTTCTTGCTTCACATAAATGATTTGTTGGAGACAACGGATAACAAAGTGTTCAGTTTTGCGGATGATAGTACGCTTTGAACCAGGATCTAGATAAAGTTCTGCAGTGGGGAAAGGCCAATCTTGTCGACTTCAACGCAACGAAGACCCAGTATACAACATTCACAAAGAAAACTGGATCATCGGTTCCACAGCTGGTGATGAGTGGCCCGGCCCTCGAGGCTGGGGAAAGTTTGAAATTGCTCGGGGTCACGGTCTGTGGGAATGTATCATGGCATAAACACGTATCGGGTATCGCCAGATCAGCCTCAGGAAAACTGAGTTATCTTTTTAGAGCCAAGAAATACTTTACTCCGGACCAACTTCTTCTCCTATATAAATCTCAAATTAGACCCGCGCTCGAATATTGCTCTCATATTTGGAGCTCGGCTCCTAAACATACTCGACCTACTTGAAAGCGTACAAAGACGAGCGATCCGCCTGATCGGGGACTCGGCGCTGACGTCGGGACTACAGTCGCTATCACATCGAAGGCGCGTGGCCGACCTCTGTCTGTTTTACAGATATTATCACGGGTGCTGTTCTTCGGAGATTATTGGCATTGTTCCACGCAATTCGGTTTATATGCGCTCCACAAGACAATCCGACGGATTGCACCCGTTTGTGGTTCATCTCCCGACAGCGCGAACATCCCTATATCAGAACTCGTTTCGTTACAGAGCGGGGAAGCTGTGGAACTCCCTTCCCACGCGAGTGTTCCCGGAGCGTTACAACCTGCAACTGTTCAAAAAGAACTGCAACAGTTATTTGATGGCATCTCGGGGCGCCCACTCGACGCTATAGGTTCGCCTCTCCCGAGAGAAGTCTAATAAAAAAAAAAAAAAAAAAAAAGTATCTCCAATCTGATTCTGTCTGCCACGATGGCAAAACTAAGGTTTACCCACCGCCGTTCACCGTCTTCACGAATTGATCGTGAAATTCCACGTGATTTTCAATTGATCTACTTAAAAAGTGTCGAATGACTTTACTCCTTTCGTTCAATCCAAAGGTTATCACATTTTCAACGTAGGAACGTTTTGTTCCTGAGCTCCTACCTCCCCTCATCATCATCATCATCATCATCATCATCATCATCATCATCATCATTATCATCATCGGCACTATAACCGGGATCTGATCTTTGCCTTATTTAGCAAGTCTCTCCACCGGTATCCGGTCCATATCCGAGACTTGTTAAATTGTCCATAATAATTTGTTTTTCCGGGCAAGGTGATTAGCGTCCTACCTCCCCTACCCCGCCCCAAAACGGACAGTTTAACTCCCCTTACCTTTTACTATCAGAACCTAAGAGGTCATCGCTTAAAGACCCAATCCATTCTGAAAAACTCCTACGCTTCACCTGTCGACATTTTCGCTTTAAGCGAAACGAACTTAATCGCCACCATTCATAACCTGGAACTGTTTCCTACCACCTTCACTGTCTTCCACGATGACCTTGTAGCGTTCTACGAACGCACAATTTCACCCAGGTAAGGTTCCTAACCCTTCAAGGAACAGACCTACCTGAAAACGCGCCCTCAGACGCGTGCCGCCAAAAGCCTACTAGGGGCCAACAACATGTAGCCAACGTTGAGCCGACACCAAAAAGCAAGGAACCGAACATCCCAAAGCCTTTAATGACAAGCTCAACATTCGTAAGTCATCATACCTGAAACAAGAAAGAAACATTCATTCCGCCTGCGCCCAGGAACATTCCATTGAATCGGTAATTTCAAACATCTATGCAAGGAAGTGCTATCGCCAGAAAATGAGCCGATCAACGGTGCACGTGCGGGTAGTCTACCACAAAGACCACCCAAATCCGTCGATACAATAATGTATGTTGGTCATCCGCTACCAGATTCCTGGGAAACGTAAACATCTCAACGAGATACGACGCGAATTTGTACGAGGGTAAAAATAACAAAAGGAACTACTTCAGTTCCACGGTCCTTACCATATTATCACACCATTAGAAAGATCTAATGGATTGTTGATATTAACTACAGAAGTTAAACAACTCACGGACTTTACGTCCATACAAATTGCAGGATACCCTCCGGCCTGTGTGCCAGATGCCTTATGCAAATAGAGGCGGCATTCTATCGACGGCTGTCGAAATGAAATTCTATCACCACCACTGAGGGTGATAATGATGTATGATGATGAGCGAGTTTCTCCTTTCAGGAAAATAGGAAATTATCCCTGGGATAAAATAGCATGCTGTTAACAGAGATTTCGGGAATTCTGTTGACAGATCGAATAGGGAAATTTCTCCTGTACGGATACAGATACCAGTTTTGAATCTGGGTATCTGTGTGGGCAGACGGGCAGTCTAATTGGGATCGTCACCGGGACGAGAGGTCTGTAGCGAACGGTCGAGATTGAACTTTCGAGCATCCGAGGAGGTCGAGAACGACAGAGAGCTCGACGAGGAGGTATCCGTCGTTTCGCCCTTGCGCTAGAGTATCTCACCGCGAAACTATTAAAGGTAATAGTAAACCTTCCGTGTCGTAAAAAGGAAATGTGTGTCGGTTGTCGTGTAATTCGGATTTATACGTTGAAGTTTATGTGTGACGAAAGATGCTAAAACATTTACAATAAAATAGAAAGTGAAAAGATCTCTCAGCGTTTTATTTGTGACAATGCCCCTGTGTTCCAGGTTGTTTCTCTATTCGTGAACAATGTTCGGCGGAACAGTTCGGTGACACTTCGATTATCCGCCAAATTGGTGACAGCCGACGCGCGAACGTGAAAGTGAACACGCACCAAATACGAATAGTAAACACGCCCGGAAATCAATTTTAAAGTGAACACGCGCGGAAACAATTAAAACAGTGACAGAGTGCGGAAAAATAAACACAAAAACAGTTGCAGTGACATCCAGTGCATGTGAACAGTGGAAACTGACTCGACCACCCACAGTGCCCATCTGATTGCCGCCCATCTTCGGACAGGATACCAGGACTCAGCACGGACGCCCAACAGCAGAGCAACGCAGGACAAAGCCTCAAGTTAAAAGCAATTTTCTCTTTCATATATTCTTTCTTTTTCTTTAATTTCTATATTGTGTTAAATAAATTTTAAGATCTATTTCTTTGCAATTCCTAGTACGAGCTCCCTCCGAGCAAAATTTAAATTTAAAATTAATTTACAAAAAAGCAATTTTCTTTTATATTCTTCTTTGTTTTTCTCTCTATTTTTCTCTGTTGTGTTAAACAAAATTTCGAAACATAAGTGACAACTAAACGACAGTATATAAAGTAACGAGTACACATACCTTAATTTGTTACAAATAGCAAATCAGTAAATATTAGTTGCATCAAGTAAATAACAGTAAATGATAAAATAAAGCACACAATTAAGCCAAAGAAGCACAGACGTAAAATTCGTGTAAGCTCCTTCTGAGTCACCTTGAGCAATAAGATATATGCCACACCATTTATAGATACGACATTAAAAGAAAACTTAATATTAAAAAATTTACAAAGCTCCTCCTGAGCCAGAAGTGAAATTTCTCCTCACTTCTCCAAATGGAGCTCGACAGCTTTTCAACTTGGTGCCAAAATAACTGCATCGAACTAAATATTGCCAAATGTCACTCAGTCACTCAGTCACCTTCCCCGTAAACGACCCCCCCCCCCCCCCCCGCTACTTCCCCGTGTCTTACCCCACCAACAGATAACACATGTACAAGCGATTCGTGACTTTGGCATCTTATGTGATAGAGAGCTTAACTGCATCCCACATATTGATGACATTATTCTCAAGGCCAACTCTGTCCTTGGTTTTGTAAAACGATGGTCGAAAGAATTCTCTAATCCCTACGTTTCCAGATCACTCTATATAGCCTGTGTCGGCCCCCTTCTTGAATATGCTAGTCAGGTTTGGTCTCGTCACTACTCGTTCTAAATTCACAGGGTCGAAAGTGTGCAAAGTCGTCTTTTCCGTTTTGCCCTACGAGGATTGAATTGGGAAAATCCTCTGATTCTACCCCTATACACGAGCCGTCCTCACCTAATTAACCTTAACACACTTGAAGAGCGCAGAATTCATGCAGACATCCTCTTCATCCCCCGCCTACTCTGGTTCAGTCAACTGCCCAAGCCTGCTCTCATCCATCACATTTTCCACTAATCTCCGAAAACCTCGTCTCTTCTATTTGGCCGCCCATCACACGTCTTACGGCTCTAATGAACCCATTTCGCGAATGCGGAGGTGGGCAAACACTCACCCCGCGTTTTTCGACTTCAATCTCACCTCTCCCGCTCTCAAACTTCGTCTCCTCTCTCACCCCCTGAACACAAACCCTGGTAATACACGTAACCCCCGCCTTCTCTATGCTCCCCGTCACCGCACCTCTTATCTTTTCAACGGACACTTCCCGCGGATGCTGAGAAATGTCAACTCCAACTCCACCTTGTTCGACATCGACCTCACTAGAAGTACCACGTACTAAACCATTCTCACCCCCAATCTTAAGCGGCGCTTTCTAAACTTTACACTCTAACCTGTCCAATCTTCCCACACCTACTCACATCAATTAATTAGAATATTCCGGAAATTTCGATGGGGTCGGTTTTTGTGGTTGTTGTTTGGGTATGAGCTTCGTTTCGGCCGCTCAACGAGAACAGTTGGTTTGGTGTTGTGCTCAGTTTGTAATAAAAGAAGTTTTCGATGGAATCAACATAAAATTTTAATTCAAACTGTGTTTCATTCTATTATTAAATAAACGGCTTTTATTTGCAGACGGTGCTAAGCACCAAAGGTCCTGTGGTAATGTCTATAGGTTTACGATTTCAGTGCAAAAATGCTGTGTAGGAATTTAATCCGATATATCGTTTGTGTATTTTCTAACGTAGTTTAAAGGCATACTTAGGATCAGAACTTCATGTGGGTGAATCACTTTCGACTCCACTTGTGATTTATAGAGAAAGACAAGTTGCGTCTCTGTGGGACATTTAACATTTCCCTTACGTATCATATTTCAAGTCTAAAAGTGGCAATGCGATATCGTTGGATATCGACCCTGGCTGCATAGGGCCTAGACGAACCTCCAACTTCTTGTCATTCCAAATACCACGAAATGAAGGCAACAAACAAATCCTAAAAAAAGGAATACGTCCGAAGAACGCCGTCATAGACGACAAGCTCTTTGTGATTGAAGATTCTCTGGAAAAGGTGAATGCTGTGGGGGCTGTCTTTCAGGAAGTTCACAGGCTGGATGAAAGCTTCCACCGTAAGCATGCACTGGAGAATAGAGCTGTTCTAAATTCCCGACACAATATGCTATTTTGCAGTGGCGATCAGAGAATTTCCGTTTTACTGAATTTAATGACGAAAAATGGTAAATTCCGCTGTTACCACCGACCGGCCTGTTGATAACGAGAGAAGAAATTCAGGACATCTTGGGGTCATTGAGAAACAAAAAAATCAATTGGAATTGATGGAGTAATCAAACACCTCCCTCCAATGGCAACGGATATATACACAGTCCAGTTTAACAGGATTTAGATTTGATGGGAGGCTTTAACAATATTGAAAATCGTGAAATATTCTGTCGAAGTTGGGTTTTGGGTAATCGTCATCAATTGTCATTACATTTGTTTGGCTTTACCACCTGGCATCTTCCTTCTTAGTTTAGTGAGGGCAGAACCCTCATTTATTTGGCTTAATTCAAGCATTATAAATTATCTTACGGACTAACTTAATATCAAGAATATTAAAAAGATAAAGGAGTAAGAAAACAGAAAGGAAAAGAAGACTGGGCAAATTGAGTGGAAGAAGGCTCGAGGAGGGTGACTGTATGTAGGTGTGGCATTTGTGACATTTGTGAGTAAGCCTCATTGAACGGTATTGGTGCGGGTTGGTCGGGGGACGGGGTTAGAATGTAGAAGGGGTGAGGTTGAAGTTGACGGATGGGTTAAAAAAGTGTGTGGGGGGGGGGGGGGGGGCGTAGGCTTGTGGGAGGAAACTAGTTGGAGAGCGGTAGAAGAGAGGTCGGATTGAAGGGAAGGGGGGTTGTTGGATGGTGGAAGAAGGCTCGAGGAGGGTGACTGTATGTAGGTGTGGCATTTGTGACATTTGTGAGTAAGCCTCAGTGAACGGTATTGGTGCCGGTTGGTCGGGGGACGGGGTTAGAATGTAGAAGGGGTGAGGTTGAAGTTGACGGATGGGTTAAAAAAGTGTGTGGGGGGGGGGGGGGGCGTGGGCTTGTGGGGGGAAACTAGTTGGAGAGCGGTAGAAGAGAGGTAGGATTGAAGGGAAGGGGGGTTGTTGGATGGTGGAAGGGGGGTTAGGGCGGGTATGTTAGGCGACGGCGTTTGAGGGCGAGATTGGAGAGTTTGAAGTCAAAGGTGGTGGGGAAAGAGTTGGCCCTTCGTAGCATATGTGAGATGGGTTCGTTAAAGTCATAAGAAGTGTGATGGGCGGGCAAGTAAATGGTGGTTAAATTTTAAGGGCCGATGTTGAGTGTGAACCACACCTAAACGTCAAGTTTTTTTCTCCATTTCATTTGACATTTCTCAATTTCAACCATGGAAAGATACACAATCGAGCAACGCGTTAAAGTTATTCAGGCTTATTATGAAAACGGGCGTTCAATCAAAATATCGTGCACTTCGTGATTTTTTCGGTAAATTTAATCGTCCAAATGTGCGTACAATCGGAAAAATCGTGCAAAAATTTGAGCAAACCGGGTCTGTAAGAGATGTGAAAACACCAGTGCATGCTCGTACAGCTCGTACTGCAGAAAATATTGCTGCCGTTCGCGATAGTGTGGCTGAAGAGCCGTCCACCTCAACTCGTCGTCGTGCCCAACAATTGCACCTCTCACGCTCGTCGTTGATGAACATTATGCATAAAGACTTGCATTTACGCGCTTACAACAAGGTGCAATCGACTCAAGAACTAAAGCCTCTTGACCATTTCAAGCGTCGTCAATGGTCAGAATGGTGGCAAGAAATGGCAACAGCGGATGATCAATTTTCGAAGAAAATCATCTTCAGTGATGAGGCACATTTTCACCTCAGTGGATTCGTCAATAAGCAGAATTGCCGCATTTGGGCGAATGATAATCCAAGAGTGATTGTCGAAAAAACAATGCACCCACAAAGAGTGGCTGTTTGGTGCGGTTTATGGGCAGGCGGCATCATCGGGCCCTATTTTTTCCAAAATGAGGCCGGTCAGGCAGTTACTGTGAATGATGTTCGCTATCGTGAGATGATAACGAACTTTTTATGGCCCGAATTGGAAGATATGGATGCGGACGATACGTGGTTTCAACAGGACGGTGCCACTTGTCACACAGCTAACGAAACAATGGCTCTTTTGTGCGACAAATTCAATGGCCGTGTTATCTCACGTGGTGGCGATGTCAATTGGCCGCCAAGATCATGTGATTTGACACCGTTGGACTTCCTTCTTTGGGGTTATTTGAAAGAAAAGCCAGCAACAATTCAAGAGCTAAAGGATGAGATAATTCGGCACATTAACGGCATAGAACCTCAATTATGCCTCAGCGTCATCGAAAATTTGGACCATCGGATGGAGGTGTGCCGCCCACATCGCGGCGGCCATTTGGCCGATATTTTGTTCCATACATAATTGAACCATACCAATATTATCATAATAAAAAGAAATGACAATAATTTCCTAAATAATTTGTGTTTTATTCAAAATCAACATCATCCCTTAAAATTTAACCACCCTTTAGAAGAGACGAGGGTTACGTAAGTTACAGGGGCTTGTGTGAAATGTTATGAAGGACTTGGGCAAGTGATTGAGCCTGACAGGAGACGGTGGATGAAGATAATGTCTGCATGGATTAGATTTTGGGTATAAATAGGGAGTTCCGTTGTACGCAAGAATCAATTAGTATCCGTCAACACCAGTGGTGCATTTGATTTGATGTGAGTAAACTAAATAAACTCTAAAAGGAACAGGAAGCCTTTCAATTAAATCCGGCCAACACAACAATTGGCACAGCGGCGACCAACATGTAAGTAATATATATAACAAAATAAAAATAAATGTTGTATAGAATTATACAACAGATCTATGTTAAACCATACCGGGCAACCGTACACCATTATAGGTCGTATGAGTGACGTGAATGATATAATTTTGACTTTTGAGCCAAGAAGATTATTGCGGAATATTCGGCTCCCCTTAGCATAAGCATAAGCATAAGAATATGTAGACTCAAATTTTTGCACTAAACTTGTTATTGTCTGTCTACCAGGGCGAGAATTACGACCGAAAATTGGAGTTAACGGTCTTAAAGTTGCGGTCACTGACTCCAAATTTCGGTAGTAAATTTTTATAATTTGCAGACGTTTTTCGTTCGTGTACTTAACCATGATGTTGAGTTTACTGAATAAATTGACAGGACAGCTTGATGATTAGTGAAAGGGTGCGTTCACAAATTAAATTCAAAGTTGTCAAGTCGCTATTGGAAAACCCTATACAATTTTCTCTTTAAAATTGGTCTCGTTAAGGCTATTCGTTTACAAGTTCCTGTGACGACTCCTGGTGTTTAGGTGTTTAAAAAAAAAAAAAAAGGTGGCGAGAGGCCGACTTTAGGGAGACAAAGACAAATGTGTCCTTCATCTTGTCTCAGGCTTCTCATCTTGCGATAACCAGAATCACCCACATTCGTGAGAATGTTGGGCTCGGTCCCAAGATATCTGAAAAGAAAGGGGAGGGAGGTATCTAAGGATAGTGTTCTCTAACTACTTGGATGGGGGGATGGTGGGAAAGAAATCGTACAAGGCCGGTGGGTCTTGAGTGCGGTAGTAAACGCAGATCACGTCTTTGGCGTCTGATAATCTGCGCTTTGGTCGGTGTGTGTGTGTGTTTGTGCCGTCTTATGCTGTGCGTGCGTGTTTGTAGTGTGTCAGGAGTAGACCCTATTGGATGGGCCCAGGAATCCTCTATTATAAAAGAGAATGTTGTTGGGAAAGGTGCTTTCTTCAGTTTTGTATTGAAGAAGAAATTATGGTTGTCTGATCCGAAGAGACCGAGAGAGAGAGAAGGGTCAAGAACGCACGACTGCCGTGCAAGTGGGTTCTTGCTGTTCTGAATGCTTTCGAGGCATTTATATGCTAATTGTAGCAAGTACTCGTCGATAGGAATAATGGAGGCACTTTCGTATAGGTGAGAGTTTGCGTAATGGCGACCGTTAGCCCTTCCAGAGTGGTTGGTGCATCTTCCGAGGAGTTTTCTTTCGAAAACCCAAAGTCTTTCCATTTGGGCCGAAGATAAGCATGACCATATGAGAAAGACGTATGATATTCCAAATCGGATTATCTGCTTATAGCAGAGACGCTTAACTTTGATGTCAACTTTGTTGCTGGACTTCAAGATGTTGTGCAGTTGCTTAGACCGACCGAGGCCCCTTTGAAGAATGTGGGTCACATGTTTGATGAAGTTCATTTTAGGGGTATAGATGACCCCAAGATATTTCATCCTGTCCTGTGGTCTAATCGTAGTACTTCCTATTTGTATTCGAATATTATGTGAATATCGAGAAGTATGATAGGACTGTTTACTACTCAGAATTATAGCTACTACTTTGGACGGGTTAAGTCGAATTTTCCATCGGCTGTAATACTGATACAGTTGGTCCAGGTGACGGCTGAGTCGATTTATTGCGAGTTTAGAGCTCCTGATGTTGTCAATGCGCTCGCCTTATATAGCCCGCAGCTGTCCTCACTTTCGCCCGATTCATGGTTGTTCTTCTCTTTCACTCGTTTTCTCCCGAGTGATGTTCTTTTCTTGAGCTCGTTTCTTGAGTACCTTTCTCCTCTCGAGTGGTTTCCCACAATCGGTGTACAGCTGATCGTTGTGCTTCCCAGGAACCCGTTTGCTGGGGCTTTCCTTGTCTTTCCTCGGAAATCGCATCGCCAACAACAGTAATCTATGGTTCTGTTGCGATCATCTTGTAAAAGTCAGTTAATGGTCTCAGTTTGTTTACCCGTTCTGTACACAATTATGTTATTAACATACGCAATTGCATGCGTAAGAGAATCCACTAGATGGCTAGTGTAAATATTAAATAGGATTGGAGAGTTGACTGCGCCCTGTTGTTGGCCGTTTCTTATTAAGAAGGTCTTGTTGGAAAATGTGTCGCCACATTTGACGACGAATTGTTTTCGTATAACCATATCGTATACAATAGATAGTATGTTTGCAGGCATGCTCAAGCTGGTTAGCTTATAAATAAAACCGTCTAACCAAACGGCGTCAAAGGCGACTACCGAATGCATCGCTGTATGTAAGGATTGAGGTTTGCCGCGCACTGTTCACGTTCATATCAATGAATTAATAAAGACAATTCAATTCGTAATCAACTGTGTGCGCGTAGTAGAAACACTATCCTGGTATCGCGGTGTGCTTCAGCACTTAATGCAATTCCATCCGAAGTTACATTTCGACCGCCATCCTGTAAAAGTTTTCCTTGTTTGCCATCGACTGAGTGCACCAAAAAGTGAAGAGTTTGTGGGGACGGAGTAGAACCCCGTGCCGTACGCCGGCACCACGACTTCACCTCCCACTGGTTGGCTTCACTTTGTAATTTCAAAGTAAATTCTAGTTCGTTTTGTTTCTTTTGTATTTATATCTATTATATTTGTTTGTTTTTCTTTCACTTTAACTTTTTTTGTTTGTTTGCTAAACACCTGCTCACATGTATACTTACGGGTGGTTAGTATTAAACTGGGGAATATCCATCGTTCCCCAGAGGTAGATCGTTCTTAGATATCTTGCTAATCGACTCACGACTGAGATTACTTAGCACCAACAGGCGAAACGCAAACTGTTTACGGACAATTGAATACGACAGTGACCACTGTGCATTCACGGCAGTAATAGAGCTTCCGAACGAGCTCGCAGATCTGGGGGAATTCGTGATCCCGCAACTCTATAACTACAGGGCAATGCGATGGCCGCGGTTCACCAGATCATTAACAAGAGGACTGCGTTCGAATGACTTTAAGCTGCCAGTAAACAGAAACCTGACTAATGTCGAAACCGACAAATACATTCAACAAATGGATGAAACCGTAAAACGAACAATGGACAAAACAATTCCCAAAACAACAGTTACAGATCACATTAACATGTACAGAAACGCAACAATAAACGCACTCCACAAGAAAAAGAGCAGACTGCTATCGAAATTAAAACAATTACACAGACAGTTTACAGACAGACAAGACCAGGAGGATATCACTGAAATCCCGATTAAAAAACCTCCAACAATTACTTATAACAAATTTGTATTGGAACAACAGAATTCGAGCTATAAAAACGAATAACCCGAATATGTTCCCACAAATAAATAAAATATTCAGGAGAAATAATCAAAATGAGATTCAGTGTCTCCAAATCCCACGTACTGAGGTAAACAAGCAGCTGCTAACCAACATTGACATAGATACAGAGAACGCTATCCTCAATAGTGAGCTCTTCGTGATCGAAGATCCTTTGGAAAAGGTGAACGCTGTGGGAGCTGTCTTTCAGGAAATGCACAAGGTGAATGAAACCATTCACCGAAATCACGACCTGACGGACAGAGTTCTACTCAATCACCTGCACCTCCGGACTGAAATTTCACTTTAGCAATCGGAGAATCCGGGTTTTACCGAATTCAGTGACGATAATCTGTCAATTGACATTAATGCCAATGGTGGGGCTAATAGCCTTTTAATCACATGGGAAGGAATCCAGAGTATCTTCGACTCATTAAGAAGCAAAAAGTCAGTGGGAATAGATGGAGTACCTAACATCGTACTCAAGAACCTGCCCCCAAAAGCAATAGATATATACACGGTCCTGTTTAACAACGCGTTGAATAATGCATATTATCCCGCGCGTTGGAAAACGGCTATCATTCAGCCCATCGCAAAAAAGGGCAAAGACTGTACAAACCCAATGAACATGCGTTCGATAAGTTTACTCCCAAGCATCAGTAAAGCATTTGAAAAAAACAAAGCTCTGGTAAAATAGGTAGACGACAACAGCATTATTCCAAATAACCAGTTTGGCTTTAGGGCGGGTCATGAAACCACACATGCCGCAGCTAAACTGATCTCCGACATACAATGGAATAAATGTAGGAACCAATGCACAGGGGCCTGTCTGATCGACTTGGAGAAAGCCTTTGATACCGTCTGGATCGAAGGGTTGTATTACAAACTGGTCAGACATGGCATACACAAGCCTTTACTATATGTACTTTACGATATGTTAAAGGACAGGAGGTTCGTGGTCAAAAATGGTAATGTGACCTCTAATAAAACGTATAATATCAAGAATGGCTTGCAACATGGCGCGTTACTCTCTCCGATTCTTTTTAATATTTACATTAGCGACTTATTAGATGCACTTCCGCAAGCTATTGCGTACGCAGACGATCTCATAATTTACAGAACAACTCCGAAAGTTGAGATCATAAATAGTTTAATACAGCGAGATTTCAACAACGTACAGCGCTATTGCGACGACTGAAAACTTAAGATCAAATTCCAGAAATGTGAAGCCATCCTATTTAGAACTCCATTATATAAAGCCACGTACGACACAAGGAAAAACTGGCGAAAGCTACTTATCGTGGGACCGCATGGAGATAAACTGGAAACCAAGAGTTTAGTTAAATACCTGGGAGTCTGGCTAGACCAATATCTGTATTTCAACAGACATGTAGAGGCTGCTTTGCTCAAAGCGAGGAAAACTTTTGCTATGACAAGGAGGCTATTTCACAGTAGCCAACTTGACAGCAGGGTAAAAGTCATATGCTACATGACGCTAATCAGGCCAATGCTCATATATGGTTGTCCAGTATGGTTTAACATAGGTTCAAATTTGATGGAAAAGATTCGGGTGTTCGAAAGGAAGTGTCTCAGAAGTTGTCTCAGATTATATCGGACACCGGAATCGGACTATAAAAAGTATTATTCAAATGAGACTTTATATAATGAAGCGTACATAAATAGGGTGGATAATTTTATGAATTAATTAATCAGAGGACATATTGCGAGAGCAATAAGCTCGTCCAATGACCTAATTTTCGGGGCCTATTATCCAAACACTCTGTACTATGAGAGCGTGCGTCGCAACGGCTTTGTTCCACCAGAGGTGTTCCTTGACTTGGACATGAAAGGGCCTATACAGGATAGATCCGAAATTCCGCTGATCTATCATGTAAGTAGATCATCCGTAGACGGGCGATTGTGCTACGACCGGGAAGTAACGCGCACCGAAGAAGAGCTCCAGCGCTTCAGTAGGGCTATCTCCCACAGAGACCGGGACGATAGTACTAGACAGCGTCAACAGTTCTGGTGGTTGAATGGCATATAAAGACCTGGATACCAAAGTCGGTATAGAATCACACTATCATGAGCTAGCTTACATAGACTTAGCTTTTCTAGAATTAGGGTAGTATAAGATTTAAGTTAAATTAAGTGAAGTGCTTTTACATAAAATTAAAAATTAAAAAAAAAAATAAATAAAATAAAATAAATAAATAAATAAAAAATAGGTAAGTTAAGTAAGTTAAATTTTAAGAAAAAAAAAAAAAAATGACAGTTTTTTAAATTTTTCTTTGTCTTTCAAATAATTATAAGTACTGCTACAAAATTCTGTCGCCGAAAGGCAAATTATATATTGGTTTACTAATGTTTAGCTTAGAGCCTCTGCGAAGGACCAGTAAGTTATTATATAAGATAATTAAGCTAGAATTTGAGCATTTTTTGTCTAGCCTTTAATTTAGAAACTAAGAATATAAAAAGAAAAATAAAAAATGTTTGAAAAATGAAAATGAAAATGAAAATTAGTATTAAACTGGGTTCTTTGTTTTGACTGTCACAACACGTGACTTCGCTCTCTATTATTTAATTATATTTGCATATATTAACTTTGTTTTGACTGTTTTTATCACTGGAATTTACTTATTTATAAATAGTCCTTATGTATCAACCACTCCGTCTCATAAAAGCAACTTTTTCATTTAACTCGATCGCCAAATTGAAAACACGTCCGCACTCGGTCACTGAGTATCGTTGTCTGTGACATCCATTGGATTCTTTTGATTCAGATGACCAGAACGGTTGGAACCATATACGCCAAAACATCCGCCACTTTACCACCCAATACCTTTCCCAGTTTTGTACTTTTTTTTTATTTTCTATGTATTCTTAAAATAAAATAAAAATTAATGATATAAAAATGGATGTAAAAATTATCTTTCTTTTTTACAAGACTCTAAAAAACGGCCGAAATTCGTGCCTTATGCCCCTTTAAATACTAGTATCGAAGCTAGGGATAGACATGAATTGCAATCCCAGGGTCGGAAATATCGTGGCGCAATGGGACACATCTCACTCTCGTATATGGAGAACTCTTTCCGTCATAAGTAACAACTAACGAGAAGCCAAAAGAGGTTGTTCCCAATAATCCTCCACTAGATGTTTCGTAGGAGAAAATAAAGTGTTTTCAACTACGTATGTTTTTAATTATTTCAGTGAAACGTTCTAGTTCACAAGAAAGTGTAAATATAATGACTGTAAATGCTTAGACAGATTACTACTCAAGTTACCACTGATTTCAATTATCGTTTCCCTTTTTACAATTGTCTCGTTCATGTTTCAAAAATTAACAATTACACCACTTGTTTCAATTCCCTCGAACTAATGAGATTACCAGCTCGATAAATGATCCCATGCCATCAGTTCAACGAGGACTTCTCAGAGAACACACGACCAACCAAAAGTATCTATCGCTTAGCTAATCCTAATCTGAATGTTTTCAAGGAACGTTATTCACAAAATAAAACCAATTTTAATCATTGTTTTAAGATCCTCTCCTGCCTGCCTGTTTTCTATTTATATTGATTTACAATTAATTCTCTTACGAAGAAAAAAGTAGGATTAACGTACAACTGAGCAGAAAATAAAACAACAAACATCAAGCAACAAGCAACGAATGTTAATGAGATGATGAAATTAAAAATATGCTGGTACTTCAGTCTTGCTTAAACACTGCCACAGCACAAATCTAATGAGAAGGAACATTCAAAAATCCGAACAATTAATTAATGAGATTATTCTTATTCCATTAACACAGCCTGTCACAATGTATTCGTGAAAAAATACATCACAAACATTATGAAGCAGACTCACAAAGAAACGCAATGACAGGATTTATTGGAATCTAGCTCTAGGCACCCGACACTACGTTTCGTTGGCGATGAAAAGGAGATAACCAAAGGAGAAGAAGGATAATGAAGTCTGAAAGGCAAATAACGTCAACGTAATTAAAATCATTTAGGTAAATAAGATAATTTTAAGAAGAAGCTTAAGACGAAATATCCTAAATAAATGGAAGGATGCTTCAGGGATTTAAAAACCGCCTTACTATTGAGATTAATTATTCGGTCAGGTACATATTTTTAAAGGACGAGGGCAGATAAGAAGGATGGATCATCTGTGTTTAAAGTGAAGAGTAACATTTCGTGCGGCTTACTTTTGTACTGACATCATGGCAGCCGTTACCTTCAACAAATGCTATTCCTACCATTTAGTGAGCTACTCAAAATTGATGTACTGTTCATACTGGATTAAGTTTAAGTTTAGTGAGAGCAGAACCCTCATATATTCAATTTTGTACAAGCGATAAAACTTAACAACTATCTTAAAACTATATATAAGAATATAAACTATGGTTAAAAAGGAAAAAAAGAGAGGGGGTATGTTTGGCGAGTTGGTTACTGGATTTATCCATCAATTATCACTCATTCATTCACCTCGCTTAGTACAGGATGTAAGGTGTTTGCCCGCCGCAGCATTCGCGAAATGGGTTCATTAGAGCCATAAGAAGTGTGGTGGGTGGGCTGATAGAAGAGGTGAGGGTTTCGCAGGTTACGGGGGTTAGTGTGAAGTGGAATGATGGAGAGCAAGCTTGGGCAGTTGATTGTGCCTGAAAGGAGACGGTGGACGAAAAGGATATCGGCATGAGTTCTGCGCTCCTCAAGTGTGTTGAAGTTGCTCAGATGGAGCTGGCTTGTGTATGGGGGGAGAATCCGAGGATCCGCCCAGTGCAGTCCGCGGAGGGCAAAACGCAGAAAACGACGTTGCACGCTTTCGATTCTGCGTACATGGGACGAGTAGTATGGAGACCAGACCTGGCTGGCGTATTCAAGAAGGGGGCGGACGAAAGCTATGTAAAGAGAACGGGATTACAGAATTCTTTAGACCAGCGTTTCACAAACCCAAGGACAGAGTTGGCCTTAAGAATAATACCATAAATATGCGGGATGAAGCTGTGGCGGTTCTTTAATACATTCCCAGGGAACCGCCCATCCTCTTAAATTAACTACTTTCCAACCCACCATACCTACCTGCAATTTTGGGGCAGCGTAAGCTACCCTTCATTCTCTTTCACCTGAAAGTTAAATCTTAAGGCATGCATCACATTGAATTTTTCCGTTTATGATCCCT
The DNA here is from genome assembly GCA_963931805.1 of Microdon myrmicae. NCBI lineage: Eukaryota > Metazoa > Arthropoda > Insecta > Diptera > Syrphidae > Microdon > Microdon myrmicae. The sequence continues at coordinate 22,538,830 of OZ007501.1, read as the reverse complement.
ACCATATCTCCATCGGCTCAGCCTGTCAGCAATTATAATAGATAAATACTAGCTGGCCAGCGTAATTGTTGACATAGCTGAAGCCAATGGTTTCTTGCTACGGTTCATATCCATTTATTGCCCCAGTCCCAAGGTTCGCAACTCTTGCGCCCAATTTCCTTTGTCGGTTATCTACCGATCGTGGGATTTAGGCACTAATATGATTGACGTTAGACAATCATACCCCAGATCATGCCGAACGAAGCTCCGGCCTGTTAAATAAACAAACACGATGTGCATATCAGCGTGACCTTTGAAATTGCGTTTTTGTGTATCTTAAAGCAAAAACCTATTTCGTTCTCAGGCGCAGGTCATCAAAGATTTATGGCTCTCGAAATAGCGTTTCTGTTTATTTAAGGCACAGAAATCTAATTCTTCCTTCGGCGATCTTTCGCCATCGCTTATCTCAACGACGCCTGCAGCTCCCAATACCAATTTATTACACCAGCCCATGTTTATTTAGGTGCATTTTCGTCGTTGTCGATATGCAGGCTGAAGGGCAACGTACTTGTCCCATATGGACACATATAGAATCCTCCCACACCAATGTAATCCACATCAATGAATCTGGCAGATATGGATTGTAGGTTAGAGTCAGATTGCAACCCCCAAGCTGAGCACACCGGCCGAGCGTTTCAGCGCGCCTGAGTTGTCGTACGCGAGTCCACCGCATGTTAAATTCGTTATTTTTAATTCAGAACCGGTTAAAACTAATGTCGAAACAATGCGTTTATATCGCAGTGATTGTTGTGTTGCTATTTAATAAATAAGTGCGATTCACGTTCATTTACAAACAACCAAAGTATTAGACTTTACCGAATACAGATTGCCGACTAATTAAGACGTGCGTTTAATATTTACATCAAAAGAACAATATAAATAAAAGATCATTCAACAGAATAACAACATCCGAGTTTTAATTGTAATCATTCTACAGTGTATAGTGTCCTGGAACCCGAGTGTGGAGTTCAGTGTTCATCGGCTCAGTTTTTATTGGAATCCTGTGTTTCTTTTACCTTCTCATTCTTCGGGTGATAATTGACTGTGAACAATCAGTGGTGTTTTTATGCAACCTGCATCCTTGCTGATGCCAACATAAAAACCCACCCACAAAGCTAAGCTCCCTGTCAAATAAGGTCCCGAGGTCGCGTATCGAGGGTACAGATGATATCTGCTGGTTTAGCAGGAAGTAGGGACGTGGTGGGGCCGGGGGGCGTTTGCGGGAGAAGGTGATGGAGTGACATTTGACAACGTTGAGTTCAAGGCAGTTATTACGGCACCAAGTTGAGAAGATGTCGAGGTCCGTTTGGAGAAGTGAGGAGTCGAGAGAAGAGATGATCGTTTTGTAGAGTTTGGCGTCGTCCGCATAGAGGGAGATGGATGAGTATTTAATAATGGAGTCAACATCATTGATGGTGAGGATAAATAGGAAGGGCCTAGATGACTGCCTTGTGGAACCCCTGACGTGAGAAGAAAGGGATTGGAAAGGGAGGATTTGAATTTAACACGGTAGGATCGATCTTTCAGATAAGAAGATAACCACTTGATCAATAGGGATTCTAAACCTAGGGAGGACAGCTTAAAAAAAATGAGATAATGGGAGTTTTGTCAAAGGCCTTGCTGAAGTCGGTGGTGATTACATCGACTTCGTTGCCTTTCTCTAAGGCACGGAGAGTATGGGATGAGAACTTGAGCAGATTCGTTGTGGTCGACCTACCCGCAAGGAAACCATGCTGGTTGGATGAAGTGATGGATTTACAACGGAAAGATAACGCGTTGTAAAGAATTCCTTCGAACAGTTTGGTGATATTTGGAGATATATATTAGCGATGGGACGGTAGTTGCTTATGTTGTTTTTAGCTCCCTTTTTATGCATGGGGGTGACATAGGAGGATTTCCATATACTAGGGAAGATCCCTTGTGAGAGGGATAGATTGAATATCTTTGATATCGGAAGGGAAAGAGAAGTGGAACATTTCTTTAAAAATACAGCCGGGAGTCCATCAGGCCCAGGGCTGAACTCGTCTTTGAGTACGTTTAATTTCTCCTCAACTACGTGACGCTGAATAATTTGAGGGGTGAAGGGGACGAGGGAGAATTGGGGCAAGTCTTTGAAGTGAGACGGATTGGGTTCGAAGGAGATGCCTGTGAAGGATTTATTGAAAAACGAAGCGAATAGATTGGCAGTAGTTAGGGGGTCGGTTGAAGTAGTCGCGCCATAAGAAAGGGAGTTAGGATAGGCGTCGGATTTACGTTTGTAGTTTATGAAGTAGAAACAAGATTTGGGGTCATTGATCAAATTAGCTTGTGTTTTTGTGAGGTAGTTGGTGTAGAGGGAGTTGTAGAGGTCGGAAAATGTATAAAAGGAACCGAGATATTCGGAGTAGTTTTGGAAGGAACGCGTTTTGAGGAAAATGTTTCACAAGTTATTTCTCTTGTTCCGAAGAGTGCGGGGTGTGCGGTTGTGCCATGGTGGCGATGAAACCGCTGGCCTGTGACGAGAATAGGGGACATATAAGGCGACGGCATGGTAGATCTCCTGACAGAGAGTGGTAGTAGCTCCTTCTACCCCCAAATGATCAAAGCGAAACGCTGTTTTGCTAAGATGCTCATTTAGAAGGCGGAAGTTAGCTTTGTGGAAGTTGTAGGAAAAGCTGTCATGAGGTAGAGAAGGCTGGGTTTCATGATTAAGATATATGGATAAGAGCAGCGCGGGGTGGTAAATATCAATGGTGGAGAGGGCGTGTGGACTAGGGGCAACTGAGGACTTGTGTGGGTCCGTTGTGAACACGAGGTCCAGTTGTCTCCCCATATGATTTGGGACATTGCTTATTTGATGGAGGTATGAGTCGGTGAGACCGTTTATAAAAATACGTTCCTTTGAGCTAGTGAGGTTTGAGACGTAGAATGCTTGTTCGTCAGCCAATGTCCATTGGAGATGGGGCAGGTTAAAATCGCCAAGAACGACCATATCGTCTATTGAGGTGCTTAACTCGGTTAGGTTATCTACCGCTTCTATTGCGAGTTCCTATCACACGCTAGGTCGCGAAGGAGATATATAGAAGCAGATAATGAAAAGAGACTTAGAGCGCTTGTCGATTTTCATTGCGACGTAGTCAAGATCCGGAGAAGAACAGATGGCAATTAGAGACGAAGCGAGTCTGTTATGAGTGGCAAGCAGCACTCCACGGCATGGGGAATTGGGATCTTCTCAATGAGCGTTATCATCGCGAAAAACATTGAGGGGGGGGGGGGGGGGGGGGTAGTTCAAGACTATTAATACTAGGGATAAGGTTGTCTCAGTCAGAGCGTATATTTCGAAGGGGGGAATGTGCCTTTTCCAGAGTCGAATGTGTTTTGGGGCGGAGACCTCTAACATTCTGATAGTAGACGGCTAGGGGGGCGTATTGGGCGTATTGATGTGATAGGGGGGACGAGAGGGCGACTGGATAGGGTAAAAAGTGCTTGCTATTATTGGGATAGGTCATTTAGTTGTCGATATATTGGCGAAATGCCGAGAGATCTTTTAGCACATTATTAGGGAGCACATCGAGATTTTTATGGAACTTAACGAACAGGCTGCGGAGGCTAGGAAAGTCGGTGGGTAGACCTTCCTGTTGGGGGGAGGCCTATACGCTGGTTTTCGTTTTACCTTCATAACACACAGAGTCAGATTTGTCGTGGAGGTAGATAGATAGATGCGGATATTCTCGTAGGCCGTTTCGTTCCTAAATTTAGACAAGGCATACCGGTTGTCAGAAGAATGAATGGTGAGTGAGTTTGACAGATGGGGGTATTAGTGGGTCGATTAACGGTCTAGAGAGGGGGAAAGTAAGTCTAAGAGGAGGAAACCCTTTACAATGTTCTAAAATCATTTTTTCATGTATTTTGAAAGTATTGGGTTATTATCTTTGATACCGTTTTAGCGGTTGAGGTAAATAGATAACAGATGTGACACAATAAACTCGGATTTCAAAGATACCAATGCCATAGGAACATTGATCGATTTTTGTCTGCATGATAAAGTTATTCTTGATTGAAAATGTCAATATATGAGCTAAATTCGAGTCATTCGAGGGAGATTTTAGTTTTTTACTTCAATGGGAAGAAATCTGCCGCTAATACTCATATGCCCCGAAAAAACGTACGCCGCTTTTAATGAAAGGACGCTTCGGTAATGTCGAATACCGACATAGTGTGGAAGAGAGAATGTTTTCGAAGATACAGAATCGGCGGTATTACTTGACCAAGACTGGCATCAAAATCAAGAAGAGCTAGGCCGACCATTGGGGGTAACATATAAACCTTTTCAAAAGGCTTCAAAACTGTAGGAATGATGAAGAAATAGCAAATTGGAAACAGTATGAGTTGATGCCGACAGATCTTGTGCAGCGTTTGTTTGTTTCTGAACGGGCTGCTTGAAAGGCAAAAACAAAAGTGACTTTGAAGAGGTAAAATTGATTCATTACGATAATATCAATCGGAAAAAATTGTATGACAGTCTCGGCCATACTTTTTAGTTGACGATCCAGCTAAATATTCGCGGCTTCATGGTCATGCTCTGTATTTGGTGGGCGATCGCGGGTCTTTGTAACATGATCTGTTAAAATCGACTGTGTGGAACGCTTATTCGAGCGTGTTTATTGATGACCAAACTCGTCAGTTATACATTGCTGTTTTGCCATCTGTGTTGTGGTGGTTAACTGAACTGTTGGCCGATTCCCTGTAATTATGAAATTACGCTACGCTCTTCCACAATTAATAACAATAACTTCCAATGAAGAACTGAATTAAATTTCATATGAGAAAACACTTGTGCTGTCTGCTCTCTTTAATAGGCTTAGGGATTCTGTTTACAATCCGTTACATATATATATGTTTTTAATTTTTTTTAATTTTTTTTTTTTTTTTTTTTTTTTTTTTTTTTTTTTTTTTTACACTAACGCCCGCACAATAGGGTATTTTAAAGTACCTTTAAATGTAAGAGCACAGTACGAGTGGATGGAGAGGAAGTGGATAAGGAAAGGAGGTGTCGATGTATATTAGTCTTGAATGTCTGAACATCACAACGACCAGAAAACACATTCCACATTCGTGTGGTTCGGCTAAAGAATGATTGTTTATTTGTGCGCCTGAAGTCTGTGAGAGCACCACATTCAACGTTTTTTTTTTAGTTTAGTTTTAAACCACATTTATTTTCCTAATTATTTTTACATAATATGTATAATATTAGGGGTAAATGTTAAACCCTATTTTGCAATTACAGTTCTTAAATTAACTTACTGGCTCTAAGCGAGCTCTCTAAATTACATAGTATAAATTGATTTTTTGTTTAAAAACTTCGGCGTACATTTTATTTTTGTTTTTTCTTATATATATATATAAACATTAAATAAGTAATATATTAGAGGGACTCCTCGTTTACATCTATGTTTTTTTTTTTTAATGTAACAAACAAAAACATCAAAACGAAACGAAAAGGTAAATAAAAAAACAGAATAGCTACAAAATAGGTAATAAACGTAATATGGGAAGGAGGACAGGGGGAGGGGGGGACAAGAGGAAGGACGGCGTTGCTCTTGAGAGGCATACTATATCCGAGGAAGTGAAGGCCTCTCCTCGTTGAGAAGCCACCACCATTTGGGAGATGTTCGATCTTTGGCTGATTTATCTCTTTCACTGATCGCCGTGCTAAAACGCATGCGGTCTGGGGCATTGGAGATTTCACTATCATGGAGAATTCGTTTGTCCCTGGTACCACGGAGAGCGTGGTAAATAATCGGGACTCCATGCACGTCTTGGATAAGGCCTTTTTTATCCAAGAAAGGGAACGATTCTGGGGGAATAAACCCATTCTGGAGGGTATTCTCTAGATACATATCATTGGGATAGAATGCCCCCGCGATAAGATTATTGTCACTGCACATTGCCCTTGCTGTGTGACCACGAATAATTTTAATTATGAAATTGTCTATCCTATTTAACCCTGATTTGTTATACAGGATTTTGTTGGGATAGAATTTTTTGTATTGCGACTCTGGTGTTCTATAAAATCCAAGGCAGGAACGCAAACACAGCCGTTCGAACACACGAAACTTCTCCATATAAGGTGGAGATATATTATACCATACTGGGCAGCCATAAATCAAAACTGGTCGGATGAATGCCGAGTGCGAAATTATTTTAACTCTGGGGTCAAGAAGACTACTCCGGAATAGACTTCTTGTCATAAGCGCTTTTAGTTACGGAGAGGGACGCTGCTATGTGCTTGTCAAAATATAAATACTGGTCTAGCCAGATACCAAGGTATCTTACTACAGTTTTTATTTGCAGTGGAAGGTTATTGTTACCTACAATAGAACAGTGTTTCCAGTTGTATTTTGTATTCCTCGAGGCCCTGGATAGGGGCGTTCTGAAGAGAAATTATCTCGGTTTTCTGGAAATTAATCTTTAATTTCCAGTCGTTGCAAAATTGTTTTATTTTGTTGAAGTCATCTTGAAGGTGCCTATTGATGACGTCTATTTTTCCTCCTGTTCTGTACACTACTATGTCATCGGCGTACGCAATGGCGTTTTCGAGAGAACTCACTGGATCACTAGTGTAAATATTGAATAGAACGGGAGAATTCTCTTTCCCTGGAGCCTTCGCTTGAGGCTTGGGAACAGATAATAGTCGCTGGGGGCCAATTATGGAGAATATAGTGGGTAAGCAACCAATTCAAATCGTGATTAGTCCAATTTGGCCATCGCTTTCAAGACTTGCGTGACGGTGCGTGCTCGTGATTGTACAGAACTTTTTCCCCCGCCATTTGGGGCCGTTTTTTCTTTATTTCGTCGTTCAGTTTGTCCAATAACGCTGCATTAATACTCTTCTGAGATTGTTTTTTTATTCTGCAGGTAATCAATGTAGATTATCCCATGCGCATCCCAAAAAACTGAGGCCATAACCTTCCAGGTCATGCGTTCATCTTCTAACCGCTTTGGTCGGCTTTCGTGGTTTTGTTGCATCAAAAATGCAGATGCTGCACCAAAATAATAAAAATAAAAGTGCACTCACAGTTTTGTGCGGCGATGGTTGTTGTTGCTGGGGTTGCTGTCGTCGCAGCTGGTATTGCTTCTACACATCTTCCACCAAATCGATATACTCTGTCCACGGAATATTGAGTTGGTGTTTTTTATTGAGACGAAGTTAAGATAACCGTTGTGGATTAGGGTTAATTTAATGAAAAACCAAACACGAATTTATTCTTCAACTTTAGAGGTTCATTACTTCGTAACAGGTTTTCAGACACTCTGCAGAGTGTCTATTGAACTCAAGCGTATGGTAATGGACGGTTCACGGTTCATCCATCGTCACAAAATATCGAAAAAACTTCGCTCGATTACACTGCAACAAAGCCAACCCGGTCGTTGAATCATTAACGAGCTGCTGTTTTTGGTCGACGGCCAACAAACGCGGTACCCATCGCGTCGATAGCTTTTTCATCTCCAAAAGTTCGCGCAAAATGTATCTCGCCCGCTATTTAGAGATGCCCACAGATTCAGCTAACTCGCGCAACTTCAAAATACGAACACTAAAAACAATTCGATGCACTTGCTTTATGATTTCCGCTCCCGAGATAAGATTGTTGTCACTGCACATTCCATTTTTTTACGACGGCGACTGTAGCTTGTAAAGGAATATACGAAATGTCACGAAACTTCATACATAAACTAGTGACAGACGAGCCTCTCCAAATGAGTCAAGTTCATTTTCTAGTGGAACAATATATTAAAAATCCTGGGACTTTTCAGCCCATGTAGTATATCATCAACATATGCCAAGACACCATAGATGCTTGTCGCTTCCTACATCATCAACGCATTGAAGAAAACCGTATATGAATGGTGTTTCACGGATATCGTGTGGATTATACGTTCCCCAAATACGCAATTGTCCTTGTTAACGGCGCCAGAGGGTGAGAAATCGGCCGCGTTGGTCATCAACATTTGCTTCCAAAAATCAGGTTCAGTGTAAGCCATTCGTAACCACTGCGGGCCATATTCTTTGAGTCAATTACACTTTATACGGAAACAAATACAAATAATCCTTGAAAATGCGCCACAAGGTGGTTCCACTGACGCCAAAATGCTGAGCGCGGTGACGAAACGACACATGCGGGCTCTCGCTAACACTCGCTCTTATCGCTTCAACCAGTTTATTGGAATGTCTTGGGCCTTGATGGATGGCATTTCGATGAACTCCGAGTGTTCCTTGTTCAGCAAAATTTGGCAATAGTGTTGTCAGACGGTGCTTGTTGGCCAGCATATTTTCGATGATATGAACGTTGAGTTAACACAACTAAACTACTATTTTCAATGTACAGCGTCACAATTTCGGCACGTTGTTATTTTGTATGAACTGATTTATGGTTAAAATAGTACTGTATTCAGGTTTCAAACACATGTCTACTCAAGTCAATCGGTTGATAAGTGTCACAGTTATTCAATGTTTACATACCGACATAAAATATGACGCACCCTGTATAGGGCTAGACACTTAACTTTTCTAGAAGATATTTGTATTACTTTAAAGTCTTAAAAATGCCAAATTACTATGATCAAAAATATTTGGCGTTTTGAATTCAAATAATGCTTTTCTGACCACCACTAAATATTAAAAATATTCAATTTCAATTCAATTTTTATTTAGTAGATAATTACATTTATGGTATATTTTACAACTAGTACGTAAGAGATTTAGGATAGCAATTCCTTTACAACTATAATCTTAAATCTATATAACGACAATAGCACAATTTTAATGAATAACAAATAATAAATTAAGGGAAAACTACAATAAAAAACCCTTATATGAATCTTAAGACTAATATTGCACGAGCTTCCGGTTATTTTATGTAGTAATGACCTCGATATAATTTTCATAGACAGAGTACATATGTAGTGACTTAGGATAACACAAGACGGGAAACGAGAACATTGTCAGAAAAAGAACAATTGACGAAGAAGTTTCGATTGATTTTGTCAATAAGGAACTCTACCGGTTTAACGTTGGCGTTTTCATGTAGTTCATGTGTCGAATAATGCCATGGCAAATTCAGCAATATTTTCAATATTTTATTTTGACACCTTTGCAATTTTATTTTGTGTGTGCGAGCACAATTACACCATACAGGCGCCCCGTACAGGAGTATAGCTTGAAAAATGGTTTTAAATATTATAATTTTATTTTCGATGCTAAGCTTTGATTTTCTACACACTAATGGATACATAACTCTTACGACTTTGTTTATTTTGTCAATTGTGGTAGTGATGTGTTTTTGAAAGATGAGTTTTTTATCTAGAATAATACCTAGATATCTACAGTCTTCGGACCAATCAATATCAACTGCACACATACTGAGTTTAGTGCCATTTGGTAGGTAACAGTGTTTCCTACATCTCGAAAACCAGACAGCTTGTGTTTTATTACCATTTATTTTTATTTTCCATTTCCTGTAATATACTGCTAGCTTGTCAAGAGCTGCTTGCAAAGAGTTGTAGACATTAGTGAATAAGGCACCCGAAGAGAAAATGGCCGTATCATCGGCAAACATAGCTACCTGAATGTTTTCACCTAGACATGGTAAATCTGCGACAAACAATGTAAATAATATGGGACCAAGGACCGAGCCCTGGGGTACACCATGGTGGATTTGGTGAGTAGAGGATATGTCGGTTCCTAAACTCACAACATATTTTCTCGAACGAAGAAAGCTCTGGATAATTTTGATAAGCGGTATTGGCAGCTTAAGTTTTAGTAGCTTATAAATCAAGGCATCGTGCCATACCGTATCAAAAGCTTTTTCGATGTCTAGAAGAACTAGTCCCGTTGACTCCTTGTCGATGAATTTACCAGCTATGTGGTTTTTAATGCGCAAGACTTGGTGGATTGTGCTGTGACCACTACGGAAACCGAACTGAAAGTTTGGTAAGATGTTATTGTCTTCCACAAAACGATCAATCCTTTCCTTAATGATTTTTTCTAAGAGCTTACTTAGACAGCTAAGTAGACTAATAGGTCTGTAGCTTTCGGGGCTGTTCTTCGGTTTGCCGGGTTTCGGGATAGGTATTAATTTTGCTGTTTTCCAACAGTCCGGAAAATAACAATTCTTAAGACAAGCGTTGAAAATGAATGTTAAATAGTTACTTGCAGCAGGTGGAAGTGCTTTGATTAATTTGTTGTTAATATTATCGAGACCCGCGGTCTTTTTTGATTTCGATTTTTTTATCAATTCTTTAACTTTGCTGATATTAGTTGCGTAAGTACTTTCAGCTGGTGTTTGAGAAAGTACATGGATAGTGTTAGCAACTTCAGCTTCAGTATACGCGTCGCTTAGATGCATAGATATGGAGTGGTTCTTACTAAACGTGTTAGCAAGTAGGTTCGATTTCTCCACTGAAGAAATAAACAACTTGTCGTGAACTTTAAACGGAGGAATACTGCACCCTCTCTTTTTCATAATTTTTGATATTTTCCAGAACGGTTTGCTTGCTTTGTCAAGAGAGGAAAGGTGTTTATTCCAACACTTGTTCCTAAATGTTGAGATTTCGTTTTTAATGATATTATTTAAGACTTTAACATTAACTAGAAAACAATCGATTCTATAACGCAGCCATTTTCTTCTTTCAGAGTTTCGTAGCCTAATCAGATGTAAGATATTTTCAGGAAGCGGTGCCTTATCAACTGGAGCAGTGGAACATTTAGGTATCGCAAGATCGGCCGCTCTATTGATAATAGAAACAAAATTGTTGCATAGGATATCAATGTGCTCGCTGCAGGTTATAGAATTTAGGCTGGTATCACCTAGAACCAAGTTCGTGTTTATATATGATTTATAACAATTCCAGTTGGCGGCGGAATAGTTGTGGTATAAACTGGTACGATTTACAACTACTGTATGATTCACTGTGAGGCTGATCGGAAGGTGGTCTGAACTTAACGCATTTAGAGTTAATGGTACTGTGCAGTAATTTGGAATATTAGTGATATATAGATCAAGAGTTGAGGGGTTCTTGTTAGCACTCGCTGGGATATAGGTGGGAAGAAGTGGATAAAGTATGGAAAAACTTGGGCTGGATTCAGCAACATCTAGTAAAATGTTACCCCAGCTGTTTGCCCTAAGACAATTCCACGACTGATGTCTGCAGTTTAGATCACCACCAATAATTACCTTGTTTCGAGTGTTGACTCTATACAATTTTTGCAGATCCCGCTTAAAGTAAGTAGATTTCTCTAGGTTTCTATTTCCTCCAGGGAAATAGACCGAAAAAAGACTCACCTTGGAATTGTCACTTAATGTTACCTCTATACTAATTTCCTCAATTAACTTAAGGCGCAATGAAGGACGCAAGGAATGTTCTATACATTTTTTCACAACAATGGCGACACCTCCACCACTAGCATGTACCCTGTCTAGGCGATAACATATGTAATTTTGATGTGAGAAAGAAATGTCTTGTTTGAGCCAGGTTTCTGAAACAAGTGCAATGTCAATATTAAAATTTATCAAGAAACTAAAAAATTCATGCTTTTTGTTTTTGATGCTTCTCGCATTCCAAGTTATGATGTTAAGAGAATTTCTTAACATGTTTTTTCCGAGTATATGTACTTAATAGCTAATGAAGTAATGACGTTAAATTGGTCAGCTTTGGTTTGACAAGCACTAAGCTTGGTTACAACTTCATTAAGAAGAGAGTTTATCTCGCTAAATGAGAACAGGTTATCATTAGTTAAAGTTTCTGACGGATTTTTCTTCGTGTGTGTCGTATCACTATTGGAAGGTTGCTGGGTTTGATGGAGGCCAGAAGCCCAGGTGGATGAAGGAAGTGAAGGTTGACGCACAGATCGGGGTAGTGGAGGAAAATTATCAATGGATAATCGGTCGGGCACTGTCTGCTGTTTGTCACTCGGAGGCTGTAGGAAGGTTGTATTTCCTGTACCACGTCCGCGTGGGGATAATTTGCGGCGAATGTCTATGTACTGCTTTCGGCTTATGCATTCTGGATCGGTGGATTTATGTGGCCCACTACAATTTGCACACTTGATGACCTCATTTGTTTTGCAGTCGGATGTTTTATGGTTTCCCGAACATATTGCACAGAAGCTATTTATATGACAATGCATCGAGCCGTGACCATAAAGCTGGCAATTGTAACATTGTGTGACCTTACCTGGATTATGTTTTTTAAAGTCCCAGCGAACGATGGTTTTGAACAAGGTGGAGTAGTTCCGTTTTAGTTCGTTTAATTTAACTGTACCGCGTTGAATGTAGACGATGTACAAGTAGTGTTTGTACAGGGCTTTTGTTGACGGATTTAATGTGATGGTTTTAACATCTAGGCACTTAATCCCGAGTGCAATTAACTCATTTTTCACTATATCGTTGCTTATTAAGTCTAGCCCGGATAACACTACCTTTAATGGACGATTTTCCTTACGTGAGTGGGTGAAAAACTCACATTTTAACCGTAAGAGTTCGGTTCTGATTTTATTATAAATGTCCATTGTTGGGGCACATATTTTTTGCCCAAGCGAAATGTTTTTGATTAAGTATTTGTCTATCTTAATGTTGCTCAAAATATAACGCACTTGAGCACTAGTTGTTTTTAATACCACAATTGGCGGAACGGTTTCTTTAGGAAGTTCTGCGCACTGTTCGTCATTGGTCGGATCCATTTCAGGAGAGTCTTCCATCAGACTTTGAAGTGGTTGAAAAAAGTTAGTGTTTGAACACATTTTAGATTTTTCTAGAACTTTATTGTTCACTTTTGAAAGTTTATCGGGAGGTGTTTGGCCTCCAATAACGGGGTCGTAACGCAACCGTTTGCGCTTGATTTTATTTAATACACGTGGCCCAGGGGCCATAACTTAACGGTTATAACACTTGTTCAAATTTTTGTATGCGGAAAACGAGGCAAAGAAAACAAGATAATGATAATTAAATTGTGAAAATTATTGTGAAAATAACGGTTGATTAAGATAACTAGCACGAGCAAAACTGTGAGACAAGTTGTCTGTTTGAAAGTCAGCCAGGTAATATTAAAAATATTATAACATATAATTTAAAGGTTTCTTTTCATCATCATCGTCGGTACTACAAGCGGGATCCGGTCTTGGCCTTATTTAACAAATCTCCCTACCGGTCCCGATTTCGAGTGGATGTCATCCAGTTGTTGTTTTTGTATCTTCCTAAAAGATATAATCATCATCATCATCGGCACTACAACCGGGAACCGGGCTTGGCCTTAGATAGCAAGTCGTGAGGCTTGTTAAATTTTCCATAATGATTTGTTTTTTTGTCTGGGCAAGGTCATTAGTCTTGCGCCAGAGGCTCCCCGGCGGGGAATCGAACCCCGGTCTCCCGCGTGACAGGCGGGTATACTAGCCACTATACTATCGAGGAGATATAATGTGATATGTAAAAAAAAATTAGGGAAAATTTGATTTTAACCTTCGAAACCTCTGAAACCACTTAAGGTATATTCTTGTCAGAACAGATTTTAGCATTCATAAATCTACAATATGTTCACTCAATCTTTTTAAAAACTTAGTATGTTTAAAAAAAAAATTTTTATTACTAAAATATGCTCGTTTTTAAACCATCTACACGGAAATTAACGATATTTGAAATGTAACCAAGTAAAGTACGGTGCAGTCATTAATGGGTAAGGACCTAATTTAGCAATTAAATATAAGCCAAAGAGCTTCCTTAACCAGAATTGAAGTACATCCCTATTCACTGTAGTAGCAACTTTCATAGTCCCGCTGGAATTCAACAAGGACCCACAGTAAAATATTATGGGTAATTATGTTCCACGTAAGCACTTGAGACATCCTCAACTTGTCATCATCACAAAATGGTATACGAGACGAATGCAATACGCAGACGGTATACATCCTTATTCAAATAGGAACTAAGTTGAATGCACATAACCATCAACAACATGTGTTGCTGTACAGTTTCCCGCTGTATTCTCATACAATACACAATCTAAATTGATACCCACAGATACTCCACACACAAAGAATTAAATAATAAAACAGATTTCATTTAGATACTCGACTGCTTAGATTCATTGTGAGGACAATTTCAATTTCCCCGAAGTTGCATGTGTGTGTTCAATAAAAGGAACGAAACGAACGGAAGGAAGGTATGATAGACTCATACAATAAATGTATTTCAAAAACTTTCCTTTTCCGTTAACTTCATTACTCCATTCACATTATTTCGTTTACTGAAATTGACAAATCAAAGAACAAGATAACTCAATAAGTTTTCAGAATCTAATTATCCAAAGACACACAGATCCTATTTCGGTTTGGGTACAATTGAGAAGCAAAAAGAAACTTACCTCTTCCCACACTAAGTTCTTGTTGTTCGCACTAGGACGGAGGTTCATAATTTTCAGTTCCGCTGATTTCAAATCCCCATCAGCAGTAAACTCAATATTTGGCTTATTCAGGTCACCTTCGATCGACACGTTTCGCAAATATTTGAAAAAGCTGCAAAACCAAGATAGAATAGATAGGAAATGAAATTGGCATGTCCTCCATGTCCTTACAGCAATATACAAGTATTTTTAACACTTCGATTAGCATCATACTTTAAATGTTACTGGCAGTTAAGGTAGTTGTTTACTCACATTTCTCCATTGTCCCAACGTCCTCGACCCTCGTCTTCACAAGAAAGTGATTGGGTTATCAATTTCCTACCAGCATTTGCCGGATCTGTTAAGTATGCTTCCACTCCGTAGCCATAGATTTTAATGGCATTCGAAATTTCATTCATCAATGCCGCACTACTGGTATCGAAGTGTACTCCTAACATTCCGACCGGAAATTGTGGATGAGCATCCTTCTTCTCGATAACTGATTGGCTGACCACCCACACGTAACTCTCACCCGTTAACTTCAACTCCTCAGCTTGTCTAAGAATATTGATAGCCTCACTTTGAGTGGCATAGAGGAGCATTACTCTTGCTTCACTGTTGACTAGCTCCACAAGGTCACTGGCGCGTGTAACGACAATTGAATTTAAAATAGTGAATTTGAAATGCTCCTGCATTTCGGCGACCCGCTCTCGTACAGCCTGGACGAAATCATCATGTCCAGCTATTTGAGAGGTAACCACCGAAAATTGATGCCACTTGTAACGTTCTAGAATGCTCAACATGGCAGCACTTTGATGCTCTATGCTTGGAGCCAGCTGGAGCTGAAGTGTCGATTGAGAGGCCCGGCGTTCAAGACCAGAATTATCGGCGTTCCACGAAATTACCGGGATCCCCAAATACCCGGCCAATTGAAGGAAATATTGAGCCGATGCTGTGCTATGACCGAATTGTTCATTATTCATCATGTACAGGATGGCAGATACATTGACGTGCAGGAATTCTTTACACAGCGTACTGAGGATGGCTGTAACGAAATAATAAATATGTATGTAATAATATGAAATACTAATTGGGGAATGGAAATACTAATTGGGGAATGGAAATCATACGCATATATTAATGTGGGTTAAGAGTATAACACTTGTTATGAGGTACATGGCTTCAATTAGTTTTAAGACTGAAGAAGAAGGCGAATTGTGATTACAATATTATAGGTAGATAGAAAGATTTGTTACAATTACAAAGGATACATCTCCATAGGATTCACAATTCAGTACATGTGTGAATTATATCTTTTAGTAGAAATATATTTTAATATTATGAAGTGGAGCAAGTAACTTTGTCGGGAGGAAATATACAATAAAACCGATTAAACATATTTTTATAATTGTGTTTGTGTGCTATTACAACCCACCGGCTACGGTGTCGCTATGCTCCTCTTCGTCTAACGTCTTTTTTTCAAAGAGCTCACTCCTATTGTATGTTCAATAATCTCGACTCAAAATTGAAAGATTCTATACTAAACTCCAGTATCATCATCATCATCGGCACTACAACCGGGATCCTGTCTGAGTCTTATTTAACAAATCTCTCCGCCGGTCCCGATTTCGAGCCGTTGTCATCCAGTTTGGGACTCCCAGGCTCTGGGCGTCCTAGTCTACGCCATCCCTCCATCGTAGACAAGATCTGCCGCACTGTCTCCTTCCATAGATCCTGCCACAAAGGACTTTCCAGGCAGGCTCCTTTTTGTTTATTCGAGCTAGGTGTCCCACCCACCGGAGCCTACCGAGCTTAATTTTTCTTACAACGTTAGCTTCAAGGTAGATCGCGTACAACTCATGGTTGTAGCGTTTCCGAAATCGTCCACCCTCACATACGGGGCCAACAATTCCTTTTCAGACACTCCTCTCGAACGCGGCTAAGAATTCAGAGTGCCTTTTATTGAGCACCCATGTCTCGGATCCATACATGAGTACTGGTAAGACCATAGTTTTGTACAGTGGCAGCTTGGATGTTCTGGATAAATTTCGGGATTTAAAGAGCCTTGATAGACCATAATAGGCTTTGTTGGATTTGATCAGCCGTTCGCGTATTTCTTCTTCCATATTGTTATCTGCTGATACTATTGACCCAAGGTAGTTAAAGGATTGCACTACTTCAAATTCGTGCTCCACTACCCTGATAGTTTGACCAACGTTAGGTCTTCTCTTCACAGAAGTTGCCACCATGTACTTAGTTTTTCTCTCATTAATGTGGAGTCCGAGTTTTTATGCCGCCTGTCCGATCTGGGTGAAGGAGTCCTGTACAGCCGACTCGAATCTACCGATGAAGTCGATATCATCTGCGTAGGCAGGTATCTGGCTGGACTTGGTGACAATAGTCCCTCTTGTTGTGACGCCAGAGTCACGGATTGCTTCCTCGACCGTCCCCTTGTCGGAGTCCATTAAAGATGTTTATAGGTTTGGACATCAATCCCACTATTTTTACTTGACTAGTTACGCTAGTCATGGTCAACCTACAAAGTCGTATCAATTTGTTTGGAATGCCGAACTCTCTCATGGCATTTTATAGTTCTATCCTGGCTATGCTGTCCTAGGTGTTGGCGATGCATCACGAATTCCCAGGAAAGGCAAGGCAAGCGCTAACATACCATTTCCAGGGAAACGACGATCAGCGACGCACCGATTCCAGGAAGCCACTAAGAAAAGCAGATCCCAGGAAACGAGCGAAGGAGGGGACGACTGCGGGCCTATATAAGGTGGGCACATTCGATGAAGCAGGAGGAGTCGTCGAAGGAACTCCTACGGAATCAGTCTTGTCCAAAACTAAGAATAAAGAGAACGAACAGAAAAATATTCGAAATAAATAATAATCAATCATTAACAAAATAATAATAATAGGAAATATAAAGAATTGGCAAAGTCTCGTTGTAAATCGTACTTGGCGCGTTTTTTGTATTGTTTCGTCATCGTTTGGTTTGTCTTCTTTCGCTGGTCGTGTTGTTCACTTTCAGTGATCAGGGATCTGTACTGGGCAAGACAAAGACGCCCGCCAATCCAGAGAAGAGCCCGGCTCTGGAGGTGCAATCCCTCTGAATAGGAAAAAATCATCGTTGGCCGACCAGTGCCGGGGAAAAATACAGTCCACTCGAAAGAGAGAATGAGGCAGCGCTGGAGAAGCGCCGTTTGGCTGTTTCGGTTTCTTTTCGCTTCAGCAATACTAGGCGATCGCAAAGTCTATAAATAGATGTCATAAACGAATCTTAAATTCCAGACATTTTTCTAATGTGCGCCTAAGGGTGAATATCTGATCAATCGATGATTTGCCTGGGATGAGGCCACACTGATATTGACCAATGATGACTTTAGCTATCCGATCTTGTGGGATAGTGGAGTGTATCTTATAGGCGGTACTCAGCTATGTTGTACCCCTATAGTTGGTGCACTGTGTGATATCTCCTTTCTTATGTATGGGGCAAATTATACCACGGCGCCAATCTTCCGGCATCTCTTGTTGCTACCATACGTGCACCACAATCTCATGAATTGTGTGATGTAACGCTGTCGCTCCTTGTTTGATTAGCTCAACTGGTATGCCATCATCTCCGGGAGCTTTATTTGATTTGAGCTGTCTTATGTCTTTTACAGTTTCCTCAATGCTTGGTGACGGCAGCATTTGGTCTTGATCTTGCATTGGTGGAGCCTCCAATTCTTCTGTGAGGTGATCATTTAGCAATTCATTGAAGTGCACTTCCCATCGCTTCAGACTGGTGATCAGGTTACCCTCTTTATCCTTGCAGTAAGTGCAGCGTGGTGTGTACCGCATCAGACTGCGGATTATTTGGTAGAAATTCCGCGCCTGGTGCGGACCTTGCTCTCTACTTTTCTTTATTTCACAGACAAGGTTTCTTTTTTCCCTGGCACTTTTCTTTTGTCTGTGAAGTCTTTTTTCAGATCTTCTGAGCTCTTTGTATTTCTCCTCGCGTACCATCGTCCTATGAGACTGCTGCATTGCCCGTTTTGTAGCATTCTTACGTTCAGTCGGTAGTTTGCACTCATCATCAAACCAGTCGTTCCTATCTCTACGAGTACTGCCTAAGATGGAGTTGGTAGTACTAATGACAGTATTCTTAGGGCGTGTCCATTTCTCTTCTAAGCCCGGCATTCTGGCCACAGGACTTACTCTCCTTCCGCCGAGCTCTTCGAGGGCGAGTCTTATCGTATGATCAAAGGTATTCTCATTGCGTAAGGCAGCCGTGTTGATTCGAACCTGATTCGCGGATGCAATACGCCTTTGTAAGGCAATCCGCACTCGAAAAAGTGTACCAACAAGATAGTGATCCGAGTCGACGTTGGCACCTGGGTATGTTCGTAACGTCATCAGGCTAGAGGCGTGGCGGCGATCTATCAAAACGTGGTCAATTTGGTTGCGAGTGGCTCCATCAGGTGATACCCAAGTGGCTTTGTGGATTGTCTTTACGCGGAAACCTGGTACTTGCAACGACCACGTTTTTTGATGCTGCCAGTTCAATGACTCGTAGTCCATTGTCATTAGTGTTTCCATGCAAACTATGGGAATCTGCGTAGGTAAACTAGAAAAAAATGCCTTTGTTTTCGTAAGTGTTCTTTTCATTTTGTTTGGTGGAATATCGCTATTTGTATCTTCCGTAAGATCGCTAAACCGGTTACTATTCACATTTGACCTGCAGGCCATTTCGTTGCAATGTTTTACGAATATCTATTGTCTTATAAACACAGCACACTACACAACAAGGGTCTGGTCTGGTTTTATATATATATATATATATTTTTTTTTTTTTGCTTTTTTCACTGCACTATTACACAATGGGGATGTAATATAACTTTATAACGTAGAACAGATGTTATACGTACTGAACACAATTCGTGACGATCTCAACTCTACGATGGTTGGAAAGGAAATGACTACCGTTCTTATTTCACTTAGTGCGCAGAATTGTTTTTTCTTCGACACTCCATCGAATGTTCGCACAACTCAACTTGGTTTCTTATGCTCATTGCTATTATCACTTTTCACAAAGCAAAACATGGCGCGAAATCGAATCTATTGTCTTATTCAGGCATTTAGTCTACCTGACTTCACTAACTGACTTGACTTTTAAGGCCGTTTCGTTGAGAGATTTGTTAACTATCGTTTATTGATTGTCGATACCTCTTCACCGGATGGGGTCAATTTGGTAGTGGATGACAGATGTAATGCATGTCACAAATCAGTTTTGGAAGATAACTTTACCTGACTATTTAATTTATTATTTATTTGTTATGAGAGTATAGCGTTTGAAATGATAGTGAAGAACGCGTGATTCGAACTGACGCTATGACAGTTAGAATCACTTAAAATTGAACCTAAGCGTAACACAGACTACTGGCCGTGTTTAGAATTTGATTTCTAAACTGAAGTATATTCCACTGATGTGAATTGTTTTGTTATCGCTATGGTATACGGGTCTGATGCAGTTTCTTATTCGATTTTTCGTTCGGTGTTCTTCACTATTTGTGTGTGTATTTGTGTATGTATCTATAGCGTTTGAAATAATAGTGAAGAAGAACGTGTGATTCGAACTGACGCTATGACAGTTTGAATCACCAAAAATTGAACCTAAGCGTTACCCATCAGGCTACTGGCCGATTTTAGAATTCGATTTTTAAACTCGACTATACTCCACTGATGTGAATTGTTATGTTATCGCTATCGTGTACGGCTCTGATGTATTTTTCTTATTCGATTATCGTTCGGTGTCCTTCACTATTTTGCTTGTGAATTGTGTGTGTATCTGTTAGAGACGCCACATATCTGTTAGAGACGCTACACTACTCCCTCCTCAGTAAATTTGTTACCATCAGCTTCATTTGCGAATGACGGAGCGAACGAGAGAAGGTCAGAGCAGGCGAGTGTGCCTGGGGCTCTATGCGGAACTCATGATCGTGTGTGAAGTTCTGTTTACTATGGAAAAGTGTGTGCTGTGTGTACAGATCACGTCGTAGTCACCAATTATAGCGTTTGAAATGATAGTGAAGAACGCGTGATTCGAACTGACGCTATAACAGTTAGAATCACTAAAAATTGAACCAAAGCGTAACACATCAGGCTACTGGCCGTGTTTAGAATTCGATTTTTAAACTCAAGTATATTCCACTGATGTGAATTGTTTTGTTATCGCTATGGTATACGGCTCTGATGTATTTTCTTATTCGATTTTCGTTCGGTGTTCTTCACTATTTGCTTGTGTATTGTGTGTGTATCTGTTAGAGACGCTACAAAAGTATTAGGAGTATATCGGTTAGCTGCAGAGTAACTTGAACTCTATATGTACTGTGTGTAGTTAATGAGAGAATTCGTAATTTGTTCATTGTAAAACATCATTCATCTTAGTGTATAAGGATTTTTTCTAAGGATAATTGTTTTTCAAAACACGGTTTTTCAAACGGGAATCTGCAACCTCTCCACTATATTTAAGACACCATAATCCTGCATAATTCCGACATTGTCACCCGAAACAAAAAACGTTCTAAAACACATAAAATACCTCATTATGAATACAAAAACTGAATTAACGTCGAAGGAATTGCAACCGAAAACGTAAAGGGGAATGTTAAATTCATATGTCTTGTTATAGAAGTAAAAACTTTACCAAAATTGAAGTGCTCGAAACCATATTCCAAGTTTTTGTTGATAACAAATCTCTAAGTCAAAATTTTGAACAACATTTGTGTTGCTTGTGGCATCAAGCTTTTAATGATTTTTTTTACATCCTTTTCGTGGTAGGTCAACAAGGCCTTCGGCTAATTGGCGTCCTTTTCTGCCTCTTTGTACACCCATTTCGTTCACAAACGTTCTGTCACAGATGCAATCATTGTCCTGGATGTAACTTGTTTCATCGGCTTTGCTTTGTCCTTGTAAATTTTCTCCTTCGAGCATTTGTCGACATTAGAAACTTTTTGCTCCGTGTTTCCGGCATTTCACTACCACGAACGGGTTGCATCATTTACTCCTGCCTGAAAACGTTTCTTATCTTCATGCTTTTGTGATTCAGTTGGAACTTTTTACTTGATAGAATTATGTAAGGTTCTTCCGAGTTTAATTTAAAGTGTACCTCGAAATGAGGGATTAAAAACGGCATATACAGATGATTGTAGACCATACTTGGTTGGTATTTTAAATGGAAGTTAATAGCAGAATTTTTCCCATAACCGCACTTTCATTCTCATTCTAAATGGTGTGATGTTTTTTTACAGAAACAAGACCATTATTGTAAATATGTTACCAGTGGACTTTATGGACGTGACAGTATTTTAAGTTTTTTAAGATCCTTGTTTAAAAAAATTAACAGTCAGTTTTGTCCCATTCGTTCAATACGATAACTTTGGTATCGTACTATTGTGCTACGCATTACACAATTGGAATTCATATTCGAGAGTTTTATCGCGGTACTACAACAGTTGTGCCGACTATTACACCACCGTCAGAAACAGATTCGTTTTTCAAAAGTTACATTTAAATTGTGTCGAACTTTTGTTGTTGCTTGGTACTTGATGCTAAGAAAACAAAGCAACTCTTTGGACATTTTAACTGGCCTGTTAAGGACCGCATTGATATTTGATATTTTTGAAAAATCGTGTTGTTGCATTTTTCGATGGTGTCTTTTTCTTGAGGAAAAACATATTAACATTTCAAGGGAGGATGTCAAATAGGTTTTAAACGGCAGTCCTCTAAATTTTTTACTTTACTTACTTTAAAATCGCATTTATTTCATCGTTTAAATTACATTTTGTCTTATTATCTAGGATTAAATGCTAAATTCTATTTATATAATTATATATTTTTAATCAGCTTTCTGGCTGTTCGCGAGCACTCTACGTTATACAATTTTATTACATTAAAGAAAACAGATTTTTTTTTAATAGGGAAGTCAACAAGCAAACGAATTAATGGCAAACCAAAAACCAATAAAACAATAAGGGGATTAAGAGAAAGGGGAAGGGTAAGAACAAACAAAAGGGCAATGGGAAAGGGAAGCGCTACATCTGATATGCGTTCTATATTTGGGGACGCTCAGTCCCTTTGTTAACATCCGCGGCCGTGATTCCTCGTTGCGATAAGGGAAGAGCGTGGACTATTTTATGAACGGATTTAAAAAGCACCTTTTTCCTTTTGAAATGCATTTATTAGTTTTTGAAAACAAACTCTTATTATTTGATTTTGGAAAACAAGCTCTTTCTATTAAATTTTGAAAAACAAACTCTTCCTATTCGTCGCAACGTTCGAACTTACGATTCCGTGTGTAAAACTAAAATGAATTCTTCTGCTCCCCGGCTACTGCTCGTAGTCCGTGCAAAAGTACAAGCTCTGAGATTTGTGGGATTTCTTCAAGGCGCCGAAGAATCACCCATCGTTTCAACCCCACCAAACCTTCCTCTACACTTTCCAACCCATGGTACTTACCTGCAATAGGGCAGCATTAAGCTACCCTTCAATCATCTTAAGTACCTGTAAATCATCCCATGCCAAGATCATCACCTCGCCACAGCATCAACCACATCGCTGTATCCATGAAAACATATTTGGTTCCCCTGGTCGGCACCCATGACCATTACAAACCATTAGGAAATCTTCCCCGGCCCCCTCGTCGGTATTCATGCCTATCATTTTCACAGCAATCTCTCTGTGTTTGCTTTTCTCAAGCAACCGCTGATCCCACGATCAAGACATGGCAAATGGCTAGCTAATACAGCTGCAACCAATTATCTCAGATCGGTTGCATAGGCGATAAACACGCAATGAATTGAATGCGATCCTAATGTGTTTGCATTTACCAATCCAAACAACGAGTAGCCACGATTCTCACGCTGGCTATCGAAACGACTTTCGTTTACCCAAAGTAAGCACAAGAAAATATTTTTGGGATTAACGTATCCTAAAATAATATGCACCCATGCATCGCGACATCGATCGTCTCCTCGAGGTCTGTTGATTTAAGACCAACAGAATAGGAAACCAATTCCTATGATTTATGACGATATGTTCCGCCAGCCTCACTATCCCATCTACCCTGTGCCTAGCCAGCGTGGGCAAAGGCTCTATTGACTTAACGTCAATCATGGAATTTATCCTTATCAGACGGCGGGGATATGCGCGGTCCATGCATCGATCAACATGTTTGACCTGTGGCATATGTGTTTTTCCTTTTTCCCTTTTTTTCCTTTCCTTCGCTAAAGACATCTGATTTTTTTGGATAATATTCATGCGAACCTTCCAATGAAATGAAAATCGTTTTTCATTGGTCATTGGGGGCGAAGGAAGGATTGTTTTCCCTGCGATGGTGTGCGTCGAAACCCATCGCAATCCCCGAGGCTGGGTCAATGTCGCCCAGCATCGAGGAGTCAGATATCATCATCACAAGAGTTCATACGCACTATACGCGTAATATTCGGAGTCGAGTTGAAAAAATAATATCTTTTGTCATCTGCGTGATCCTTAATCAAGCGATGAGATTGTGTTTTTAATGTTGGAGATCTAGTTTTGTTTTGCAAATTAAGTTCGATCGTAACAACGACTTATCACGCGATAGTTTTTGAATCCGTTCCGTTTACTAGAGTTAAGAGACCTCGTAGAGGCAGACTAGTGGTTAATAAAGCAGATCGGTTGTGATCATAAATGGAGTAATTAAATAAAGAAAAATTAAACAATAAAAAAAGCTCCTGCGTTTCATTTTACTCCTGTTGTGCACAGTTTGGATGAACCTTGATGTAAACAACCGAGTGCGTCGTATCAATTCTTGAAAAAAATTGTCAGTGTAACTCCAGTGGTGTTTTGCTCAAACTGCGTCCGTGCCGACGCCCCTAGCAAAACCTACCCACAGATTTTCTTTTTTAAATTTTTGAATGAACGAAGTCGAACCTGGAAAAAGGTCGTCGTTTCCTTTTGGTACCTGAGATCCGAAACATATGAGCGATGTTTGGCCAATCATAATCGAGCAGCTGCCCCAGTTGCTCGACATTGGTTTTTGGCTTGTGATGCAAGGGTATGCTATTCTTAGAAGCTTCTGGTTGCTCGCTTTTGGTTTTTGGCTTTGGGTGCAAGGGTTTGTTATTCTTAGGAGCTGCTGGTTGCTCGCTTTGATTTCGGAATCGTCACTTTGAGCAATTGCTATCTTTGCTTGGTGACGATTCAGGAATTGTCATATTGGACAACCGCTATTGCAGCTGCTATGTATATTTGGTGATGATTCGGGAATCGTCATATTGGGGTTGTGGAATGATGGATGGGATATGTGTAATGTATGGGTAAATGGGATGATGGATGGGATATGTATATTGGGGTTGTGGGATGATGGTCAGGTTTCGGGAGCTCTACACCTTCTTCGTTATTGAGCCACCACCAATTGAGTTGGGTTCTATCTTTTATGGATTTATCTATTTCATTTATCACAATACTGAAACGTAGGCGATCTGGGGCGTTGGAGATTTCACTACTATGGAGAACACGTTTATTCCTAGCACCATGGGAAACGTGATCAGTAATAGGGACTGCATGTTTGTCTTGGATTAGGCCTTTTTATCCAAGAAAGGGAACGCTTCCGGGGGAATAAACCCATTCTGGAGCGTACTCTCCAGATACATGTCATTGGGATAGTATGTTCCCGATTTAAAAACGTTTTCACTGCGTATTGCTCTTGCAGTGTGACCGCGAATGATTTTAATTATGAAATTTTCTATCATGTTTAGCTCTGATGTGTTATACATGACTTTATTGGGATAGAATTTCTTGTATTGAAACTCTAGTATTCTGTAAAGTCCGAGGCAGGCACGCAAACACTGCCTCTCGAACACTCCGAACTTTTCCATGTATGATGGGGATATGTTGTACCCTATCGGACAGCCTTAAACTAGTGCTGGTCGGATGAAAGCCGGGTATGAAATTAGTTTCACTTTGTGATCAAGAAGGCTACTTCGGAACAGACTTCTTGTCATCGTATATGTGCTTTTAGCGGAAGGAAGGGACCTTGCTACATGCGTGTTGAAGTATAAAAACTGATCGAGTCAGATAACAAGGTATCTGACTTCAGTTTTTACCTGTAGTGGGAGATTACTGTTCCCTAAAATGGAAATTTTTTTCCAATTATGCTTCGTATCCTACGATGGCCCGGAGAGCGGGGTTCGGAAAAGGATAGTATCGGTTTTCTGGAAGTTGATCTTTAATTTCCATTGGTCGGAATAATGCTTTATATGCTTGAAGTCATCTTGAAGGAGTATGTTGATGATGTTTATTTTTTCTCCCGTTCTGTATACTACAATGTCATCTGTACATGCAATGGCATTGTTGAGAGAACCCACTAGATCGCTAGTGTAAATGTTAAAAGAATGTCAGAATTCACTGCTCTCTGCCGTAAGCCGTTTTTAAGAAGAAGGTCAACCAAGCAGGCGCTTGTACATTGTCGCTTTGCTTTGTTCCACTGTACAGGAGGACCTCTCTATGCTTCAGAAGCAGATAAGCATCACAATAGATTAACAAGTCATCGAGACGATCTAATGTTAGAACTAAAAAAATTACAAAATAATCCACTACAAATCGTCACCAAAACCTTTCTTGAATTCAACTCTAACAGGAAAGGATCGCTGTTTTTGGAGCCGATTCCCCCTTTGCAGTCAACTGTTTTGACCGTATTTTTGTTTCGCGCGTGTAATGTTGTAACCAAGTTTCATCGACAGTAATCGAATCGGCGCCGAAAACTCGGATTTATTGCGCCTAAACTGCGCCAACATCATCATCATCATCATCATTAGCACTACAACCGGGAACCGGTCTTGGCCTTATTTAGCAAGTCCTGAGGCTTGTTAAATTTTCCATAATGATTTGTTTTTTCCGGGCAAGGTCATTAGTCTTGCGCCAGAGGCTCCCCGACGGGGAATCGAACCCCGGTCTCCCGCGTGGCATGCGAGTATACTAACCACTGCACCAACAGAGGGTTGGAAATGTTCATTCGAACACGTTTTTGGTCTAACGTGAGCAAACACGGCACCTACCGCGCGGACAGCCTTCTCATGCCTAAATCTTGATTTAATATGTGCCAAACACATTCTTTGGACATTTTCATAGCGTCTGCTATCTCTCCCACTTTAATTCGGCAGTCGTCTAGCACAATTTGGTGAACTTTAACGATGTTATCGCCAGTTGTTGCAGTTTTTGGACGTCCCGAACGTTCATCGTCTACCAAGCTCTCACGGCCACGTTTAAATTCAGCTGTCCAAAATTTCACCGGAAGAATGGAAAACCTCAATAGTCATCCCCATTTTCAAAAAAGGCGACAGATCTGACTGTGAAAACTACAGAGGAATATCATTGCTCCCAACCGCATACAAAATATTAACAAATGTCATTCTGGCGAGAATCACACCTTACGCAGAAGAGATACTGGGAGACTACCAATGTGGATTCCGTAGGAACCGGTCAACAAGCGACCAAATGTTCACAATAAGACAACTGCTGGAAAAGAAGTGGGAATACGGAGAGACGGTTCACCAACTGTTCGTTGACTTCAAAAAAGCCTACGACTCCGTCGCAAGGCAGAGACTCTACCATATTCTAGTTGAGCTGGGAGTCCCAAAAAAATATGCCGCGCTCATTCAAATTTGCATGAACGAAAACAAAGGGCGAGTTAGAATAGAAAACCACCTCTCAGAACCATTTGAAATCCGGGACGGACTAAAGCAGGGAGATGGTCTATCACCGTGTCTCTTTAACCTTGTGCTCGAGTATGTCATCAGAAAGGTACAAGACGACAACATGGCCGGATCATCCCTGAACGGGGTCACACAAGTGCTCGCATATGCGGATGACATCGCCGTTCTGGGCGATAATCTAGAGACTGTTAGTAAAAACTGTGAAATCATCATGCAAGCGGCAGAAGAGGTGGGCCTAGAAATAAATGAAGACAAAACAAAATACATGATTACGGCGAGAGCAGGTGGGTCTCAGAGAACACATATAAACGTCAGAGGTAAGATCTTTGAAAAAGTTAAAGAATTTAAATATCTGGGAACGATACTGACGGCCAGTAACGAAATGTCGAAGGAAATTAACAAGAGACTGCATTCCGGCAACGCGAGTTGGCACGCAGTCAGTAAACTGCTGAAATCCAGACTGCTATCACGTAACATAAAGCTCCGTGTCTATAGAACCATAATCATGCCAATTGTTCTATATGGATGCGAAACATGGGCTCTCACAAAACGGGAAGAAAACAAATTCCGTCTATTCGAGAATAAAGTTTTGAGAGGCATCTTTGGAGGTAAATATGACGAGGAGGCAGGACAATGGAGGAGACTCCATAACCACGAATTGGAAGAACTATATCGCAAACCTACAATAGTGAGAGTAATCAAGTCGCGAAGATTAAGATGGGCCGGACACGTGGCGCGAATGGGGAACGATAGGACCGTGCATAGAATTCTTGACGGTAGACCAACGGGAAAGAGACCGGTAGGACGGCCGCGACGGAGATGGGAGGACAATGTTAGGTTTGACCTTGAGGAGATCGGATCGAATGGTGAAGCGTGGAAGGAGAGTGCCCAGGACAGGGAAGGATGGCGAAGCCGAGTCGGTGAGGTCATGAACTTCCGGGTTCCTACAGGCCAATAAATAATAATAATAAAATTTCACTGTGGTAAATAATGGTGCAGAGTTCCCATACACAGAGTCCAACTCTTCTTTGATTTACGTAGGCGTATTGCCATGCCGGAAGATTGGCGTCGTGAAATAATTTGCCCCATACATAAGAAGGGAGATACCACACTGTACAGCAACTATAGGGGTTTAACATTGCTGAGTACCGCCTATAAGATACTGTCCTCTATCCTACAAGAACGACCCCATACGCTAAAGTCATCATTGGTCAATATCAGTGTGGCTTCATACCAAGCAAGCAGGCAATGGAAAAATGCCAGGAATCTCAGATTTCTTTATATTGTAGCGAGCTTAGGGTTCGCTGGATTCATTATTTTTAATAAATAAGAGCCGTTAAATTGATTTTGAATTAATCTAAACCGTTACTTTTACCGTACACATAACTATTTCTTGACTTATCGCTTCCTTAGTTATCGCTTGCTTCACTGCTTACTGCTTACTTCTTACTTTCTACTTATTACTTCTTACTACCACTTATCGCTTGCTTCACTTTCTACTTCTTACTCATCTCCATGATCTGTGTGCGACGTATTTATACCGTTTCCTCACATTCTGATTCGGTGTTTCGTTTCCGTCCGTTCCATAGCCTTGAATGTTCTATTGTTGATAGTCTCCAGTTTTCCAGTACTTTATAGAATATTCTAGTACTTTGTTTCGGAGTTTCTCGAATATTCTAGTACTGATTGTCATATGCGTCACAACATTATCTTTTTATAGACTTTAAGCCGCCTACGACAGCATAGCCGGGGTAGAGCTATATAGCACCATGAGAGAGTTCGGCATTCCAAACAAATTGATACGACTTTGTAGGTTGACCATGACCAACGTAACTAGTCAAGTAAAAATAGCGGGATTGTTGTCCAAACCAATAAACATCTTTAATGGACTCCGACAAGGAGACGGTCTGGTCTGCCTCCTCTTCAACCTGGCGTTAGAGAAAGCAATCCGTGACTCTGGTGTCACAACTAGAGGGACTATTGTCACCAAGTCCAGCCAGATACTTGCCTACGCAGATGACTTCGACTTCATCGGTAGATCCGAGTTGGCTGTACAGGACTCCTTCACCCAGATCGGACAGGCGGCATAAAAACTCGGACTCCACATTAATGAGAGAAAAACTAAGTATATGGTGGCAACTTCTGTGAAGAGAAGACCTAACGTTGGTCAAACTCTCAGGGTAGTGGAGCACGAATTTGAAGTAGTGCAATCCTTTAACTACCTTGGATCAATAGTATCAGCCGATAACTATATGGAAGAAGAAATACACGAACGGCTGATCAAATCCAACAAAGCCTACTATGGTCTATCAAGGCTCTTTAAATCCCGAAATTTATCCAGAACGTCCAAGGTACCACTCTACAAAACTATGGTCTTACCAGTACTCATGTATAGATCCGAGACCTGGGTGCTCAATAAAAGGCACTCTAAATTCTTAGCCGCGTTCGTGAGGACGGCCTTAAGAAGAATTGTTGGGCCCGTATGTGAGGGTGGACGATTCCGGAGACGCTACAACCATGAGTTGTACGCGATCTACGTTGAAGCTAATGTTGTAAGAAAAATCAAGCTGGGAAGTACCTTGCTGACTTTCAAACCGACAACTTGTCGCTCAGTTTAGCTCGTGCTATTTATCTTAATTTTCACCAACCGTTATTTTCACAATAATTATCACAAGCCATTATCTTGCTTTCTTTGCCTGGCTACCGCAAACACATAACTTGATCAAGTGCAAATTCCTTTAAGTTATGGCCCCTGGGCCACGTGTATTAAACAAAATTAAGCGTAAACGGTTGCGTTACGACTCCGGTATTGGAGGCCAAACCCCCCCATATACGAGGGTTGCCTTTTATATTTCGGGATTAGAGAACAAAAACAAATATTGATCATCGAAAATCACTTTATTGTTTTTCAAAATATTCCCCATAAAGATCTATACACTTTTGCATGCGTTTGAACCAATTGTCGAAGCACTTTTGCCACTCTGATTGAGGTATCTCCAACACATGCATTCTGAATGCAGCAACCGCTTCTTCAGGTGCCGAAAAACGTTGACCTCTCAGTTTGTTTTTTACGTACGGGAATAAAAAGAAGTCATTCGGTGCCAAGTCAGGACTATACGGCGGATGACCCATCAAATCGATGTTTTGGGTGCTCAAAAATGCAGTTGTCGCAGCCGATGTGTGAGAGCTCGCATTGTCGTGGTGAAGAGTGATCCGCCTTCGGCGGTTGGTTTTCCTGATTTCTTGGAAGACAACTGGCAAACAACTGGTTGTGTACCACTCAGAATTGACTGTTCTGCGTTGTTCTAGTGGTACGGCTGCGACATGTCCAGTTTTTCCGAAAAATCAGGCGACCATTTGCTTGGAAGTGCTTCGTGCGCGAACAACTTTTGTTGGATTTGGCTCATCTTGAAACACCCAGACACTCGACTGCTGTTTACTTTCGGGCTCATACGCGTAAATCCACGATTCATCACCGTCACGATCTCATAGACGTGTTTCGAAGCACCGCGACCGTATTTTTTGAGCATTTCTTTCGACCAATTG
The DNA here is from genome assembly GCA_963931805.1 of Microdon myrmicae. Lineage (NCBI taxonomy): Eukaryota > Metazoa > Arthropoda > Insecta > Diptera > Syrphidae > Microdon > Microdon myrmicae. The sequence goes on along the minus strand of OZ007501.1, from coordinate 22,508,093 downwards.
ACACGAGCCCTTTTTGGGCGATCGACAAATTGTGTGGGATCCAACGCGAACAAATTTTTTTGACGGTCAAATGTTTATGCAATATTGAATGTATGCTGGTCCCACTAACGCCTAAGGTTGTCTCAATCTCACGATAGGACACATGACGATCTTCCAATATCAGTTCGCGCACAGCATCAATGGTTTTCGGAACAACAACTGATTTTGGACGACCTTCACGAAATTCATCTTGGAGTGAACTACGACCACGATTGAATTCACCATACCATCGATAAACACTGGTCCTCGATGGAGCTTCATCGCCAAAAATTGAATTAAGTTCATCCATGCACTGTTGCTGAGTTAATCCACGCCGAAAGTTGTAAAAAATAATCGCACGAAAATGTTGACGATATAATTCCATTTTTGGGCCGAGATGAATCTTTTAAGTTACTGTTAACAACACAAATAGAGCTCGTATGTCAAAACGTTCTGAGTGCGTATAACCTCAAAAATGTCCAACTTTACGACAGAGCTGTCAATTGCCGGATTGCAACACTAGGGTTGCCAAATCCCGAAACATAAGAGGCAATCCTTGTAAACTTACTAAAGTTAATAATAAAGTGATAGATAATTCCTTCATATGAGCGCAGAGGAGCCTGCCCGGAAAGACCTTTGTGGCAGGATGTATGGAAGGAGACAGGCCGACAGACCTTGTCTGCGATGGAGGGATGGCGTAGACCAGGACGCCCAGAGCCTGGGAATGCCAAACTGGATGACATCGGCTCGAAGTCAGGACCGGTGGAGAGATTTGTTTAATTAAGGCCAAGTCCGGATCCCGGTTGTAGTGCCGATGATGATGATGACTTAGCGTCAAATTCTAGAATTCTGAAGTTCAAAATTGTAGATGTAGTTCAAATTATCACAACATTTAACTATTCTCAACAATGTGTGCTTTTAAAAACTGCCTGACTGAATGGCAAACAGTCAGAATTCTGACACAGGCCATCTGAAACCCTTGCTGTGCTTAACTGAATGAAGATGCACTTCCATCCGAATTTCATGTCACTCCACTGTACATTTACAAACATGGTCAAGTTGACTATGAGCAAAGTAACGACAGTCAAACTCCTTTCATCCTTTCACTCAAACCTGACCCAAATTCGTAGTTAGCAAATCAGCAGCAATTAAACGCGATGTTCTCCAAACAGCACTGCACTTTCAATTTATCACTTGGCTGTCGCCAGCAAAATCATATCACATTATTCGTCCCCACTGCCTTTATCTCCAACTACAAAGCTCTCGTCATTTGTCTTCTAAAAAGGGCTGCTTGTGCCAAGTTTTATGTGATGAAGAGATTTCTTTTAAAAGGGTCTCTTCGTTTCGTCGACTATAATACTGGTGAAAACATTTCTCTAGTAACATGGCGCAAGTTTTTAGTGGTCGTTCCTTCTTGTTGTCCGCTTACTTCATCCGCTCGAAAAGTTACCACTTCCATTCTCAGTAAATTTTACTTTGATGTTCTTCGCCAAAGGACTATTTGTGAAGTATATCCTCAGGACTCTAGTAATTGAGCGCACTTACGAGTATATCCTTTTTGTCTTTGAGTGATTCACTGTGTTCACTTGCTCAGTGTGCGATACTGGCTGCAGGCAAAAAAGCGTAACCAAAGAAGTAACCGTTTTATTAATTTACTGGTCAGTTGCCAACGAATTGGCTAAACTCCATATGTTACAGCCCCTTAGCCTCGATTCGCGTTTGTGTTTTCAAAAATCTCGTATCATTGTGGTCAAGGAGAATTAAGACAGTTGCACTGGGAAGTGTCCATTGGGAATGGAGATGTATTGTTCACAAGAGACACTAACGAAGAGATGTGAGAGTTGGCAAAGTAACCAAAAGCCGACAATAATGAGCGAAAGAGAAGTTTGTGTTTTTCTAATAAGAAAGAATTTGGTCAAAAGTTTTTCTTACAAAATACTGCTGTACAAAAACTTCGCCTCGACATACGGATTAATGAAAACTTATTTCATTTCGTTTATCATTTTGTGAAGGACGCTGCCGAAAGCCTCATGATTTGAGGTTAGTATCTAGGAGAGACTTCACATACGTTTATTAGACGAAAATTCATTAGTAGAGAAATTCCACAATACGTTCAAATATTACGCCCCTCTGCATGTACATCTTCAACCTTGTAAAAAGGGGGTGGCGTGATATGTCCTTAGCACCTTGGTTTAATTCGACATATCTTTGTTGAGATGGTGAGTGAGCTCATGAAGTTTTTATACAATTACTCTTAGGGAGAATTTACGTCTAAGGTGGAATAAATATTTAATTGTTCCATTCCCTGCCGAATGGAGCTGTTGGTAATGTGTGATAATTAGGAGAGATGGTTTTAGTATTCCACATAGTAACAGGGTGTGGAAACGACACCTGATGCGAGTTGCACTTACAGTGACATCATACACTAAAAGAAAGGTTTACGAACTTACATATATTTCATGAGGTTTGGTCGGAAAAGTAAATTGTCAGACTCATCCTGACAACAACATTTTAAGAGAAAAGGCCATTTGAAATTGCCCTAATGGGGTCTTTGTATACAACATTTTCTATTATTGGCGTATTTACGGTGTGTGAGTGGCGTAATATTCGTTATGGAGACACTATGAACTGGATTTCTGCGAAGATACAGTGAGGATATAACATTTAAAGCACTTTCTTCCGCTCAGCATCCGACGTAATATTGGTGTTTATGATGGGCCATTGCAATAACGTGAGAGTTCCCCGTCGAACAGTGCAACATTTTTGGCTTGAGGTTGAGCTTCGCTGTGGTGTCTATATATCCTCCGCAACTAGCAGCCTCGGACTCAAAAAAAAGGAACGGAGGTAATAACCGTTACCGATATTTCGTATTTCATTCTGATTGGTTATAACAACTCTGTTTTCCCTACATTGTGGCTTATGTTAGTCGCATATGGGGTGTCTCATTTCGAGGTATAGTACTTTGAATTTACATAAAACACAGGCAAATAATTTTCATGTACACAAATGTGACTTTATTCGAACGATAATTGTATGCCATTAATGTTTGAATATGATTTCGGGCATGTGACCATTGTGGCAATTTGGTCAAAAGTTTTTCTTACAAAATACTGCTGTAGAAAAACTTCGCCTCGACATACGGATTAATAAAAACTTTGTTCATTTCCTTTATCATGAGTGAAGCATGCTACCAAAATACCCATCGTTTGACGTTGGTCTGTAGGAAAGACTTCACATTACGTTTATTAGGCGAAAATTCATTAGTAGATAAATTCCATATAACGTTCAAACATTATGCCACTCTCCACCTACATCTTCAACCACGTAAAAACGGGGTGGAGTAATATGTTCTTAGCACCTTGGTTTATTTCGACATATTTTTGTTGAGTTGGTGAGTGAGCTCATAAAGTTTTTATACAATTACTTTTGAGGAGAACTCAATGTGCATCTTCAATGCATTAGCACATGAAATTTTGTTCGCAACACAAAATTCTGCATTCAATACTCTCGCTTTTTGTAAAAATCTGGACCCAGTACTGACATCGGCTGACTTCTTTTTTACACTAACGGGCGCAAAAAAGTGGTTTTGGAGTATCCTTAAATGTCAGAGCACATTGCGAGCGAACGGTGAGGAAGTACACGGATCGCACCCGTTTGCGGCTCATCTCCCGACGGCGCGAACATCCCTGTATCAGAATTCGTTCTGTTACAGACCGGGGAAGCTGTGGAACTCCCTTCCTACGCGAGTGTTCCCGGAGCGTTACGACCTGCAACTGTTCAAAAAGAGCTGCAACAGTTATTTGGTGGCTCTCGGGGCGCCCACTCGGCGCTATAGGTTTGCCTCTCCCGAGAGAAGTCTAATAAAAAAAATTAAAAAAATAAGGAAAGGAGGTATCTACGTACATTGGTCTTAAATCATCATCGGGGATCCGGTCTTGGCCTTATTTAGCAAGTCTGGAGGCTTGTTAAATTTTCCATAATAATTTATTTTTACAGGCAAGTTTATTAGCCTTGCGCCATGACATTGGTCTTAAATGCCTGGACATAACAACGGCGAGGAAAATAGGATAGGTAGAGCATTCCGCATTCGTATCATCCGGCTAAAGAATGACTGTCTATATTTACTTGTGTGCCTGAATTGAATTTCAACGTGAACTGATGCTTATTCGCATATTGGCGCGTATTGCGGGTAAATGTCTGAAGAGCAGTAACACATACAGCAAGTTCAACGACCGCCATAATACCTATAGAAAGTAGATGTGCATGACTCTTTGCGCCTATATTCTAACGACGGAATTGAACGACTTACGGCTGGAACACCAATAAGTTTCTGTGGAATTGAAATGACGAAGGTGAATTTGATATAAAGTTATAGTCCACAGGCACATCAAGACAATGGAGACGGGCCGAATTTTGTTTAGTCTTATAATTCACAATCAATCAGAGCAGTGCACTCTTGATAGGCAGGTACATGTGAATATAAAAAAACAGTTTGCGATCAGTACCAAATTGACCACCGGGGTAGATGTGTCGACAATCGACAAACAATAGTTGTTGAACCGTTCAACGGAACAGCCTTAAAACTGGAGTATTTGTAAAATTATTATCTAATTATTGTTAAATTATTATTATTGAATTAAACTGCGTTGCACATCTTAAATAAGTACGGGTTCGCTTGGGAGTTCTTTGGACCTGTGGCGGTTCCGTCAAACCCCAAGGCCCACCTACTTGAAAAACCTCCATAACTGCTACCCAACATCCTTAAGTTCGCTAATGCAATCACATTAGCGCCTTAAATGCTTTACGCATTAAATAGAGCAATTTATAATCTAAAAGCCCCTAGAAGAGAATTCTTACTTTTCATGCATCTCTTCGCATACAAATTCCCTATAAGAATTCCTTCCTAACTTATCATAAATTCCCTGAAAGAAAATTCATCGGTTTACATATAATACAACCGCATAATCAGGGAATCTTACCCTTGAATTGGCTTTTCCCAGCTTCATCATGTGTACAACAAATCCCTTTTCATACACATTGGCTGGCGACCTTTTCTCCCAACAATAAACAACCCAAGCAGCTGCATATAATTAGCGCAATCGACGCTGAAGCCAATTTCCCTAACTCGCACCATGTCCAAACAAAAGAACGCCGTTGTTCCGCAGGCATTCTGGCGATACGATAAACAATATATATCGTTTGAAGTATCCCAAATGCATCGCCCATCTAATGAGTTACAACTTGTTTACTCAGTTGAACTCTCAGATCATACATTCCCTTTGTCCTACATATTCCTGGATCCGTTTACCATTGACCTTCTCACATAAGCAAACGCAATCCCAATTAGCTTCCAATGAGATTCGGCTTGTTTGCTTAGCCGAACTCACATCTCATGGATGCACATTTTCCCTTTCTTTGTTTTAGATTCGTTCCCATGGCTTTGATCCATAAATGAACCAGTGTACACATATACATATGTACTGTGAAGATCTTCTCTATGAGATCTGTTTGCTTACCCCAAAAAGAGAATTTACGTGTCTCTTGGAATAGGAAAATGCACCCCTTAATTAAGAGAGACAGTTTCACTGGCCGAATTTCTTTTGACAACGAATGAATATCGTTGAGTCTCATTCCATCACCAGACCGAGCCGGTCGGGTCTCCACTACGCTACCTTAGCGCTGCGGTACGCGTAAATACGATGGGCCACCTTGTTACCATCGAGGGGTGCGATCTGAGTTCGCACCCCTGTAAGTCGTGTGTGTGTAAATGTGTCTGATAAAGTGTGATGTCTACATTAGCGGAGACATTAATAGTGCTTATTTTTAAAGTAGTTTGTTTTGCGCCAGCCATTAAAGGAACAAATAAAGTGATGATATAATTAATAGCTTAAATCAGTGCGTTTGACTTTCTTTCCCGCGGAACTTTGTCTTCGTAAGCTGATGGAAGGAAGTGAACCGAGTACCCCAGCCTGGCACTATACTTCCTCCCCACAAACCCAAAATAATTAAAAAAACAATTAGTGCCGATACGCGGCATACGAAGTGTTCCTGTTTGTGTATGTGCACAATATAATAAATAAACTCTTCAACGTGATTTGCACAACAATAAAAATAAAAGTTAGAATACGTTGTCCATAACATGGACTTAAATCAAAAATGCAAAATGGCAGAGAAGAAACAAATAATTAAAAAGTTAAAACCAAAGTCCGCGTTAATAAAATGACCTGCGAGCTCCCCACTGACACGAGTGACAATAAAAGTCAACAAGCCAAACGAGGCAATAACAGGCCTGCTCGAAAAAGGACAAAAACTGAAAGAGGACAATACATTCCCCCGGTTTCATATAATGACGGCAATGTAACAAATAACATGTTTGCATGTTTAGCGACTAGCGAAACTGAGGACGAGGAGGAGGAAATCGGCGACCTTGAAGCAAGGCTATCCCGAGCAAGGGCACAACTAGCTGAGAAGCGTCGCGAAAAGAAGGAATTGGCTGAAAAGGTGCATCTAATGGTAAAACAACAGCACAATAACAACAACGTGCACAACAAAATACTAACCCACAAAAAGGATGTCCAGCGCAACAGATGACGCAACAACAACCACAAGAAAAGCAACAGGCAGCAAAAAGGAAACCGAAGATACCACCCATCAACACTACAGGTATGGATTGTAACGAACTGGTAAGTCTATGTAAGCTTGTAGCGAATAACTTAGTTGCGTGTCGGCATGGACACGGATTTACTAAGTTTCACTAACAAGTTCACATAAGCGGCGCACTCAGACCATGGGGAACAAACAGAACTCTCACAAATTTGGCGGTTGAACGGTCACTTCTGATGATATTTAGCAATAAGTGTTCGAGCACACCGTGGATGCTAGGATAGCGTTTCTACGACGAGCACATAGTTGGTCAACGAATTCGGATCGTTCTTATTTGTCGTTGATATGTTGACACGATTTGGGAGTTCTCCACCTGTTGACGCACTAAACAATACTTACTGCAACTCTCAGTCGTCCCACGGCTTAATGCGGCTAATCACCAAAAAGAAGAAATAAAACTCCCGGATGTGGCTGATGAGAAATGTTTTTTATTTAATATAGTCTTAACGTTAATTAGATCACTAATTATTTGATTTCATTAAAGGGTGCCATGGAAGAGCCATTTCACAAAGAATTCACTTGATGTTAAAATTCGACACGTAAGGGGACTCTTGTGGACTCGCGCAGCGATTTCTTATTTGAAAAACGGTGTGTATGCAGTAGCATATCAAAAACCCGACTTCTCGAACGCGGGTATACTCGCCCGTGAGCTGGGCGACGTTGACCCAGCCTCAGTCATTGAGATGGATTTCCACGCATGTCATCGCAGAGAAAACAATCCTTCCTTCGCCCCAGCGGCTAATGAGAAATCGGTTCGCATCACTATTGGCAGGTTCCCATTGACATCTTACAGATAGGGTGAATGTCTTTACCTCAGCGAGAAAAACGAACAAAACATGCGTTGGGCGAAGGAAGGGAAAAACAAACACACCGCTGGTCAAACATGGCGGTCGCTGTACGGGGGCTCGTTGCCTTGCCATCATGGCAATAGTGAGCAAGATTTTAGGTTTCTGTTTACTTTGTGTCAACAGAGCATTGCTGCGATGACAAAGGCTACGACTCGTGGGTGTATGTTTATTTTAGCGCTTCGTTAATACAACGGAATGTTGCCGTGTAGGCCAAAATAGCTTCTTCTGTTTACGTTGAGTATACAGAAGCATTTCGTTTCAATGGCCAGCGGGAGAATCGTGGCTGCTTGTTGATTAGACAACGAAACATGGGTCATGGCCAATGCAGTGATCGTTCCTCGGCCAGGCTACGGATCATGCATTCGGTCCGGCATCTGTACAAATAAATGCGCGCACATGAAGGTAATAGGGGATATTGCCGATGGCGGGAATGGGTTCTTCTGTGATGTTAGGTCAACAGAAGATTTGCTCGCCGTGGCTAGGGTTAGGGCAAAGATTGTCTTGTTTTGCGACAAATATATCATAGTGCAAGTTAAATGGAAATCTGGGTTGCAGATGTGCTATCAAGCAAGTACCCCGGAATGTCTTTAAAGGACCAACGGATTGTTGGGACGATAACACATACAGGAAATATGTGTTAGATGGGCATATGATCGACCTCAGGAACTTGTCGGTTCAAGTCTGATGAACCGATATGGTTCAGTTGATGCCATTGGATTTGATGCCATGGCAAAACGGTAATCTTGCCGTGAACTTATGTTTCAGGATGGATTATTGAAGCGAGCTTTGTAATGCTCGTATACGGTAAGCTGCTTATGGATGGTGCAGGTATTTGCAGGGTATTTGCAGGTTGGGGACGGGGAGTTGGATTAGGACGATGGGTGGTTCTTCGGGAATGCTTAAAGAACCCGCACAAGCTTTCTATTGGGGCGGGGGGGGGGGGGGGGGTTCAATTAAAAGACTGACAACAAACAGGTTTGCCATACAGACAAATTCGGCTGAGAACTTTGAAAAAATGAAAAATGTGCTAAAACGGGCCACCGCGAAATTTTACACGTGCACGCCGAAAGAAATAAAGAATATAACGGTCCTACTAAAGGGCGTCGACCCTGAAACAGAACCAGAAGTTCTATTAAAAACGCTACGAGAACTTAACTGTAATGATCTTGAGTTTATGGGGTAAGACCCTTCAATACAGCTAGGGCTAGGCGGGAGAATCGTAAACTACCATTCTATTGAGCACCTGGGCCCCGGTAGCAAAACTGGTGAACTTAGGAAAATCCCTATCCTGAACTATCAAATTGTCACATGGGACAAATTGAAAAAAGGCAGAGATATAATCCAGTGTCTTCGCTGCCAAAGGTTCAGGCACTCGGCAGAAAACTGCGAAATGCAGTATCGATGCGTAAGATGCGGAGAGGACTACAGTGCAAAACAACTCACGTTAGGTAAGGAAAGGGTAGACGACAGATCTCTTCTTAAGTACGCAGTCTGTAAGAGCAACGGACACCCCGCTAATTATCGAGGCTGTCCTAAATTCCGCGAAATACAGGAAAAATATTTTTGCAACAATGAAAAATAGAATGCCCAATAGTTCAAGCTCGACCAGCACTAAACGTAACACCCCAGTTCCCGTATGCTCAAGTAACAGCTGGTAGGAGAACCACGCCACACCCTACCACACGGGTACCGCCACAACATAATGTGCCTCCAGAAACAGTAACACTACCAGATGCGCTCACAACCTTGCTCGCTATTCAGACGCAGATGACACAAATGCAAAAACAAATAAAGGAGCAGGGCACTAGACTAGACTGGTTCTATTCGCAGTTGTCTAGCCCGCCCTCAATAAAAACCCCCGAACAGAAAGCACAATTAAGGCTCTAGTCGTGAATGTAAATTTACTTATTAGAATCGAGAGAAGAGCCTGTGGGGGCGGAAGTATGTGTGCCGGCGTACAGCAGGGGTTCACTTCCAACCCCACGACGTTGTTTCCAGGAGACACCAATTGTCACAATTTAATCTTTGTTATTATGTTATCTGAGGCGGACACATCACTGAAACGAACACACAGGATCCCGCCGCCAAACGATCACCAGGCGAGAATAGGAAAATAAACGCAAGATTTATTGTAGTTGTAATCGGACTTTTTATTACAGCTGGTTTCTTTAGTCTACATATACATTTTTAATTGTCCATTATTTCCACATAGGATGTAAGTAATTGTTAATAATAATAAAAACGAGATACATACAAAAAGAAAGCTAGCACTTAGTTAGTAACTCGACAACTGTAATTCATCATCATCATCATCGGCACTACAACCGGGAACCGGTCTTGGCCTTATTTAGCAAGTCCTGAGGCTTGTTAAATTTTCCATAATGATTTGTTTTTTCTGCACAAGGTCATTAGTCTTGCGCCAGGGGCTCCCCGACGGGGAATCGAACCCCGGTCTCCCGCGTGTCATGCGGGTATACTAACCACTATACTATCGAGGAGCCGACAACTGTAATTACTTTACTCAAATACCCGACTGACTAGCACTTAAAGAGCACGTGCACAGTACGGTGGATGTAGAAACGACCAGACCGACCCCTGTGAAGGTTGTATTACGACTCAACTCTGGGTTAGGATCTGACTCTTGATCCAACCCCCAGTTCGATGGTGAGATCGGATAAAGAGAGAGAAAATTTCTCTTTAGAGTATGGCTACCAAGGAAATGCAATCTTTCCTTAATACCGGTGACCAATGGACTGCGATTTCTGTATGCAGTGGTGTGTATGTGTGATCTTAGCAATGTGTTAATGTGTCACTGTTTACTCATCCAACAAGATCGTGAGAAACGAATCCTGAAACATTGACAGACAAAGGGATCATGTAGATCATTGTTTATGGTGTGCATTGCAGCTGAATAGATAGACCGCAATGCATCGTAGACATGGTGCTAATTGAGGTTTTAGATATTTATAGCATCTCTGCCGAGGGTAAGAACAAAATTCTATTTGCATTTGGTCATACTATTGAATTTGTATTTGGGTGTTTTATAGCCTCTCTGGCTGCAGCAGAAACCGGGTTCGTGTTTGCATTAGGAAATGCTGGAGAATTCGGTTTTGCTGCTAATGCCTGAGATGTGGTAATTTTTTGTCGATTGAGCAAACGAATCGTTGGTCGGTTTATTGCAGCTGCATAAACAAGCTGCCCGACAGTGCATTTTAATGATGACAAAGGGTGCCGAATGATTTGGGATTTATGAAGCCTATGTATATTAAAGAATTCTTTCAGGGAATTTGAATAGCGCATTAAATATGTGAATGTTGGGAGAATTCTTTTTAGAGATTTTAGATAATGCGTTGTATGCATTAAATGTCCTTGGAAAAGGAAATGTTTTCGGGTGCTAATGTAATTGCATTAGCTAAAAACAATGGGAGTTGGGTTGCAATTATGGGGGGTCTTCGGGTAAGCTTAAAAGAACCCCCACAAGCCGCTCTCTTTAAACTGTTGCAAGACGAAAGTCCTGATGTGCTTCTGCGTAGCGAAACTAAGCTGAATCAGAGGCATAAACTATGTCACAAAAACTACGACATTATACGAAGAGACCGACCCAGCTCCACACAGGGAGGAGGGGTGGTCATCTTTGTTAAAAAAGGACTTTAACATAAGGTAATACATAGTGGTGAAATGCGCAGATTTCGGGTGCTTGAAGCGTGCATCATCCGCATACCCCTTCGACAAGGTAGGGGGGTGTATGTGATATGGCCTACGCACCAGAAGCACATCAAAAATATCTATTTAGATAGAGACTCTTTTCCGATGCTTACAACTTCACTCTGAAGGCAGCTATTACATCGTAGGTGGCGATTAGAATGCTAAGCACCCAGATTAAGGAAATAGCATGTCCAACATGATAGGAAATCAACTAGCTGGTTAGCCAGATCAACATCACATTGAATATATGGCTGACCTTCTAGCTACAGAATATCCTTCCTTCACCAGAGGGAGATAGTTTCTAGATATTATAGTTATTGACACACGACTTAAACATACACATACTAAGAGACAAAATAGAAACTGCTTACACACAATTGAGTATGACAGCGACCATTGTGCATTATCAATCGTGATAAAAACACCAAGCGAAGTTGTGGAACTCGGTGAATGTATGATACCGCAACCCTATAACTATGGGGGTATACGATGGACGCGTTTCACAAGAACCTTAACAAGAGAAAATCGCTTAAAAGATATTAACCCTCCTACCAACAGCAACATATCCAACGACGACATCGACAAACACATGCAAAAAATGGACGAACGATAAAAAAAAACTATGGACAAAACAATACCAAAAACCACACCTACGGCCAACATTAACATGTACCGAAACGCCACAATCAACGCACTCCACAGAAAAAAAAGTAGACCTCCTAATATCACCGAAGTCTAGGTTAAAAAATCTCCAACAGCTGATAAAAGCCTGATAAGCTGATAAAAGCTGATGAAATAATAGCTTATTAGCAAATTTGTATTGGAACTGTGGGGGTTCGCTATACTACATGGAGAACCAACCCACAATTTCAATCAATTTCAACCTTATTTCGACCGCTTTCAGCGTGTCATATCAACCCTTATACCCCCTACAAGCTATTTCACCTAAAAGACATGTTTTTCAAAAGGACGCATAGCTAAACTCATTATTCTATGCAGACAATGCATAACTCAGTTTATCTACCTTTTTGCCATACGGCAACTCCGTTTCGCTAACCCATGAGATTTCCACCGGAAACCGCATTTCATGTCGGTTAGCAACGGCATAGTCTGATCAAACAAATAATCATGCAACCTCTGGGGAAATTATCAAAGTATTTATTCTAGTTCCCACGATCAGATTTCCCTACCCGATTCGGCGTCCTATTCACTTTCCCCAGACACTCCATTCGCTGGGGATCAATGATCTCTTCTTACAGGTGAATAACTACAAAACATTCTCCTCTCCTTCTCAATTTTATCTTCCCACAGTTCAATGCACTCTGAGATCACCACATTCACCGGGTTAGGTCAGTGGGCTATCCTCAGAGTTGCATTGGTACATGCACACAAAAACCAAATCCGCTTCGGGATCATTGCACATTGTGTTCCGGTTCTCTCATTCTCCCTTGTCCGTCGACTATCGAATTAACAGAAGCGTTTATCTACCTCGATGGGCGGGGAACATGAGAGAGCGCAAATGTAAAGATGATCTCGATTGGTTGCTTGTGGTGCAAATCGAAAATCCCAATCTTCATCCGTAATCCCATCAGTCGTTTTCCATCCGCCATCGCGTGCACACGCTACGTCGAGCGTTCACGCAGTCGATATTTAACCACTGGAGGGTGCACACACGTTTTTGGGATTATGAGTCGTGAGTTTAGTTTTTCGTCTGTTTCAAGAGTCAGTAAATCGAGTCAATATTCTTTGATAAACAGTTAATACTACCGAATATATCCTTTGATTAATCGGAGGCCCTAATTTGCGTTCCTAAGTTCACGAATCGCAAATCGCGTTATTACTGCGATCCTCAACGGGGGCCTTTAAGGAATCGGCACTAAAAGCACTTTGACCTTTGACACTTTTGAGGTGCATTTTGTTCGAATTGGTGGCGAGTTCAGAAGCCGAGGTTACGTCCTTAGAAGATTTTATAACCTCGTCTAGTCTCGTGAGCTCTTGTAAACCTCTTTTATGATATAGTTTAAAATCAGCAGAGGTTTGGGTGGGACCCTCGCTTCAGCATTTTATCACAAGCAACACATGTTGTTCCATACATCGGAGAAGAACTTTTATTGCTATACCTTTTATAAAATCTTGTTACATTAATAGTAGCTTCGTCAAAAATTGCCAATCATTATTACATAGCACTTTATTCCATTTCTCAAGCACAATTTATTTCAAAATTTTTGATCTGTATTAAATCCCCCGATCAAAACAAATAGAACTTTTTCGATAGTTAAAAATAAACTCAACATTTGAAATTGCTGCGAGAGTGCAAATACATCAGGAACATATGTTCCAACAAGAAAACAAAAAATCTAATTTAAGAACCCCACGAGGTTCATAAATCTCCGTTCCTTTTTGACAACACCTCGGGTACACGTAACCCTCATCATAATTGTGTATAGTTTTTAGTTGAATTGATCCGGGAAGTTGTCATTTTTCGACTGAAAGTCAAACAAGGCCAGCTGATACACTTTAAACTAATACTGCAATTGGGATTGTCTCCGTTTTAGGCACTTCAGAAAAATGTCTCTATTGATTAACCGCCCAATCAACCCCAAACAGTCACTTATAAACTAATCGTTGCCATTACATTCTCTACAACTTTAATTCCGTTCTTCTATCTGTGAATTGTCACGGTTGATAAATAGTTGCGCTCCGTATACATAAAGAGAGTTATCGAAATGGCTTCCTCTATCCACGTTCTTCTCGGTTTAAGCTGTCGTCACCATTTCAAATCTTCTGTAGTCATGCCTAACATGACTTGTTCCGACGTAAATTCCCTTTATGTCTTTCATCGTAGCAGTTTCGAGTCCTATTTTGACGCCTTTCTTCTTCCGTTCACACCATTTTGGTTTGTTCAAGAATTCTGGGTGTTTCATTTCTAATTGCGATGTTGCTTTGCAGAGATGTCGTCCTTTCGTCCTGGATTTGAACAAATCTGAAATGATTGCCTTCTCCTTATCGGGAAACAGTAATCTCGTTAAATGTTGGAAACCACCCTTTCCCCTCAAACATTTTAAATTATTAGTGCACTACCGATCCTTTGTCCCAGTTCGTCTACGTTGGTTGACAAGAAGCTGTAAGTATGTATTCCTCCACGCCTATCTACAAAACCACATATGAATTCCATTACAAAGTAAATGGACCATAAAATTCTGAACGGGACTATTGGAAACTAATCAGGCGTTCCGCTGAAATGAGCAAACAGAAAGCAACTGCCCGCCCACCCACTCCCACGCCAACTACCTCAGGCCTTTTAAGTTAACGACGGTACACCCTTGACAAAACCCAGCCTACGTCAATGTACGCAGAAATTTACATTCCGTGTCAGGAAAACAAATGGCGCATTGTCACTTCCAATCAATGGTTAATACTCCAACGACTTGTACAACGTGGCACTCCAATTAGCTTATGCTAATCGGGAGTAGTGGGGAACTTAAATATTCCAACATTGTGAGTGCCAAATACGACAAAGAAAAGAAGGACGCGGTAGATGTCTATCTAAGACTTTCGAGTGGATTCAATCACGGTATCTTGTGCTTCCAATTCACCTGTGAATCAAAGTGATCCTCCAACTAACCGAAGGTGGCTATGGATAATCTCGCAATCTTATTAAAACAATATGTCAACTTCATGATAGGGGCCAATATTACCTACGGCCTTGCAGAGTGATGTGCCAAAACCAGTTTAGGAGAATTGATGTACTGAGTTTATTTACAATTCACCCGCAAGAAAAGGAATTCTATGCATACCATGAAATTGCCACATTACACTGCTATCGGAGGTTTCCCCAGACAAATTTTGTATGCTATTCGGATTAAGCCTTTTAGACAACGAAGGTGACATCCATGAATTGGCCTTGGGACTGTGTCAAAACACTTTTAAATAGAGACATTTTGTCGAGTTATTGATGATTATCCTATTAGTAATCTACTCTCTGGTAATCGTTGAGTTAGTCTTCACATACACAATATTGTCAGCAATCCCGAAAGACCCTTCAAAACGGACTGATTCTACAAGTTGGCATTCATGTTCGAAATCACTTTTCAACTATTTGTGAAGCAGGGGTCTGATTTAGATAGAGATTCTTAAGATGGTTTCCCCGACTTGCACTTTATTTGGATAGATGTACAGCAATAGTGTTGGAGGTGTCCTTTCCTGTTTGTATCTCATGTTAAATCTGATTTGACGGGATGTTATTTGGCTTTGCAATTGACACACGATACTGCAGTTCAAACAACATGTCTGAACCGGGTCAGAGGAGAGTTGGTAATGTACTTAATTTAATGCATTTGAAATAACTTGGGCATGGACTTTTGTTCTTGAGAGTAGAAATGCAGTTATATAACTATTTCTAAACTTAATGGATGTTAGTCAAGTAAAAGAAACACACCCATATGGACATCTTCCTCTTTGTAATACATCGGCACAAAGAGGTACTGTGGCGGTTCTACGAACCGCACAAATCACCATATGATGAGAATTCGTCGTTCCACTAAGGGACATACTCACCTATAGCCAAACTACACGTGCCCACAGACACGTGTCCCCAAAGTCCGCATTTCCACCTGAAAAAAGGTAACATTCATACTAGTGTCAGCAACCCAACGTATCCACAGATACGCGGGCCTCAAGTCCCGAACAATTCTCCAGCACAGAAATTGTGTATTGATCCATCAACTGGATATATACAAACGGTTGGCACAGCTGCGCCAGATTTCGAGAAACATCACGTCTCCGGCGATAAGCGAAATGCCGCAAAACCAATCCTTTGACAAAACCTTTGTCCCTGCCGCAATGTACTTCGCCTAAACAAAGGCCATTGGGGGGCAACAGCAATAAACGAAAATGCTGTTCTCATAGGGCTAAGTAAACAATGAATTACCATTATCCCCTGATCGCCTAAAAGAAAACACACGCTCGATTGTTTGCACAAGCAATCCAACAGAAGTGTGAAAATTCCGACGATCAAAGAATGATCCACAGCAACCAGACAATTACCTCCGCGTCTGTATGTGTGAGCGCGATCTTCCCTGGTGGAGAGATTCTCGATTGAGAGAAAGTCACCACCCAGGGAAAGCGAAAGAAGAAAGTCGCCACCAAGAGAAAAGAAAACAAGGGTTGAATGAAATCATTCCCCAGAGAAGAAACTAGACGACATTGAGTATTCCAGAAGAGGACATCAGAGGAAAAGAAAGAGCGTCGCGCGTGTGGCAGGAGTAACCGCAAAAAATTAAATGTAAAGACAAAACAAAGAATTAGTGAATGATCCGTAAAACAAAACGAGATACTTGTGTAACGTGACCGTGAAGATAAGACGTTGGACGTTGTTGTGTGTAAAACGATTCTCCATTATGTGTAAAACCGAATCAAGTGATTTACTTTAATAAAAAGAAAAGCTGGAAAACCAATGCTCGCTGTTTTATTTGTTACAGCGTATGCTCCGGGTATTTTTCTCTTTTGTGAACAGTGTTCGGCGGAACACACTTCTTTCGACGATAAGACTACATCCGCCAAAGTATCTTTAAAGGTCAAATGAAGGCCTGTATGGAAGAAGGAGACGTTAGAGAAATGATATATCGAGGTTACGATGTGTTGATTATCTGAAAATTAGTATAACGAAAAAACCTGATCACGCAGGGAGACATGTCATTTAAGGGACGACTCCCCATACCAATCCTTGTGAATGACGTTAACTTTAATATAAACCGGTGAGCTCTTCCGACTGGTGTTTACCATGGAAAAATGTTTGGAGGAATTGAACACATTTATCGCGATTACTTGATTAATGACTGCAGTAATATTGAGTGAGGCAGAGAAAGATGCTGATTTGGGAGCTCTAGATAGAAAGTTGTCCGGAGTATACTAGGGATGACTGCGCGACGTCTACAATTTTTGCTCCGTTTTGGTTCACTCACTAACATTTAGTGGACGAAGGCGTAGCTTTTGTACTTTTCTAACGGTCGCTCAACCATCAAAGTGAAATACGCCGTCCGTACCTATTTCAATAATGTGCCATGTAGTCGAAGGCATTAGTTGCCTTGATGATAAAGAAGTGCAAAATCGTCTAAAAAAACCATTTGTACCGGATAAAGCAAACAATAAAAACTCGCAAATCCAACCAAACCAACACTTGGTCATAAATAGAAGTAGGGTTCCTTCGGTGGCGAGTGGTGGTCTCCAATTGCCCAACAAGGAAAGAAGATGCAAGGTAAAGGGTGAAGAGATTCCTAAAAAGATAACAGGAAAGTCACCATTAAAAAAGAATGCCACGCCCGGACGCTATTTTTTTTTTTTTTTTTTTTTTTTATCAGACTTCTCTCGGGAGAGGGAACCTATAGCGGCGAGTGGGCGCCCCAAGATGCCATCAAATAACTGTTGCAGTTCTTTTTGAACAGTTGCAGGTTGTAACGCTCCGGGAACACTCCCGTGGGAAGGCAGTTCCACAGCTTCCCCGCTCTGTAACGGAACGAGTTCTGATGTAAGGATGTACGCGCCGTCGGCAGAAGAACCACAAACGGGTGGGATCCGTCGGATTGTCTTGTGGAGCGCATATAAGCCGAATTGCGTAGAACAACGCCAAGAAGTCCCGACGTCAGCGCCGAGTCCCCGATCAGGTGGATCGCTCGTCTCTGTATGCTCTCAAGTAGGTCAAGGGTATGTTTAGGAGCAGAGCTCCAAAGATGAGAGCAATATTCGAGCGCGGGTCTAATTTGAGATTTATATAGGAGAAGAAGTTGGGCCGGAGTAAAATATTTCTTGGCTCTAAAAAGATAGCTCAGTTTTCCTGAGGCTTCTCTGGCGATACTCGACACGTGTGTATGGCATGGTACATTCCCACAGACCGTGACGCCGAGCAATTTCAAACTTTCCCTAGGCTCGAGGGCCCGCCATTCATCATCTGGTGTGGAACCGATGATCTGCTTTTCTTTGTGAATGTTGTATATTGTGTCTTCGCTGCATTGAAGTCGATGAGATTGTTCCTTCCCCACTGCAGGGCCCTATCTAGATCCTGATTCAGAGAGTCAATCTGTCTACATCTCAGCTGGTGTGACGTTGACGCACCAATCGGCCGAACACTCGAAAAGGAGGAAACAAGCGTACTATCATCCACAAAACAGAACACTTTGTTATCCGTTGTCTCCAACAAATCATTTATGTAAAGCAAGAACAAGGTTGGAGCCAAAATAGAACCTTGGGGCACCCTCGAATTAACAGGATACAGATCCGAACACTCTACGTCCACAGCAACCCGGACCGATCGATTCTCGAGGAAGCTCCTCATCCAGTCGCAAAGCTGTTGAGAAAGTCCATATAACCGAAGTTTGCTCAGCATTGCCCCGTGCCAGACGCGGTGAAAAGTCTTGGAGATATCCAATGCGACCGCCCTTGACTCACCATGCCCCTCAATGGCAGATGTCCATATATCGGTTATAAGTGTCAAAAGGTCTCCCGTGGACCGCCTGCCACGGAATCCGTATTGACGATCATTCAGAAGTCCGTTGCACTCCAAATACTTAACCAACTCTGTATTGATGACTTTTCCCATTACCTTAGATAAAATAGACAGTAATGCTATCGGACGGTAATTTTGTGGGAGACACTTTTTTCCCGTCTTTGGGATTGGCTGAACTCGAGTGATTTTCCAGCAGGCAGGATAGACTTCCGTGCATAAGATAAGCGGAAGAGTCTGCCAAGAACCGGCGATAGTTCTGGAGCACAGTTTTTAAGCACTTTTGCTGGTATTCCGTCTGGGAAGGTTCCCTTCCTACAATCTAGTTCACGTAGAATGCGTTGAATACTGCGCGGACGAAATCTCACATCCCGCATCGAAGACCGTACCGGTGAGATCACAGAGGGCTCCAAAAAACCGGGATCGAGGTTTGAATTCGCGGAAAATAAATTCGCGAACACATTAGCTTTATCCTTTGAATTCGTGACTAACGTCCCGCTGTCTATCACCAACGGAGGGAAAGAGGAGGAAGCAAAGTTACTGCTCACAGCCCTTGCCATTGACCAGAAGGAACGCGAACCAGTTGGGCACCGAAGGAGCTTATCGATTACCCTGTCGTTGTGAGCTTTCTTCGCGGTATCAATCGCCTGGTTGCGCGCGTTTCTGATTCTAACAAAATTCGTTCTGTCAACATCAGTGGGATTGGAGCGGCATTGCTTAAAAGCTCTATTTTTTGCCGCCGTAATCTGCTCGCATTTTTTATCAAACCAAGGTTTATCAGACGAACTTCGTTTGATGGAATGTGGAATATACATCTACATCCCCATAAGAATAATCTCTGATACCGACTCCGCGCAAGCGTTAACATCGGAGTTTCCGAAGCACACCTCGGACCATGGAAAAGATGCGAAGAAATCTTGCAAATCGCCCCAGTTAGCAGCCCCATACTTTCATACATGGCGACGCTGCCTAGGCCGGTTATTCGCTTGATATACAAGTGCTTGCGCGGCAGATACCAAGCAGTGATCTGAGTTTCTCAGTGGCGCAGAAACCTCTACGGTATGAATACTCGGTTCGGGTGTCAAAAACAGATCCAGGATTTTCGCATAATCGCCTCGGGCATCCGGCATCCGCGTGGGCTGGTAATGTGAACATTAAAATCGCCAAGGACAACAATTTCAGAAGATGGGTGGTTGATCTGTATCCAGTCGACGGTACGTGACAGATGTAAAAATTTCGCCAGCCGATCATCATTTGAGGAGCGGTAAAGACAACAAAGAAATTTAATGGAATTCCTCAGCATGACCCTCAACCATATGATGTCCATATTATTGGGTTCCAACGCCTCCATCCTCTGGCAAGCCAGGTCGGACCGCGCGAAGACGCAGACTCCGCCCTTAAAACGGAATCTCGAATGTAAGTCGTATCCTGAGCAACAAAGATATATCGAATCAGTTGACGAATCGATCTGGGTCTCAGTTAGGGCAAGGATATCAGGTTTCGTTGTTTGCAAATATTGGTGGACGGCGTTTACATTCGTATTGGTGAAACCGATGCCCCTGATGTTACAAAATGCGGCCACCAGTCGAGCGTGGGCATAGCCTCGAGAGCTAGCCCGGCTATGCGATGACGAACCTCTTAAAGTTCCATTAATTATCAAGCTCCGAAAGATGGCCAAGGATTTCTTCCGACCATTTCACGGAGCCTAAAGCTTGATGGGGTGGTATTTCACCGGGCGCACAGGGCGTTGGGACCCCGGCTACCACTCGGCCCTTAGTCGCCTCTTACGACAAGCTGGTCTAGCAGTGAGTATGTGGCGACTGTAACAGATACACACACAATTCACAAGCAAAATAGTGAAGAGCACCGAACGAAAAATCGAAATAAGAAAATACATCAGAACCGTATACCATAGCGATAACAAAAATAATTCACATCAGTGGAATATAATCGAAAATCAAATTCAAAACACGATCAGTACCCTGATGGGTAACGCTTAGGTTCGATTTTTTTCGTGATTCAAACTGTCATAGCGTCAGTTCGAATCATACGATTTTCTTCACTATTATTTCAAACGCCATAAGTATATTCTAACGCCCTCTACACAGGGTGGGGAAAAAACGTATACGGACGTATTAAATTTCTTGAAGGCCAGGCCGAACTAAGTGAGCTCGGAAATAGTGTGAATAAAGTCCGAAAGAGAGCAAAAGGGGAATTGATGCTAGAACTGAAACGCTGACCAGAGATCACCACTGAGACACTGAAAGCAAAGGTACAACAGGTATTAAAGAAAGATGTTAGTGTGAAAACAGTGACACAGTAAATCACGATTGAGTGTCGTGATCTAGATGAGGTTACCATTGCATAGAAAATCTTGGTTCAATCATGGGTTAGCGAAATGGAGTTGCCGTATGGCGTAGAGATAGCTAAATTCAATTATGCATTATCTGCATAGGATGATGAGTTTAGCTATGCGGCCTTTTGGGAAACATGTTTTGCAGGTGAATTAACTGAACGGTGGGATATGGGTTGATATGACGCGCTGAAAGCGGTCGAAATAAGGCAGCAATTCTGTTCAGTTGAAATTGTGGGTTGGTCCTCCATGTAGTATAGAGAACCCCCACAGGCCTACAACAGGCACTGCTCCCTGTTTTATTTAAGATTTACACTAGTGATCTAGTGGGGTTTTCGACCATGCAATTACGTATGCCTACGACGTTGTGGTGTATAGATCTGGAGAAAAGATTGTTGTCATTAACAGACTTCTGCAAGATGATTACAACAAAATCAAATGTTTTTGCGGCGACTGAAAATTAAAAATAAATTTCCAAAAAAACAGAGACTATCCTTTTCAGATCGCCCCTGTCCAGTGCATCAAGGGATAGTTTTTTATTTTTATTTTTATTTTTATTTTAATTTCATTTTTATTTTTATTTTAATTTTAATTTTAATTTTATTTTTATTTTTATTTTTATTTTAGTTTTAATTTTATTTTTATTTTTATTTTTATTTTATTTTTACTTTTATTTTTATTTTTATTTTAATTTTAATTTTTATTTTTATTTCTATTTTTATTTTTATTTTTATTTTTATTTTTATTTTTATTTTTATTTATATTTTATTTTATTTTTATTTTTATTTTTATTTTGATTTTTATTTTTATTTTGATTTTTATTTTTATTTTGATTTTTATTTTTATTTTTATTTTTATTTTTATTTTTATTTTTATTTTTATTTTTATTTTTGTTTTTATTTTTATTTATATTTTTATTTTATTTTTATTTTTGTTTTAATTTTTATTTTTATTTTTATTTTTATTTTTATTTTTATTTTTATTTTTATTTTTATTTTTATTTTTGTTTTTATTTTTAATTTTATTTGTATTTGTATTTTAATTTTAATTTTTATTTTTATTTTTTGTTTTATTTTTATTTTTATTTTTATTTTTAATTTTTTTTTTTTTATTTATTTATTTTTTATTTGTATTCCTTGTTTATGTTTGTACGTTCTGTTTCGTTTTTATTTTTATTTTTTTACTTTTGCTTGTCAACCTCCCTATATATGTAATTAAAAAAAAGATTAATAAATAATACATGATATAGAAAAAATAGAATAAATTTTAAAAAGAGAACAAACATCAATTATTTTGACATGTTATAAAAACATTAGTTATTGTACGCCGAAAGGGATAAGAAAAATGATAATGTATAATTTAGAGTGCTTGCTAAGAGCCAGTAAGTTAATGTAAGAATGATATTTGTAAAATAGAAGTTAACATTTAGTCTTAAGTAAAATCTGTAATTGAATTATTAAATAAATGTGGAGATAAAACAAAAACAAAAAAAACACATAAACACATGTATTCACAAACTAGGAATAAGTTGTTGCGTAACCGCATCAGAGACTCATTGCGTGACTCTTGTACTGATAAGATGATTTGTACACACCTCTCGACTATCGTTAACATGTATTGTAATTATTAAACTTACACAGTGCATTTTTCATTTATAATGTTTACCTGTTCTAATATGCAGTACATAACGAGCGTAAAATGTATCAGGAGTATAAAAATAAAAAACCTCAATTTTTTGTGTTTTTTTTTGTTGGAATATTTTAATATCTGTCACCAACAATCTTTCAGATGGGACCGTTGGATGTGAATAAAAATGGTTAACCCTTAACAGGTCTGCCTTTACTTTATGTTCCGAATCTATCACCCACTTTCTATCTGAGTGTATCACGTATATCCAGTTTTCCACTTCATTAGCAGCACCCAACCAAAATGGTGAACGTCTTTCACAGTTTTATTGCCTTCTGTATTTTTGACGTTAAACAGGAAATAGTCGTTAAACCGGAGTTAGTCGTTATCGTAAATGCAGAATGAAATTCGTATTGTGTAAAAATGCTAAAGTAGATAATCTACAGATGTAAGCAGTTGAACATTCAGATAAATTCGAAATACGTAAGTATACTCCAGATGAGCGCCCAAACCTAAACGATATTAAGGTCCAGAATACAAGCGTTGGAAGAACACATGCTTCAGTAACAGTTTGTAACTTACTAAAGTAAACAAGCAAACAATCCACATGAGTATCACTTAATCACATTAAATTACATTTGGATTACGTACTCGATCGTGCTAGCAAAAAGTCTTGTGGTTTGGTACCTTTTAATTGCATCACTTGAGGGATACTTGATGGTAATTTCCAAGTGGCAATATTCTGGTCAGTTGCTGGTTGAAAGTTAATCGTCGTCTGTATAACAAAAATTTCAGGAATTAATAGGAAGCGTATTTAAGGCGCTCACATCTCCCTGGCCCCTCTTCCCAATTACTAGGAACATAATCCTCTTGAGATTGCCTACTTCCTCTGTTTGCCTGTAAACAAAAGTCCTTTGTGCCCGGAGGCGCACTGGAGCGGCAAACGTTCTGTTTGCCTCTCTTCTGTGATTGATTTTCTTTTTAATGGAATTGGGGCGAACATTTCTTAAAAGGGATTTTTAGTTGACGAAGAGAATGTTTTCAACAATTACAGGAACATCTTTTAATTTATTTGAACTTTTTTCCTTCATTGTGTCTTACCAGAAGTTTGTGGAGGAGGGAAATTGTGATAAGTGTTGGCTGTTTAGCAATGCCGGTTAATTTATTAATTAAGTTGTTAACAGATTGTGGGTTTCTATTTCTTAAGAATTTCTGTAGGCGGGAAAAGAGATTGTTTCAAAAAGTATCTTCACGTGAAATTCATCGAGATTTGAGAAAATTAATTACAAAAAATGTCTAGTAGATCCTTTATTTTAGGGGTGCAGGCATAGAAAACGGAATATCTTTTGACAACATTTAAATGGAAAAAAAGATTGTCAAATAATAATATTTGAGGAAGTTATTAAGCCGGGAACAGAACTCCAGTTTAGGACAAATATACGTCTTGTAAATTCTGGTTAGGTTGAATGCAATGAAGTAATTCGCGTAAGAAACACAATGTATTTGGTGCTGTTTTTCGCGGTTTTAAATATATTTCAAATGACTCTTGATGGCAAGAGGCGGTAGTAACTTTTGATGACATTAAATTCTATTCTGTTACATCATACCCATTGGTATAACTTGTTAATTTTAAAATTCAATGAGTTCAGGATAAGCATTTATTGATTGTTAATGGGGTTCAAAGAGGTTGGTCGAAAATATTCTAATGAGTATGAGAGACTCCATGTGTTGTCATCAGCAAACGAGGGGAATGGTTGTGAGTAATGGACAAAAAATTAATAGTTTTTAAAAATGATACATAAGGCGGGTGGTATTAGGCAGCTCTGGGAAAGCATTAATTCTATCCGAGGGTTTCACGCCACTGGGAACTACTTTGATTTGGGCGACCAAAAAGATAGTGTTGTGGGGGGCAAAGTCAATGCTCCATCACGGGCGCTGGGTTCTACCACGTCCCCACAAATTGTTCACTAGAAGATCGGCGTCACAAGCAGCTCAGAACGAGAAGGAAATATAACACACTGGCTTTCATTGTTACATGTTTTTTATTGTTCTATTTATTAAACGTTCACTTAAGGTGGCAAAGTAGACAGTCGCATAATTTATTGACAACAAATGAATATGATTTAATGGAGTTTATTACTTAAGTAAAGATGAATCTACACGTAAGGCACATAACTTATAGTGTATAGACGAAAAATTTATTACACAACACAAAATGCCGCCAAATGTTGCTTATTCATTTAATTTATTATTTTCACACCGGATATTAAGTAACTTTTGATACTATTTACGAAACACGCACAAGGATAAAAATCGTGCTTAACTACCAACTCAGCATTCCAATGCAAAACGACTTCGGGATGTGGTGCACCGTACCGTGCACGGTACGGTGGGTGGTGACGCGACCGACTCCTGGGATGGTTGGAATAAGACTCCTCGTTGCTCTGCTCGATGCAGAGCCACTTCGCGACTGGGGTGAGTTTCCTCGAGAGAGATAATGTCTCTCTCGTGGCGAAAACAAGGAAGATGGACTTGGTGATGTATGTGTATGTGTGATCGTGTAGATCACAGTGTTTATCGATGCATTTCGGCAAAGGATAAACGAAACCTAAAACAAGGAAAAAAGAACAAAGGGAGAAGCGACCTGGGGCATCGTTCTGTAACGAGGGTTCAGCTAAGTAAATAGGCTGCCACTCATTAGGAGCTAAAAGGATTCGGCAACACACTGGGAATTGGATGTTTATGGCATCACTGCAGTACGACAATCTTGCTTACATGAACGTTTCGTTAAGATACAGTATCATGCCTCTGTGATTCTGTTGCAACAAAAGCCATATTGTAGGTAATTTAATTTGAGACATTTCGAAAATTGATGGCAAATCAGTTACTCGCAAGGGTTCGATAGCAAGAAGAGATTAGACAGTTTTTTATGAATTGGTTGAATATTCGCTGACTCCCATCTATTTGGAAACTAACCAGTTGCTTCGGACAAAATAACTTAGGGGGTGAAGGATAACAACTTTCCAAAAGAATGGGTGGAATGCCATCCGAGCCAACCGATTTGTTAATATTCAGTTTTTTGAATGCCCTGCAACAGTACGAACCCGAAAGTGAATCTAGTGTATGGTGTGCTGCTTGCGTTGAAGGTGAAGTGGAGGTAATGTGGTATCATACAGGGTTGAATTGGTTGGGTAGGAATTAGATTCTCATAGAAACAAGACCATGAAATGTGTTACAACTTTTTTTGTTTTTAATATACTTCTCTCGGGACTCCTCGATAGTATAGTGGTTAGTATATCCGCCTGTCTCGCGGGAGAACGGGGTTCGATTCCCCGTCGGAGAGCCTCTGGCGCAAGACTAATGACCTTGTCCGAAAAAAAAACAAATCATTATGGGAAATTTAACAAGCCTCAGGACTTGGTAAATAAGGCCAAGACCGGTTCCCGGTTGTAGTGCCGATGATGATGATACTTCTCTCGAGAGAGGCGAACCTATAGCGTTGACACGAGTCCCCGAGATGCCACCAAATAACTGTTGCAGTGCTTTTTGAACAGTTGCGGGTTTTAAAGGTCTATAAACACACGCGCGGGGAGGGAATTCCACACATTCTCCGCTCTGTAACGGAAGGAGTTCTGGTCCATGGATGTTTGGCGGGTTATTAACTCTGTTCACACATGAAAAGCGACACACGGAGCGAATGCCTTCACCAATTAAACACACGAAATTTATATCTTTAATTATTTGTTTTATTTCACTCTTTGTCGTTCAGATTCCATTTACTTTGTTTGTACACTCATTTTTGTTAATTGTATGCTGCAGAAAAGGAAAACAACAAACTCACATACGAAAACGTCAGCCTTTCACTTATTGTTTTTAGCACGAAGAATTGCTGAACGTTGAACGTCGGATATAAGCTTTCTTTCTAGTTTTAATGTGTTGCGCGGATCGACCTACTCGTCGGGGTTCTCTAACCAGCCTGAGTCATTTTTCTCTGGGGTATGAGTCTATTCACCCCATGGTTCTCTTTTCCTTTCGTTTTCCTTCTACTGGTGATTCTCTCTGAATCGAGAATCTCTCCACCAGGGAAGATCGCACTCACACATACAGACGAATTTTCACACTTCTGTTGCGTTGCTTATGCAAACATTCGGGTGTGTTGTTTATTCTTATCGGCCCTGGGATCATAGTAATCATCGTATTTGCTTTGTCCTATGGGAACAGCGTTTTCGTTTATTCCTGTTTCTCCGCAATGGCCTTTGTTTAGGCGAAGTGAAATGAAATTATTACTATTTACAAGTCCAAAAGCCACATGGTGGCGTGCGAAGCAACGATGCCTGAAACCAAATAGGTTTAGATAGAAAAAGGAACAGCAATACCTTTTTTGTAGAAATCCGCCGCGTCAAGATTCAACAATGCAACCTGGTTGTGGCCGTTCGACGTCTTCAAGTCACAATCTTCTGGCTTGAAGGTCCCGCGCTGAATGGATGTATTTGATGAACTTGTTTGTCCCTCCGTATGCAGTGGTGATCACTTTGACTTTTGGTTGATGGGTTGCATTAAAACGAATCAAACCAGGATAACAAATAGAACGGTCCTTGTTTTAGTGAATTATATAAATTTAATTCAAAACTATGATCTGAATCACAACTATCACAGCAGTAACTTTTTACCGAAGGCACATGGATTTGTACACAAATTAAAACCCAATTAATGTTGACAGTTGATCGTGCACTGTCAACAGGTGTGGTGAATATGTTTGTCTGGGAGTGTGCTAGACGATGAACGTAGTAGATTCTCCCCGAGCATATAATTGCGAATCCGCAACAATAATTGTTAATTATGTAACAGTCGCTAGAGTCCGACTTATTTTGTCGTGAAATACATCCTCTAGAGTCTCGTAGAATGTGTCCTTCGTTTCTTCGTCGGTAGATTCTGTTGGGGCGTGTACGTTTATAAACAGATAATTGTACCATGGGCCCTGTATTTTTAGCACCGGCATTCGGTCATTAATAAATTGCACATCTTTTACATGGGACGTAATCTTCTTGCTTATGATGAAGCCAGTTCCGAGGTTATGTGTATCGGTACCTCCACACACCACTGTAAACCCGTTGGTTTCGATTACTTGATGTGGGAGTCGAACTTCCTGAAGCGCGACGATGTCCATTTTATATTGCTTCGCGTTTTCTACGACCGTCTGTATCGCGCCTGGTTTATATAACGTTCGAACATTCCACGTGCCGACGGGTATATCCCACTTTTTCAGTTTTTCCCTACGTCGTCTTTTTGCCGAGTCGGTGTTTTCTTGATGATTTTTTCCCTTATGGTAGTGTCGGCTCATCACACCTACGTCTACCGGGTTTTTCGTAGGATTGTTTTTTGTATATTGGTTATTCATTTTTGATCCCACGAGACTTGGGGTTTCAAATAGTCTGCTACATCAGAGCCCCGTTTTGATGTGGTAAGGTCTGCTTACTGCTCTGATTCGACCCGGTGTCAGAGAGGCGCCGTTATAATACAGCCGGTATACCCCTGGCTGCAAACCATCCAATGGGCACGGTGACGCGTAACACCGTGTATTAGGAGTAGCAGATCTCTGTGTGTTACTCCTCCCTAGCCTGTCCGACATGGGTGGCCCTACTGGAAGCATATGCTTCCGTCAGCATAGCCTGAGTGATTCATTGTGCTTTAAGCCCCCGCACCACGTCAAGGTTTCTACCAAGCGGGGGATTTCCCATTTGTAATACCAGATTAAATAGCTTTAAAATCGAGCGAAATGTTCACGCATTTGATGGAAATCGTAATTAAGAACCTAAGCATGACTTCTGTGAGATTTCCTCTTTTATCTGAAATTCAAAGTCAATATAAAAGTAAAATAGATTTCAATCTTCCACATCCTGCATTTCATTTCCAGGAGTTTATGTACACAGCACACATCTAATGTTGTTGTCATGAACGAACCGTAAACGCCACGGAAATACCAACATTGAAATCCATTGTACTTCAAGAAAAACCAGGCACACGTAGTAACTACAGCTATATGCAGAATTCCCTTTCTTACTCTTTTGATTTATGTATAGAGTTTGTCTACTATTTGTTTTATTTTTTCCTACTACGTAGGTGTTTGTTTCGTCGTAAATATTGATGTTTGAAGACGTTTTCAACTGAGAGAAAGTATGATGTATTCCCACCACAACAACCATCTAAAGCGCAGAACAGATTTATATTCAGCCAATGAATAGTCTTGAATGAAATTTGAGTTTTCCATTTATTGGGAAAATTCAATTATCAAGAACACCCTCTTACATCGTACGAGTGTACCTCTTGGGGCGATCAATAAACTTGTATTTGAAGAGGTTTTATATGAACACGTTATTTGGATATGAGATTGGAGTGTATTCATCGTTATACTTGTTATTTAAATAGCTATTCCACTTGGCTTCTATACGAAGCAAAGGTGTGTTCGGATTACCTTACTTTACTTATGCAACTATACAACTGCGAACTGGTGTTGGCCTGCAGTTCCCCACCCTTCAGAACGGTTAATCAAAACCAAGAAATAAGTGCAATACAATTCGATATCTTGGTCAGAGGTTCAAACTAAAATTGTGGTTCAACAACAGGAGCAGGGAAAACAACATATCATACTTACGGTTACAAAGACGCAATCGCCCTGCATCGTTGACCAAGGCCAACCAGATTGTACCTCATCACTGCTTATGGCATCCATTTTAATCTGAGACCCATCCATTTCCGGATTCACTCAGTTATAGCTCTTCTTAGAACACAATGGCGTTCCGTTTGGTGTTTCCTGTTTCTAATATGAATCACAACCATTCGTAACCAGAAGTAATAACCCCCGACAATATTATCAGACGTCCGATTTTAATATGGCTCCATCAGGTACACAAAGGCCACGAGGACATCGTAAATCACCGGAAATCAATGAAATTGAGCCGACCTAATGAATACCGACGCAGGACATCTGTATAATATTTTGTCCCTGTTAATGAAGGAAATATAGTCATTTAAGAACAGCCTACTGATAGGGGGAGACCTATAAATCCTGACTGTATATAAACTCAAGGTGGAGTAGGATCCGAGAAGCACTGAGTACTTGGCTACCACTGACTACATTCCGCTACTTTTTAAGATTTATTGTGATAATATCAATTGGGCAAATTAGGAAAGTGGTCAGGAAAGAAACTTTCCCAAGGACATCGCATGGTACGAATGCAGATATATTGAGTTGAAACACCTAACATAATAATTAGGATTGGTTTTTCAAGGTACCGTGTTACGCTAAGTGGTGTTGCCGTAAATTAATGCTCCCTTAGAAAATAAATATTCAGCAAATAAGCCCAGGGGTCGGCAGGACTACAGAAAATGCCCGCATTCAACCAAAAGTGCTTGGAATAGGATTTTCCCCCAACATTCGTAATTATTGAAGCGTTATTGCGACAGGGAAGAAGGACGATTGTTATGGAACGAACTGTTGGGATAACCTAATGTTGTCACCATTGTAGTGTGATCTCAAATAGACAGATGAATCACCAGGTGGATTGACATTAGTGGAATTTGATAGGAGGCGAAACACGATAATTGTCGTTTCCTTCCTTTTTCTCTCTATATACACCACGGCACTTTTTAAAATGCTTTTAAATAGCCGAGAGTAAGGTAATAAAAAAAAATGAATAAAAGCGTGGTGTCGCAGGAACACTAGTTGAAATACTTGTCAGCACTCGATCTTGGACCTTTTTTTACACTAAACACACGTATAAAAATAATTTTTGGGAGCTCTTGAAGTACAGTGCGAGCGGAAGAAGAGGGAGAAGATAAGTAATGAAGGCATTGATGAATTGTCATTTGTTTCGGACATGTTCCGAAGAACAGCATTGACCTTTACCAAGGATCTTCAACCGAAAATAACTCATCGCTTAGCATTTTTTCCACAAATGCGTGTGCAAAAGGGGATTCCGGAACCTTTAAATACCAACTACTTCGAAAAAAGCAACAACATCGAATCGTAGAGTGTTGCTTTGAGTTTTGCGGCCGAAAGGGTTACACGTGGGACGAGTGTCATTGCAGGGCAATGTGGATAAAATCCCTAAAACCACCAGCAGAGTGGTTAAGGCTATACTCCGCGACCACACCCCACCAACCTACACGGTCAACACCGAATGGCACATAGTCCAAATGAAAAGAAATTCGAAGGACCATATACAGTCACGCCACAAGTACGGGACAAGAGCAGTACTAGTTCCAACAGTACTGAATATGTTTTAAGCTCGAACACTGAAACAACGTCAGCAACGAGTACAACGCCGTCGACCAGAATTGAACCGTAACCAATCGAACTGAACCACTACGGACGCGTCAGAGACTTGAAAGCAAAAGCATCGGCGACCGAGGAATGGTCAATGGTGTACATTTTGCAGGTGACACAACCACACGGCGGCAGTGTGTCGACAGAGAGCAAAATGGGAGAAGTCGGAAAACTCCCAGAGGTGGTGTCGGAATTCCCTAACCCGACCACACTAAAGTAACCGAATAATGAAATCTGTCCTCAGCTACCACTAACGAAAGTTCCATTGTCCAGCTCCCATTAGACATCGGTTGTAGAAACACTACACGCCTAATAGTGGACACAGGTGCGGAGATCAGCCTTATTAAGCTGAAGGCACTCCAATATGGAACCACATTTGATACAGAAAAAGTAACTACGCTCCAAACGCTTTTTAGCAAGGGCAAGTCTAGTGGCTATTGTGAGGTGATATTCAAGTTGCCCCAACAAATCTCCTGTAGTTTTCAGGTGATAGACTCCCTATCGGGATTATCAGCAGATGGGTTGTTAGGCAACGACTTCCTGTTTAGAAATTGTAAGGTTAATGGACCGGCAAACTGTCTGGAATTTCTCCAACAAGAAAAAAACCGGTAAACTTTTACATTAAGTTTACAAAAGACAAGGAAGGGGTTGTCAGGACATAAGGCAGGCGATTGGGAACCCGCACCAAGGGGATCCAATGAGCTCTAGACCGCGGTCGGTAGTAAACCGGAAACCCTACCCACACAGGGGAAGGGCTGGGAAAACTTGTCGGACTCCAATTACACCAACCTCAAGATAACATCTCACAAGCCGAAGAAGTCTAACGCAGATGAAGCATTGGTAGTACACCTACCACCAAACCCTTCAGAGGTAGACATTTTTCCAAACAGACCGGTAACAATACCGAAACGTTCACGGTAGTGAAGGTAGAAAAGAAGAAACGTGGCTCACAACAACAGGCTGAAACCCTACTACGAATAGAGGAGGCCAAAAACGGACAAACCACGACAAACAAAGGGAAGCAATGCACCACAGCCGGTGCAAAGTTCCATGCTACACTCTATACTTTTGTAGCTGAGCTTCATTCCTCTTCAAATAATGAAGCTACCACTATTAGGGGGGGGGGGGGGGTATTGTTACGGACCTCGTGTCCATGCCCTCGCCCAACACACTATAAGCCTCGAATTTCCCCTCTCTACCGGTAAATTGAAAATATCTTCAAGTAGCTAATTTGCATAAACTACAAATTCTACTTGGCAGAAAACATAATAATAAAAGGCGTTGGCGCCGAATAAAAAATAAAACCGTCAACGGCTAAAAAACAAACAAAAAAATAGTTGAGAAACAGAGAGGAACTAGGACGCACATGTCGGGAAAACGCTTCGGACGTGAACAAATTCTGGAATGTAAAAGACTTGTCGTAAGAAACAAAGGAGCAAATATTACGCAACCGAAAAGAAAGGATCTCTCGCCACACAAAAGCACGAAGTACCGGAACAACGGATCAGCGGGCCGGATCAGGGGATCAAGACTCAACACCCCCTGCACCCAGGAACCAGCCACAACGACCAAGGAACGGTCCAACACTCCAAGACCCTGACAAGTAAGTCACCTTCCTTTCCATTACCATTTCCTTAAATTGTTTTTCAAATTGTTAATAATGACATAACAGTGAAGGCGACTGTTTTTTGGGATAGTCGTGGAGTTATCTTAACGGATTATCTTCAAAAAGGAAAAACAATTACAGGAGAATACTATGCATCATTAGTTGACCAACCGAAGACAGAAATTGCGGAAAAATTGCCACATTTGCAGAAAAAGAAAACCCTGTTTCACCAAGACAACGCGCCGTCTCACACCTCAGCGGTTGCAGTGGCGAAAATCCACGAATTACGGTTTAAACTGCTTGATAATCCACCTTACTCACCAGATCTAGCCCCAAGCGATTTATTTTTGTTCCCTAATCTAAAAATTGCACGCGGAGGACAGAGATTTTCATCAAATAAGGAGGGAATCGCCTTCATGAACAGTTATTTTGCAGATAAAAACGCCGAATAGTATTTAGACGGGTTAGAGATATAGGAGCATAACTGGGGGAAGTGTGTAGAGTTACAAGGAGGCTATGTAGGGAAATAAAAATACATTTTAAGAAAAAATGTCTTGTATCTTTGTTAGGTCGGAAACTTTTCAGGCCACGCAAGTATATATCTTGTCTTATATATACATACGCGGTCAGGAACACAATGGTGTCTCCTGGCCAAAAAGATGTGTGTGCCAAAGTCAAACAAACTCTGAACAGATACGTCAGGAACACGATGGTGTCTCCTGGTGTTGTGTATTCGTAATGTTCTCTTGGCAAGCCCAATAAGCGTTGATGATTTTCTTCTAAAAACAACTGAAAGAGTAATTAAAAACAAATGGAAAATGATACCAAATTGTGAAATCCAGCTGGTCCAGAACGAATCCTCAATAGAAATCAACGATTTGGTTTGTCTATTAACTAATATTAATTTATTTAACTCGAAGGATTCGTTTGATCTCGGTGGATCAACTATTGATTTCAAGCGCCAAACAAGAAGAGAAATTAAAAAAGTAAAATGGTTGTCATGTGACAACCAACAGAAATAATTCACAAATGTCAGCTGATTGCTGACATTGTTTAAGGTGATGCCACATATCTTATTCAGGTGGTGCCACAGGTATTTAATTGCGCATTCGCCGGTTGTGTTAAGGGCGAATCCGCAACATTCCGCCCGCCTTCGCCAATCATTGGCGAATCGTCTAGCTCCAGAGAGTAGTTGTCCGGAGCTGGGTCGGTGGATCTGATGAATGGTCCAGGAGGGGGTATCTCCTCCAATGGAAGAATGCCGATTTTGGCGATGGTACTCGTGAGTGGACTGGTAGCGGTCCGCCGCAGTCCACCGTCACGTCGATGGTCGATTATGGGAGAGCCGCTCGCTCTGAAAAGTGTTGAAGACGGAGGTGTCTTGGACGGCCCGGAGGGTTGATGATGATTATGGGATGGTCCCCTTCGGTGATCTTTGCTGGTCATGGAACTGGCCACGCGATCTGGGTTGGAGTTGTAAGTTCGCAACCCACGATCGGTAACCACGGGATGGCTGGGGATTGGTCTCACTACCTCGAGACAAGTGGTGATGACGAGTGCTGCGTCCATTGGTACCTTTTCGGAATTAATGATCGGAACGATGCGGTCGTTTGCGGTTGAGGCCGCAGCGTTCATTCGGATGCAGCGGTTGGGACTCGGTCGGTCCCTGGATACTGGGGAGCGCCGTCCGCCAAGCGGGGCATTGTGTGCTCCTTGGTCTATGGTGGTAGTTGAATGGTGCCTTGAATCTGGTCTCCGGGGTAAACGTCGACAATGTCTTCTATTTGTCCTCTGCGGGGATCTGTCAGCAGTCGTATGGTCGACCAGCTCTTCTGGGTTGGAGTTGTAAATTCGCAACCGCCAAGAACCGGTCATGTAGTGGCTGCTAACTGGACTGGTTACTTTTACCCTGGATGCTTTGATGGGTGCTGCGGTTGGCACATGCAGAAAGGTAAGATGTCTTCGATTGCATCGTCGGTACACCTTGTTGGGGAGGCAGTCGCGTATGAGATGGCGACCCAAGCAGTTTAGACACAGTTTCCTTTCTCGTGCGACAGACTTCCGATGAGCAGGTGTGAGGAAGCGAAAACCCTCGCAAACGTAGTTGTAGTGGTGCGCCTCTCAAAACATGCATGGCGATTGTCTTCGTGGGGGCTCCGGCGGTGGTACGTGCATCAGAACAATGGTCGGGTTGATCTCTGTGCAGTCGGCACTTCGGTCAGCGGCCAGTTGATGCTCACTGACTTGGGAATGGTATGGCTTCTTTTCCGCTGACTTGGTGGCGACTGCTTGCGGATGCATTCGCCAATCATTGGCGAACCCGTTTGTTCTAGGGCCCGGAGGCCCAGGGCCGTGGACTTCTAGTGATGCGGATGTCTGAAGAGAGACGTCCACCCTGAATTGGTGATGGTCGACAGATTGGTGACGACAAGAGTTCCGTCGTCGATGTTCGGTACCTTTTGCCACAGAACTGACCATTTGATCTGGGTTAGAGTTGTAAATTCGCAACCCACGATCAATGACCACGTAATGGCTGGTGGTCGAAAATACTGAAACGAAACTTACCGATGGGATGTGGCCTTTGGAATGTGAGGCCACAACGTTGAGTTTGATGTGGATTCTTCCATGGCACCGTCCGCGGGTCCTGGCGGAATGACAGGTGCAGACCCAGTGCCTACTGGGCTGAGAAAAGTACCGTCTCTTATTGGTTACTGATAGGCATGCTGGTTGATTCTTGAATGATAGGGGATGCCGCCCGCCAAGCGGGGCATTGCGATATCTTATCCCCGTTGGGGAGGCTACCGTCGTCCTTGATGATTGGCGTTGGCCGAAGGTGGGCCACCCGGTGTCTCTGTTAGGTTGCCTTTATACTCGTAACTTGCAGTTGATGAGAGACCATCGTTTGATGGAAGATTTCCATCCGAGTAGTACAGTGAATTACAATTGGTTGGATCAATCGACATCACAGATTCGTTGTTGAATGACAAATGCGTTTGGTCTGCTCCTCGGCCAGTTCTTGCTGAAGGTTGCTGCTGATGCTTCTGTAGTTGTTGCTGTTGCAACGGATGTTGCTGATGAGACTGACTATTAAACGGATTCTGTACTTGGTCATGGTCACTGGTGACATTGGGCGTGGCTACTGTTGCTGGAACAGTTGGTGGCGTCTTCGTGAAATACATTGGTTCAAGATGGACTAGTTCCTCTGGGTCGGAGTTGTAAGTTCGCAATCCACGAGGAACGGCCACGTGATGGGCCTGCTGGTGCTTCTTCACCGGGAGTGTGTGCGGTTCCTTAACCGCTTGGTTGATGGCGACTTCTGGCAACTGTACTGAGGGCACCTCGCTAATGTCGAGCTGATCGGCGTGGTCCATAGTAGTTGGGGAGACTGGGTCGAGCACAAACTGGGCCTCGAGCAGCCTCGGTAGTCTTTGATTGCCTTGATCGGCGCTGTTTGTGTTAACTGAAGAGACTGGGCCGAGCGCAAGCTGAGCCTCCAGCAGTCTTGGTGATTTAATATCATTACATTGATCGGCGAGTTTCTTTGAAGCAGGCTTCTTTCCTTCTTGTGGTGCATCGGATTTCGTGTCATCTTTCTTCGCTGGTGCTGGTGCACTGGCAGCTGTTGGTACCTTCTTGATGTCCTTGGCGGCGTTAGTTGCACGGTTTGGAACAGTTTTCATCTCAACCGTCCCTCCTTTGGCTCGCTTTACGGTGTCGGTCGTCACACCTTTGTTTGTCAGATGGATTACGGTTTCCGGAGGCATCATCCGTGATGGTAGTCTGCAAGGATGCCCAGGTGGCATATGCATGCCTGGTGTTGATGGAGTTCCTGGCCACCAAGATGGTTGTGACATCAATGGCGGTAAACGACTGTTGGGTGGATACGTGGTGTGCGTCGCAGTCTTATAACTGGTCGGACGGTTGGTGATCAGTGCGTGTCGTACCTCACCAAGCTCCGTGGCCTCAATGAGGTATGTTTCTTCGGCCTGGTCGATGAACCGCTCTTCAAAATACTGCTGACGGATGGCCGTCCATGGAGTGATCAGGCATATGAGATCTTCATGCCGATTCTACATCTCGTCCCAACGCCGATGGAGGTCTCGTTCTTGCGCCTCCACGGTGACCAACGGCGGTGGCCCTCTCTTGATGAACTTAGTGAAAGTTCCCATCATTTCTTCCTGTGCGGTTAACTGGGCGCTGA
The DNA here is from genome assembly GCA_963931805.1 of Microdon myrmicae. NCBI lineage: Eukaryota > Metazoa > Arthropoda > Insecta > Diptera > Syrphidae > Microdon > Microdon myrmicae. Next base: position 22,471,249 of record OZ007501.1, on the reverse strand, counting down.
TGAGTTGCTCTGCCAATATAGCTGACATATTTGATTTCGCTGACATTGGTGCCGACATTTCCATGTGATTTGGATACCACGACCTTGGCGACGGTTGGTCGTGGGTAACTGCTAGGGGCAACGTCTGTTCGCGCCACAAATTTGGAAGCGGTCATTTGTTGGTGAATGCAAAACGTCTTACCTGTAGTTAGATTGCTAATGTGCCATTAATCTGGCGGCTGTCTATAGCTGTACTGGGCAGCTTGTTGATGCACCACTAAGCTGGCTGGGTTTAGGTCCTTAGGCTGGACGGAGCATTCGGAGCAGCGGTAGTTGTAGCTGTCGTTGGGGCAGCTGGTTAATGCGCCACTAATTTGGCGGCTTTAGGTCCTTAGACTGAACGGAGGCTGCATTCGGAGCAGCGGTAATTGTAGTTTTGAAGCAGCTGGTTACTGGGCAGTATTATGGCTCCCATGTGGGCAGTTCATGTTGCTCTGAACTGGTGGCGGTCTGCACTGATGTTATGCCGCAAATTGGGCGGCGTGGTCTGATATTTGTGAAGAAAATTAAGCGCAATGAAATTCCCTCAGATCGAATTGAACGACGTCCCTGCTTGCGCCGTGAACCTGGCAGTGTTAAGGTAACTGCACTTCGGAACTACTCGTTGGTACGCCGTAACCCTTACGGCGTCAATTTAACTACACTTTTTTCACAAACACAATTATCTTCCCGGGATTCATTACACTTTCACTTTCCTGTTGGTCGTGGGTCTTAGCGTCTGGACTCTGGTGTGTCCCGCGACCTTTTTATATACTGCGAGCTGGCAGCAGTGAATTGGATCCACAGACTGGATCCGGCTCGAAGGACCAATAAATGTATTCAACAAGCGTTGAATACACGCGGTCAGGAACACGATGGTGTCTCCTGGCCAAAAAGATGTGTGGGCCAAAGTCAAACAAACTCTGGACAGATACGTCAGGAGCACGATGGCGTCTCCTGGTGTTGTGTATTCGTAATGTTCTCTTGGCGTGCCCAATAAGCGTTGATGATTTGCTTCTAAAACCAACTGAAAAAGTAATTAAAAACAAATGGAAAATGATACCAAATTGTGAAATCCAGCTGGTCCAGAAGGAATCCTCAATAGAAAGCAACGATTTGGTTTGTCTATTAACTAATATTAATTTATTTAACTCGAAGGATTCGTTTGATCTCGGTGGATCAACTATTGATTTCAAGCGTCAAACAAGAAGAGAAATTATAAAAGTAAAATGGTTGTCATGTGACAACCAACAGAAATAATTCACAAATGTCAGCTGATTGCTGACATTGTTTAAGGTGATGCCACATATCTTATTCAGGTGGTGCCACAGGTATTTAATTGCGAATTCGCCGGTTGTGTTAAGGGCGAATCCGCAACACATATATATATGTATATATATATATATGTATATATAACATATATATATGGCTATATATATATATGGCTGATATATATATAGGTATATATATATATATGTATATAATATATATATATATATATATATATATATATATATATATATGGCTATATATATATATATGGCTGATATATATATGGCTGAGTCCAATAGGCAGTTTGCAGACTGGCTGGAAAGCGCCCAAAATACCAACACTCGGCCGGGAGGTTTATGGCCTCAGTTTTTCAGGATAGGCATGACACAATCTTCATCGATTATCAGCGGAAGGGAACAACGGCCACAGGAGAGTATTATACGGCGTTATTGGACAAACTGAACAACGAAATAAAGAAAAAGACGGGGAAAAATTAGGTGCCATCACGATAACGAATGTCACACACTTCAAGGACGTGCAATGCAAATTGGACCAATCACGATTGGAATTGGTTGCTCACCCGCTGTATTCTCCAGACTTGAACCCCAGCGACTGTTATCCGTTCCCAAACACCAAGTGGTGACTCCAGGGAAAGAGATTCAGATCGAATAAGGGGGTCAACGCGGAAACCAAGACGTGTTTCGAAGGCTTAGATGTTTCGTACTAGAGAAAGGGCATCGAAATGTTGGAAAGTCGCTATACCAAGTGTATCGCCCTCGAAGGCAACTGTGTTGAGGAATAAATGTAACTTTTCTGAAAAAAAAAACGCTTTTTTTTCATTAAAAATCCTGGGATTTTTCAGCCTAAGTAGTATTATGTCCCAGGTCGCTCCAGTCTGCTCTTATCCTTTCAACCAAAGTTGTACGTTTGTTTTTGACCTACCTGATTTCTGAGTAAGGCTATCTTGTTTCAATGAGTCCAACATATCCTGCTTCGAATGATTCGAAGTTTACGTTCTTAATTGAAGTTTTATAGTTTTTAGCTTTCGTCAGTTTCTCAAGAATTAGTCGTAACGATATTTCCTAATTAATGTACAGATTTTAAAGATATTACCATGAATTACTAAATTATGATGGAAACTTCTTTCATCAAAGTAACGCGGCGCAATTTTACTTTCGTTTTCCTACCGTTCAGTTAATGCATTGTCATAAATTTTAAATGCAACGATAAGAATTTCGTGAATTTAACGATTTGCCTCCAAAGTTTCACTGGTCACAGTATTTCCAGACCAGTATACATTGATTTCTATGTCATCACAAATACAGTTTTGTTCAGCAGGAAATCCTTCATATTGTGCAGAGTTAAAAGTGGAAAAGTTTGATGGGCGAGTCGGTGTCGTGAAGTCTTACAATCGTTAGTTGTGATTATTTTTTGAATTATGTCCCTATTAAAAAGGAGGAAATAGCGGGAAATAAAAACAACTTTAATTAAAAAAGTCAAATTGTTTTTTAATATTTTTCGGATTCGCCTTCACTTTGTGATTCTGTCATATTTCAAGACGGCAAATGACAGAATGAGGTAAAATGTTTGAATTGATTTAGTCATTGTAGTCGAAAGCAATCGGACTGCTGTTGTAATTAATTGGAATAGGATGTTAATGGTGCGATTAAGTAGAACGAAGGCTATTACGTCCACTGGGTGCCAACCTTTTCGGTTGAATGAGCGTGATATGCGTTTAACACTGGTGCCACTAAACTAAACTTACGGCTATATATACTAACAAATTTTTTTTTGATGTGGCGGTTCTGCTAACGCCACCGCCACCTTTTCAGCTTACTCCCAAATCTTCCTGCCCTAAAGCTCTAGTGTTCTTGCCATTTGTCGCGTGTGCAAGCGCATTAACTCCCCCAAGCATACTCCCACCGATTTTATCATCTTTCGATCATGAAAATCGCATCCAACACCGCAAGCATTTTCCTCACCAAGAACATTCACGCATTCAATGCTTAATGTCGTTTCTCTTGGAAAAAATCGGTACGCAAGTACCGCATACACCAATGCATCTTAGCATTGCTCTAAAGAAAACATTTTGGTTGCCATTCTAGATAACCGAAATGAACAATAGAAACAATCAGCGGAAACCCTGCTACCTGCGTTTTCTGTCCCACACGTGTGCGACAGATTTCCATGTTGTATCCGTACCCAGGACGGCTTTTACGCAACCTACAAAGCACCAGCGTAACTCGCGCCTAACTGCCAAGAGCCGAATTCATTGCCAGTGTAAATACTCACACTGGAATTCGACCCGTGACTCTCTAGGAAAGCAATACGCAATGACATGGATGTAAACACAACCATCATTGTGTAATCATCCCAAACGCATCCTAATCCCCAGCGCGATATTTAAACAGCTGCTCACATTTCTCCTAAAAGACGTTCTATCTTGTGAATGTGACGATTCGTATACCCATGAGCTCGCGTCACGAGCAAACAAAGTGATCCGCGCAAAAATGGACACACCCTCGATAGGATCTATATGCCGGAGATCCACTCCTATTGGTCGAGCCAGAAGGAAAATGTCATTGTCTTTCTTACCACAGCGCCCAACTCACCCCAATCTAAGAGAAACTAGTCAGTCGATGTGAATGTTCCGAAACGGACGAGTGTCCAATAATTTACATAGCGAGTTGAGGTTAATCAACGAAAGGTAATAATTCAGAGTGTTCCGAAGTTACCGAGTGCGCGGAATCGACCGGATTTCCTTTAGTATTGCTAAATTGAGATGTGTAGTTTCAACTTAAAACAATTAAAGTCACCTGTGATGTCACAATTTTAAAACAATTAAAGTCACCTGTGTAGTTACAACTTAAAAACAATTAAAGTCACCTGTGTAGTTACAATATGAAAACAAATAAAGTCCCTGTGCTGTTGTAATATACGAACTAACATTAATAAAAGTCACCAGATACCATCAACCATTTCCTGGAGTTTTATTTTCTTTGCTCGAACAGTGGCAGTAACCAGTTGGACATCTGCGAGTTTTATTTGTCTGCTATTTTCCTGAGTGCGTCGAGAAAGTGAACTTGCCAGGGAATCTTAGTCAACCCGCGCCAATGCCGGCACATAACTAAGTTAATTCCTACAATCATACTAGCTGGTCTGAGAGCCATTGGCTCTAAGTAGTGGGGTAATAGTAACAAATATTACCAATATCAACCAATCCACGGGACCGGATGTCATTACCCCTATACTTTTCAACAAGACTTTTCTCAACTCGCTAAATTGCTTCAAAAACAAAGCAAAGCCGTATCATTTCACTCCCCCACACATAGTCTCATATTCCTAAACCAATCCATAATTCATTGTATTTTTTTTATTTTACTTCTCCCAGAAAAGACGAATCTATAGTGCTGAGTCAGTGCCCTGAGATGGGCTAACAGGTAAGCTCTTTCTATTAATTGAGCTTCGCAAGCCGAATATTTCATCGAACTTAACATTTTAATGGTCCTTTGAGCCGGACCCAGCGACCTATGGATTAAGTAGTGAGGAAATTTGTCTACATTTTCTAAAGACTTATTGACCCGCCCTCGTACGTACTCTGGTTCATTTTTCTCTCAGCGGTCTCTATCTGGTTGAGCTCCTCGATAGTATAGTGGTTAGCATACCCGCCTGTCACGCGGGAGACCGGGGTTCGATTCCCCGTCGGGGAGCCTCTGGCGGAAGACTAACGGCCTTGCCCGGAAAAAACAGATCGTTATGGAAAATTTAACAACTCTCAGGGCTTGCTAAATAACGCCAAGACCGGTTCGCGGTTGTAGTGCCGATGATGATGATGATGTGGTCTCTATCTGGCGCGTACAGTAACGAAAGAGTCTGTCGTTGGCTTACGTCAGCTTCGCAACGCCATGAACGACACTATCGAGGCTTGATCAAGACCGAGACGACATACTCGTCTACTTGAATACGCATCTTAAAAACCCGCATCGGGGCCCTGAAGCTCGTCGAACTACTCAAATTTGCCGCTAATTGGGATCAAAGAGACAAGAAGAAGACTATTAACCATGTCCCTAATGTCGAAGTCGATTGCAGCCGTGTCGCGCATCTCGTACACACAACGTCACAGGTAACTCCGAAGCAACCGGCTACCTGCTCGTTCTGTGGAGCATTACACCACATCTCCACCTGCGAAAGCTCTCTCAACTGAACGACGAAAATCCTTTGCAGACCAAAAGAGGTTGTGTTTCAACTATTTGGGGCGACACCTGCTGCGCGAGCACCACCCCATGCAGGCAATGTCGGGAACGACACCCTCTGCTACATATTGGGACTGCCTGAGCATAACGTTACCATCATCCTAGCATGAAAAGGTGAGCGCAAGATCCACATTGCAAGACGAACATATTCCAAGAGTATAGTTTTATACCATATGTAGCGGATTCGCAATTATGTGTATTGGGAATTGCCTCAGGCATTTCTAGTACTGTGGGGTAAGGGGTCTACTGCCAACCCATTCGCTGCTAAACAAAGTTCCATCGAATGCAACCGAACGAAACGCACAAACACGAACACCAACAACGCACCGTCCACCAAAGGAGTGAGGAAAAATAAAACACTGATGTTGTTTGTGATCTATAATATTTTGCGGAGTCTATTCTTGTTTGGTAATACATGATCTTTTAATTTAGAATAACAATTTACTGGGGTCCATTTCTTATTTGGAAATACATGATCTTTTAATTTCGATTAACAGTTTACCGAGGACTCGTCACCACAGGCACTTTAATTCATTGTTCATAAAATTATTAATAATTAGACACAACAGGCACTTTACTACATTGATCGTGAAATTATTTACGACTCGACACAAGTTTCCGACTCCGAATGAACGCGTCCCCGTGCGCACCAAGGAGCGAAGGAAGGGACGACCAGCTTCGTCGATGGATGTAAAACGACTCAGTGATATCAATTCGCTGGCAAGGGAAATTAGGCCAGTGGTACTGGCTCTCTTAATTTAGGGATGCATTTCCTATCTCAAGAGAAACGTGGTCTCTCTTTGGGACTAGGTAACCGGATCTACGCATGGGTTCTTTCATGGGACAAGGCCATGAGTATGAATCGGAAAAATCGAAAGGGATAATGAGTACCAATGAGATGTGAGTTCGGCTAAGTAAATAAGCCGTATCTCATTGGTTACTAATGGATTTCTGTTTGCTCATGCCTCGAGGTCATGAGATGCGGATCCAGAAGTGTTGGAAGACAAAGAGATCGCGTAGATCATTGTCTATGATGTGCAGTGCAGCTGTATTGATAGACCGAAATGTATCGTGCACATGGTGCTAATTGGTTTTAGCGTATTCACTGATGATTGGTGTTTATGGCATCGCTGCCAAGGGTAAGTACACTATTCCTATTTGCATTTGCTTGTGCTATAGGATTTGGTTTATGCCTTAAGACGCAAGATGCGTATATTTGCTTTTGTCCCTTGGGTAAAGATCGCCAGCCAATGTGTATGTAAAGAAATTTATTGTACACATGGTGAGGCTGGGAATAGCCGACGCAATGTTTATTATCCCGGGTTATGATGGTTACATTATTTGTAAACCAAATTGTTTCGTTTTCAGGAATTCATCTAGGGAAAATGCATATGGTAAGATTGGGATTTGCCTGGCAACCGAAGGTGCCGAATTGGGATTTGGATTTATGATCCGATAAGATGGACAGAATTCTTGTAGGGAATTTAAAATGTTAATTAATGCTTGAAGGTAAGAATTCTCTTCCAGGAGCTTTTAGATAAATACATTAGATAAACTTGATGCGTGAAGCATTTACAGGTGCTAATGCGATTGCCTTAGCGGAGAATAATGCGAGTTGGGTTGGAGTTAATGGGGGGTTCTTCGGGTAAGTAGACAGTGGGGTTTGGCGGAACCGCCACAGTACAATCGCGGTTTGCCAGCTGCGGACTGATATGACCATGTCCACGACCATGTCCATGAACAAAAGTGAGTACTCGTTGTTTACGTTTTTTTATAGAGGACACCTGGAGTTTCAAATAGAAGCCGCTTGGGAGAGGACTTCAGAGAAAGGAAGCATAATATCATATCGCTTTGAAGAATCATTTTCATATCATATCAACAGTAATTATATATCGCATTGTATAATCAAATCGGAAGGAATAAAATAAAAGTCAGAATATAAAGTATACAGTATAGAGTTTTCACATAGTTGCTGCATAACAGCAATCTCGCCAAGCTGGACATACCAGGGGAAGAAGGTGCTGTGGCAATACCTCTCCTCCATTGCCAACGCAAAGAACTCAAACGAATCCACCCGTGTAATAGCAATAGTCAACAGCGAACAACTTATACACTAGGAAACAACAAATAACTCGTACCGTGGGCACTAAAAATACAGCATCACCAATCATCCAAGAGAAAGATAAACAAAACAGGGGTAAATGTAAATCCCAAATTCCGGTCATTGAACATATGTTTCTTCTTACCGAAAGGCTCAGCTCACCCAACAGCTCTCGGCATCGCCACTGTCCTCACCCCTAGCAGTAAACTCTCCGTGTTCAACACCATTCCGTTCAATGGAGTTTAGCGCCAACTTGCAAAAATGGTTCCTTTGCTCCCTCAGACGATCCCATCCCAGACACGACAGACAATCCGACGCAGCAGCTGAAGAAGAATAAAATTTAGTCTATCAATATGTAGATGTTTACGTAACTGATAGAACACGTGCGTCAGTAAACTAACACGAACCAAACTCACAACGAATTGTGACACCCGAATGCGACCCTCGTCAACTGGTCAGATGATCACGTCACTTCTAAACAGCTGCACGCGTTTTGATCTGTGGTCCGTACTCTTCATATAAACTTTTTCGATGACAGCAGAGTGGAACCCCAGCCATGAATCCAAGAACATGATTCCGAGTTGCGTCGTGTCTCGTTTTGGTTCTTGCTACGCTGTTGCGTATGTGTTTTCAATGTGTGCGTCTACAGTCAATTATCAATGTAACAGTTCTAGTAGTCGTGCCAATCCAAGAGGACCTGGTGCTGTCGATAAGGAGCCGTGATTTTTAATTGAGTTCGTATGCTCGCGGCGAATAGACACGAGAGATAATGGCGTGCGTCAGTTACAATTATATTTGAGTTACCAATTGACACGGCTGCCGTTTTAGTGTGAGTTAGAGTGCAGATAGTGAACTAAATTACCGTGAGACACAAGTGTTCGCGTTATTGTTCGGCCAAACCATGGCCCGTGAGGATCACTCCAGTCCGCAGAGTGCCACAAGTCCCTCTGGTACCCCACTTTCACCACAGAGTACCTTGTGGCGGTTCCGCCAAAACCCACGGTTCGCTTTAAAAAAACCCCCCATAACTCGCTCCCAACCTCTTAATTTCGCTAATGCAATCGCATTAGCACCTTAAATGCTTTACGCATCTAGGATTATCTAAGGTATAATCTAAAAAGACCCTGGAAAAGAGAATTCTTACCTGCATGCATAACTTCGCATTTAAAATCCCCTATACGAGCTCTCTCCAAGCTTATCATAAATTCCCTGAAAGAAAATTCATCGGCTCATATATAATACAATCGCATAATCAGGAAATATTACGTTTGAGTTGACTTATCCCAGCTTCATCATGTGTATCATAAATTACCAGACAAACACATTGGCTGGCGACCTACCCAAAGGGAGCAAAACAAATATACGCATCTCGTGGCACCAATTAAATCCTACAGCATAAGCAAATGCAAATAGGAAATCAATACTTACCCTTACCAGCGATGCCATAAACACCATTTCCCGGTAATCTACCCAAAATCCATTAACACCATTTCTTCGATGCGTTGCGTCTATTTATTTAGCTGCGACGCACATCTCAAACAAAGACCCAATTAGCATCCGACGAGTTTCGGTTTTGTTTGCTTTACCAGACTCACATCCCATGAATGCACATTATCCCTTTCTTTGTTTAGAGTCTTTCCCATGGCTTTGATCCATAAAAGAACCAGTGTACACACATACATGTGTACTGTGGCGATCTTCCATACGAGATCGGTTTGGTTACCCCAAAGAGAGACGTTACGTCTTTCTCGGAACAGGAAATGCATCTTTAATTTAAGAGAGCCAGTTTAACTGGCTGAATTTCTTTTAACAACGATTGAATATCGTAGACTCCTTTACCGCCCGCTGACCACAGTGGTCATGCCGCCCCCGCTGTCTGTAGCGCTGCAGACACGCGATAATACCCGGAGTCGAGAGTGTCGAGTTTTACTTCATAAAGGTTTAGACGCGCGGAAGTCGGTTGTTTTTTTTTTTTTTTTTTTTGCTTTCGGTAGGAAGGTGGAAATCTTCAAAAGATACCTCTAGACCGATCCAGGGGTATGGCGGGGTTTTACCGACTAAAACCTCCTCCCGCTTTCTTTTAGATATTCCATCGCGGGGCGGGACGGAGCTTACCTGTTACTCCGCTCATCACGGGGCAACTGCTGCATCAAGTCACATAGAACATCATTTGCTACGGACCATGCCTGTTTTGAACTAAGCATGTATTCTATTACTCCAGCCGGAGTAACTGTCCGTCTCGTGTGTCTCTCCAAAATCGTTCCTGCGGTCTCGAATCTCACGCACCCTGTGAGTACGTGTTCCGCATTTTCTATTTTGTCTTTACAATACAAGCAGTGTGGGTGATTCACATGCTTATACTTGTGCAAGTATTGCCGAAAGCATCCATGTCCTGATATTAGCTGAGTCAAGTAGTAATTCAGCGCGCCATGTTTTCTTTTCACCCATGTTTCTATATCAGGTATCATGGTGTGGGTCCATCTTCCTTTGGTGGAAGAATCCCACCTTCGTTGCCATTCTCTTAGGCTTGAGAGCTCTAATTGTGACCTCATTCGGTTATGTACAGTGTAGTATTTGCAACCGCCATGTCGAATATAATATTCGCTGCAGTCTTCGAAGATTGTGTTTTTATTGACCTCACATTGTAACTTTCACGCAGTGCTACCGTAAAATGTTAGTATCCAATAAGAAAATGAAACGGAAACAATAATCCATGAATTCAAACAAGTTATTCCAATAGTAGTGTTTTTCTTTAATATAGAAATAAAACTAAACAAAAGAAATTGTGTGTTTTATTTTTACTTGTCCGGTGTTTGTGCTTTTCCTTCGGTGTTGTACTTGTCAGAACCTTTAGTGATTTGTGGGGACGAGGTAGAACTCTCGCCCATGCTGGCGTCGCGACATCGTACCCCCACAACCTCATCTTCATTGCATATTCTTGATATGAGCCTGTGGCGTTTCTAACAGATGCACACACAATACACAAGCAAATAGTGAAGAACACCGAAAGAGCATCGAATAAGAAAAAGCATCAGAGCCGTATACCATGGCGATAAGATAACAATCCCACATAAGTTGAGTGTACTTGAGTTTAAAAATAAAATTCGTACACGCGGGGAAGTATCCTGATGTGCTGAGCATTGGTCACATTTTTAGTGATTCTGGCCGTCATAGGGTCAGTTCGAATCACACGTTCTTCACTATCGTCGCAATACGCTATAAACCTATCCCAGATGTTTACACGACTACACCGCAACGACCAAGGCATCAGTGTTACAAATGAGGATGACACTCAACTGCATCACCAGCGAGTGCGTCCACAAGCTCCGGCAATAAGTTTCTCCATAATCAATATGCTCAGTGATAGATTCGGACACTCGCAGAAGTTATCGTCAACAGAGACACCACTGCCGAATAAGCAACTACGAACAATTTCAAAGAGCACTCGAGCGCTCTGCCTTTCCCGCCTAACTCCTCCTGCAGACATCTTAGATTTTAGTCGCCAGCAACATCTGCATCAACAACAAGTTCTGGCTACTACTGCCATGATGCTAAACCGGGCTAGCTTCCTCAACTACTTCAATCCGACGTCTTATCCACGAGTCCATGAGGAAATTATGCGACGATGTGCGAATCCTCTCCTGCCCTCATATTCGGATGACATATTTGGTGATGACTTTCTGTTACACCCTAAACAGGTACTACATTGGTGGTTGTGATTTTTCTAGATCCTCATCCGTCTGAGCCTTTGAACACCCCAAGAACAACCCTTGGCCCTGTGGCGGTTCCGCCAAATCCCACAGTTCACCTTCCTGAAAAAACCCCCATCCATACAACCCAGTCTGCATAAGCTTTCGCCAATGCATTCGCATTCGGCACCTAAAAATGCTGCACGCATTAAAGAGATCAAATCTGTGATCTTTAAGTCCCTGTAAAGAAAACTTACCCTCATGCATTCTCTTCGCATACCACTGCTCCTTAAGAATTCTTTATTAGCTTACCAGGAATTCCCAATCAATTTCGGCATATACGTCGTCAGTCAAATTTTCTTAGATGAATTCCGGTAAACAAAATAATTCGGTTTACATACATTGTAACCTTCATGACAGGGATCATAAATATTGCGCCGTCTATTTTCCCAACTCCGCCAAGTAAATTTCTTTACGTACACATCGGCCGGCGACCTTTTTCTTCCAGCAATAAAATTCCCTAACGCGCACCATGTGCAAATCGAAGATTGCTGTTCCTACATAGGTCTCCTGCGATACCATAGACAATTCATATCGTTTGTGGTATCCGCATCACATTTTCTTTTTAATGAGCGGCTGCTATTTATCTAGCCGACCCTCATTACCGAACTATACATCAGGTCATATTTCCCTTGTCTTCTAATATTTCGGGATCTGCTTTTCATCAGCGGCGGCAAGAGCAAACAGAAAACCAATTATCATCCAAGGAGTTTCGGTTTGTTTGCTTTACCGAATTGGCATCCCATGATACACGCTATGCTCTTTTCTTTGTTTAGATCCTTTCCCATTGCTTTGGTCCATAAAATAACCGACGTACACACACACTTGTGTGTCGTGAAGATCTCCTCTATGAGGTCGGTTTGGTTACTTTACGTCTCTCTCGGAACAGGAAATGCACCCTTAATTTAAGAGAACCAATTTCACTGCTGAATTTCTTTTAACAACGATTGAATATCGCTGAGTTCTTTACCATCCTTCGACCCGAGCAGGTCGAGGCTCCTATCACTACCCTGGTGCGCACAGGGAAAGTATAATCAGTTATAATCGTTTGAGTCGTTGACTCCGCGAGTCAATATTAATTTCCTTAATTAAATACACAATATTCAATTATATTATAGTTTTTGCTTTGCAACCATAAAACATTCGTCAACATTTCTTTATTCATTTAATTGTGTCCCCGAAACCAGCGTGTAAACTAAAATTAAACAAAAGTGAATTAAAAAAAAAAGAAAAAAAAACCAAATAATAAATATTGTAAGCCCCTTCAGGGCATTTAGCAGTGCACAACTGTTTTAACAAGATGTAGAGCACTGTTGAGTCCCCACAATTTCACATGACTCAATTCGACTACACACGACTCCATTTCGACACTCCCGACTCACTTTTCAACCTCTTTCACAACACTCGACACCATCTAACCTCACACGGTTCATTTCAACACCCATTCTGGCCCTTCTCTTACCATTGGTCTCTTTTCGACCCCATTTTCGACTCAGTTTCACCTCTCGCTCGACACGACTAACCTTTTGACTCCATTCACCTTCTCGCGACTCCACTCGATTCTTTTCGACTCGACATTACGCGACCCAGCTCACCTTCTCGTCTTTTCGTAACCCCCTCAATTTAACCCCTTCAAACCGGCTCCTTATGTAACAATAGCTAGCACATAATCAATAGGACGCCCGGTTTCGTCTCGCTCGAAACATTTCAACCCTTTCTGGCCTTCTTTAGGTACAGGAAAAACCCGCCTCTACCCACACTTTTAGGCCCTTCCTCAATTATTGGCGCTCAAGCCCGCCAAAGGCAGTTTTATGCGACTCTGCCAGCCCCTGCTCGACACACGTTGACCCCTCTCTGGCCTTCTTTAAATATTTGGCATATAACGCCTTCTATTTTAACCCACCTTTTTAGGCCTTTTCTCTCCATATTGGCGCACATGCCCACTAAGCGGGGACTTCACGCGACTTCGCTCGCCTCCGAGCGACACCCTTTCTTCCACAGTCTCGGCCGCTCTTATAACCACAGGCACTACACGTAGCATCTCCACAGCAGGACGCCAGGCGTCACCTCCTTATATAGACTTCAGGACCTCCCTTCTTAGATCCCTGGACGTCTTCCAAATGTCTCAGCTATATCGGTCGGCAAAGCAAACCGATACCACCGGACTGAGACAACATCCTGGAACACCTCAATCTTTATCCACCACGGCTTACCTTTAGCGGCAACTAAAGGCAATACAGGCCCCCCTACGCCGCCTCACACTTATCAGGTGCATCAACTGCACTTTGGAGCGCGCATCATTTCCCTGGGGCGCCCTGGGGTTGGACACAATCAACCACCCACCAGGAGCCCCCTAAGTTAAGTCGCCCACCTTTAATCAAGCGCAACTGGCCGGCACCTCCTCACAAGTTGCGGTTTGGTCGAGGTCGCAGCTACCGTTATCGAGCTCCGTCGTCGACACCGGTGCCGATATACTGGTCCTCCCTCGATCCGTAAGCCGCGCCCCCCCTTAACCAGTCCCAGCGGCAAACAATTCGCCATACAAACGTATGGACGAAAGGCACCGACTCTGGACTCGGTTTTCTTCAATTTTATTCACTGACACGTCGTAGCACGATGTCAGTGAGTCACCAATAGGTCCCATCTCCTGGCACTTCGTGCACAATGCCAGCGAGCTCCTAATGGGATTATACCAATTAGATAGGTACAACCTGTTGGCAGGTGCCGCCAACAACAGGTTAACACCTCCAGTGCGTTGTTTTCTGCATCTTCCCTCATACGCTACTTCGTGACTGCGGGCGCGAGCAGATTTCTGATAGGTTCCGACCTACTCGGACGATAAACCTGTTGGTCCAAGCGACCCACAACAGGCCTATGGACCACGCCGCACACCGTTGCCCTTGATGGCATCAAGCGGTAACATCTGCGTCCGCCTTATTTATCGACAAAGGCCCATACTATAACCTTTAAAACCCTTAAATCCCCCGATTTAATCACAGCGCCTCCCGAAGTAGGCAGGGCCACCTTGTTTGCCAAGCGTCCAGCCCCCCCGTCCAGCATAGCACCATCCATTCGAGCACCCCTTCAGCCGTACCTCCTTTATTTCGTGACTACGCCACTGGGGGGGGGGGGGGGGGGTACCGTGACGGTTCCGTCAAATCCCACGGTTCACCTTCCTGAAAAAAACCCCCATCCATACAACCCAGTCTGCATAAGCTTTCGCCAATGCAATTGCATTAGCATCTTAAATGCTTCACGCATTATGTAGATCAAATCTATAATCCAAAAAGTCCCTGTGAAAGAAAACTTACCTTCATGCATCGCTTCGCATATAATTTCCTGTAAGAATTTCTTTCTACCTATTCAAGAATCCCAGCAGATTTCTATTTCCCATATCTGAAACATTTCCTTTTACAAGGACATTTGATGCTTTCAACGCGCTAGATAAAATTCCTAAAAATAGTTCCTCAATGTGCATATGCACCATAAATACACAACATTCGGCACCCATTGTTATCAATTGAAATGCAACGTCGGGCGGCTTGTTTTTACAGCTGCAGCAAGCCGACCGGCGATTCACCATCAATAGACAAACAATCTTCAATTTTGTTCGTCGCCACAAAACGAATGACCCGACAAATACAAAGTCACAAAGTCATGCAAGGGAACCGTTTCTGCCGCCGACCCAGGATACGATATACAATTTCCATTGTATAAAGTATCGCATCCCATTTTAGCACCTTTTTCCGTTTCCTAACGTCTATCATAGCGACGTTACACAGCATAGACATAGATCATGAATCGCCCTTGTCTTTGTCGCCTGCCTGTTTCGTTGTTCCACTGCTGTCGAGCACGTGTAAATAACATCGATCTGAACGATCGCACACATATCACCATGACCTTTATTACAAGATCTGGTTTCCTATACCACCAAGAGAGACCTTACGTTTCTCTGGTGGTAGGTAAAAACGATATCCTTATTGGAGAGAATATCGTTTATTCGTATAACAACCATCCCAGGAGTCAGTCGGGTCGCCTGCATCTCCGCCGTACCGTGCACACGGTACGGTGATTTACACACGCCATTTTTATCGCCGCACTCGGTAATGTTGTATCGTTGTCCGTCGCTTAATTGGACTCCGCACAGTGTTCTGTAGCCTCTCATCAAATAACAGTATAATTCAGCGGGTCATGTGACTAGTGATTTTAATATATAGATATTACTTAACAATAAAAACCGGTGTTACTAAAATGTATGCTAAATGTTTTATTTTCCTCTTACGGGACGTTGGATTGTGGACCTTCGCTAGTGTTTTGCTCTCCTGCGCTGCGGTTTCTTTTCGGTGTTTCTCGGAACAATTAGTGACGGTATGATGGAGGAGGAAGTAGAACTCGCACCCATGCCGGTGCCACGACTTCCCCCCCACAGCCCCTTTCTTCCGACTTACCTTAGCGGCACATCACATATCAAGTGTGTTACGAGTGGCCTCGGAGCCGGGCACTTTATCTGCGATATTCAGACCCCTTCACCGTAATCCAGGAAAACGAGAGTTCTTCTAAACAATTACTTCGATTTATTTAGATTATTAAATTTGCCACGATGGTCCAAAAACGAAGAATGAAGAAGATTGGTTAACTTCTTATGTCAAATTCAAATATGTATGCCATACGTTTAATTCAATTGTGGCAAACTTCAGTAAGGTTAGGCTGACTTCATACTGTTGTATTCCAGAATACTACCCTTTATTAAATTTAACACTGAATCTCCTTACATATATTACATTCCCACCATTCATAAACATACACAATATTGCCAGTTACAGCACATTTAATAACATGCCCCTTTTCATAACTTGCCCCTTTTTATTTCAAAACAGAGCACTTTGATTTTCGTTCAAATTTTATTCAATTTAAAAGTCACAGAAACTAAAGGAATACTTTGAGAAAATTTGTTTTGTTCATATTATAATTTACAGTAAATTAGAACACAATGTTCTATAAGTAGAGAAAAAATTCAATTGTAAAGCAGTTCAGTTAGTTCAGTTCGAGTTAAGAAGCAGTTCAAGTAGTTTCACTTTGAGTTTTGTTTGAGTTTTGAGTTTGTGTAATACACAGTGAGAGAGAAGTAGTTGAGATTGATTAAGATAAGATTAAGAAGAGAACAAATAAACAAAAAGAAATAAACATTTCTCATCGTGACTAAACTACTTAAATAAAAAGAGTTTAAATTAGAATAATCCATATTCTAAAATATAATATTAATTAAAGAAATAATAAAAGGTCCCCGCTCTTCCCTCATTCCGAGGAAGCACGGCGCTGGACGTCAACAATACTAAATACTCTACAGAAATCTTCAAGACATTGTTATTTAAACGAAAGGATTATTGCAAAGAATTTTATAGGACGATTTTGTGAAGCGAGTCGTGAAACAGTCCAAAATGAACCTCTTTCAGGAAAGCCACCGACCCCAACTATTAGGTGTACAACTTTGCTTCCGCCGTTTTGCAATAAATGGCTGTAGCGGTAAGTCGTAGTTGAAATAAATAGATCATAGATGTCATACAATTAGCTTAGGTATTTGTAAACATAACGCCATCGAAATATTAGTCGATTTATGTCTGCATCATAAAGTTATTCTCGATTAAACATGTCAGCTTACGAGCCAAATTCTCGTCATTTGCGGGAGGTTTTAATTTTCTGCTTTAATATGAAGAAATCTGCGGCTGAGGCTCATCGAATGCTCTCAAATACCTATGGTGAGGCCGCTATTAGTAAAAGAACGTGCCGAGAGCGGTTTCAACGCTTCAAGAACGGCGATTTTAACGTCGAAGACCCATGGCGGTGGAAGAGAGAAGGTTTTCGAAGATGCAGAATTGGAGGCATTACTTGATCAAGACCCGTGTCAAACGCAACAAGAATTGGCAGGATCATTGGGAGTGACACAACAAGCCATTTCATTTCATTTTTTACAATGCCTCGAATTTCGGAAAAAAGCGGCGGAAGCAAAGTTGTACACCTATTATTAATAAGAACATCAGCAGATCTTGTAGACATTATACTCGTAGGTATATCAAAGAGATCAATATGAATTATTTTATAGGGCAATTTTGATATGTTTCACGTATCTTCCCTTCTTATTCGAAAAGCACTGATTTTGTTTGAAAAACAACGGCATGTTTAAGTGGATGAAAACATCCCATCTACGAGAGACAATGGTTTCAAATGCACGATTACTGGCAATAATACTATCATTTGTGCTTATATCTTGGGAACAGCTCAACAGTCCATTAAACATCCTACTGCAAGTGAATCATTTCATCTCTTTTAAAAAATCATCGAAACCAATTTTCTTGAAACACAAAAGACGCTGTAATTCCAACGTAGCAAAGCAAATGTCATGCAATATCTGTCACGTATTTATACCAACATATCAGGTAAATATACACATTGATATGCATAACAGTGGTAAATTAAAAAATATAGCCTATAAAATTCCTTAAAATACAAGCTTACAAGTACACTGACTCAAATCATGTTGGCGTTCTCTCCTTTCTTCCTATAATTTCTATCTCCTTCCTGTTCGAGTTGTATCTCTGATATCACAAGAATATACATAACACCCCGGAATACCACAGCATTATAAGCATGAATACATTTAAATAATGTGTCGTAAATCGGATTGAACACTCCATTTACGTTAGATTTGGATATTTACCAACATTGCTCCTTTTTTTGGGGGGCAAATTGTCCCTTATTGCACACGACTCTTCCGCTTATATTGTGTCCCATCATCTAACGAATTCAAACGGTTATTAAATCAACAAACAGAAAAATGTGTGCAGCCATTGTTTTGTTTAGACGTTGTGACCTATTGACTGAAGTAAAATATGATAATTACAGATTTCATTTCACCCCAAAAATCTGACTCCAAATTTCGGAGATTGTTCTCTCTCTCTCCCTCCCTCTCTCTCTCTTTCTCTGTCTCTCTCTCCTTGCTTCACCCAGTAAGTCAATTGTTTTCTTTAAGAACAGCTTTAACCTAGATAGTCCTTGGAGATGAAATTAATCTCAGAAAAAAATAACCTTTGTAGGGTGTGTTAAACCGGCTACTTGAAAAACGCATTAAAGTTCCAGGCTGGAGTTTCCTACACCCTCAGGAGATCAAGTTACACTTTGAATTAATTTACCAACCCTCCGTTAATATAACCACAAATCACTCTATAATTTGTTCCCAACTGAATAAGTTATTTAGCCCTGTTGTAAATTGCAAAAACAACCGTCCTTTGAACATTTGTTAATTAAAATGTACTTTTACGTAAACGAAAGCAACGATGTGGTTAGGGTTTTCCAGTACTCCCTCGCTACTCAATACTCCGCCACCAGGACCGGAGTATTGTGGTTACTGAAAGGAAAAACCCTTGGATGTATACAGTTGTTGATGAAAAGAAAAGTATCTTCGTTGTTGTTTTTAAATTTAACGCATTTCTAACCCAGCAATGCAATACCATGTCGTTGTCCATAAAGCATTCACTAGTGAATTAGATAAAAACCCCACAAACATTTATAACCCCGACTGAGTACTTGAGAAAGGAAATGTAGCAGAAACCAAACCGTGATCCGACATAATCACAGGAAACGAACCAAAAGCAGATTTAAATAAAAAAATGTTCAACATTGGTAAGGACTTAATTTACTCAACCGCAGGCAAAATTTGTGAAGGTTTCGCAACATAAAGTCAGAAGTCAACGTAACGTTATGGAGACGTCGAAAGAGTTCAAAAACGATAAAACATAAAAAGGACGAAACGGCACAAAATAAATTTTGAACACGAATCCTGTGACTACTTATGTTTAATTAAGGCTAATGCACAAGAGTTTCAGGTCGGAGAAACCAAGCTGTGCAATACTTTGGTAGATTAACCGGAAGGATTCTTTTAGTTCCTCAATGGATTCCATTTTCAAAAACTCACTGCTAATTTTAGATGAGACATTGAGTCGAAACTATGTAGAAGGTAGTTTTAAGAGTATCAAGGATATTCCATTTTACGTAAACTATAAGACTAGTATTTAATCAGAACTCTGCAAATTTACCACCCCAATATAAATTTCTTCAATCTAAAGATCCCATGTCCCATGTTGGGTGTTTAGGTCAC
Source organism: Microdon myrmicae (assembly GCA_963931805.1). NCBI lineage: Eukaryota > Metazoa > Arthropoda > Insecta > Diptera > Syrphidae > Microdon > Microdon myrmicae. The sequence continues at coordinate 22,451,704 of OZ007501.1, read as the reverse complement.
AGTCAGCACTCTAAATAACTTATGTGTACAGATGTGAACACGAAAACAGCAGTAGCTTTATAAAATGTACTCTTGATAATGGATTCCCACATTAAAAATGAATGCATTCAGTGCAAAGCCAGAGGTTGGCATTAAAAGCAGGGAGGAAACTACAGGAATTGCAGTATTGTCGTAGAAGACCCATTTACTGAATGGATTCTTGTAGAATGAGATGCAAGTATAGTGTTTGCAAATTGTGTATGGTAAAGGTAAAATTAGAAATGTCCATTCGGTGAAAATAAAATAAGTTTATTATGTTTTCTTTTTACATAGTTAGACTAAGTTTGTGAGAGGAAGAAGAGTACTATCTCCTCCTATAATATACCTCCACAAAAGAGATTAATGCAATAGCGGCCCATGACAAAGAAAAGGATAAGGATAATGCCTGAAATTGATGGAATAACAAGACCAGTCAAACTATTCCGTAGGTTGATTAGAAAATGACTTGTTTTTTTTTAACAATAACCTTCTGCTTTTAATACCCCTTTGATATTCAAAAAATACAACACGAACAATTTCAGTGACGGGTCGAACTAAAATAAGCGACTTACTGAGGACACATTCATGTAATGAAAAATTAAACATCTAAATAAAATACTGGAGACAAAAAGTATTAGAGAAAGTTACCAGTGTGAAAACAGTGCCACCGGAAATCACGCTCGAGTGTCGTGATCTAGATGAGGTCTCCATGTGGGGGTTCTTTAAAACTACGCGAAGAACCACCCACAATTCCAACCCCAACTCCCTTCACCAACCCGCAGTCACCTGCAAACATTTCCTCCCCAAGGGCATTGTTTCATGCATTAATGCATCACCACAATTTTCCTGAAAATAATTCGGTTAGCATGCAAAGTAACCGTCATTAATCAGGGAACCTTATCGGCGCCGTCGTCAGCGCCGTGTGCTGCCATACATGTGCGCATCAGATTTCCCCGGCTTACCCGCATTCAAGGCAGCCTTTTGCCCAACCAACAAAAGCATATTTCGCATCTCGCGTCTAGCCGCAAAAAACCGAATTCACCAGCATGTAAATATGCACACAAAAGAATTCGATCCTTTCCGCCGGAATAGATACCGTGCACAATCACTATTCTGTAAGTATCTAAATTGCTTTTAGCACCAGTCTCCCTAATGGCTTGCAGCCTATTTACACAGCTGCATGCACATCTCCCATGATGGCCTTTGTCCCATTTCCTTTTCCCGGTTTCGTTTACCCATCACCTCGCAGCATGGGGAAACAATGTAATCTCCGGGGATCAACCGCACACTCGCCAGGACTTACTCAGAGAGATCTGTGGGGGTAGACGTATAATGCCAACGTATGGCACAGGATTCACTTAAAAATCCCTGACACTTGTTACTCCGAAGGAAATGAAAAACACGTTTTTATTTATTTAAATTTATTTCTATCCGCATTTATTGGTGAAAACACGAGCAAATTGTGGTGAATGGCACAATATCGATTGAACTTAATTACACAGCTAAAAATTGGGTCTTAATTGTATTTGCCAACATGAATCACAGCCTCACTGGATTAATCAGAATATTTATGATTTACTATTTCACTTCTGTCAAGCAGGGAATGCAGTACGCGACGGGAACGCCAGACTGTTCAGCTGGTCGGTCGTACGCAAATCGCGAATATAGGTGAACCGTCAAAACAGGCTTCGGGAACTAAAGAACTTTACCTGTGCACCAACTCTATCGAACGCCTCCTTGGGCTTTTTTTTTTTCGTGGACTAAACGAACTATCTCATCCGCAGATACAACCAGGTTCAGATACAAATAGCGACTAACTCTATTTAGGGTGGAAATCGTAATTTCTGCTTTTTACACATTGATCTGCCAATGGTAATCATGCTCTCTTGTGTGTTCCCCAACTCACCACACTCATCCAGGTCGAAACGTACTTGTGTATTCGTTCGACGTCGATGGGCGTAGCCAGAATGGAGAAATCAAAAGGGAAAGCACAATAACCCAGGGTGGATCTGGCTAGGTGTGTGTGCGTCAATGCCGTGTATACGGCTGGTCTACTGACCTAGTGACAATCTCTTAGGTCAACGCACTATAGCAAGACAGAAATACGAGAGAGAGGGCAAACATAGCTAAGGTTATTCACCAGCAAAAAGAGATCATTGATCCCAAGCGAATGGGTGATCTGGGAAAAGTCAATAGGACGCCGCATCGGCTGGGGATATAATACCATTCTGTGGAATGTTCAATAAATACCCAAGCCTATGGACTATGACGCAACCGCGTCGCTTGGTTTGACTTGGTTGTTGCTAACCAATACGAATGGAATTTCCGGTGGAAATCCCATGGTTAGCGCAATAGTGTTGCCGTATGTCGTTGATTGTAGCTAAACTCAATTATGCATTATCTGCATAGAATAATGAGTTTAGCTATGCGTCCCTTTGACATGTTTTACAGGTAAATACCTATCAAGGAAGATTCGATTCCCTGTCGGGGAGCCTCTGGCGCAAGACCTTGCCCGAAAAAAAAAACAAATCATTATGGAAAATTTAACAAGCCTCAGGACTTGCTAAATAAGGCCAAGACCGGTTCTAGGTTGTAGTGCCGATGATGATGATGATGACCTATCAAGGAAATGGGTAGGTATTGTGGTTGGAATTGTGGGCTGTTTCTCCTATAGGATAGAGAAACCCCTACAGATCCTCTCCCCTTGGTCACCAAAGAGAAACTTTTTTCTCTTAAGAACAAAATTCACCCCTATCCGAGGGTCGACTCTGCACGAGTCAAAGGCAGTCGAGTAATAGCCGTGAGTAAAGTCAGTCGTTGATTGGGAGTCGACAAGCGAGTGCGATAATCTAGCGATATCTATTTGTGCCGAGTGATATTCAATACTAAGAATATATAATTAAATGTTACGCGTGGAATATAATTGTCATTGCATTGCATCGCTTTAAAGCTTTTTAATTTTTTTCTTTAAATGATTTATGAAGTATCATATCAAACATTATGTACATAAATATATGTCAATAAAATTACACCTAAACAGAAGACAATAGTGACTAAAACTACTAAATATAACTATCGAGGACACATTAGTGATTATATGTTTTACGTTGCATCAATAAATATCATATACACGAACAAAACCAAAAGACACCCGTTTTATTTTCTTTTTGTTGTGAAATTGCGATACAAGTTTAAATTTGGTGGAATATTAGTGAACGCGTACACGTGCTGGCACAGCTAACTAATATTACCCACAACCACTCTAGAGGAAATCCTGACAGCGAACGCTATAGAGTTACCTACACTGAACGCGATCCCCAAGGGAGCGGTAAGGGGTTTAAGAAGGAAACCAGATGGCACGCAGGCTGCTGTTACACGCAGACACCCAATACTCCAATAATATAACATATACTTACACATAACATGTATATTTACATATAACATGTATACTCTACTTTGCTGTAGGCAAATGTAACATTAACATGCGTATAACATGCATGACGTACGCATGTAGCCCATGACCTAACATTTGCATGCGTGTGGCGTGTGGCGTGTATGCTACACGCAATAATAGCATTATTCAATATTATTATACATAAGTTGCTAAACGCAACTCAAAAAGTTCTCATAATGCAACATAAGACGGTATCGCATAACATATGCCCTACACCCCAAAGCAAACAAAATAATTTCATGCACACATAACAAAGATATTTATTTTCATCCATCGCATGCTATTTGCCATAGGCAACTCTAATTCTCACCACCTTGAGATGCATGCATTTCCCATTCTCAAAACTAAAATTGCAATTCTGCAATTCCCACGTCTTAACCAAGCCCATACCCATGTTTTAACCTGGAAGTTGCAGCTACGCAACTCCTAAAAATCGAATGACCTTGATGAACATCTATCACCCCATCACCTTCAAGGTAATACCACCCAGGCACATGGATGCTATTTGCTATGGGCAAATCGAAATTTTCCCATAGCCTTGGGGTGGAACTAGATACAGCCAGAGTAGGCGTAAGGTTGCCACCTTAGGATGACTGGCGGCAAAAAGTGCAACGTTGCAGTTACCGTCGTCGTTGGCATGGCCTTCGACAGGGACTAGCGTCGGGTGACTGTCTGGGAGGTAGCAATGATCCATGGGAAAGTATGTAAATCTTGATTTGAATTTTGGGTACAAATAGGGAGTTCCATTTGAGATTAATTTAATTAGTATCAGACAGTCAAAGAGTGCCACATCAACTGCATTGATAAAGTCTGCTGAAACCTGTTGTTTAAACTGAAAACTTAAACTTAAAAGTTAAAAACTTAAACGTAAAGAACTTAAACTTAAAAAACTGTAACTTAAAACTTTAACTTAAAAATAAAGAGAAAAATAAATGATCGCACCGCGATTAAAAAAAAAAACTACAACCAGCGTTTCACTCGGTGGGTACGCCGGTTGATCCTTTGGGTAAAGCAACAGGCGGTTGCAAGGACAGCAAGCAAAGCACGAGGAAGCCACCCCAGGTAATAACCCATTACTATAATATTTCGGCTCCTCGATAGTATAGTGGTTAGTATACCCGCCTGTCACGCGGGAGATCGGGGTTCGATTCCCTGTCGGGGAGCCTCTGGCGCAAGACTAATGACCTTGCCCGGAAAAAACAAATCATTATGGAAAATTTAACAAGCCTCAGGATAAATAAGGCCAGGACCAGTTTCCGGTTGTAGTGCCAATGATGATGATGATAATATTTCTAAGACGAAAACCTTAGAAAGCGGCCTAGAAATCCGGAAGCTACCTAATAACAAAGAAGAATAGTAAATAAACAATAACAACTTACGGGCTAACAAGCCGGAAGCCAACAGACACGCGTTCTAACAGCCGGAAGCCGGTAAGTGTTGTTAATTCAATATACAACACTGCCATGATCCGCCTATCAGGAGAAAACACTAGCATATTGCTGGCTATCGGTTTCCTACGGATCGGATGGGTGCGATGCTGACTACGAGAGCACATCACACCCGCACGAAGTTGCAAATGCTGGCAATACGAACATGTGGCGGAATCCTACAAATCCAAAGATCATTCGTAGAATTGTCTGAAATGCAGAGGAAAAGGCCACAAAGCAATGTGCCGTCAAACACAACCCAACTGCATGATCTGCGAACCAAAATGCGAAGGCGGGAGGGAGGAACAGGGAGTTACATATTCCGACCATTTAGAAACTCGATGGTCAATCTTCTGAATAAAAATTGACAGATTTAAGTGCATTGAAATTAACCTTAATCACTGTCGAGCCACACACGATCTCCTTTCCCAAACATTATTGAGCAGTACAGGATGCCTGGCACTGGCACAATTACATGGGAAGAAGACAGCAGCGGAACAGCGGCCATCTAGACAACTGGAAATTCCGCGCTAGAACACACAATTGACCAGCGGCAGTAAGGATTCACATATGTTAAGATCAGAGGAATTCATTTTTATGGTGGGAAATAGAAGATTTCAAGTGTCCCCTTATAATTGCTGAAGATTCCAATGCATGGGTAGTGGAATGAAGCAGCGCCGAGACCAACAGTAGAGGCCAGACACTACTCAAAGACTTTGCAGTCCTTAATGTTATGGTAGGTACTTAATGAAGCCGCTGAGGACACCTTTATAATCGAGAGAGGTCGGTCCAAAATTGACATCACATTTGCCACTTCCATGTTGGCAAGAAATATGGAGTGGCGAGTTTTGGACACCTATACCCCTAGTTTCCACCAAGCTGTGAGTGAAAACTCCTCGAGAGAAACATATCGTCCGCCGCACGTCCAAACAACTTTATATCATTGTCGCGTATACGTGTGCGTGTGTCTGTTCCTCAAAGAGGAAACAAAAGTGTGTGCTGACGTGTCTACCGTCGTGTATATACCGAACGTACAACAAGAAACTGGGTGTGTGTTAATGTGTATGTGTTGCGGATTCGCCCTTGACACAACCGGCGAATTCACAATTAAATGCTACCTGCGGCACCACCTAAATGCTATATGTGGCATCACCCTAAACAATGTCAGCAATCAGCTGACATTGTAGAATTAATTCTGTTGGTTGTCAAATGACAATCATTTTCCTTTTTTTTTTTGTATATTCTTTCTTCTTCGTTAACATTCAGTAAAGGCCAGTCAAGTTTTCTCAATCCGAGAGAACCTTTTTAATCAATATAAATAAACGGATTATTATTATACAGAACCATTCTTCAGGACTATTCTTTTTGGAAACTAATCTTCTGAGACTCGGTTGTATCCTGGATTGGGTCTCAATCAAGGTATTTGTTGAGATTAATTAGAATAACATCCCAATTAGTTTACAGCACTCATCAATCAAGGAGACACCATCGTGTTCCTGATATTCAAGTTTTATATCCAACATCAAACGCCAGGAGACACCATCGTGTTCCTGGAGCTGTTATCGAACCCACAACAAATCCAAAACCATTTGTGTGTGGAAGGTGTGTTCAACGCTTGTTGGACACACAATATGTGTGTGAAAGCAGATGTCCCTGCATGTTGCTTCACAAATAAAACAATAGAACTAACAGTGGCAATTAATTGCTTATGATGGAAAAAAGAAAAGCAGTATTAAAAGTGATGTCAAAGAACAGGCCCAAAGCCCAGCCAAACATCCTTGCCAAACGGCATAATGCCAACCATAAGAAAAAAAATCGCAAAGAAGGAATGACCACTCCTGATAAGGCGCATTATTCCGGAGAAAGGAATAAATTCAAAAAACTGGCAACAGAAGACCACAAAACCAGCAATAGAGAAATGAGTGGTATAGATGTCGAACGTGCTCAATTTATTGCAGAACTATATAAAAAGAAAGAGGAGCTCTCCAGAAAGAAGAACGATTTGGAGCGACAAATTAAAGAATCCCTATCGGAAAGCTATAATCAACAGCAAGAGCAAGAGCAAAAACAACAACAGCGGCAGAAGCAACTGCCACAGCAACAGCAGGGAAAACAACAAGCAGCAGCCAATAAGAAGGAGAAAGTGCCTGCCATCATAGTCAGCTTTATGGAATCCCTATTTCACCCGATCACTCTACACAACTTTTGTCCGGCCACTACTCGAATATGATAGTCAAGTCTGGTCCCCGTATCAAGTGTCTCACATTCGCAGGATTGAGGGCGTTCAACGTGGTTTCTTGAGCTTTGCCCTCCGTGGACTAAACTGGGAAAATCCGCTGACTCTACCACCATACACAAGCCGGCTCCCTCTAATCAATCTGAACACTCTTGAAGAGCGCAGAATCCATGCCGACATCATCTTTGTCTATCGCCTTCTGTCTGGCCCAATCAATTGCCCAAGCTTGCTCTCCAATTTAACATTTCATACAAACCTCCGTAACGTACGTAACCCTCGACTGTTGTACGTGCCCGCTTATCACACTTCTTACGGCGCTAACGAACCCATCTCGCGTGTGCTACGACAGGCCAATTCTTTCCCCACCTCCTTCGATTTCAACCTCTCCACTCCCGCTCTCAAACGACGTCTCAGAAGAAACCCCGTCCTAACTCCGCCCCCTCCTTTCAATACCTCCTCTACCCTGCAATCCTACCTCTCCTCTCCTTCCCTCAAACTAGTTCTCCCCTACACACTTCCAACCCCACCCACAATTTCCGTATACATGCCCTCCACTATCTCACAAAAGCCGCATTTACCACCCCCACATACACTCGCTCTTCCCTAGCCTCCTACCTCCCCTATCGCTCAGTCATTTTCAACTTCCTGGTTTTTTTTCTCCCTTTTTTCGATTTAATAATATCTTAATTACTACTCCATATTTTAAGATAGTCTGTAAGGTTTTACGTTAATTTAATTTAAGCTTGCATTAAGCCAAATAAATGGGGGTTCTGCCCTCAGAACCAGGCAGACATTTTAAAACGAAAAATTTTAATAATAATGAAATAACATTCTTATGTGATAGTTTAGATGACTATCATAAAATTAAATCTGCTTTAAGGGAAGCAAGTAGTAAGTACCTCACGTACACTCCTACACTCGGAGAAAACTATCTCCATGATACTTAAAGGAGTTGATCCTTCTTTTTCCTCCGAAGAACTCATCTCGGAACTACAAACTGTCGAAACTGATAGTTTAAAATTTGCTGATGTGAAACCATTCGCCACTTCTCCATCCCGAAATCGCAACCGCAAGTTGCCGTTCTTCATTGTCTCCCTAAGTCCCAACAGCAAAGTCGATGCACTTAGGAACATCAAAGTTATTTTCCACGATAATTTTAGAAAAAATAAGGAAAGTTGGCCGTGTGTTGCAGTGCATGCGGTGCCAACGATTCGGCCACGTTGCATCTAACTGCTATATGGAATTTAGATGTGTAAAGTGCCAAAACAATCATACCGTAGGAGATGCCCCTTAGGTAAAGAACAGGTTCAGGATAGGAGCAAACTATATTGCGTCCTGTGCAAAAATACAGGTCACCCGGCCAACTTTAGAGGTTGTCCGAAATTCCAACAACTAAAAGCCAAGTTGGAATTTAGAAAATAAACAACTTGAAGAAGAGAAATGAATGAAGGTTCGTTCTTATAATAACTTCCTTGCACCTAGTGTATCATTCGCTCAAATTGCCATAGTCCATTAAACTCAAACTTCGCGGCACAGGAAGGTAATGTCACAAAATCGTCCGCACCTGCCACATCATTTTCTCAAATGTCGGGAATCTCAAACTAATTCGGCACCTTCGGTGTCAAGCAAATCCCCCTAGACGAATTCCTGTAAACAAAAGGATTTGAATTACATATAATGTAACCTTCACCAGGGGTCATAAACATTGCGCTGTGTATTTTTCAGCTTCGCCATGTGTATGATAAATCTCTTAACGTACACATTGGCCGGCGACCTTTTTTCCCCAGCAATAACATACCAGCAGCTGCATTCAATTAGCGCAATCGACGCTGAAGCCTATTTCCCTAACTCATACCATGTAAACAAAAGACCTCTGTCCTTCATCAGGCATTCTGGCGATACGCAAATAATTCAATACCTACCCTTACCAGCGATGCCATAAACATCATTTCGCAGTAACCTAGCTAAAACCAATTAGCACATTTCCACGTCGTATCGTCGTCTCTTTGTTTAGCCGCGACGCACGTGCTCCAACAAAGATCCCATTAGCATCCGACGATTTCGGTTTCATTTGCTTTACCGAAATCGTATCCTATGAATGCACTTTATGCCCTTTCTTTGTTCTAGGTTCGTTTTCATCCATGAAAGAACTATGTACACACACCATTGCACTGAAAGAGTGCATTTCCTACAGCGGCCGCACCCTTAAGAGAAAAATTGTTCTCTCTCTTCCCTTGTTTCTTAGCCCTAACCTGGGATGGAATTCATGTCAGAATTCCATCCTCGGCGAGTCCTTTACCAACCGCTGACCGCCGCGGTCACGCGTCACTCCCGCTCTCCGCCAGCTGCGGAGATGCGCTTATACGGGTCGTTTGTGAAGTGCTGGTTGACTTGATAGCTCGTCTGACATTTAAAGCGGTAGTGAAGACTAAAGTATTCGGAATTAAATTAACTGCAAGCGAACTTTTCTTTTAATAATTAAACAAATTGATATCCAACCGTGTTAAGTAAAATCAATAAAGGAACATTCGATTCATTAGACCCAAACAATGCATTTTATTAGCTCCTTGTGATCGGTGTGTTGTGGTTTTTGTTTCTTTTTGGCGGATCAGGTTCAGCAGTGGAACTTTTATCTTAGTGAATGACGATGGGGATGCAAAGAGAAGCAGCGCCGTACGCCGGTGCACAGTGCTTCGCCCCTCACAGGCTCATCACACCTACGCCTACCGGGTTTTTCGTGAAATTGTTTTTTGTATATTGATTATTCATTTCGTGGGAACTGTCTTGGGGTTTCAAATAGTCCGCCATATCAGAGCTCATCTTTGATATGATAAGGTCTGCTTACTGCTCTGATTCGACCCGCTGTCAGAGACTCGCCGTTATAATACAGTCGGTATAACCCTGGCTACAAACCATGCAATGGGCACGGTGACGCGTAACACCCTGGATTAGGGGCGGTAGATCTTTGTGTGTTACTCCTCGCTAGCCTGTCTCACATGGGTGGCCCTACTGGAAACGTATGCTCCCGTCAGCATAGCCTGAGTGATTCATCGTAGTTTAAGCCCCCGCACCACGTCAAGGTTTCTACCAAGCGCGGGAACGTCATTAAGAAGGGACTTAATTTTGCTAAAAGAGAACAAGTTATCATTATCGAGGGTTGCAGATGGATTGCGAGTTCATATGTCTCGATAGTTTGCCAAGGTGCTATGTAGAAGCAAATTACGTATAAGGACTTTAAGCAATATTAAATTTTTATTGGGACATAGTCGAGGTTGGGGGTAGAAGAGATGGTAATAAGGGAAGATGTTAGTCCATTTTGAATGGAAAGCAACACGCCTCGGTAAGGGGAGTCAGGACAGAAACGAAGAGCATCGCCGTCACGAAAAACGTTGAAGGAGGTGGGCTATTGATACTGGGGATGAGGTTACTTTCGGTCAGAGGGTAAATATCAAAGGCAGGAGAGTGTGTGTTTTGTAAGATCGAATGGGTTTTGGAGCGAAGTCCTCCGACATTCTGATAGTAAATGGTCAGGGGGAGAGTGTTGGGAGACCCCACAGAGTGTAGGGTGGGCAGCCGATCAGGGACGAAAAATTATTATTATTTAAGGTTTCACTGCGTTGGGGACCAGAAGCCATTTTTGTGCTGATGTAATGACCAAAAGCCGAGACCTCTTTTTAATACTTTAGGTGGGGGAATATTGAAATGTTCGCGGAATTTTATATACAGATTACGAAAGCTAGGGATGTCGCTGGGTAAGCCTTCCTGTTGAACGGAAACCATGACGCTCGTTTTCGTTTTCCCTTCATAGCAGACTGAATCAGATTTGCCATGAAGATAAGCAAGATAGATGCGGACGTTTTCGTACGTCCGACTATTTCTACGCTTCGAGAGAGCATAGCAGCATTTAGATGACTTAAGGGACTGCTATGTGATCTTGACAGGGATGGTAGGGGGAATCGAAAGCCGGGGGGGGGGAGTTAGAGCCGCGGTGCGATGAGGAAGTGGGTTGGGTGGATGTGAGATTCAATCTTGAAGTAGGTTCAGAGGACAAGTGGGCTATGCTTTCATGGAGCGGGCTTAATTGGATTGATAGTGTGTGATCTATGGAAATTGGTATACTTAGCACATGTTTTCGGGTCGAAAAATGGAAAAGGAGTAGGATTAGGGGCAAGATATAATATGGGAGGAGGGATCGGGTTAATATTTATTCCTCTGCTTCTTCGCGTGAACTCACGTAGAACGTACGCCCTTTCTTAATAGTCATCCTTCAAGGATGTTCTTTTTATTTCTTCAGGGTAGATTTCCTCGCTCTACCACCGGCCGCTAGTAGAATAATTATCCGTCTCACTCACATAAATCCTTGAACCCATAGTGTTTTCGCATTGTTGTGTCATAGTCATTCCACTTTTTTATAACACTTCTCTCGGGAGAGGCAAACCTATAGCGCCGAATGGGTGCCCCGAGATCCCACCAAATAACTGTTGCAGTTCTTTTTGAACAGTTGCAAGTTGTAACGCACCGAGAACACTCGCGCGGTAGGGGAGCTCCACAGCTTCGCCGCTCTGTAAAGAGTTCAGATGCAGCGATGTTCGCGCCGTCGGGAAATGAACCGTAAATTGGTGCGATCTGTCGGTTTGTCTTGTAGAGCGCATATAAACTATGCCACGAATCTCCGAAGACCAGTACCCGTGATAGGCCCAATTCTTTTATTTAACAAAACAGACAGACCTCGTATTATTAATAAATAAAGATTTCTTTCTGTAAAATAATACAAAAAAAAATCTATGATTGTTACAAAAAAAACACAGCAGTGATAGGAGAGCAACATTCGAAAATACTTCTTTGCCAACATAATTTTTGTTTTGTTAGGATCGTATTTCTTCTTTAAATGGACGATATCTGTGTAATGTCAATTCTCTTCTACTTTCCCAAATTTGACCTTCCCCTGACGTTCTCTCACTTGACCTTCACGCGACCTCCTGCATCTTATATTATGACTACACTTAACTATTTATCCAGCCGCACAAACGGAAATCACTTGAAATCTGTCGGTTTTCGCAATTGTTGCCTTTTTGAGAGTTTGTTTATTGCCTGAGAGATAAAAACTAATACGTGGAAGACATTCCTTTCCTTCCTTCTAGTGTATTCAAAAAGTTTTCATTTCGATACATCAGAGAGGGTGTTGAAGATTGAAGAAATTAGTTACTTGGATTCCAGCCAACATAGTCAAAACAATCTTACGTTGACATGTTGTTGTTGCGGTGGATATGCAGGAAAGGTAGAAACACAAACACAATTTCCTTATCTTGTCAAAGCAAAAGTAAATTTGTTTTACAAGTATCCTCGTCATGGCAGTTCAACACTAAAGCCAATATGAGACGGGGGCACTACCCCTATCCTTGTGATTGCTATATGTTTCTCTGTTTAACGACCTGTCGCTACTATCAACCCTTTAACGCCAACTCAAAGTTTGCAACAAAAAAAAAACAGCAAGTTAGAAGTAAATTGTGTTTCAACAGGTGTGTAATATAAAACCATTTCTGAATGGCGTGCGATAAAATGAATAAATAATGACACTATGGCTTTGATTGGTGCTGATCTAAAACTAGAGCAACGCTGTCCAACAAATCCTTATAAGTAAATACAATATAACCATCCATAAAGCTCGAAGACACCAACCCAAGGCAATAAATGAGACGCCTTAGTGTCTCCAACTACCTTCCGATTTTGGCTTCGGTACGAGTATTGTGGCAACGAGCACTTCGAACAAAAAATATCTGCAGCCAATTGTCAGGATTATAAGTGATTAAATTCATATTTCCTACTTCAGGCATATGGAAGAACAAGTTCAGCTGCATTATTCACCAGTATAGTTTTTACGAACTCTCTATAGCACACGAATGTTTGTGTTTCTGACACGTTTTCTTAAAATTTATAGGAGCGCAAATTTCAGAAAATCCCTTTCACCGGGTAAAGCCGTAGCACAAAGATGGAAAGTTGAAGTGGCCAATTGCGCGAAGAACTCCTTGCTCAAGCATTCCAATCCGCCAATCGATAAGGATGAATATTTCATGGGAAAGCATATTTGAAAACAATAAAATCCGAGTGAGAGCGTCACTCGCAAATACTTCCCAAAGTTTCGTTTGTTGTTTGCTTATTTTGACTCAAATCGTGCCCGCTTATGATGGAGCCACCCGCATTTGGATTAATACAAAGAAATGTGAATTGCGTTTACTAATAAATTGGAAAAATAAGCGAGAATAAGAAGAGGAAATTTATAGCGAACAGAGTGAGTGGGATCTGGGTGTTTAGAGTGCCACCCACTTCATTGGAATGTCGACTCCCTTATTTGTATCTAAGTATCGTTATGTAAGCTGTGTATTTATTTAAATTGCTGCTTACCGGAAAATGGCAAGCACAACTTTTACTGCGACTGCATAACATATATTTTCAGTTGGGAATTCCGATGTCCTGCAGTGACATAGTTATTGAGATTTCCACCTACAAAGCCGTATTATCTACTGTGAACAAGCCATTAACATCTGAGGCTGGGCAATAGATTGAACATTCATAGCCATTAAGTGGGATAACTTTGGGAATGTGAATGTAGTTTCGGGCATTAATGAACTGTATACACCGAATACTATTCAACCAATGGTCAAGGAAACGATTTGTTCATCTGTTATTTGCTGACTCTACGAAACATGGAGTTGTGAAAACTTTGCTGACTTGATTTCGTCTGACGTTGCATTCAGGCCGAAATGGAACATTAATAGTTAAGCATTCTACAAAATTTATTTAGATGAATAATTTTGCGATCAAGCGACCATCATTTACGTAAACTTTCTCATCGGCTTACACGGATGATACCGGTGTAAATTTTATACAAAATGTTATTAGGTTAAAAGATACTTCGAACTTTCAAATGTTCATTAATGATAATGATAAAAGATACTTTGAACCTTCAAATGTTCGTTAATGATAATGTTAAAAGCTACTGCGAACCTTTAAATGATACATCATATGGGGTAAAGATAAATAATAAAAGTTGTTTTCCTTGAAATTCCTAATTCTTGTTCCGGAACGACACCTGCGTCAAATAAATCTCTGTCGCTAAGATTTTTCCTAATACGCGCTTCCTAGACGAATCTTGAATTTTCCTTATAATATCAAAAGATACAGAACCATGATCCAGATACATGAAAGTGGAGAAGGAATAGTAAAAGTATCGACGTTGCGAATAGTAGAAGTAAGGATTTAGTTGTATATTCGCTAGTCGTCGCGTAGGAAAGCATATCCTGGCATAATCACCAGAAAAGTCCATCACACCAAAAACATTACAATCCCAGCAAGACATCACTAAGCAAAAACAAAGAAAAAATATTTCATCTAACTTTGTAATAAAAGTCGCTTCCTTGCTTCTCATAATTGAGTAAGAGGAGCGACCTGGTTTTTGAGTTTATTAATATCCTTTTTTTTCAATGCCGTCCTTTATTTTTATTTTAAAAATCCAACCATTCGCAGACACCGCCCCGAAACAACAAACTCATCTTGAGTCTTCTCTCGCACAGCACCAAATCTAGACTGCCTCAATTGCCAGCTGCATTGGGATCACAAAAAGGAAAAGAAAGAAACAAAGATCATAAATGCAGTTCGGCAGGAAACAATAGATAAAGTCTTGCGGATGCACTTTTATGACCCTAGATGTTGATGCGCGATAAAATGAACATGTGGTTGTTTTTATGGCGCATTTTGTGTGTATTTGAATTTGAAAGGTGTAAATGGATATTGGGTTTAGTTCGACCAAATTTGTGCAAACAAATTCTTAGAGGATCATAAAATTGCAGACGCGCATTTTATAATTCTCAATAATATTTGTTCGAAGATGGGGCATCTGGTCCGCACATTTAGTTTGAGTTAGGGATTTTGGAAATCTATAATTGAACATGAACCGCCGGGGAGCCTGTAGCGATTCTAACAGATACACACACAATTCACAAGCAAAAATAGTGAAGAACACCTAACGAAAAATCGAATAAGAAAAATACATCAGAACCGTATACCAAGCGATAAATAAAAATAATTCACACCAGTGGAATATAGTCGAGTTTGGAAATCAAATTCTAAACACGGTCAGTAGCCTGGTGTGTAACGCTTAGGTAAAATTTTTTTCGTGATTCGAGCTGTCATAGCGTCAGTTCGAATCACACGATCTTCTTCACTATTATTTCAAACGCTATAATGGCATCGCAAGTAAGGGTAGGTATTGAATTCCTATTTGCATTTGTTTATGCTGTAGGATTGAATTGATGCCAAGAGACGCGGAATGCTATAAGCCTCTGGCCCAAGACTAATGACTTTGCCCGGAAAAAAGAAATTACGAGGGTTGCCTCTTATGTTTCGGGATTTGGCAACCCTAGTGTTGCAATCCGGCAATTGACAGCTCTGTCGTAAAGTTGGACATTTTTGAGGTTATACGCACTCAGAACGTTTTGACATACGAGCGCTATTTGTGTTGTTTACAGTAACTTAAAAGATTCATCTCGGCCCAAAAATGGAATTAAATCGTCAACATTTTCGTGCGATTATGTTTTACAACTTTCGGCGTGGATTAATTCAGCAACAGTGCATGGATGAACTTAATTCAATTTTTGGCGATGAAGCTCCATCAAGGACCAGTGTTTATCGATGGTATGGTGAATTCAATCGTGGTCGTAGTTCACTCCGAGTGGTAGCCGGGGTCCCAACGCCCTGTGCGCCCGGTGAAATACCACCCCATCAAGCTTTAGGCTCCGTGAAATGGTCGGGAGAAATCCCTGGCCATCTTTCGGAGCTTGGCTGATGAACCGGTTCGAGAAAAGGTTGGTTAGGTGGTAGTCGGTCCCAAGGTGAGATACCACCCCGTCACGCTGTACATTCCGCGATATCGCCGAGAGAAATCTTCGACGGTGTTTCGGATGTGTGGCTGATGGCCCGGACTGACACGGGGATAAGTCATGATGGTGTCTTCTGATATAAAGAATTCCGGAGGTAAACTAGTCTCCCATTCGGATCTCCGGGGGGGACTATGTCAGGGGGAACATCATGCTGATATCATGATAAATAATGGAACTTTGAGAGGTTCGTCATCGCATAACCGGGCTCGCTTTCGAGGCTCGGCCCACGCTCGACTGGTGACGGCATTTTGTAACATCAGGGGCATCGGTTTCACC
The DNA here is from genome assembly GCA_963931805.1 of Microdon myrmicae. NCBI lineage: Eukaryota > Metazoa > Arthropoda > Insecta > Diptera > Syrphidae > Microdon > Microdon myrmicae. Next base: position 22,435,357 of record OZ007501.1, on the reverse strand, counting down.
AATACTAATGTAAACGCCGTCCACCAATATTTGCAAACAACGAAACCTGATATCCTTGCCCTAACTGAGACCCAGGTCGATTCGTCAACTGATTCGACATATCTTCGTTGCTCAGGATACGACTTACATTCGAGATTCCGTTTTAAGGGCGGAGTCTGCGTCTTCGCACGGTCCGATCTGGCTTGCCAGAGGATGGAGGCGTTGGAGCCCAATAATATGGACATCATATGGTTGAGGGTCGTACTGAGGAATTCCGTTAAATTTCTTTGTTGTCTTTACCGCTCCCCGAATGACGATCGACCGGCGACATTTTTCGAACATCTTTCATATACCGTCGACTGGATACATATCAACCACCCAGCTTCTGAAATTGTTGTCCTTGGCGATTTTAATGTGCACAATTCCGGCTGGTTGTTACATTCTAACAGAACCGACGAGGCTGGGAGGCTGGCGGAGATGTTTGCTGTAAGCCACAACTTGGCTCAACTCGTGGGGGAGCCAACGCGAGTACCGGATGCCCGAGGCGATTATGCGAACACCCTGGATCTGTTTTTGACATCCGAACCGAGTATTTATACCGTAGAGGTTTTTGCTCCACTGGGAAACTCAGATCACTGCTTGGTATCTGTCGCGCAACCGCTTGCATGTCAAGCGAATGACCGGCCTAGGCAGCTTCGCCATGTATGGAAGTATGGGGCTGCTAACTGGGACGATATGCAAGATTTCTTCGCATCCTTTCCATGGTCGGAGGTGTGCTTCGGAAACTCCGATGTTAACGCTTGCGCGGAGTCGGTATCAGAGATTATTCATCTGGGGATGGAGACGTATATTCCACATTCCATCAAACGAAGTTCGTCCGATAAACCTTGGTTTGACAAAAAATGCCAGCTGATTACAGCGGCAAAAAATAGAGCTTTTAAGCAATGGCGCTCCAATCCCACCGATGTTAACAGAACGAATTTTGTTAGAATCAGAAACGCGTGCAACCAGGCGATTGATACCGCGAAGAAGACTAACAACGACAGGGTGATCAATAAGCTCCTTCGGTGCCCAACTGGTTCGCGCTCCTCCTGGTCAATGGCAAAGGCTGTCAGCAGTAACTTCGCTTCCTCCTCTTTCCCTCCGTTGGTGACAGACAGCGGGACGGTAGTCACGAATCCAAAGGATAAAGCTAATGTGTTCGCGAATTTATTTTCCGCGAATCCAAATCTCAATCCCGGCCTTTTGGAGCCACCTGTGATCTCGCCGGTACAGTCTTCCATGCGGGAAGTGAGATTTCGTCCGCGCACTATTCAACGCATTCTACGTGAACTGGATTGTAGGAAGGCAACCGGCCCGGACGGAATACCAGCAATCGTCCTTAAGAACTGTGCTCCAGAACTCTCGCCGGTTCTTGGCAGACTCTTCCGCTTATCTTATGCACGGAGGACCTTTCCAGCCTGCTGGAAAATCGCTCGAGTTCAGCCAATCCCAAAGACGGGAAAAAAGTGCCTCCCACAAAATTACTGTCTATTTTATCTAAGGTAATGGAGAAAGTCATCAATACAGAGTTGGTTAAGTATTTGGAGTGCAACGGTCTTCTGAATGATCGTCAATACGGATTCCGTGGCAGGCGGTCCACAGGAGACCTTTTGACACTTATAACCGATATATGGACATCTGCGATTGAACGGCATGGTGAGTCAAGGGCGGTCGCATTAGATATCTCCAAGGCTTTTGACCGCGTCTGGCACGGGGCATTGCTGAGCAAACTTCGTTCATATGGACTTTCCCAACAGCTTTGCGACTGGACGAGGAGCTTCCTCGAGAATCGATCGATCCGGGTTGTTGTGGACGGCGAGTGTTCGGATCTGTATCCTGTTAATTCGGGGGTGCCCCAGGGTTCTATTTTAGCTCCAACCTTGTTCTTGCTTCACATAAATGATTTGTTGGAGACAACAGATAACAAAGTGTTCAGTTTTGCGGATGATAGTACGCTTGTTTCCTCCTTTTCGAGTGATCGGCCGATTGGTGCATCAACGTCGCACCAGCTGAGATGTAGACAGATTGACGCTCTGAACCAGGATCTGGATAAAGTTCTGCAGTGGGGAAAGGCCAATCTTGTCGACTTCAACGCAACGAAGACCCAGTATACAACATTCACAAAGAAAACTGGATCATCGGTTCCACAGCTGATGATGAGTGGCCGGGCCCTCGAGGCTGGGGAAAGTTTAAAATTGCTCGGCGTCACGGTCTGTGCGAATGTATCATGGCATAAACACGTATCGGCTATCGCCAGATCAGCCTCAGGAAAACAGAGTTATCTTTTTAGAGCCAAGAAATACTTTACTCCGGTCCAACTTCTTCTCCTATATAAATCTCAAATTAGACCCGCGCTCGAATAGTGCTCTCGTGTTTGGAGCTCGGCTCCTAAACATACCCTCGACCTACTTGAGAGCGTACAAAGACGAGCGATCCGCCTGATCGGGGACTCAGCGCTGACGTCGGGACTACAGTCGCTATCACATCGAAGGCGCGTGGCCGACCTCTGTCTGTTTTACAGATATTATCACGGGTGCTTTTCTTCGGAGATTCTTGGTATTGTTCCACGCAATTCGGTCTATATGCGCTCCACAAGACAATCCGACGGTTCGCACCCGTTTGTGGTCCATCTCCCGACAGCGCGAACATCCCTGTATCAGAACTCCTTCCGTTACAGGGCGGGGAAGCTGTGGAACTCCCTTCCCACGCGAGTGTTCCCGGAGCGTTACAACCTGCAACTGTTCAAAAAGAACTGCAACAGTTATTTGATGGCATCTCGGGGCGCCCACTCGACGCTATAGGTTCGCCTCTCCCGAGAGAAGTCTAATAAAAAAAACTCCAAGATGAATTTCGTGAAGGTCGTCCAAAATCAGTTGTTGTTCCGAAAACCATTGATGCTGTGCGCGAACTGATATTGGAAGATTGTCATGTGACCTATCGTGAGATTGAAATAACCTTAGGCGTTAGTGGGACCAGCATACATTCAATATTGCATAAACATTTGACCGTCAAAAAAATTTGTTTGCGTTGGATCCCACACAATTTGTCAATCGCCCAAAAAAGGCTCGTGCCAATTGGTCGAAAGAAATGCTCAAAAAATACGGTCGCGGTGCTTCGAAACACGTCTATGACATCGTGACAGGTGATGACTCGTGGATTTACATGTATGAGCCCGAAAGTAAACAGCAGTCGACTGTCTGGGTGTTTCAAGATGAGCCAAATCCAACAAAAGTTGTTCGCGCACGAAGCACTTCCAAGCAAATGGTCGCCTGTTTTTTCGGAAAAACTGGACATGTCGCAACCGTACCACTAGAACAACGCAGAACAGTCAATTCTGAGTGGTACACAACCATTTGTTTGCCAGTTGTCTTCCAAGAAATCAGGAAAACCAACCGCCGAAGACGGATCACTCTTCACCACGACAATGCGAGCTCTCACACATCGGCTGCGACAACTGCATTTTTGAGCACCCAAAACATCGATTTGATGGGTCATCCGCCGTATAGTCCTGACTTGGCACCGAATGACTTCTTTTTATTCCCGTACGTAAAAAACAAACTGAGAGGTCAACGTTTTTCGACACCTGAAGAAGCGGTTGCTGCATTCAGAATGCATGTGTTGGAGGTACCTCAATCAGAGTTGCAAAAGTGCTTCGACAATTGGTTCAAACGCATGCAAAAGTGTATAGATCTTCATGGGGAATATTTTGAAAAACAATAAAGTGATTTTCGATGATCAATATTTGTTTTTGTTCTCTAATCCCGAAATATAAAATGCAACCCTCGTATTATGAAAAATTTAACAAGCCTCAGGACATGCTCAATAAGGCCAAGACCGGTTCCCGGTTGTAGTGGCGATGATGATGATGATAATTGAACATGCAATGTATATGAATGCATATGCGTTGTGATGTTTGAATTTTAAGGATATCTGGGAATTGAATAAATGCGACAACGTTTGATTCAATTTGTTCAACATTGGATTCAATGTTGATTTGGGGATATGGATGGAGTTAGAGGAAGAAGGTGCAAACTGAAAGGGGGGGGGGGGGGGGGGGGGGGGGGGCTCCGTGGAGCACTACAGCTTCCACACACAAATTACCGCAATATTTGTGCCTGCACATAGAGTACCAACTAAACAATCAATGATCGCTACAAATTTAAAACTTCTATATTAAACTTCAGTCAATTCAGTACTTCAGAGCGAACAGGCGTTCGCTCATAGCATAGGTGAAACACGTGTTTGTGAAAGTATGTGAAACGCACATTTCAGTAAAAGTGTGTGAAGTAAAAATACTTTCAGTATTTTAATATTAACAGAAGAGTGTAATAAAACAGTGAAAACAGTGAAAGCCAACAGCAACGAATGCTGGGCGACGGCCCCAGTGATGATCAAGAATTCATCATAGAGCGCAAAAGAAGAGCTGTGGGGGTACGATGTCGTGGTGACGGCGTACGACGCCGGGTTCTACCTCGTCCCCACAAGTTCTTCTAAGGTCCGCAGATTGTTCGCTGGATACAACACTGAGCAACGCCGCAAAAGGTTCACCAAGAATCGAGCTTCAAAGCACGAAGCGAACACCACACAAGAATAAAACACGGCGATATTGTCTTTGTGTATATTTGAATTTATGTTCTATTTATTAAATGTTCATTTATTTATTTTATTAACAGCGTGTAAAATGTTGTTTGTTTGGTTGGATTATTTGTACATAGAGTTTAGCGGATTTCAGTTAGTGTACACTGTAATTTGGTTTTACTCATGTCAACACACTTTAATATACATAAACTATTTCAAACACTGGGATTCTGGGACACGATTCGTCTTTGACACACTTAAAACACAACTTTGGGATGTATACGCTGAGGGCGTTACGAGGGGCGGGAGACGGGCCGACCGGCTCGGTCGGACGATGGTAAAAGACTCAATCGAGGGTTGGAATCTGGCTCTTGATTCACCCTCGATTCGGTGGTGGAGGATATCCTCTCAGCTAAGGATATATTTTTACTTTGTGGAATAGAAAACCAGATCTCGTAATGAAGATCATGGTAGTATGTGTGTATGAGTGATCGTGAAGATCATATTGTTCAACTCATGCGCGAAGGCGATGGAAAAACAAAGCAGGAAAACGGTAAAGACAAAAGGGACGCGGCTAAATAAATAGACGGCAATGCGTCGAGGAAATGTGCTAAAAGAAAACATGGGACGAGGGCATCATAAAAGTCCTAGATGAGTGATGCCCTTGTGTAAATAGACGAATAGCCATTAGAAAAAGGTGATAATGGATTACAATACTTCATACAATGAAAATTGTATATCGTATCTTGGGTCGGTAGCCAAAACGAATCCCTTGCTTGCATTTGTATATGCAGGGTAATTCGTTTGTGGCAAAGAACGAAATTGGTTGCTGTTTATTCGTTTAGACGAGGAATCGTGGTCGAGTATATTCCAGCTGAACAAACAAGCTGCGCGGCGCTGCTTTGGCCGTTGGACAATGGAATCGCCAGCCAATGTGTATGTAAGACATTCTTGTACACATGTGAGGCTGGGAATAGCCAACTCAAGGTTAAGATCCCCTGATTATGGGGTTACATTCTATGTGAACCGATAAGTTTTCTTTTCAGAGATATTGTGTTTGGCCTTGGTGAATTCCTTTCAGAAGATAGTTATGATGGGTAAGTAGTTGATAAATTCTTTCAGGGAATTTATGAAATGCATTGGATGCATGGATGAAGGAATTCTTATAGGGAGTTTAATGCAATGCCATAGGTGCATTATTTTCTTACGAAACGGAAAGGTTTACAGGCGTTAATGCAGTTGTATTAGCGAAACGATAGGATTGTGGGAGCTTCAGGACTGGAAGCTTGTAGGGTAATTTGGGAAGGTAAGTAGTGGCGTTTATGGGAACCGCCACAGAGCCACCAGCATTTCACTTAGCGCAACAAAGAAACCGACAACCATGGAGACACACTCATACCAAACAAATTCCGGTAGAGAAAATGATTCGGTTTGCATACAATGTAACCGTCATGACAGGGGCCATAAATATTGCGCTGTCTATTTTCCAACTTCGCCATGTGTACGATAAAGTTCTTTACGTACACATTGGCCGGCGACCTTTTTCTCCCAGCAATAAAATACCAGCAGCTGCATTCAATTAACGCAATCGACGCTGAAACCAATTTCCCTGACTTGCACCATGTGCAAACAAAAGCAAATACACGCATCTAGTGTCTAGTGCCATAAAACGAATTTCTTCGCATGTGATCATGTATACAATTCGATCCCTTTAGCATCACCAGCGATACACATTTCCCATTGTGTAAATAGAAAAACCATTAGCATTATATATGCATTACCATTGCATTGCATTTCCTTGGTGGTCGCACCCTTAAGAAAAAAGTTTTTCTCTCTCTTCTCTTGTTTTCTTAACCCTAACCTAGGATGGAATTCATGTCAGAATTCTAGCCTGCGCTGACCCCCACGGTCACTTGCCACTCCTGCTTCCCAGTGCACACGGGGACGCGAAACAAAAGTCGAGTGAAAATCGAGGTTGTAATCCGAATGTGAAATCTAATTAATAATTAAAATCGGTGTTGTATCTTGTAAATGTGAAACCTAATCGATGGTTAAAACTAATTTAACAATGTTAACTGGTAGTGTGTGACGCAGCACTCTCATGAACCTTTTTTTTGCCAACTTAAATACGTACCATGTGAATGATTTGTGCGTTTGAAATATGAACATTGAACTCAAATTAATTAACGTAGAATTCAACATTACCTAATCCATAAAGTAACTCATTAATAAATAAACAATCCAGTGAGTGTGTCTTTTCTTGTGGTGCCGGTCGTCCGGTGGGAACAATCGTTTTGGCATTCGTAATCGCAGCGGAATTCCGATGAACTTCGTGCTATAGTGATGATGGAGGAAGAAGGGAGTCAGCGCCGTACACCGGCGCAACATACTTCTTCCCCACAGGCCAATGAGGAACTTGCAGCAGAAATATTCAGGATCTGTCCGGAACTGAAAATAAACAGGCTGGATTACTTCCAAACGCCATACATGCGGACTAACAAGACTCTGCATCTACGTATTATACAACTTCCTCCAACTGATATCAACCGGATGAAACAAATAAAATATCTATTCACGCATAAAATTGGGATTGAGGAACCACATAAACAAAACGTCATACATTGCAAAATATGCCAAGGCTCAGGACACTTGGCGGCCGGATGTCATCTAAGCACACGATGAGTAAAGTGTGCAGAGCAACATCAACCTCGAGAATGTAAGGTCAGCCCACCTGGGATGGAACCAGGAACAATCCAAACAACAAACCCCTATGGATCCATTACAGTGAAGAAAATCACAGTGACATGCTGTAACTGCGGAGGATCCCACCCTGCTAACTTCTCGTAATGTCCTCATAAACTAAGGATTCTCCAAAGGCGAACAACACCCATGGCAATGAGCAAACCTTTGTGGGGGTTCTCAAGCGTAGGGAGAATTAAGTGTACCGAGTGCTAATACACAACTACTTCTACCCCCCACCTTCACCAACCAAAACAACATCACCTCAATCAACATATTTTTGTTTTTGTTTTGTTTTTTATTAGACTTCGCGAACCTATAGCGTCGAGTGGGCGCCCCGAGATGCCATCAAATAACTGTTGCAGTTCTTTTTGAACAGTTGCAGGTTGTAACGCTCCGGGAACACTCGCGTGGGAAGGGAGTTCCACAGCTTCCCCGCTCTGTAACGGAACGAGTTCTGATACAGGGATGTTCGCGCCGTCGGGAGATGAACCACAAACGGGTGCGATCCGTCGGATTGTCTTGTGGAACGCATATAGACCGAATTGCGTGGAGCAATGCCAAGAATCTCCGAAGAACAGCACCCGTGATAATATCTGTAGAACAGACAGAGGTCGGCCACGCGCCTTCGATGTGATAGCGACTGTAGTCCCGACGTCAGCGCCGAGTCCCCGATCAGGCGGATCGCTCGTCTTTGTACGCTCTCAAGTAGGTCGAGGGTACGTTTAGGAGCCGAGCTCCAAACATGAGAGCAATATTCGAGCGCTGGTCTAATTTGAGATTTATATAGGAGAAGAAGTTGGACCGGAGTAAAATATTTCTTGGCTTTAAAAAGATAACTCAGTTTTCCTGAGGTTGATCTGGCGATAGCCGATACGTGTTTATGCCATGATACATTCCCACAGACCGTGACGCCGAGCAATTTCAAACTTTCCCCAGCCTCGAGGGCCCGGCCACTCATCATCAGCTGTGGAACCGATGATCCAGTTTTCTTTGTGAATGTTGTATACTGGGTCTTCGTTGCGTTGAAGTCGACAAGATTGGCCTTTCCCCACTGCAGAACTTTATCCAGATCCTGGTTCAGAGCGTCAATCTGTCTACATCTCAGCTGGTGCGACGTTGATGCACCAATCGGCCGATCACTCGAAAAGGAGGAAACAAGCGTACTATCATCCGCAAAACTGAACACTTTGTTATCCGTTGTCTCCAACAAATCATTTATGTGAAGCAAGAACAAGGTTGGAGCCAAAATAGAACCCTGGGGCACCCCCGAATTAACAGGATACAGATCCGAACACTCGCCGTCCACAACAACCCGGATCGATCGATTCTCGAGGAAGCTCCTCGTCCAGTCGCAAAGCTGTTGGGAAAGTCCATATGAACGAAGTTTGCTCAGCAATGCCCCGTGCCAGACGCGGTCAAAAGCCTTGGAGATATCTAATGCGACCGCCCTTGACTCACCATGCCGTTCAATCGCAGATGTCCATATATCGGTTATAAATGTCAAAAGGTCTCCTGTGGACCGCCTGCCACGGAATCCGTATTGACGATCATTCAGAAGACCGTTGCACTCCAAATACTTAACCAACTCTGTATTGATGACTTTTTCCATTACCTTAGATAAAATAGACAGTAATGCTATCGGACGGTAATTTTGTGGGAGACACTTTTTCCCCGTCTTTGGGATTGGCTGAACTTGAGCGATTTTCCAGCAGGCAGGAAAGGTCCTCCGTGCATAAGATAAGCGGAAGAGTCTGCCAAGAACCGGCGATAGTTCTGGAGCACAGTTCTCAAGGACTATTGCTGGTATTCCGTCCGGGCCGGTTGCCTTCCTACAATCCAGTTCACGTAAAATGCGCTGAATAGTGCGCGGACGAAATCTCACATCCCGCATGGAAGACTGTACCGGCGAGATCACAGGTGGCTGCAAAAGGCCGGGATCGAGATTTGAATTCGCGGAAAATAAATTCGCGAACACATTAGCTTTATCCTTTGGATTCGTGACTAACGTCCCGCTGTCTGTCACCAACGGAGGGGAAGAGGAGGAAGCAAAGTTACTGCTGACAGCCTTTGCCATTGACCAGAAGGAGCGCGAACCAGTTGGGCACCGAAGGGGCTTATTGATCACCCTGTCGTTGTGAGCCTTCTTCGCGGTATCAATCGCCTGGTTGCGCACGTTTCTGATTCTAACAAAATTCGTTCTGTTAACATCGGTGCGATTGGAGCGACATTGCTTAAAAGCTCTATTTTTTGCCGCTGTAATCAGCTCGCATTTTTTGTCAAACCAAGGTTTATCAGACGAACTTCGTTTGATGGAATGTGGAATATACATCTCCATCCCCAGAAGAATAATCTCTGACACCGACTCCGCGCAAGCGTTAACATCGGAGTTTCCGAAGCACATCTCGGACCATGGAAAGGATGCGAATAAATCTCGCATATCGTCCCAGTTAGCGGCCCCATACTTCCATACATGGCGAAGCTGCCTAGGCCGGTTATTCGCTTGGTATGCAAGCGCTTGCGCGACAGATACCAAGCAGTGATCTGAGTTTCCCAGTGGCGCAGAAACCTCTACGGTATAAATACTCGGTTCGGATGTCAAAAACAGATCCAGGGTGTTCGCATAATCGCCTCGGGCATCCGGTATTCGCGCTGGCTCCTCCACGAGTTGAGTCAAGTTGTGGCTTACAGCAAACATCTCCGCCAGCCTCCCAGCCTCTTCGGTTCTGTTAGAATGTAACAACCAGTCGGAATTGTGCACATTAAAATCGCCAAGGACAATAATTTCAGAAGCTGGGTGGTTGATCTGTATCCAGTCGACGGTATATGAAAGATGTTCGAAAAATGTCGCCGGTCGATCGTCATTCGGGGAGCGGTAAAGACAACAAAGAAATTTAACGGAATTCCTCAGTACGACCGTCAACCAGATGATGTCCATATTATTGGGTTCCAATGCCTCCATCCTCTGGCAAGCCAGATCGGACCGTGCGAAGACGCAGACACCGCCCTTAAAACGGAATCTCGAATGTAAGTCGTATCCTGAGCAACGAAGATATGTCGAATCAGTTGACGAATCGACCTGGGTCTCAGTTAGGGCAGGATATCAGGTTTCGTTGTTTGCAAATATTGGTGGACGGCGTTTACATTAGTATTGGTGAAACCGATGCCCCTGATGTTACAAAATGCCGTCACCAGTCGAGCGTGGGCCGAGCCTCGAGAGCGAGCCCGGTTATGCGATGACGAACCTCTCAAAGTTCCATTATTTATCATGATATCTGCATGATGTTCCCCCTGACATAGTCCCCCCCGGAGATCCGAATGGGAGACTAGTTTACCTCCGGAATTCTTTATATCAGAAGACACCATCATGACTTATCCCCGTGTCAGTCCGGGCCATCAGCCACACATTCGAAACACCGTCGAAGATTTCTCTCGGCGATATCGCGGAATGTACAGCGTGACGGGGTGGTATCTCACCTTGGGACCGACTACCACCTAACCAACCTTTTCTCGAACCGGTCCATCAGCCAAGCTCCGAAAGATGGCCAGGGATTTCTCCCGACCATTTCACGGAGCCTAAAGCTTGATGGGGTGGTATTTCACCGGGCGCACAGGGCGTTGGGACCCCGGCTACCACTCGGCCTTAGTCGCCTCTTACGACAAGCTGGCCTAGCTGTGAGTATATTCTAACGCCCTACTCACAGGGCCAATATCCTAAAAGTACAGGAATGTCATACGTTAAGGTTGTCAAGGATTCCTATAACATGACAAAAAATTACCAATTCAACTGCAACGTCTTAATCTGGACATCACAGGATACATAAGTAGCTTGCAGAAGATGCTCCCCACGCTGAAGCACAGCCCAGAAGTAGAAAAAAAGGTCATATTTTATCTCTTATAACTTCACATATCCTTTCCCTTAATGGATAATTTAACCATAATTTCCCTCAATGCAGAGCCATATAATCCAATATTCGCACACAACACCTCCGGCTGTGCGTTGACAATGTTTAGCACTCCTTCCACACCATCCATATATATACGCGAACTGTCCATTACAACCAACACGTATATCCAATTCTACTAAATAAACAATCGATTTGTTCCTAAAATCCGTAGACATCTACTCACCTAACCCCCCTACAGTAACCTTCGAATTCCCATCCGATCATGAATCCGTCCACACTACTGTCCAAATCCGTGCCCTCGGACCACGCTACGCATTCAACCCGATCCAGAATTTCTCCAGGACAAACTGCAGAAGAGTTGTGGCGGTCTCAACTAACGCCACTGCTCGCCTTTTCCAGGTACGACACCAAACTCCCACATAGAGCATCCGAAAATCGTATAAAACAAGTATTATGGCATTTACATTCGAACACCATTACTTATCATGCAATTAAACATTTACTTACCTTGTTGGTACGCACCTAAGCCATAGTTCGGCGCTAAGGCAAAAGACATTTTACACAGGGGCAGAATCATATCAAACGGACCATGTTCCTTAAAAGCAATTTGGTTGCACCATCAAGCAACCAACATTACCCGAACCATGTCGATGAAATATCTCCTAATGAGTCTGCCACACAAGCGCAGGAGATATTTCTTCTTTTCTTTTTACCTATGCCCACATCGGTCGATCACCCGATCGACAAGCAATGGTTTAACTAGCACCTGGCCGCAAAGGAGAATCGAGTTCTCGTTAGTGTAAATACACATACGAGAGTTCGATCCTCCGAAGCCGCCAGCAACGTGCGCATCGTCACAACGTGGGTTGTAATTGTATATAGTCAATCTGCCGGTTCTTAGGTAACCGTTTTTGTTCGGTTGGAAAATCCAATCGTATCTGGAGGGGAGAACTATGCAGAAACAAGATCAGTTTTTGGAAACATGAAGCAAGTGGCATTCGTTTACGGGAAGCCTGTAGTTTTTCAGAAAGAATTCAGAAATCCAATCGGAGTTCGCGGTTTGAGAGTCGCCCTTTAACAGATATTAGATAGTTGGTTGATTGGAATAATCGAGTTTATTAATACGGGCCAGCCATTCTCCACGGGTCCAAGATGTGCCAAAATGGAGGATTGGGGGCCTGTCGGCGGTGACCGTTGCAGAAGTAGAAGGGGAGGGGATGTTGGTTGATAAGGTGAAAGAAGTAAAATAGGGTGGGGCTGAAATGGGATTACATTGTATATTTCGTCGACGTCTCGCTCCGCAGAGAGGGGTGGGGGTTAATTACTTTTGATTGCATGGGTGATAAAGCGATTTCAAGGTGGCCAGGAAGGGAGCAGGAAGTCGCAAGCCCGCTTACGACAGTATCGAGTTTATGTAGAACAAGCTCGAGTAGGGGGCAGGTTCGGTTAGGGTGAATTTATCTTGTGTGCAGGGGTGCGATAAAGTGAGCTCATCACTAAGGCTATTCATCTTGGACAGAATATTCTTGAAAAGTGGGTTCATTGTCAGACGACCGTTTGGATGTCGATTGTAAGCATTTGTCAAAACTTAAGCGGAAGGAATTGGTTAACTCCGGAGTGACGATGGACCAACTACACCCTTTGAACATTTTCACGTACCGTCGACTGGATACAGATCAACCACCCGGCTTCTGAAATTGTTGTCTTTGGCGATTTTAATGTGCACAATCCCTGATGGTACATTCTAAAAGAACCGACGAGGGTGGGTGGCTGGCGGAGATGTTTGCTGTTGGCACAGCTTGACTCAACTCGTGAAGGAACCCACGAGAGTGTCGGATGCCCGAGGTGATTATGCGAACATCCTGGATCTGTTTTTGACATCAGAACCGAGTATTTATACCGTAGAGGTTTCTGCGCCACAGCGAAACTCAGATCACTGCTTGGTATTGTCGCGCAACCATTTGCATTTCAAGCGAATAACCGGCCTAGGCATCTTCGCCATGTGTGGAAGTATAGGGCTACTAACTGGGACGATTTGCGAGATTTCTTCGCATATTTTTAATGGTCCGAGGTGTGCTTCAGAGACTCCGAGGTTAATGCTTGTGCGGAGTTGGTCACAGAGATTATTCTTCTCGGGATGGAAATCTACATTCCATATTCCATCAAACGAAGTTAATCTGATAGGCCTTGGTTCGAACAAAAATGCGAGCAGATTACAGCGGCAAAAGACAGAGCTTTTAAGCAATAGCGCTCCTGTTACGCACAAAAACCCCCCACCCCTTAATTCCTACCTCTTTGGAGCAAGTCTCCACCATTAATCGCGCATAGATTAAATATCGCGATATCAATTCAATATCAAACAAATTGAACATGACTGTTTTTTTCTCAAACCGCGTTTTTTTGTGTGAAATGTGTGCCCAATGCGGCAAAGAATGGAGTTTAGTGTTCTGCTCGATGCAGAGCACAATTATGGCTTTTCCCAGTTGGCGAACCATCTGCAACTACTGGAGTTGCGGTTCCCAACCGGCGAACATTTTGGTCCTTCGAGCCGGATGTCCAATATCCGTGCAAGAAGTCGGCGCCACAAAATTGGAATACGTCCGCCAACATCCTCAACAAGGAAACATCAACAACCTGTGATCAACGTGAGCAGCGCTCCAGTAACCAAGGTAGGTGGCAATTGTTTTATAATTTCACACATAAATTAATTAGCGATTTGAATGGATCCTAACTTTAAGGAGTGTTGTGCTGTGTCGTGCTTTTGTAACTAAATTTCGGTTTTCGACATTACACTATTTTTATCATCAAACCTAAATCAATTAGAATTGTGAAACGGGAAACAATACCAAACATTAAATATGGACCAACGATTCTACAAATTATTATGAAAAACCAGAGTTGAATTGCCAGTTAGATAAGCTGGAGCTATCTGCCTCAGAATTTTCATTTTTTTTCGCTGGTCCGACAAGGAGACAAATCTAATGAATAAATTACCTTCTCAATTTATGAACAGTTCTGTGCAGTGATTCGGGCAATGTTGTGAATGCAATTGTGCATGATCCCGACATAATTTAAGCACAGCTAACGAGTTGCATCCATCGCAGTATTAAAATAAATTTCCCCGAACGATAGCTACAAGTGGTGGATAATATAAACGGTTCTCTCCAGAGTATGGACGTGAATGCATGGAGCGGTGCGTCGGTGATTCTGTATCAATTGGTTAGATGTTATGAGTGCAAAAGAATGAGGAAAGAGCGCCCTTAAATGAAGCCATGAATTTGCTTGTACCAGTGCTGTAAAATTTGATGGTCCATGTACTGAACGATTCTTCAGAACAATTGGTCTTCGTACAAAGGCAAATTTTAAGATTCATCACGTCCTCATATATATGTGCTGTCTCTCGACTTAATCAAAGGAGATGCTTTCTTACAATGGATGGAGGTATTTAGACAAGTCGCAGCACAACCAGTTCCCGACTGGTCACATTTGGAAGATATGGAAGTCCTAAAAACGTGGATGAGAAATATCGGAAATTTGCATTCACGTCAGGTGTTCTGGATGATTTAATTAACATTTTCGACCAATGTCGTAACCGCTTTATGTGTCACTACGAATCTTAACACAAATATTTCAGCATTCAACATTTGCGAAAATTTGTTGTCCAGTCCCTGCAGCACAGATGGTTCAATACTCATCAGGCAGAACGCGGTCAGGAAGCCTACCGATAACTATGGAAATCATGATGCAGGTTCCTACATCACCAAACGCTGATGAGTTTCAATTGGACTGGACATATTTGAGCCTACTGGTTGAGTAGTTCACTACTCTTGCAAATATAACTAACTTCTATTTTCACTTAAATAATTTTGTTTTGTAATCAGCGGAAAATAAAATAAAATAATAAATATTTCCTGTTTTTTCCCATATTACAAACTCCAATGCAACCAAAACCAACATTTTTGGCGTTTCTTTCGAGCAGGACGCATATGGATTTTCGATCCAACAAAGGATTACGTCCTATAGATTATTTTACATACAAAAGCAACATTTTGGCGTTTCTTTCGAGTGGGACGCATATGGATTCACGATCCAACTTACACTTCAACTTTAATACAAGTCAAACAACAAATTAATTAGTAATCACCTTTAGCAATCTAAATTACAGTCCACTTTTAATATCCGAGGTTGTTCATTTATTTAATTCTTCAGAATTCACCGCACGTAAATAAAGAAGTTTTCTAATCGGTTCCAGTACCAGATTGAGGACATCATTCGGATCCTCTTTTAACCATGTTGCAGGTACTTTTCACAATCCACGCTACAGGAGTTAGATACGGCCCGCGTACACTGAACGAACCTCAAGAAGAGGACGATGGCCCATCGGGCAGAATAGTCGAGAGGACAATTCAATGAAACCTAAGCGTGTGAAATCAGAGTCAACGAAAGAGCTAGAAGCTCTCACCGAAAAGCAAGCGTCACCTGTAACAACATCAGGGAAACAGGACAAGTTTTGGAAACTTCCTTCCTGTATATGAAAACTATCATCTGACGGGTCAGCGTTTCAAGCGCAAGCGGTCAGTACTAAGAAAAATTTGCCAACAAGGGCACATCCGGTCCTATACCTGCAATATCAATCCAACTTCGAATTGCAGACGAGTAAATCCAAGAACCCCGGGAATTGCGATCTTCACCGCTTCATTTACATCCGTTCCTGGGCACCGCTTTTCGTCACCTGGACGCATCGCTGTTACGCGTCCAGGATTTGTCGCTTCTCTCCACCCAGGCACACCGCTGTCACGTGTCTGGGGTTCATCACTTCTCGCCGCCTGGACGCAATTCTCTGGGGGCACCCTCTTATCACCGCCCAGGCACCGCGAATCACGTGTCTGGGGGCACCACTCGCACGGAGTCGGTGTCTAAGTTGGACTTTCGGTATCAAGAGTAGAGGATATAGAAGATGATGAACAGGAAAGATGCCGGCACCAATAAAAATCATATCATCGGAAAGCTGTCACAGTGTGGATTACACCGCTTCTCGTCATCTGAACTCATCGCTCACGCATCAGGATTTGTCGCTTCTCGCCACCTTGGCACATCGCTGTCACGTGTCTGGGGTTCTTCCCTTCTCGCCGCCTGGATACAAAGCTCTGGGGGCACCCTCTTATCACCGCCCAGGCACCGCGATTCATGTGTCGGGGGGCACCACTTCAACAAAGTCGGTGTCTAAGCTAGGCTTTCGGTAACAGGATCAGGGGATATAGAAGATGAGGAGCAAGGAAAGATGCCGGCACCTTTCGAGAAATCATATCAACGGAGAGCGAATAATGAAAACATGGTCCAGCCACCAGACAAGAAGAAAGATACCTTGGGGACTATTTCATCCTGCGGCACAATGGAACGAAGGCTGCTATTGATCAGCAGATTAGTCTTCTTAATAGCAACCCGGATGCGCAACCTCTCTGGCTCACTCAGGGGCCAGTCTAATTCAATAAATTATGCCGCTAGGATTCGACCACAACATTACAAAAGAAAAAGACACCATGTCCAGCACCATCATCCTATCAGTGGATCAAACACTCCACCAGGTAACGCTGCCGACAGAGAGTTCAGTTCCCATCAAGAAATTCGCCCAACGCCGAGAATTGGTTAGCGGCGTAGATGGGACATATCCCCAACTGCAACAGCATCAGCCAGAGCAATCAACTTGGATTCAAGATGCAGATGATCCTAGGCAATTGGCGGTAACTCTAACATTTCTGATAGCGGCACAGGCTGGACATACTGAGAAGATGGTGGACTTACAATCCATCACCTTCAACATATTGACGTCTAAGATACACTTATATTCTACTAATGGATTTACGATCCAATGGGGACTACGTCCAACAACAAAATATTCATACAATACAGAAGGATCCACGATCCAACAGAGGACTACGTCCAACCTATTTTGGCGCTACGTACGGAGTTACGTTACAACCCACCCAGACACACCGCTGTCACGTGTCTGGGTTTCATCACTTCTCGCCGCCTGGACGCAACGCGCTGGGGGCACCCTCTTAACACCGCCCAGGCACCGCGAACCACGTGTCTGGGGGCACCACTTCAACAAAGTCGGTGTCTAAGTTGGACTTTCGGTAACAAGAGTAGATGATATAGAAGATGATGAACAGGAAGGATGCCGACACCCTTCGAGAAATCATTTCAACGACAAACGAGATGATTGACGACCTTTCAACATTTACTACTACTCAAATTCGAATAGATATCTCTACAACAAAGGAGATGATTGACAAATTCTCAACCTTATATTACTCCCAACAAAGGAGAGCAACAACCTCCGAGACGATTTAGAACTGCTCAACATGGTACTACTTTTCGACAACAGAGCAGACTACTCAACAATGCAGAGAAGACGATTGGCGACTTCTCAACAATATAGTAATCAAATCAACCGGAGTAGTGACCTCAACCAATTAAATAAGGTAAGGGCTTATTCAAATCGTTGCGGCGGCTGATGCGGCAAATATCGCCTTTCAGGCACTTCTCCACAACATGTCTGCGATTTTTTCAATTACCTCGAGCTACAACGTTGGCACTTTAGAGCCAACCGAACCTTCTGTCACACACACACACACGCACAAACACTAACCCTGATAATTGACTACGTATTGAAACAATAACTAACTATATTTGATAACAAATTAACCCAATTAATAGTTTGATCTAGTCGATATAATTAATTATTGCCACCCTACCTTTGCACTATACCGGTACATGAGCAACACGAGCACCAAAGCCTCTGTGCTCAACCACGACTATCAACCGCTACTTCCCACGTCGCGGACATGTTTCAACGAGCACCAAGTAGTGGAGTTGGTCTTGCTGGGCCCAGTGGGCAAACATTCGAGCACCAACTAGTGGAGGTGGTCTAGCTGTTCCCAGTGGGCGACTATTTTTCGAACCAACTAGTGGAGTTGGTCTTGCTGGTCCCAGTGGGTGCTGACACGCCCCTTCATTGACAGCACCAAAGGGAAGGTCAACACTGGCGCATCGTCGTCGGCCCGGCAAGATGTTGCAGCACAAGCAACAACCAAGGATGAATCGATTTATCAACAATACCACAAAAGGAGAATCGATTCATCATAATATTCAAATAGCCAATTCAACTATCATTGGGATAACAAAAACATACCACACGGAACGCCACCTATTGCCGAATAGACAAAAGCAAAATTGTCTATTCATGTGACGTTTTTCTTGTTACTGTTTTCACACAGTGACTGTTGCTTACTGTTTTTAGAAACAGTATTGGTTTAAACCTTGCTTCTTAGAACAAAGAAGTTTCGAATTTTTGATTGTTTTTTTTTGGTACAGTTTACCTTTGTCACGCGTTTTCACCGTTTTGCATGTCCGTATATTTTAATTATTTTAATAATGTAAAAAAAAGATTAAAATGACTGTTTTTTTTCTCAAGCCGCGTTTTTTTTTTGTGTGAAATGTGTGCCCAATGCGGCAAAGAATGGAATTTAATGTTCTGCTCGATGCAGAGCACAATTATGGCTTTTCCCAGTTGGCGAACCATCTGCAACTACTGGAGTTGCGGTTCCCAACTGGCGAACAGAACCATATGTTCAACACGCAAAACCCCCTGGACCCATATCTGCGGACCAGATGACCAACTTTCAAGTAAACTTGTTGAGACTCATAAAATGCGCGTCTGCAATTTTATGATCCATTAAAGGTTTGTTTGTTTACCCAAACCATTTCCCACAGACAGCATCCTTTTCCATTCCCAAGATAAAACAAACAACTTGTGCCTTAAAAGGAACCATGTGCAAGTTTACGACATGGAGGATCGTAAATGTGCATTAGCAACATCCTCTGTTGATTTTTCCTTTGTGTTTCCTCTTTTGATCCTATGCCGGGAAAGATAAAGAAAGGAAATGGCGGTTGGCAAAGGGGCCATGCAGACAAATGGACATATCCTTCGATCTGCACGAGGAAAGTCTTCGTTCGAGGAAAAGAAGAAAAACAGTAGTTGGGTGTTAGTGATTGGCCGAGACGGTCGAAATTTAAAAGTGTTGTGATGCGTCGTGGTACATTGATTTAGAATGTAACATTAAATCAATTGAATAGACGTTTGAAATAAAGCAAAACAAAGTGTGTTTCACATGTTATTAAATGTGTGTGGTGATATAAAATATAACACTCGAATCCCACCGATGTTAACAGAACGAATTTTTGTTAGAATCAGAAACGTATGCAACCAGGCCATTGATACCGTGAAGAAAGCTTGTGGGGGTTCCTTAAAGCTGCGCAAGCAACCACCCACACCATCATTATCGTCATCATCGGCACTACAACCAGGATCCTTATTTAGCAAAGTCTCGAGGTTTATTAAATTTTCCATAATAATTTATTTTTACGGGCAAGGTTATTAGCAACCACTCACAACGCCACCCACAATTCCGACCCCAACCCCCCACCAGGCATCATATCAAATTCCCTGAAAAGAATTCATCATTTCATGCAGTAAATCCATCACCATAAAATCCCGGAAATTCTTAACATGCAAGCATCATACAATGGGAAAATTTATCTGCGCCCCTGGCAGCCACCGTACCCTGCCACACACGTGCGCAGCACATTTTTTGGACTTGTCCACAGTCACACCAACTTTCGTCCAACCGACAAAAGCAGTTCACGCATCTGGCATCTAGCCGCCAAGAATTGAATTGTCCAGCATGTTAACATGCACACAAAGAATTCGACCCTTTCCACTGACATCGATACCGTGCACAATCATCATTGTGCAAGTATCTTATTTGCTTGTAGCACAAGTTTCCCTAATGACATGTAGACTATTTACACAGCTGCAAGCACACCACCAATGATGCCCCTTTGTCTCATTTCCTTTTTTCTCGTTTCCGTTTGCCCATGACCTGGCAATATGAACAAGCGATATAATCCCGCAAAGAACAACGCAGAAAGATCCTCTCCCATTGGTCGCCACAGAGAGAAACTTCACGTTTCTCTCGAAAACCAAAAGCTTTCCCTAACCAAGGAACGACTCTGCGCGAGTCAGTTCAATGAGTCGAGTTCCATCCATCAGCGAGTGCGCACGAGTCGGGTCTTGTAAATAGTTTATGTAAAATACATAAAAGCAAAGGCAGAATAATTAAGCAGTGTTACTAAATTAAATTCGGCGTGTATCCACACTATGTTTGTGTCAAAATATTTTAAGTAAAATACATTAAAGCAAAGACAGAATAATTAAGCAGTGTTACTAAATTAAATTCGGCGTTTATCCACACTATGTTTGTGTCAAAATATTTTAAGTAAAATACAATAAAGCAAAGACAGAATAATTAAGCAGTGTTACTAAATTAAATTCGGAGCCCATTCACCCTAAGTTTTTTTTTTTTGTGGAAATCTTTTATATAAATAAAATTTGAATAAAAACCCGAGTTGTGTTTCTTTTTCCCTTGTGCGAAATAAGACGAACGGCAACAAAAGCGAATAGACATCATTTCGCTCAAAGTGTCTTAATGTTCCGTGATCTACTACCAACTACATTCTAATCTCCACGTGGGATATTAGCGAACCTGTTGCCGTGCTGGCACTCAATGCGAAATATCCACCACAAACTCACAACGACAGTGTGACCAATAAACTCATTGAGTCCCCGACTGGTTCGCATTCCTTCTGGTCAATGACAAGGGCTGTCAGTGGTAACTTCGCGTCCTCCTCTTTTCCTCCGTTTGCGACGGACAGCGGGACGTTAGTCACAAATTCAAAGGATAAAGCTAATGTGTTCGCGAATTTATTTTCCGCGAATTCAAACCTCGATCCCGGTCTTTTGGAGCCACCTGTGATCTCGACGGTACGGTCTTCGATGCGGGATGAGAGATTTCGTCCGCGCAGTATTCAACGCATTCTACGTGAACTAGATTGCAGGAAGGCAACCGGCCCAGACGGGATACCAGCAAAAGTCCTTAAGAACTGTGCTCCAGAACTATCGCCGGTTCTTGGCAGACTCTTCCGCTTATCTTATGCACGGAAGTCTTTCCTGCCTGCTGAAATATCACTCGAGTTCAGCCAATCCCAAAGACGGGAAAAGAGTGTCTCCCACAAAATTACCGTCCGATGGCATTATTGTCTATTTTATCTAAGGTGATGGAAAAAGTCATCAATACAGAGTTGGTTAAGTATTTGGAGTGCAACGGACTTCTGAATGATCGTCAATACGGATTCCGTGGCAGGCGGTCCACGGGAGACCTTTTGACACTTATAACCGATATATGGACACCTACCATTGAGGGGCATGGTGAGTCAAGGGGGGTCGCATTGGATATCTCCAAGACTTTTCACCGCGTCTGGCACGGGGCAATGCTGAGCAAACTTCGGTTATATGGACTTTCTCAACAGCTTTGCGACTGGATGAGGAGCTTCCTCGAGAATCAATCGGTCCGGGTTTTTGTGGACGGTGAGGCTTCAGATCAGTATCCTGTTAATTCTGGGTTGCCTCAGGGTTCTATTTTGGCTCCAACTTTGTTTTTGCTTCACATAAATGATTTGTTGGATATCACGGATAACAAAGTGTTCATTTTTGCGAATGATAGTACGGTTGTGTCCTCCTTTTCGAGTACTCGGCCGATTGGTGCATCAACATCGCACCATCTGGGAAGTCGACAGATTGACTCTCTGAATCGGAATCTGCATAAAGTCCTGCAGTGGGGAATGGTCAATCTCGTCGATTTCAATGCAGCGAATAATAAACAATATACAACATTCACAAAGAAAAGTGGATCTGCGGTTCCACAACTGATGATGAATGGCCGGGCCCTCGAGGCTGGGGAAAGCTTAAAATTGTTCGGCGTCACGGTCTGTGGGCATGTATCATGGCATAAACACGTGTCGAACATCGCTAGATCCGCCTCAGGAAAACTGAGTTATCTTTTTAGAGCCAAGAAATATTTTACTCCGGCTCAACTTTTTCTCCTGTATAAATCCCTAATTAGACCCGCGCTCGAATATTGCTCTCATGTTTGGAGCTCGGCTCCTAAACATACCTTCGACCTACTTGAGAGCATACAGAGACGAGCGATCCGCCTGATCGGAGACACGGCGCTGACTACAGATATTATCACGGGTATTCCTCTTCGGAGATTCGTAGTATTGTTCCTCGCAATTCAGTTTATATGCGCTCAACAAGACAATCCGACGGATCGCACCAATTTGCGGTTCATCCGCCGACGCCGCGAACATCCCTGCATAAGAACTCGTCCCGTTACAGATCGGGGAAGCTGTGGTACTCCCTTCCCACGCGAAAGTTCCCGGAGCGTTACAACCTGCAACTGTTCAAGAGAAACTGCAACCGTTTTTCTGGTGGCATCTCGGGACGCCCACTCGACGCTATAGGTTCCCTTCTCCCAAGAGAAGTGTAATAAAAAGAAAAAACAAAATTGACCGAATAAGTAACCTAATTGACGATCGTCTTGTTACTGTCTCTAATGAGGCAGTTAATGATGGATTGTGATCTTTGGTGAACGGATCCAAGGTAGTCGATACATTTGAGACTACTCTCTAGATGTCAAATTTTGTCAATAATTATTTTTACGTTAGAGTAGTGGGAAGTAATTAGCGTCATTTATTGCCAGAATGACGTAAGATAGCGAGATATTTATGTATTCATCGCAGAAAAACGGGAGATTATCTGGGAATTCCTTAGCGAAGTGGATATTGCGCTTATTCAGTCCCACGTAGGAGGCGTGATAAGATTTACCGCAGATGCCATTACAGCACACAAAATCCCACAGATCGAGTTACCACAGTGAGGTGAGGTGAGAGTTCAGTATTGTGGTATACAATCTCATTGGAGTTGTTGAGCAACCTGCCAGAGGTGAATAGGGTTCTGGTGTGGAGACAGTTCGGGTAGGCAGTTCGGTTGTCTGACGGAGTCGATGTGAGCGCATTTATTATCGGATTGGGATTATTGGGAAGATTTTCGATAAATTTGATGGACAGCTCGAGGAAGCGTCGATCTATACGTTCAATATTAGCGGCATAGTAGAGCGAACTACTGTTGTAATATTTGTGGGAGTTAGGATGTCGGTTGAGGCCAGTGATAAGTCTGAAGCATTTCCTTTCGAAAATGCGTAGCTTCTCCATTTGGGCGGGTGTGATATGGTACCATATCGGGCATACATATGTGAGAGTGGGTCTGATTATTTGTTTGTAGATAAGTGATTTGACTTTGGGAGAGAGACCATTCGGTTTGTACATGACTTTTCTGCAGAGGTTCAGTTGGGTTGTGGCTTTACGAATCGTATTTTTAATGTGGGCGGAGAATGACAGATTGTTGGTAAAGGTTATACCTAGATACTTTAAGGTTTTGGAGGGTTTAATTATATTGTTATTTATTTTAATTCTGATTTGATTATGGCAGCGAATAGTGTTGTTTGTACAACTCGCGTTTCTGCCTTTAAAAACTATGAGCTGAGTTTTGGTTGGATTTAGTTGAATTCTCCACTTGGTAAAGTAGGCTGACAGGATTGGGAGATATCTGTTAATACAGTTTCTTGCCTCCTTGACAAACTTGTTGCTTGAATAAATTAAGGTGTCGTCGGCATAGTTGAGCATTGTTGTATTGGGTAACAGTGGCTGCGGTGCGTCTGATGTATAAAGAAGGTATAGTAGTGGGCCGAGGATGGATCCTTGAGGAACTCCTGCGGTTATGCTATAAGGTGTCGAGAGATTTGAGTTTATTTTCACCATGAACTTTCTATCAGAGAGGTAAGAAGCGAGAAGTTTTGTGGAGTGGATGTTTAATCCATACATTGAATGAAGTTTGTATAACAGTCCTGCGATCCAGACACAGTCGAATGCTTTAGCTATTGTTTTCTTGTAATACTTAGATTTATATCACTTGTGATATTATGATGGATTGATCTATAACCCTACTTCCCTACTGTTTGCTGTTTAAAGCGCAGACCACTGAAAATGGATGACGTAGACGCCGCAGTGTTCGAATCAAATACTCGGTTGGTTTTTGATTGCTTTATTCTTCAAAATGCTGGGGTATTTATACTTCCAATCAATCACTAAATTATTTACAAATTTCTTAATCCACTCATACAAATTTTGCTTAACAAGCTATTTCATTCATAATTGAAAATTCTGTCCTATAATTCTGCTTACTGTGCTACTTAAGTTCCTATCACCAGCTTAGCGCATAGTGTAAGAACAATGGCACGATTTGACCCAATTAATTTGTCAATCGGTTGCTAGCAGTAAGCTCGCAAGCGATTGTCATATGATTCTTTCGAATCGTAACCGGAGCAATTCGTTTCTTTTACTCAATGAATGAATGAATAGACCTTGAATTATGGTCGGCAACGAATGCTGGTCACTTGAGACTTGGTAATTGTGACAAGGGCAAATTGATTTACTTGATACTATTCTTCACGGTCATTTCGTGGATATGTTGTTACACTACACTTCACTTGGGATGACACCTTGGTCAAAATTACAAGAGACTTTTGGCGAATTCGCTTATTGCCAGAAGGATTTTAAACGAAACAAACATTCAGACCCACGATTATATTTTTATTTCCATTGAACGGCAAAATGGTTTGCGCAACATTTGAAAGTTTGAGACTGAGAATTAATTATTGAACGACGAAGAACCAAACTTCTGAGTGGACGAAGCCAACTGGCTCACAAGACACGGATAATAATAAAAATCGACGCCATCGACATTTGCACAAGATTCTAAATAATTAGCGTGATTATCTTGTTGTTTTCTCTCACTTTCGTTGTTTACCCGTGAGTGTTCCTAAGTTGTCGATAGCTGTGAGTGTCGCCGTTCACGTGATGAACTCTGAAATTTTACGATGGCGTAAAATTATTGGATTGACTTTGAAACATAAAGACGACATTATGGGTTAATGCTCACTCAGTCTCTGTGATGGGTCTCGGTAGGGTGTCCGTCCGACACGGATTCACCGAGACGTACCCAAGACTCCGTACCCGCTCGTCCAAGCTTGTTCGCTTGGATCCTGCAGTCCGGCGCAAAACCCACGGTTCGCCTTCGTCGTCCTGTTTCCACTCAATAAACCAACTTAAATAGAGTATTTTAGTTCGAACATAGGTTATTTCTGATGCTAGTTCCGTTTGTATTTCCACGTTAATTAGTAATTGCTATTTCTGATATTTAAATCTATCTTATTGGGCCTAATGTAAACGTATTTCGGTACTTTAATGTACAGTATTTAATAATCTTGATGTACAGTATTTAATAATTTTATTGTACACTATATTTAAGGAATTAAATGTAACAGTATTTGATAACTTATTATACACGGTATTTAAGGACTTAAACGTAACAGTATTTGATAACTAATTGTACACGGTATTTAAGGACTTAAACGTAACAGTATTTGATAACTAATTGTACACTGTATTTAAGGACTTAAATGTAACAGTATTTAATAACTTTATTGTGCACTGTATCTAAGGACTTAAACGTAATAGTATTTGATAACTTACTGTACACGGTACTTAAGGACTTAAATGTAACAGTATTTGATAACTTATTGTACACGATATTTAGGACTTAAATGTAACAGTATTTAATAACTTTATTGTGCACTGTATTCAAGGACCTAAATGAAACAGTATATAATAATTTTGTAGTGCACCGTATTCAAGGACTTAGGTAACAGTATTTAATAATTTTATTGTGCGCTGTATTTAAGGAATTAAATGTAACAGTATCGAATAACTTTATTGTGCACTGTATTTAAGGACTTAAATGAAACAGTATTTAATAATTTTGTTGTGCACCGTATTTAAGGACTTAGGTAACAGTATTTAATAATTTTATTGTGCGCTGTATTTAAGGAATTAAATGTAACAGTATTTGATAACTTATTGTACACGGTATTTAAGGAATTAAATGTAACAGTATTTGATAACTTATTGTACACGGTATTTAAGGAATTAAATGTAACAGTATTTAATAACTTTATTGTGCACTGTATCTAAGGACTTAAACGTAACAGTATTTGATAACTTATTGTACACGGTATTTAAGGACTTAAATGTAATAGTATTCAATAACTTTATTGTGCACTGTATCTAAGGACTTAAACGTTACAGTATTTGATAACTAATTGTACACGGTATTTAAGGATTTAAATGTAACAGTATTTAATAACTTTATTGTGCACTGTATTCAAGGACCTAAATGAAACAGTATTTAATAATTTTGTTGTGCACCGTATTCAAGGACCTAAATGAAACAGTATTTAATAATTTTATTGTGCGCTGTATTTAAGGAATTAAATGTAACAGTATCGAATAACTTTATTGTGCACTGTATTTAAGGACTTAAATGAAACAGTATTTAATAATTTTGTTGTGCGCTGTATATAAGGAATTAAATGTAACAGTATTTGAAACTTATTGTACACGGTATTTAGGACTTAAATGTAACAGTATTTAATAACTTTATTGTGCACTGTATCTAAGGACTTAAACGTAACAGTATTTGATAACTTATTGTACACGGTATTTAAGGATTTAAATGTAACAGTATTTAATAACTTTATTGTGCACTGTATTCAAGGACCTAAATGAAACAGTATTTAATAATTTTGTTGTGCACCGTATTCAAGGACCTAAATGAAACAGTATTTAATAATTTTATTGTGCGCTGTATTTAAGGAATTAAATGTAACAGTATCGAATAACTTTATTGTGCACTGTATTTAAGGACTTAAATGAAACAGTATTTAATAATTTTGTTGTGCGCTGTATTTAAGGAATTAAATGTAACAGTATTTGAAACTTATTGTACACGGTATTTAGGACTTAAATGTAACAGTATTTAATAACTTTATTGTGCACTGTATTCAAGGACTTAGGTAACAGTATTTAATAATATTATTGTGCACTGTATTTAAGGAATTAAATGTAACAGCATCGAATAACTTTATTGTGCACTGCATCTAAGGAATTAAATGTAACAGCATCGAATAACTTTATTGTGCACTGTATTTAAGGACTTAAATGAAACAGTATTTAATAATTTTGTTGTGCGCTGTATTTAAGGAATGAAATGTAACAGTATTTGAAACTTATTGTACACGGTATTTAGGACTTAAATGTAACAGTATTTAATAACTTTATTGTGCACTGTATTCAAGGACTTAGGTAACAGTATTTAATAATATTATTGTGCACTGTATTTAAGGAATTAAATGTAACAGCATCGAATAACTTTATTGTGCACTGCATCTAAGGAATTAAATGTAACAGCATCGAATAACTTTATTGTGCACTGTATTTAAGGACTTAAATGAAACAGTATTTAATAATTTTGTTATGCGCTGTATTTAAGGAATTAAATGTAACAGTATTTGAAACTTATTGTACACGGTATTTAGGACTTAAATGTAACAGTATTTAATAACTTTATTGTGCACTGTATTCAAGGACTTAGGTAACAGTATTTAATAATATTATTGTGCACTGTATTTAAGGAATTAAATGTAACAGCATCGAATAACTTTATTGTGCACTGCATCTAAGGAATTAAATGTAACAGCATCGAATAACTTTATTGTGCACTGTATTTAAGGACTTAAATGAAACAGTATTTAATAATTTTGTTATGCGCTGTATTTAAGGAATTAAATGTAACAGTATTTGAAACTTATTGTACACGGTATTTAGGACTTAAATGTAACAGTATTTAATAACTTTATTGTGCACTGTATTCAAGGACTTAGGTAACAGTATTTAATAATATTATTGTGCACTGTATTTAAGGAATTAAATGTAACAGCATCGAATAACTTTATTGTGCACTGTATTTAAGGACTCAAATGTAACAGTATTTGATAACTTATTGTACACGGTATTTAAGGACTTAAATGTAACAGTATTTGATAACTTATTGTACACGGTATTTAAGGACTTAAATGTAACAGTATTTGATAACTTATTGTACACGGTATTTAAGGACTTAAATGTAACAGTATTTGATAACTTATTGTACACGGTATTTAAGGACTTAAATGAAACAGTATTTAATAATTTTATTGTGCGCTGTATTTAAGGAATTAAATGTAACAGTATTTGAAACTTATTGTACACGGTATTTAGGACTTAAATGTAACAGTATTTAATAACTTTATTGTGCACTGTATTCAAGGACTTAGGTAACAGTATTTAATAATATTATTGTGCACTGTATTTAAGGAATTAAATGTAACAGTATTTGATAACTTATTGTGCACTGCATCTAAGGAATTAAATGTAACAGCATCGAATAACTTTATTGTGCACTGTATTTAAGGACTCAAATGTAACAGTATTTGATAACTTATTGTACACGGTATTTAAGGACTTAAATGTAACAGTATTTGATAACTTATTGTACATGGTATTTAAGGACTTAAATGTAACAGTATTTGATAATTTTATTGTGCGCTGTATTTAAGGAATTAAATGTAACAGTATCGAATAACTTTATTGTGCACTGTATTTAAGGACTTAAACGTAACAGCATCGAATAACTTTATTGTGCACTGTATTTAAGGAATTAAATGTAACAGCATCGAATAAATTCTTTGTTGTGCACTGTATTTAAGGAATTAAATGTAACAGTATCGAATATCTTTATTGTGCACTGTATTCAAGGACTTACATAACAGTATTTAATAACTTTATTGTGCACTGTATCTAAGGACTTAAATGTAACAGTATTTAATAACACTATTGTGCACTGTATTTAAGGAATTAAATGTAACAGCGTCGAATAACTTTATTGTGCACTGTATTTAAGGAATTAAATGTAACAGCATCGAATAACTTATCGTACACGGGAGATGGAATTCGTGCCACTGGTTTAAGCACTAGCTTTATTTTCGATTGGTCGCGCGGTACGTATTTTAATTCAATATAATTGAAACTACAGTGTTCACTGTAAGATGGAACTTTTTAAATCATTTTCGGTTGGCAGCTAATTCTCGACTACCTCTGGGTGTGCTCATGTACCTTAGGGGTTTGTTTAGCACACCAACACAGCGACAATCCTCTCTCCGTGAATCAATTCATGCGGAGTCCATTTCCATGACGGTGTCTCCCACACAGCCACAGGTGTGATCGCACCATTGCCCCGGCTGTACAAGTCATCGCAAGGGTCGTCATGCATGTAGATCGCCACACCGTACCCCTGCCTGTGTGTACATTTATGCGTTATGTGAACAGTGGTGGGCGCTATTGTGTGTGGTTCGATCATTGGTACATATTCATACAAGGATCGCCCGTATTGCTCATACGTGCGACTTGATGCAGTTACCAGGCATGCGTTGTATCTCTCGTATTTGTATTGGTTGAGATGTGTCCTTTTAAGGGCATGCGTTGTAGGTTTCGTTTCTTGTGCGCCTGCTTGGTAATTCTGGGAATTAGTCGCAAGCTTGATTTTTATTATTATTATTATTATTTATTACAATGCAAGTAAATTACATGGTAACTTAAAACTAATAGCACTAGCGACTAAGGCTTTCGGCTAGTGTCGCAAGCTTGAGCAACCGCATAATGTGTTGGATGGTTATTCTGCTATATCAGATCGTTGGTTGGTGTTTTTACCAGCTCGATGTGCAGGTGTCCCATGTTTGCTTACGACATAGAGTTTCATACTTCTGCAACTACGTTGCGCTTGGTTTTCATGTCGTGCTTTTAGATCATTTAAGTATTTCCATGTTTGGGGCATCCCTGCTATTGCAGATACACTTCTCGTATCAGTAGACATTGTGGTTTTTATAAATGCCAATGCAGGTAAGTACACGATTTATCGGAGCCGAACGCTTATGAAAAGGGGGTTACCTGGTGGTAGGTAAGCAGGTAAGTAGTGGCGTTCGCCAGAGCCGCCACAACATACTTTAGAGCAGCCACGAGACCATACAGAAATGAAAATGAAAATATTTTGAGAAATAAAGATATGTGTTGAAGTCAAGAATCTTCTTCGTTGTTTTTAGAATAATTCCATTTGTGGAACACTTATTACCATTAGGTGTGCTCCACCTGTGTGACATACTTTAATAATTGTCAAGAATATGACTTCTTTGTGTTGTTAGGGTGAAACCCCTTTTAGAATACCTGTGGCAAAACCTATAGTTTAACACAACTGTCAAAATATGTAACTTTTTCACTGATAAAGATTTTAAGGACTATTTATTACAAAAACGTTGTATGTGTGTACCACTACTTCTTTCGCTTTTTCAACAGCATGGGGGTGTTTCGAACTTGCCTAGCACAAAAAAGAATGGTGACGTGCCATTCCACACTGCCACACTTCACTTCACCAAAGTTATCATTGTTCTGCATAGAGTTTCTCGGTCGTTCCCTTTGTATGAGCACAGTTTTCCTCCTGAATAAATGAAAAACTCGCAAAACAAAATTAACACGCACGTGCGATCCAAAACAGAAAAAAAATAATCGAAAACAAATCACTTAAACCAATTAACTTCGCTATACCTTCTGACAACACTAAGTACGACTTCTGTTGTATTTGAAACGCCATACATCTCCCCTAAAAAATGCAATAGCATTCAATATTTATCTTCCACATTTAACAAGGGAGCAACCGATGGCAACGAAAGAATGAAAAACACAATTTCAAATAAGACGGATATACACGCCTGTGTTCTTCAAGGCTGAAGAATGCCATTTAAGTTAAAAAGTCTACAAGACAGTGAAGTAGCCCTTTGGCTATCCAATTTTTAAACAGCTTATCCTTGGTGTTTTGTAAACTTTCACAATGCAGAAGTTGAGGCAGGAATTTCACAATTCTCCGGATTAAATTTCTAGTCAATCAGTTTCTCTCGCAAAATTGTTGCAACTATTGATTGCCATTTAATTGATCTTCTCAATATCTTCAGCTGGCAAAAATTTACTTGCCAGCTCTCACAAGTTCTGGGTAATCCGACAAGAATGTTCGACTGTGAGCAACTTTAATTTAAACGACAGCTATAAAATATTTTACCTTAAATCATTTAACACTGGATCGCGTTTCTATTGTAGTCTGTCTCCGGAATTGAATGTACGACTTCCCTAGTTTTCAACAACTTTGAAAGATAAGTACCTACTGAAAATTCCTTTTAAAGATAAATTGATATTGGGTTCGTAGCTGTTGAAACAAATACTTGACATGATTGTTGTAGTTCAACTGTGAACTATGTAATCCGATGAACAACAATGAAATAACTGCCGCACAATATAAAAGTTTTCCCCTCGCAATTAATCAGATGGGGATTATAATTCAATGGAAATAAAAGAAGCGATTCTAGTCTGTGTCCCGCAAATGGATGTCGTGTAGGGTGAAGTTTTCACAGACCAACCCACACAAGAGGGTAACACAAATCGGACACGATTTGAGGTGGTTTAACTTTAGCTTTAGTAAGTAATTCTCCTGCTTTTCATGAATTCTTCCACATCCGAATTATACTCATCAGAATGTTTGCAAAACCTCCTTTATTCACAGTAAACCTTTGGGTGGTATTCAATGTTTCATACTTTCTTGCACCACTTAATGTAAGCTAACCACCTCTTACTCCCTTTTTCGAATATCAACCCATGTTACATATATTATATTGTAAAATGAAAGGACTAGTATCCTGAAGCAGCACACTGAGGTTGTTCTTGTCGTACCAGCCTACGGATTAGAGATATCGGTGTTTAAAACTCTTTCAATAAATTTTGTTGAGGAAAGGTATTACTCTTGAAATCATTCCTTAAAGACAACATCCTTCACTGCTTACACGATGAATGCGGTCCTCCAGTTATTTCAGTCAAAATATTCAGAGTGAGTTATGTTCACTTATCCTTGACTTTATCCAGTAACCAAAAGATGTTTAGCCCTTCCCACAGTGCCGTGTGTTAGGGTCCTCCAAGTTTTTGTATAGGTCGGGAATGAATGTTCAACAAAGAATCGTTAACCCTTTAAGATGAATTCAAATCGTATTTATATTCAGGCATTCTAATTTGTAGTCGGATCTTGTAAGCATGAAAAAATGAAATGTGTTATCGAACATCAATTTTGTCGATTTTACAGGGTATTCGATGTTGGGGACTAGGTATCCCATCTCCCCATTAGACTGTTGTATGGTGCACATAACTCTACACACATTATTGTGACTGGTTTTATAGTGTTACGAAAACCCTTCAACCTCAAATTAATTTCAGATTCCACAATAGATTTTTGTCAAGGAAATGGGCATTTTAAGAAGCTTTGAAGCTTGGTAAGATTGGACGGTTGATAGCATACGGGTAAGTAAGTAGCTTATTTTTGTAAATTGAGAACTACTATATTGATCGTTTATTATCACGAATCGCGCCATTACTCCATGTTGCATTTCTATACTGAGATTATTTCTGTATCACATTATTGTAGCAACATGTCAAAAAAGACTATTTCACAAATTGAAAAGGGCTTTAGAATATAACCACAGCTAGACTGGTTTATCGTAAATCACCACTAAAGACTGAATCGTAGGTTACGTCCCACTGCCCAACCACACTGTGAAGTTTTAAGGAATACCTTTGGCGGTACATGTGATGAAGGTGCAAGACAATGGAGAAAACACAACCACGAATTGGAAGAACTTTACCCCAAACCTATACAATAGTGAGAGTAATAAGGTCGCGAAGATTAACGTTTGCCGGGCATGTAGCGAGGATGGGCAACGACAGATCCGTTCGTAGAATTCTTGATGGGAGACCAACGAGAAGAGGCCAATGGGAAGGCTGTGGGGTCGGAGGTGTGGGGTGCCGCCCTACGGCACGGGCTTCGTCCCGGTCCACAACGAAGAGAATAAAGGGGGGCAAACACCCAGGACACTGCGGGACGGCGAGGAAACGAAGCCGTGGGAAATAAACCACACTGGTATAGTCATTCACGAATTGTTTAATTGTTCTCTAGGTTTTATTACGTGGGGCTGAGTCTTGAATCGATGTGCGCGCGTCAATGGTAGAATGATGACAGACTGAAAATGGGCAAGAATCCATTCATCGTGTCGTGGCGGTGGAGTCATGGCTGAATAAACTCACTGTCACTTTCTAGGAACTTGAATGGGGTTCCTATGCGTGCATAGGGAATTTAGTTCCAGCAAATTACTGCCGTACAGGATGAGCTAGATTCCTCGGTTGCTATGTGTACTGAGAAATCGGTTTTGGGAACACGACCAAGAATGGGCATGAGTTGTCGGTTAGACAAGGGAATGTGGGTCTTGGTCGTTGCGATGGTTGTTTCGCGGAAATGCAACACATGGTGCTGTTGGCTTACCAGTAAGGAGAATTGGTATTGGGTAGGGTGGGCGCCGAATTGATTTTCGGGGAACTAAGTGTTGCTTGGCCACAAGCGAGAAAATAGTTTAAGCAGGAAGTGAGCCGCAATGTCTTTCGGGGGAAATTAGAGCTGCTTGGTTGCACGCGAGAAATATAATTGAAATAGGAAATTAACCGAAGTGGTTTTTGGGAAAAATGTATGCGGTTTGACGTAGTTGATGGAGATGATTAATACCCCGTTGTAGGTTTGAAAATGCGTTTTATTACAGCTTGGGAAATGGGTTCTTGGTAAGTTTGGGGGATGTATGCGATTGCAGATTTGGGGACGGGTGGTGTTGCATATTGGGAAGTGTGTGCTATTGCAGATTTGGGTTATGGTGACGCGCTGTTAGCGGTAGAAATTCGGTAGGAATTGTGGGTTGGTTCTCCTTGTGATATAGAGAACCCCCACAAGGCCGCCACGAAGATGGGAGGACAATGTGAGACTCGACCTTGAAAAAATCGGATCAGAGGGTGAAGCGTGGAAGAATAGTACACTGGAGAGAGGACGAGGGCGTAGCAGAATTAGTCGGGTTATGAACTTTCGGATTCCTACAGGTCAATAAATAAAATATATAGATTATATGTGAAAAATTGATAAGAATCAAATGAGAAACAACTCATCCGCTCACGAAACACCGTCAACTTCAACTTCGAATTTTTTCATGTACTTCTAGCAGAAAAGGGGAACCTATAGCACTGAGGACATCTGTGCCCTGAGCTGTTTTTAAATAAAATACAGATAAATCCACAAGGATTACACAAGATGTGTTACCTCTTACCAAGTATTTAACCGCCAAAGTCTGTAATCGGGAAGTGTACGAAAACTGCAGTTTACCCTAAGGGAGAGATAAGCCTAGGGGGAGTGGGAGCGAATATAGGGCAAAGTCGCTGATTGCTCTCAACCCGGCGAAAGCCAGGACGATCTTTGTCCCTGTTCAATTCAAGTTGACATGCAATCTCCACATGACACCTGTGGGGGCGGGAGGTGGTGATGATGGTGCGCTATGGTGTGCGTGGTGGTAGTGAGTATATGGTTGTTGTTTGTTTAGAGTCACCATTTGTTTGGTTGCCTGCACGGGCAAAGGTTCAACAAAGCCCCACCGGCGACGGTCAGTAGGTCGTCATCCACGACCTTTTGGCGGATTTGTTTTGTATAAGTCACTGCTGACTGATATTGGAGCATTCCGCCGAACACTGTTTACCGCAGAAAAACAAAACGAAACCAGAGGGAATGATGTGCTCTGCCAGCACTGTCCACAAATGAAACACCAGTTCTTCTTTTATCAAGCACTCCTTTAGTTTATTGTCCTTTTATTTACTTTTACACACGTCTTATTATTTTCTTTTATTTGTCTTATGTGTTTTCTATTTTTGCACACATCACGTTTATCTATTTCAATAATTTCTAGTCTGCGGTTACTCCTAACACACGCGACGTACTGTCGTTTCCCTTTGGGGTACTCCCGCGAGATTCTGAATGTCTACTATTTGCTTGGCGCGGACTACCTCCCCGTTTGGGTTCTCTGTATCGACTCCTCGATTCGACTGTTCGCTAATGGCCTTTCGGCTCGAGTATCTTTCCTAGACTAGTTGTCTATCCAAAAAATATCCCATTCTAAGTCATTCCTCGCCTCTGCAAAAGAAAATCGTTCATCCTGTCTGCTAACAGATTTTCCCATCGTATCTGTTAGCAGCATAAAACCTCCCTTTGCATCTCAAAAGGAGAATTTCACATCGGATCTGAAAAAGGAGAAATCTTCCTCGTGATCATTATCATTACATTCGTTGCTGGTGGTCGGTATCTTTTTTTGCTTTTATTTACAGATCGGATGCCGCCGCTTATTCTCCGATCTTTCGCTGGTTTTGTTTAACCAACACATCTAGCATGAAGAAAAGGGTCCCATGCAATTCAGGTGGGATAGGAACCACGGAATGGAATTCTTTTATTTGCCTTTCACTCATAAACATCTATCTGGGATAGTGCTTGGAGTTTATGGCTCTATGGCTGCTAATCAGCGTTTGCGCAAGTGTGCCTTAGCATTAGATCATGCGAGGGATCTAGGTGCTAATTGCATTTAGCTACCCGAGAATGTATCCCTTGTTCGGTTTACTTACCGACATTGTATTTCGTGGAAACATCGTGCAGATGTTCAGGATTGAAGATTGTGCATTCCTGGGATGCGATACGTTTCTACCTTTTCAATTGTTTTGAATATGATGGATGAATGCGTTGCAATCCTCACTTAACCTTTGTTTCAGGTATGATGTATGAAACGTTGAACGCGATATTGGAAGCTTTTGGAACGATAAGTTCCTTGCTTTTTGATGTCGGGTTCAACGTTGTTGCTTGTTTCAGGAATGGCCATGACTCTTGGGACACGTGTCTGTGGGCACGTGTAATGAATACAGGTAAGTATGTTCCTTGGTGGAAAGGACATCTCAAGCTATAGTTGGTTGTGCGGTTCGTAGAACCGCTACAACCTCACTACTGCAATAAAACAATACTCCGTTTTTGGTTAAGTTTTATTAACTGTTCTGTGGTTACGCTGGTTAGGACATTAACTTAATCTCTAGTTCATTAATTAGGGTATAGAGATTGTAACTTAAAGAGTTCTGAATTGAAGCACTTATACACAGTGAGTTGATTATGGTTCTTAACAGATTGAGATTTAGTGGTGAATTAATGTATAAGAATTGTCACATAAGAGATCTGAACTGAAGCGCTTGTACAAAGTAAGTTTTTTTGGTTTATTAATTTACAGATTGAAACACTCGTGGTATGCTTAATTACACGGACCCGCTACGGCGGCAGTAGAATTCCGACTCGTGTGTGCAGGGCAGCAGATGAAACGCGACTCGCTATTGAAATGACCCATGGAGAGTCAGCCATCCATCAAGCTAAGGATGGGTTTTCGTTTCTTTGCGAGAAACATGAAGATTCTCTTGCGGTGACAAATCAGAGAGGTTCTCCCTGAATTGATCACGGCGAGGATGCGTGATCGCTCGTGTTGCAAACAAAAACGAAAGGCGAGAAAAGGGGAACTGGTACTAGGGGCATCATCATGGAAGGTTTGCAGCTGCACAAATAGGCGGCAAGCCATTATAGCAACTTGTGCCACTAGCAATTCGGATACTCGCACAACGATGATTGTGCGCCGTATCGATGCCGGTGGTCTATGTCGTAATCTTGTGTGCATGTATACATGCTGCAGAATTTGTTTCTCGGCTGTTAGACGGCGCGAGGCTTGGATTGGCTTTGTCGGTTAAACAAAACCTGGTGGTGACTGTAAATAAGTCAGGGAATGAGCTGTGCGCGTATGTGGCAGGGCACGCCAGCTAACAAGGAGCGCCGATTTGTTTCCCGATGTATGTTGCATGTTGGTAATACTTTTCAGGGAATTATGGTGATGCAACATATAAGCGAACGATATTTCGTTTTCGGGGAACTTGGATGATGCCCTATAGTGATGCAGTACATGCATGAACGAGGTTTTCCAGGGAGGCTCTGGGAATGCGTTGAATGCATGTTATGGGGGGGACCTGGGAAGGGGGGCGGGGGGGGGGTGTTTGCAGGTAACTGCATGTAACGTAAGGAGCTGGGGCTGTCATTGCAGGTAGAATTATGGGTGAACTTGTGGCTAGGATTGTGGGTTGGTTCTCAGCATGATATAGAGAACCGCCACACACATGTGGAAACATATTTAAATAACTGTCCACCCTCTACACTAGAGGTGTTAGCTTGTGTCGCAACCGATTAGCTCAGTTTTGCTTACATAGAGCTGTGACACAAGAGCTAATGGGGCGAATTCAAGAGAACAGTGCAACAGTACTGCTCTTGAACGAAGAACACCGTAAAAGCGCAGGAGAAAAGAGGAGCGCCGATAACGTTGTGGC
The DNA here is from genome assembly GCA_963931805.1 of Microdon myrmicae. Taxonomy (NCBI): domain Eukaryota; kingdom Metazoa; phylum Arthropoda; class Insecta; order Diptera; family Syrphidae; genus Microdon; species Microdon myrmicae. The sequence goes on along the minus strand of OZ007501.1, from coordinate 22,397,816 downwards.
AAAAAACGAGGAACAAAGGAAGTAGGCAGGGAGAAAGAAAAACTGATGGGAGGAGAAGATAAGATCAAACAAAGAAATCGTAACGATCGAAGATCGATCGATGAGTCCTGAAGATAACATTTACAACGAAGAAAAGTGATTGGTGTGTGAATAGAAAAGTAACGAAGCAGTTTAGAAGGAAGTATTTTTCGGTTATTCAAGGCATGCGTCAAATTGCCTTTAAGTAATAATCTCCAAGTCCACCCGTTCGATTAGGATATCAAAACAACCAAAGAAAAATATAAATTCATTAGACAGTTATTCAGTGCACGGAACCAAACGATAACGTACGAAGAAAAGAGAAGTGAAGAGGAAATCATTATTCAGTGGATTCGACACATCGCAAAAAATATAATTCATCCAAATAAAGTGAATAAAAAACAAATATAAAGATGTAACAATCAACAAAACCTGCAAGGAGTGTCAACCGCAGTAAACCCGGGCAAGGGAATAAAAACTTGTGAAGCTCATACACATCCGGTAAACATCAAAGGAAAATACAAAGTGTACCGTAAAACAAACAAGTTACATCGGCGTCTGTTGAGACTCAACCAATCCGGCAGCCATTCGCTCCCGCTACGAGAAAATCATACAAATAATTGATTTTCGGGAATCCCATACGCGTTCTGAGGTGAATTTGTTGTATTTTGTAATATTTCTGCACACCCTTTCAAGGAGCAAAGGTAAAAGAGTACGAACTCACAATTGGACCTTCAAACAGACAAACCAAACAACTAACCACCACGTCTGCGGAACAACGTTCAACAAGGTCACCCATCGCAACAATGATAAGAATAGTACATTAAGAAACTGAAACCAACCATAGTTGTAGCATTATAATAATAATAAAGATTAATCTTACTCATTCATCCGTTCTACAAATAATTTACCAGCATTGAAGCCCACTCACACCACGGTACAGCACAGTACAAAACAGCAGATGTCTCATAGGACGCGCGTACGCGAGGAGAAATACAAAGAGCTCAGACATACAACGATACACAGTGACCAAGCGCGGACGTGTTTTCAATTCGGTGATCGAGTTAAATGAAAAAGGCTGCTTTTATGACTCATGAGTGGTTGAAATATAAAGACTATTTATAAATTCCAGTGATAAAAACCGTCAAAACAAAGTTAATATGTATAAATATAATCAAATAAAAGAGAACGAAGCCGCGTGTTGTGACAGATAAAACAAAGAACACTGTTTAATACAAAAACTGTGTGAGTAACACGTTATGTGTGAACGGTATTTACGTGTGAGCGCGCGAACATTGTGAGTGTTCACGCGAGGCCGCAATCTATTTGTCCTTCGCGCAATAAAAAAAAGTGAGAACACATGGTCCATAATATGGACGTAGATCAAATGCATGCCAAAATGGTGTTTTGGAGAAGGCAAAATACACACCCAAATTTAAAGGCTAAGCGTCACAAAGCCAATAAAAACAAGCATGCAGACACGTGGAGTGACAGCAGCGACGACGAAGACAACGCCCATGGTGCCCAGTACTCAGGGGCTGGAAACCAATTCCAAGAACTAACTGTCACCGAAACAAATGCAGACGCCAGCAATCAGGTCGAGCTCCTCAACAGTCTCATCCATGAGATTAGTCTTAAAAAACAAGAACTGAATAAACAAATGGAGGAAGTTCTTAAACTAAAAAACAATTTGAGCGAGAATGAGCGGAAAACGAAAATGGTACAACAACAACATCAAGAACAAAGACAACAGCAACCCACGAAGATAAGGAAAACACGACAAACTAGGACACTCAACAGCAGGAACCACATCAACAACAGGAACCAAATCAGAGGCAGTCAACATCTCAGCAGGTGCCAGTCAAAAAAAAAAGGAGGAAGTACCTCCTATCTACATCAGTTACATGTAGACAAAGGATCTCATAAAATTGGTTGAGTTGAAATGCAAAACTTTTAAAACAAAACGTATAAATAATTTTAAGATAAGTTTAAGATGCGATGATCGCGAAATTAAATCGGCATTCGGGAAATCGAAAAGCAAGTACTACACGTACACCCCTAAATCGGAGAAAGCTGTATCCATGCTCCTCAAAGGAATTGATTCTTCCTTTACTCCCGAAGCGGTGCTCGAAGAACTAAAAAGCTTCGAAAACGATACCTTGAAATTTACATGTGTGAAACCATTTCCTACAGCAAATTCTAGAAATCATAACCGTAAGTTGCCTTTCTTCATTGTGTCGCTAAGCCCCAATAGTAAAATTAATGGACTTAGATATATTAAATACATTAATCACTAAACAATAAGTTGGGAGAGAATAAAGAAGTCCGACCGCGTATTGCAGTGTATGCGCTGTCAACGCTTCGGTCATGTGGCAGCGAATTGCAATATCCATTTCAGATGCGTCAAATGCCTAAATAAGCATATCATTTGGGGAATGCCCATTGGGCAAGAACAGCTCCCGGATAGAAATTAACTATCCTGTATTCTCTGTGAAGGTTTACACTATTGTATATATATATATATATATATATATATATATATATATATATATATTATCCAACACAATGATTATCTGCTGTAGTCCATCCCATTCCCAAAAAGGGCTAGGACAGGAGCAATCCAGCCAATCTTCGCTCGATTAGTTTGCTTCCGAACATCAGCAAGGTATTCGAGAAAATTATAAATAAAGCATTGACTAACTGGTGTGAGGAAAATGGTAATATTCCGATCGCAACAGCAATGACACACTTCGTGCTGCGGCAAAACTTGTTACCGACATACAGTGAAACAAGGCGAAGCGACAGTGCACACGAGCCTGTTTGGTTGACTTTGAAAAGGCTTTCGACACCGTATTATATTATATAAGTTATCGAATCTATGTATGCCCGAATATTTATTATACATTATCTACGATATGATAATGGGTAAATAATTTGTGGTGAAATGTGGAGATATAATCTCTAACAAGACCTTCCAGATCAAAAACGGCCTACAACGGGGAGCAGTGAATTCTCCCATTTTATTTAACATTTACACTAGTGTAGTGCTCCACGAAGCCCTACCATTTTCCCCCCTCATACATCTTCCATTTTTCCTTTCCTACCATTTTCCTCCCACATTTCATTTTCCCCCATATCATCCATCCATATCCTCAAATTGAATCCAATGTCAAACTTATTGAACCAAACGTTCAATTGTCGCACATGGACTCAATTCTGTCAAACAAAATTCCCAAAACATTAAATAAAACGAAATGTGTAAAACCACATGCTTATCCATAGACGCATCATTATAGAAAATACTCTTCACAACCATTTATACAGAATTTCCCAACTAATGTTCGTTTTATTGAACATCTACATTTCGGGTCATTAAGTACCCATTTACAGATCATCTCTTAAGAATTTGGTCTGCACAAAATTCTGATCCTTTTATTACGCCGTTGAAGCGCAGGTAAAAAAACCTATTTCCATGTTTCCTTTAATTACCCAAAATCCATTAAAGAAAAGGATGGTGCACCGAAGTTTCATTTTTTGTCGATAGTTGTTAAGTTTCTGTTTTTCTGTAGACCGTCCAGAGGAATGGACATGTGTTTTAATATAAAAATATTATAAAAAAAGTAAAAACCTTTTCTTTTATTAAACAAAACTCCGTGAACGCGACTCTTCCCTCAATTCACGAGGGAGCACGGTGCGGCATGACACTAGTGATCTACACTAGTGGGTTCTATTGACCATGCAATTGCGTATGCCGACGACATTGTAGTGTATAGATCTGGAGAAAAGATTGATGTCATCAACAGACTTCTGCAAGATGATTTCAACAAAATCAAACGTTTTTGCGACGACTGGAAATTAAAAATAAATTTCCAAAAAACTGAGTATCCTTTTTAGAACGCCCCTGTCCAGTGCATCAAGGGATACAAAACGGAATTGGAAAAAATTTCCATTGCAGGAACTAATAATTTTCCACTACAAGTATAAACTGTAGTGAGATACCTTGGAATTTGGCTTGATCAGTATCTTCACTTTGATAGGCATACAGCAGCTGCTCTTACAGCAGCTAAAAACGCAATGACACGAAGTCTCTTCCGTAGTAGTCTTCTGATGAAAATAATTTCATACTCGGCATTCGCCCGACCAGTATTAGTGTCTAGCTGCCCGGTATGGTATAGCATATCCCCATTCTACATGGAGAAATTTCGGGTGTTCGAGAGGCAGTGTTTGCGTTCCTGCCTCGGGATGTACAGAACTCCAGAGTCGCAATACAATAAATACTATCCCAATAAAGTCCTGTATGACAAATCAGGACTAAAAGAGATAGATAACTTCATTATCAAGATTATCCGCAGTCACACAACTAGTGTAATGTGCAGTGAAAATGTTCTCATATCGGGAGCATTCTCTCCCAATGATATGTATATGGAGAGAACTCTCCAGAATGGGTTCATTCCCCCAGAAACGTTTCCGTTTCTTGGATAAAAACGGACTTATCCAAGGCAAACATGGAGTCCCTATTATTAACCACGCTATCCGTGGTGCCAGGGACAAACGAATTCTCCATGATAAAGATATCTCTAATAGTCCAGATCGCCTGCGTATTAGTATGGTGATCAGTAAAAGAGATATGTCAATAAAAGGTCGATTCCATCCCAACTGATGTTGGATCAGTGATGAACAAAGGACTATATGTCCCCAAACATAGAATGCCTCTCATGTGCATCGCTTTCCTTCCCTCTATCCACAATTCACAATTACGTTTTTTTATTTTTTATTTTTATTTTTATTTCTATTTTTATTTTTATTTTTATTTTTATTTTTATTTTTATTTTTATTTATATTTTTATTTTTAGTTATTTTTTTATTTATATTTTTATTTTTATTTTTATTTTTATTTTTATTTTTATTTATATTTTTACTTTTATTTCTATTTCTATTTATATTTTTATTTTTATTTTTATTTTTATTTTTATTTCTATTTTTATTTTTATTTTTATTTCTATTTTTATTTTTATTTTTATTTTTATTTATATTTTTATTTTTATTTTTATTTTAATTTTTATTTTTATTTTTATTTACATTTTTATTTTTAGTTATTTTTTTTTATTTATATTTTTATTTTTATTTATATTTTTATTTTTATTTCTATTTTTATTTTTATTTTTATTTTTATTTTTATTTCAATTTTTATTTTTAGTTTTCTTTCTATTTGTATTTTTATTTTTATTTTTATTTATATTTTTATTTTTATTTTTATTTTAATTTTTATTTTTATTTTTATTTACATTTTTATTTTTAGTTATTTTTTTATTTATATTTTTATTTTTATTTTTATTTATATTTTCATTTTTATTTCTATTTATATTTTTATTTTTATTTTTATTTTTATTTTTATTTTTATTTTTATTTTTATTTCTATTTTTATTTTTATTTTTATTTTTATTTCTATTTTTATTTTTATTTTTATTTCTATTTTTATTTTTATTTTTATTTTTATTTCTATTTCTATTTTTATTTTTATTTTTATTTTTATTTATGTTTTTATTTTTATTTTTATTTTAATTTTTATTTTTATTTTTACTGTTATTTCTATTTTTATTTTTATTTTTATGTTAATTTTTTTTTAATTTTTTTTAGTGATATTTTTATTTTTATTTTTATTTTTACTTTTTTTCTGTTTTTTTAATTTTTATTTTTATTTTTATTTTTATTTTCATTTTTTTTTTATTATTTCTATTTTTATTTTTATTTTTATTTAAATTTTTTTAGCATAAGAAAAATGATAATGTATAATTTAGAGTGCTTGCGAAGAGCCAGTAAGTTAATGTAAGAATGATATTTGTAAAATAGAAGTTAACATTTAGACTTAAGCAAAATCTGTAATTGAATTGTTAAATAAATGTCGAGATAAAACAAAAAAAAACGCTTTTTTGAAGTCAAAGAACAGTTGGTGAATCGTCTTTCTATGTTCCATATTCCCACTTCTTCTCCATATAAAAATATTTAATACAAAATAATTTAAACCAACAAATTTTATTTATTTTATCTTAAGTTAGACCTTAAGCAATTTTTTGTCTAGCTATTAAGTCAACATCCTACGAAAAAATCGAATAAAAATTAATTTAACAATGCAAACAAGTATCACTGCAAGCCAAAATTAATGTCGATTTGCAACGTCCCCCACCGAGCAGTTCCCAAACCATTCCGATGGCCATAAATAAACAAATCTCCATTATATATGACAGTTCCGCGTGAGCATCAGATTTCTCCGCCTTACCGTTGGGATAAAACCAAATAAGATAAATGAATTCAATGTATTAATTGACGATGGTGAAATAATATTTCATATCCCGGTATAAACAAACTTGTTGGGGCGCTCTCCAATACATCTCATATCAATCGGTGATAATTGAACTCACTTTTCGAATGTGAAAAACAGGATGTAAATCATGAACATAAATCTATATCAATAATACCTACCATGGACAGTACAAACGTTATTGCCCGAAATGATTCTGAAATTTATTTCATTATTCAAACAAAGTCGTGCAGTCACAAATTGTGAATGACATTGTCGGGATATTTGTATCCGCTATCATTTGGCATCTCGTCTGGCCATAAAGGAATGAAGTATCCAACAGATTATTGAGTTTTATTGATTAAAATCTGCCAGTATGAGCAGAACTACTGGTACAAGTGATTTATGAGCTATCATGAAGATTGCTCATGTTTATTAAAATAACGTATACATACTATGTAACGATGTCAAATATCTCTTATTAAAAACACAGGCCATGTACATATTCAAAGCATATTTTGGCTGTTTGTTTGTTATTTATTTTAACATGTATGGCCTACCGACACGACGCCAAAGAATAACATCATTTAATCTACTTTTTATTTGTGAACTGCCACAAATCTCACGAAAATGAAATCCGACCCGGACAGAACGTATGAGGGGTCCTTTCATTTGACAACGATATATCTTTTTCAATTTATTTTAAATCGCAGGACGTCATTTTTGCGCATCTTTTTAGTGGTGGGAAGATAAATAAATCCGCTCACTCGAGAGAATCAATTTTTTCGTGTCACATTTCCAATAGATTTTTTAAAGCACGCAGCATGTCGCAGGAGGGACTATACAACATTTTACTAAACCAGTTTAATTGATTAATTGATAAAAAGTATTGGTTAACGCTGAAATGCTATGATTAGTGGGTGGTACAGACGAACTTGGAAATTGAATTTAAAAAAATTATTAATATAGATAGCAGAGAATATTTGGACACTCTTTTTAAAAAATTAATGTAGATATAAACTTAATTCCTTTTGTTAGTTATTTACTTAGTTTAAAATTAAAATTAAAATCATATTAAGTCGATGATATCTACTATATATATATATATATATATATATATATATATATATATATATATATATACATATATATATATATATATATATATATATATATATATATATTTTTTTTTTTTTTTTTTTTTTTTTTTTTAAATTATACTTTTCGAGAGGGGAACCTATAAGGCTGACAGGCGCCCCGAGATGCCACCAAATAACTGTCGCAGTTCTTTTCGAACAGTTGTAGGTTGTAACTCTCCGGGAACACTCGCGTGGGAATAATGGAACGGGTTCTGATGCTGCGATATTCGCCGCCGGGAGATGAACCGCAAACTTGTGCATTCTGTCGGATTGTGGAGAGCATATAAATCGAATTGGGCGGAACAATGCCACGAATCTCCGCAGAACAGTACCCGTGATAATATCTGTAAAACAAACAGAGGTCGATACGCGCCTTCGATGTGATAGCACCTGTAGACCCGTCGTCAGGCGGATCGTTCGTCTCTGTATGCTCTGAAGTAGATCGGGGGTATGTTTAGGAGCAGAGCTCCAAACATGAGAGCAATATTCGAGCGCGGATGTAATTCGGGATTTATATAGGCGAAGAAGTTGAGCCGGAGTAAAATATTTTTTGGCTATAAAAAGATAACTCAGTTTTCCTGATGCGGATCTGACGATGTTCGACACATGTTTATGCCGCAATACATTCCCACAGACTGCGACGCCGAGCAGTTTTAAGCTTTCCCCAGCCTCGAGGGCCGGGCCATTCATCATCAGCTGTGAAACCGATGATGCACTTTTCTTTGTGAATGTTGTATATTGTGTCTTCTTTGCATTGAAGTCGACGAGATTGACCCTTCCCTAGTGCAGGACCTTATCCAGATCTTGATTCAGAGAGTCAATCTGTCTACATCTCAGCTGATGCGACGTAGATGCACCAACCGGCCGAACACTCGAAAAGGAGGAAACAAGCGTACTATCATCCGCAAAACTGAACATTCGTTGTTATCCGTTGTCGCCAACAATACATTTATGTGAAGGAAAAACAAAGTTGGAGCCAAAATAGAACCTTGAGGCACCCCAGCATTAATAGGACACAGACACGAACACTCGCCTTCCACAACAACCCGGATCGATCAATTTTCATGTAAGCTCCTCGTCCAGTCGCAAAGCTACTGGGAAACTCCATATGAACGAAGTTTGCTCAGCAATGTCCCGTGTCAAACGCGGTCAAAAGCCTTGGAGATATCCAATGCGACCGCCCTTGACTCACATTGGCCCTCAATCGTAGATGCCCATATATCGGTTATAAGTGTCGAAAGGTCTCCCGTGGACCCCCTGCCACGGAATCCGTATTGACAATCATTCAGAAGTCCGTTGGACTCCAAGTACTTAATTAACTCGGCATTGATGAACTTTTCCATTGCAATAGATAACATCGGTCGGTAATTTTGTGGGAGACACTTCTTTCCCTTCTTTGGGATTGGCTGAACTCGGGCGATTTTCCAGCAAGTAGAAGAGGTTCTTCGTGGGTAAAATAAGAGAAAGAGTCTGCCAAGAACCGGCGATAGCTCCGGAGAACAGTTCTTAAGCACTATTGCTGGTATTCCGTCCGGGCCCGTTGCCTTCCTACAGTCCAGTTCATGTACAATGCATTGAATAGTACGTGGGCTGAACCTCACATCCCATATCGAAGACCGTACCGGCGTGAACACAGGTGGCTCCAGAAGACCGGCATCGAAATTTGAATTCGTGGAAAATAAATTCGCGAACACGTTAGCTTTATCTTTTGAATTTGTGACTAGTGTCCCGCTGCTCGTCACTAGGGAGGAAAAAAGAAAGAAGCGAAGTTACCGCTAACAGCCCTTGCCATTGGCCAGAAGGAGCGCGAACCAGTCGGGCACTAAAGGAGTTTATTGGTCACACTAATACTGAAGAACGTGTGATTCGAACTGACGCTATGACAGTTAGAATCACCAAAAATTGAACTAGAGCGCAACCCATCAGCCCACCGCCGTTTGTACGGATTCGATTTCTAAACTCAAGTACATTCGACTGATGTGGATTTGTTATGTTATCGCTACGGTATATGGCTCTGATGCATTTTCTTATTCGATTTTCGTTCGGTGTTGTTCACTATTTGCTTGTATATTGTGTGTGTATCTGTTAGAAACGCCACAGGCCTTCTTCGCGGTATCAATCGCCTGGTTGCACACGTTTCTGATTCTAACAAAAATTCATTCTGTTAACCTCGGTCGGGTTGGAGCGCCATTGCTTAAAAGCTCTATTTTTTGCCGTTGTAATTTGCTTGCATTTTTTATCAAACCGAGGTTTATCAGATGAACTTCGTTTAATGGAATGTGGAATGTAGACTCCATCCCGAGAAGAATAGAAGAATGTGATCGACTCCGCACAGACGTTAACATCGGAGTTTTCGAAGCACACCTCCGACCATGAAGACGATGCAAGGAAATCTCGCAAATCGTCCCAGTTAGCAGCCCCGTACTTCCATACATAGCGAAGCTGATTAGGTCGGTTGTTCGTTTGAAAGGCAAGTGGTTGCGCGACCGATACCAAGCGGTGATCTGAGTTTCCTAGTGGCGTGGAAACCTCCACGGTATAAATGCTCGGGGCGGGTGTCAAAACCAGATCCAGGATGTTTACATTATCACATCGGGCATCCGGCAATCGCGTGGGTTTCCACGAGTTGAGTCAAATTGTTGGCAACAGCGAACATCTCCGCCAGCCTCCCATCCTCATCGGTTCTGTTGCAATGCACCAATCAGCCGGAATTGTGTACATTAAAATCGCCAAGGACGATGATTTCAGAAGGCGGGCGGTTGATCTGTATCCAGTCGACGGTACATGAAAGATGTTCGAAAAATGTCGCTGGTCGATCGTCAATCGGGCAGCGGTAAGGACAACAAAGAAATTTAACAGAACTCCTCAGCACGATCCTCAACCATATGATTTCCACGTTCCTGGGTTCCAACACCTCCATCCTCTGGCAAGCCAGATCGGATCACGTGAAGACACAGACTCCGGCCTTAAAACGGTATCTCGAATGTAAGTCGTATGAACAACGAAAATATATCGAATCAGTTGACGAATCAACCTGGGTCTCAGTTAGGGCAAGGATGTCAGGTTTCCCTGTTTGCAGAATTGGTGGACGGCGTTTACATGCGTATTGGTGAAACCGATGCGCCTGATGTTACCAGTGGAGTGTGGGCAGAGCCTCGAGAGCGAGCCTGATTATGCAATGACGAATTTCTTAAAATTCGGTTATTTATCATAATATTTGCGTGATGTTTCCTCCTGACCGTAATGTGCCAAGTTTGCCAAAATTATAACATAAATCTAGGTGTTGCAAAACGAAGGGGAGAAACTTGTAAATGGGTCGAAACGTAGTTTTTCCGAGCGTTGTCCTGAACAAAATGTGCGTTATTGAGGGCCCGGAGAAGCATGCGTGTTGCAAAACGCAACATGACACGCCCTCGACGAACCCTCAAATTGCCTTCGGCAAATCCATTTTAATGTCGAATGAGACGGAGGCCAAAGGAACGTGTAAGGCTTGAAGAAATTACGACCCAGACGTTCACATGGCTTCCACAAAGCAGCCAATTGAAAATTCTGCTGGAATTGAGGTCAACGACACAAATATATAATTGAGCGGTAGTCTTAAAGAAATTGAAGGTCAGTGGCCGAGAACAAATCAAGGCCATCGTGCAACTGGTGTTACAATACAGAAGATAACAGGAAAAAAAGGCATTCGCAGTCAGTCCGCTAAGAAGCAACATTTTTCGTTTTTTCCTTCAAATTAAAAATAAAGTGAATCGTTGTTTTTAAAATAAAAGTAGTAAAATGTATAAATTAAGACCAGTCATCAATACAGAGTTGGTTAAGTATTTGGAGTGCAACGGTCTTCTGAATGATCGTCAATACGGATTCCGTGGCAGGCGGTCCACAGGAGACCTTTTGACACTTATAACCGATATATGGACATCTGCGACTGAACGGCATGGTGAGTCAAGGGCGGTCGCATTGGATATCTCCAAGGCTTTTGACCGCGTCTGGCACGGGGCATTGCTGAGCAAACTTCGTTCATATGGACTTTCCCAACAGCTTTGCGACTGGAGGAGGAGCTTCCTCGAGAATCGATCAATCCGGGTTGTTGTGGACGGCGTATTCGGATCTGTATCCTGTTAATTCGGGGGTGCCCCAGGGTTCTATTTTGGCTCCAACCTTGTTCTTGCTTCACATATGTGATTTGTTGGAGACAACGGATAACAAAGTGTTCAGTTTTGCGGATGATAGTACGCTTGTTTCCTCCTTTTTGAGTGATCGGACGATTGGTGCATCAACGTCGCACCAGCTGAGATGTAGACAGATTGACTCTCTGAACCAGGATCTAGATAAAGTCCTGCAGTGGGGAAAGGCCAATCTTGTCGACTTCAACGCAACGAAGACCCAGTATACAACATTCACAAAGAAAACTGGATCATCGGTTCCACAGCTGATGATGAGTGGCCGGGCCCTCGAGGCTGGGGAAAATTTGAAATTGTTCGGCGTCACGGTCTGTGGGAATGTATCATGGCATAAACACGTATCGGGTATCGCCAAATCAGCCTCAGGAAAACTGAAAACTACTTGCTGGAAAATCGCCCGAGTTCAGCCAACCCCAAAAAAGGGAAAGAAGTGTCTCCCACAAAATTACCGACCGATGTTATCTATTGCAATGGAAAAGATCATCAATGCCGAGTTAATTAAGTACTTGGAGTCCAACGGACTTCTGAATGATCGTCAATACGGATTCCGTGGCAGGGGGTCCACGGGAGACCTTTCGACACTTATAACCGATTTATGGGCATCTACGATTGAGGGCCAATGTGAGTCAAGGGCGGTCGCATTGGATATCTCCAAGGCTTTTGACCGCGTTTGACACGGGACATTGCTGAGCAAACTTCGTTCATATGGACTTTCCCAGTAGCTTTGCGACTGGACGAGGAGCTTACATGAAAATTGATCGATCCGGGTTGTTGTGGAAGGCGAGTGTTCGTGTCTGTGTCCTATTAATGCTGGGGTGCCTCAAGGTTCTATTTTGGCTCCAACCTTGTTTTTGTTTCAACGAATGTTCAGTTTTGCGGATTATAGTACGCTTGTTTCCTCCTTTTCGAGTGTTCGGCCGGTTGGTGCATCTACGTCGCATCAGCTGAGATGTAGACAGATCTCTGAATCAAGATCTGGATAAGGTCCTGCACTAGGGAAGGGTCAATCTCGTCGACTTCAATGCAAAGAAGACACAATATACAACATTCACAAGGAAAAGTGCATCATCGGTTCCACAACTGATGATGAATGGTCAGGCCCTTGAATCTGGGGAAAGCTTAAAACTGCTCGTTGTCGCAGTCTGTGGGAATGTATTGTGGCATAAACATGTGTCGAACAACGTCAGCTCCTCATCAGGAAAACTGAGTTATCTTTTTAGAGCCAAAAAATACTTTACTCCGGCCCAACTTCTTCTCCTATATAAATCTCAAATTAGACCCGCGCTCGAATATTGCTCTCATGTTTGGAGCTCTGCTCCTAAATATACCCTCGACCTACTTGAGAGCGTACAAAAACGAGCGATCCGCCTGATCGGGGACTCGGCGCTGACGTCGGGACTGCAGTCGCTGTTACATCGAAGGCGCGTGGCCGACCTCTGTCTGTTTTACAGATATTATCACGGGTGCTGTGTTTCGGAGATTCTTGCCATTGTTCCACGCAATTCGGTCTATATGCGCTCCACAAGACAATCTGACGGATCGCACCCATTTGTGGTTCATCTCCCGACGGCGCGAACATCCCTGTATCAGAACTCTTTCCGTTACAGAGCGGGGAAGCTGTGGAACTCCCTTCCCACGCGAGTGTTCCCGGAGCGTTACAACCTGCAACTGTTCAAAAAGAACTGCAACAGTTATTTGATGACATCTCGGGGCGCCTACTCGACGCTATAGGTTCGCCTCTCCCGAGAGAAGTCTAATAAAAAAAAAAAAAAAAAAAAAGTCGAAGTGGGTGTTTTCCTTTCCTTCATGGTTAAACAAATTTGCGATCCGGTAAATTAAGATAGTGCCGTTGTATTCCAGAATACTACCCTTATTGGATTTTCAACACAGAATCTCATTACTTTTCTAACACACCTTTAAAACTACCTCTGTTCATATCTAATTCTCACTTAATACATAACATTAATAAACTTTCACAATATTCTATATCAAGCCTGTTACAGCAGATTTCATAACATGCCCCTTTTCATAACATGCACCTTTTTTCATTCAAAACATAGCACTTTGATTTTCGTTCAAAGTTTATTCAAAATTAAAAGTCACAGAGACAAAAGGAATACTTTGAGAAAATTTGTTTTGTTCACATTATAATTTCCAACCAATTAGAACAATAAGTAGCATAAGAAGAGAGAAATTTTAATAGTAAAATCAGTTCAAGTTGAGAAGCAGTCGAGTGGAGAGTTAGTTCAGTTTTTAGTTTCACTTTGGAAGTTCAGATATAATTGAGTTTGAGTTTTGCGTTATCAATTGAGTTTGAGATACAGACAAGTCGAGAAATTGAAGAGTAAGATCGGAGATACAAACTGAGGAGACGAGAATAAGTGTTTTGATAGTGTTTGTCTTTTGAAATAAATTGATGAATGAGAAAAATAAACGCGCTAATTATTAAAACCTCCACGCTCTTCCCTCGATATAAAGAGGAAGCACGGCGCTGGAGACGTAACAGTGCGCTCCGCAGCATAAATATTCCTTTTGCTGGTTTCCGACGCCAAACAATGCGTTGGGCGTTTTTATTATTCTTTATATGAATTATTCCGACACATATCAGTTTCCGGATTTAAATTTTGACTAATAGATGTTTCTCATACCCTAACTGTAAGGTTGTTTGTAGAAAGTCGAGCAATTTTTAGTGTTTGGCTTCTCCACGTGTATATCAGTGCTCCTGTAAAAATCATGGTGTTTACATTATAAAATAAACAAAAAATTAATCCGAATGAATATCAATCGCGAAAGGGAAAACAACTGCGCGTTGTGGGGCTGGCGGAGCGTTTGTATGGACAGATGAACGTTGCCACCTTCCCCCTCCTGATCGAAAGAATGGCGAAGTCCGTGAGAATGTGCGGTGTTAGAGAAGACAATTTTCGACATTATTTGCTAGCCTGCGGAGATGGGCCTTTCGAGGACAATATAACACGGCTCCTCCATATGTAAAGGACCCAAAAAGATACCAGGTGTATCGGTCTGAAGTGAGCGTCAAGATACAAATGTATCGATAGGGAACGTTTGTTGTGAACGTGCCCATATATTTTTTTTATTTGGTTACTATGACATCTGTCAAACATATTTAGTATGCATCAAGTCATTGTGCAAACAACATCATTTTTTAATCCTGTTAAAAATGTCGAATTTGTACCAGAAAATGATGATTTGCGGAAAGTATTAATTTTTTGTTTTCATTTGAAGAAAAGTGCTGCAGAGTCGCATCGAATGCTTGTCGAGGCTTATGGTGATCATGTTCTATCGGAAGCAACGTGCAAAAGATGGTTTAAGCGGTTCAGAGATAATGATTTTGAGGTAGGAAATGAAGAACGTGGAAGACCACCAAAAAAGGTTGAAGACGCCGAATTACAAGCAATATTGGATCAAGATGAAACTTTAATTTTAAAACAAATGGCACAAATGTTAAATTTTGCGCAACAAACAATTTCTGACCGTTTAAAAGCTATGGAAAAGATCCAAAAGTATGGAAACTGGGTGGGACATGAATTGGATGACAGGCAGATGGAAAAGCTTACACGACACGAAATGAAGTCGGTATTGCATCGAATTGTGACTGGTGAAGAAAAATGGATTTATTTTAAAAATTTTAAACGCAAAAAACTATGGGTACATCCAGGGAAGCGTCAACATCGACTGCAAAGCCTGATCGGTTCGGAAAAAAGACAATGCTCTGTGTTTGGTAGGACCAGAAAGGGGTGGTGTATCATGAACTTCTAAAAACTGGCTAAACTGTTGAAGCGCAACGCTGCTACAACAAATGATCAATTTGAACCATGTATCGATCAAAAAACGACCAGAATGGGCCACAAGACACGGAAAGGTGATTTTGTTGCATGATAATACCTCGAGTCATACAGCAAAACCCGTCAAAGAAACAATAAAAGCTCTCCTCTGGGAAGTGTTACCCCACCCGGCGTATTCACCAGACTTGGCTCCTTCCGACCACCATTTGTTTTCATCGATGGGACACGCATTAGCTGAGCAGCATTTCAATTCAGAAATGACACGAAGAAGTCAAAAATTGGGTCTCCGAATGGTTTGCCTCAAAAGACGACCGGTGTTATTGATGTGGTAACCACAAATTGCCAGAATGGTGGTCGAAATGTGTAGAAAGCAATGGCCAATACTTCGAATAAAATGTTTTTTACTTTCCCATTTACAATTAGTGTTTTATTTAAAAAAAAAAAAAAGCTCACTTCATACCGGTACACCTGGTATGTTGCGTCAACGCGATTTCATTTACATCGGCAGCTCAGCTGGGATTGAAGACTAAACAACACCTACGAAAGTGTTCACAGTTTTCAGCCCTAACCACGATTCAAATCTGTCAGCAACCCCGCAAGACTACAGCTTACATCAAATTTATGGTAGAGCAATCGACCCTACCCACACACAGATAGGTCAACCACATTATTCACAAGAAGCGCGATATAAATGTGATTATTTACAAATTAGTCCACAAAAACACAACTTTTAATTTATCCTTAATTTTTACTTTTTTTTTTTTAATTGTCTCCGACCGGAGGCTAGTGGACGAGTGACTCTTCATTCTAACCCAAAACAATAAAGATATAACAAAGGCACTGAATTGAACTAGTGTTTACATATTCGAGATAACATTTGGTAAAGGAAATTGAATTAGGGTATTGTTTATGTTACATATTCGAAATAACGTAGATAGGAATTGGGTTCAAGTATTGTTTGCATATTCAAGATAGCATAGGAGGAGGGAATTGAGTTCGGGCATTGTTTCCATATTTGAGATTACATAAGATAAAGGAATTGGATTGAAATATTTCTTACAATGTGTGAATGCAATGTAAATGAGACTTAAGACGAAGCCATATCTTGGGAGTTAAGACAAATAGATTGGGAAGAAATTATTTTTATTCTTATTATCTGATAGTTTTGCACTTATGCTTCTGATGATCTTATCATGTGCCTCACTTAGCGGACACTTGGGTGGTCGGTATGGTTGACATAACCCGCGTTATAGGCACCCCCTTCCTGTTGATACTTCTGTAGGTGCTTCGCCCCACCTCTCAGAAGGCCATCGGAAAACACGATGACTTCCGCAAGTTACAAACAATACCCACAGGAACCCCCTCACAAACAATATCTGCCTATTGTTACGCACAAAACCCTCCACCCCCGAATACCTACCTCTTTGGAGCTAAGCTCCATCATTAATCGCGCAAACATAAAATATCGCGATATCAATTCAATATCAAACAAATTGAACTACACGTTCAATTTTCCCATATTGAATTTAACTTGAACCTAAGACGTGAAAGAACGAACCATACGTTCAACATGCAGAAACGCCTGGATCCAAATCTGTGGACCAGATGACCAACTTTCAAGTAAAGTTGTTGAGAATCATAAACTGCACGTCGGCAATTTTATGATTCTTTAAAGGTTTGTTTACCCAAACCATTTCCAAAGGGAACATCTTTGTCCATTCGCCTAGAACAAACAACTTGCGCCATAAAACGAATCGCATGTTCGTTTTAGCGCCCAACAACATAGAGGATCATAAATGTGTATTAGCACGATCCTCTGTTGATTTTTCCTTTGTGTTTCCTCGCCATTTCCCACAGGGAACATCATTGTCCATTCGTGTAGAACAAACGACTGCGCCATAAAACTAATCGCACGTTCGTTTTAACGCCCAACAACATAGACGATCATAAATGCGCATTAGCACGATCCTCTGTTGATTGTTCCTTTGTGCTTCCTCGCCATTTCCCACATGGAACATCCTTGTCCAGTCGCCTAGAACAAATAACTTGCGCCATAAAACGAATCGCACGTTCGTTTTAGCGCGCAACAACATAGAGGATCATAAATGTGCATTAGCACGATCCTCTCTTGATTTTTCCTTTGTGTTTCCTCTTTTGATCCCAACCCGGGAAAGATAAGGAAAGGAAATAGCGGCTGGCAAAAAGGCCAAGCAGAAAAAAGGACATATCCTTCGATCTGCAGGATGGAAGAAAAAAAGTCTTCGTCAAAGGAGTTGGTTACAGACGATTCGCCGAGACGACGAAAGAGTTGGTTTTTGAGATTTGACCGGAACGGTCCATTGATGAGGTGGTGAGGATAAGTTGAGTCGGTGAGAAATACTAAAAGTGTCTTAAGTTGAGTCTGTTGGAAATAAATAAAGTGCCTCTAACTTTAACTAATATTGTAAAGTGCATTTATGTGTATGTGGTAGAATAGTGGCATTTAAGAAAACACCATAACATTAAGGATTGGTTTAAATAATAAATAGTAAACAAAAAACAACAAAAAGTGTTTGTTTTAAAGGTGTGTCAAGTGTGTGTGCTGAAAGAAGTTATTACACTATGAACGAAGAGAGTACAACTGGGGACATTTTTGATAGATCGGTCGACAATACCCAGATTTCTACAGGTCAACTCCAGTACGCACTGAGAACATTTATAGGGTATCCCCAACCTGTGACTAATTCATACCCAACCAAACCATAGCGCGGGTTTTCACCGTTGGGACATGGAGCCCAGATACCACAACAGGGCGGTGGTGACCAGTTCCACCATAACCAATTAACCCAAGTCCAAGGTCCTCGTACGCTGCACCCATTAGTTGCACCCATGACGTGGAGCTTTTGCAAGAAAAGAGGACACTTATACGACGATTGCCTAAAAAGGCGGAATACTTCATTCTGTCGGGATTGCAGGGAATATGGGCATGACACATCAGCGACTGTCATGCACATTATACGAGGGTGGCCTGAAAAGTTTCCGACCTTAGATATTTTTTCTTAAAATTTGTTTATATTTTTTTACATACATGTAGTCTCCTTGTAATGCTACACACTTCTCCCAGCGGTGCTGCCATCTCGGTAACCCATCCAAATAATACTCGGCGTCTTTTTCTGCGAAATAACTTTTTTGATGATAATCGATTAAGATAACTCCATGACTATCACAAAAAACAATCGCCATCACTTTCCCGACCGAAAAAAAAACAGTATTTGCTTTTTTTGGGGCCAATTTCCCCTTTGCAGTCCATTGTCTTGACTGTATTTTAGTTCCGGGCGTATAATCGTGTATCCAAGTTTCATCGACAGTAATTAATCGGTGCCAAAACTCGGATCTATTGCGCCTAAACTGCGCCAACAGAGTGTTGGAAATGTTCATTCGAACACGTTTTTTTTAGTCTCTGCTATTGTTACGGACCTTGCGTCCTTGTCCTCACCTAACACCCACTAATTCCCGCAAATTTCTCCTCTCTACCTGTAAAGGGATGAAAAAATATTGTAAGGGACCTCGCGTCCATGTCCTCGCCTAGTTTATGCAAATTAGCTACTTGACGATTTTTCTTCCATTCACAGGTAGAAAGGGGAAATTTGTGGGAATTAGTGGGTGTTAGGTGAGGACATGGACGCAAGGTCCGTAACAATAGCAGAGGCTAGAAAAATGTCCAAAGAACGTGTTTCTCACATATTAAATCAAGATTTAGACATGAGAAATCTGTCCGCGCGTTGGGTGCCGCGTTTGCTCACGTTAGACCAAAAACGTGTTCGAATGAACATTCCCAACACTCTGTTGGCGCAGTTTAGGCGCGTAGTTTTTATTTGACAGTCGTTTGAGTGAGTCGATGTTTTTGGCTTTTATTGGAATCGATTCCCCCTTTGCAGTCCACTGTTTTGACTGCATTTTGACGTGACAACGTCTTATAAATCGGTATACCTTGGGAGGCATTCGGAAAAAAGTTTGTGGCGTTACGATAACGATAACCGATAACGCACGAGCCGCAGTGAGCGAGAGCGCGACTCTCTTAATTGCTCTTAAGTCAAATGCAGAGAGACAACAGGAATACAGACAGCGCCTTGCACTGTCGAGAACAGCTGTGCAGGTTGAAAGTGTAAAGACAAAAAATACACAGAGACAACGCGAATACAGGCAGCGCCTTGCAGCATTAAATAAATCGGATATAGCTAAGAGAAAATTGACTGTTCATAGTGGTTTCGCAGCGGCAAGATCAAACACCAAAATTAATGCCTACACTTGGGAGGCATTCGGAAAAAAGTTTGTAGCGTTACGATAACGATAACCGATAACGCACGAGCCGCAGTGAGCGAGAGCGCGACTCTCTTAATTGCTCTTAAGTCAAATGCAGAGAGACAACAGGAATACAGACAGCGCCTTGCACTGTCGAGAACAGCTGTGCAGGTTGAAAGTGTAAAGACAAAAAATACACAGAGACAACGCGAATACAGGCAGCGCCTTGCAGCATTAAATAAATCGGATATAGCTAAGAGAAAATTGACTGTTCATAGTGGTTTCGCAGCGGCAAGATCAAACACCAAAATTAATGCCTACACTTGGGAGGCATTCGGTAAAAAGTTTGTAGCGTTACGATAACGATAAACGATAACGCACGAGCCGCAGTGAGTGAGAGCGCGACTAGCGAGAGAGAGGTTGACGTAGCAAAACGAATAAAATAAAAGAAGAGAGAGTATTGTGAACTGTCGAAGAAGCAAGAATATATCGTATCAATGGACGAAATGCCAATTACTGAGCCACCAACATTAATTGCTCCTAAGTCAAGTGCAGAGAGACTATAAACGAGAGACGGTTCTCTTGTACGTCCAGTTTCGCAACGAAGTGACAGAAATTATCGATCAGAATAAATTTCTGCAATTATTTGAGGAAAACGAAAACTTGATCATGGAACGCCGCAGTTTATTCGAGGCGAACCTGAACATTGAAAACGTCATGAAAGAATTGGAAGCAATGATGATTTTGCAGAACGAAGATGAGAGTACAAATGTGCAAGAAGCAGAATCAAGAACGGCATTTGTCGAACGCGTGCTCGGAGAGAATGGTGCTGAAAATGTTGACGATATTCACGAAATAGTTTCGCATCCGGGGCTATCTATTGTAAAGAAGCGCCGCAACGTGATGACGAAACAGCAGTATTGCGAGCTTATACGAACCACCAATCCGGAGCAACGAGAGATTGTTCTGGAGGTTATACATCGAATACGCGGTTGTGGAGACGGTGTATCTGAACCCATACAAATTTTCTTTACAGGCCCCGCAGGTTGTGGAAAGACGTATACTTTGAAATGTCTAATAGAAACGTACAACCGCTACACTCAGCAGCATAATTCAATGAACAACGCATACATTGCCTGTGCGAGTACAGGTAAAGCCGCTGTGCCTCTTGGCGGCACTACTGTTCATTCAGCGTTCCGTTTAACCACTTCGCGCATGACGAAACTCTTGTCGACAGAGAATTTACAGGCTTACAGAAATACGTTTGTAGGCGTCAGAGTGGTGTTTGTAGACGAAATCAGTATGTTGAGTTCTGATATTCTTCAGAAAATAAATTATCGACTGCAACCGATCGCCGATATATACGACAAACCATTTGGAGGCTTCCACGTGATTTTATGCGGCGATTTCAGACAGCTGCCGCCGGTACGAGCAAGTCCGTGTTACAGTATACCGATCAATCAACTCGGAGGACCAATTCTGTGGCACAGCATTAGTTACTTTCCGCTGGTTCGTGTCGTGCGGCAGAGCGACGCAAGATTCTCTACCATATTGACGAAAATTGGCGACGGGCTGAAACTGAGTGACGATAAGATCGCACTTATCGAGTCCAGGCACAACACTGAATTTTGGTGCAAGGAAAACGCACAGAATGTCGTTCGGCTGTACTACAGTAATAACGAAGTTGATTCGTTCAACAGAAGCGCCATAATTAACGCGAACAATTGTCTAGCGCAAGACATCATCATCGGATACTCGAGTAAACAAGAGAACACGCAGTGTCGGGGTAAACTTCATAAAATGTCTGTGGCAGAAACCGACGGATTGCCGTACTTGCTTCCATTGGCAAAGGGGTATCCGTACATGATTACTTGCAATATAGATGTTGCTGATGGACTTGTAAATGGTGCTATTGGTGTCTTGCAACATATCGAGCGTCAGTTATCAAATAAAGGCGATAATTCTGAAAATGTGGAAGCATCGCACAACAAAGATCGACCGGCACTTGAAGAAGAAATAATTGCCTTGTGGTTTGAGTTTCCCGAAGCGACTACAGGTACCAGTGCTAAAATCAAATGTCGACCTTACGTACAAAGCAAAGGAAATACAATTTCTAGAAAATGGGTGCCGATTTATAAAAAAGTAGTGAACATTATGTGTGCCCGCTTGTGCGATTACGATTCACAAATCGCAGGGTGGGACGTTTGACAAGATCGTATATAAATACTCTGCCAAGCAACCGCAGCAGTTAGCACAGTCAGTGAATAACGATATTCAATAGTGTTTGTGCTTGGTAACAAAAAAAAAAAAAAAAAACCCAAGGAGACAGGGAGTATTTGTTATAATTTAAATTATATTCTACTTTTCCTTGATTTACATTTAAATTTCATCTTAATTTCAATTTCATTACATTTCATACTCGTTTCTTTTCATTTAAATTTCCTTTGCATTTCTTCTCACTGAAATCTCATCTTTCTTATTTATATTGTCCAAATATCTTTCTTCCTCTAACATAACTTTTATAATTTATATAGCAACTTTTTATATTTCGGACTTGTGTTGAATTTAGGTTCCGTCGGGCTGTTTTCTTTTTCCTATCTTCTTTCCGTTGTTTTTCTGCATTCCTACTTGTTTTATTCAGCTAGTCCTATCGGGCTGTTTCTCGCGCTTTGGGATCTCCGGTGTCCATCACTTTTCTTTCATTTATCCCTTGTAAAATGGACCTCTCTTCTCCTCAGAGCTTGGGGCATCAACCCAATCAGGATTTGATGACTCTTCTTGAGAGATTGAGAAGCGAACTCGCGACCGCGGGAGCGAGGATCGCTGCTCTCGAGAGGGAGAACGCAGCATTGAAAGCTACTTCACCCCCGACCCCCTCCAACAAAAACCTGGAAACCCATCATTCACAGGTCGAACCTGAAATGATAAGCCTCGACAGTGACTTTGATGTCTCTGCCGACGAGAATGGTCTCCATGTCCCTACTCTTAATACTTGCCGCTCCACGCCCACCTCTCTCCGCGCGGAAAAGCGGAAAACACCTCGACCCAAGCTGAACTGCGAGGGAGCTCCCTCCAGTAAACGTGTTGCCACCGGCTGTACGCCAATAATAGCCCCAGCTTCGGCTAATGAAATCGTGGCAAACCTCTCGGTACACCCCACTGCACAAAAAGTCGTTCCGCCGGAAAAATCGTGCACATCGAAGGTACCATCCTCCACAACCCCGAAACCAAAGACCACTCCAACTCAAAAGGCCAACCAAACATCGGTCCGGGCAGACGTACCTGCTTTAAAAAAGAAGCAGCAACCTGGGGTTTTTGCACGAGACCTCAACCTAAAGGAGTTCGTCGGTGATATGAACCGACAAGGAATATCCAACTTTAAGGCAAAGACCTTGAGTCCAAGTCTCAATAAAATCGTAACCTACGATCGACAAACGTTCTCCAAGGTTAACGATACCCTGAAGGCCAAGGAGGTGAACTATTACACATTCACCCCGGCCGACGAAAAGTCGAGGATCATCCTCTTAAAACGAGTCGCTGCCTGCTGGGAAAAGGACGACATCGTAACTGCCCTTGAAGCAACATTCCCCCACGTCAAATTCACTGACGTTAAAAAATTCTCTCCCCCACAACGGTTTGTGAACATCAGACCGCAAAAATACAGCAAAGTAAACATATGGCAGCTTCACCTTGCCCCAGGAACCGACATAGACTCCATAATACGGACAAAGTCGCTTCCAACTCTCCATCAACAAGTTCTGTTCGAAGTATTTCATAACAATGAAATACCTCAATGCCGACGTTGCCAACGTTTCGGGCATGTCTCCCTGAACTGCAACATGGCCCGCCGTTGCGTCCGTTGTGGAAAATCCCACGACATTGGCAAGTGCGAACTCCCTTCAGCAAAATACGATCCCACAACAAATGTGCAGGATGAAATTACGTTGCCAATTTGCTGCAACTGCGGTATTAAAGGACATCCGGCCAGCTACAGGAACTGTCCCAAATATAAAGAGATAGTCCACAGAACCAAGGAGACTCGAGCTAAACAAGTAGCCAAGTCAAACTTCGGAAAACAGCCCACACAAAATTTCATCCAAAATGGATTTACATTCGCTGATAAGGTTAAAGGGAACCAAACAAAGAATATGAAAACCCCACCACCTCCCCCCCAAAAACATATTCAAGTTCCTAAGCGATCCGCTATACAGGCCACCACAATGCCACGAATCCAAGCGGCGGCACAAAAGCCTCCAAAGGGCAACCCTCAATGCTGGAGAAACTACTTAGTCTCTCTCGCGTGATTGAGGATATTCGACCCCGATATGAAAAACTAACAACTGAGGCTGAGAGGGATGCACTCCTTTTCACGGCATATGTAAGACATACGCTTCAAAATGGATCCCAAAATTAAAGTTATCCTTATAAATGTCAACTCCCTTGTTTCGCTATCAAAGCGTGCGATAGTCTCTGACTTCATAAAGGATAACCGGGCGGACGTGGTTCTTGTAACCGAAACTAGGTTGCATCCATGTCACCGTCCCACTTTCCCAAACTTTTCAATGATTCGAAGAGATCGAACCCCCACTGGCGGCCCCACCATCAACGGAGGTGGCACCTGTATTCTAGTTAATAGCGAACTTCGCCATGAAGCTATTGACCTCCCACATTTCGACTCCATAGAGGTCTCCGGGGTTGAACTGCATCTACCTAATAATGGTAGAGTGAACATATACTCCGTATACCACTCGCATAAAACCAATAATGGCCCCATTAATCCCGAAGATATCGGCCAATTGATAACGTCCTTGGGGCATAGACCCTTCATCATAGGCGGCGATTTCAACTCCAGGCATCCCCACTGGAACAACTCCGTCTCTTGCCCAAACGGCACAAAGTTGTTCCAATGGTACAGCGAAAACTGTCATGCCCTCAACTTCGAAATAGTCGCACCTACGGATGGTACCCGAGGTAACTCCATCCTGGACATCTTTATTGTGTCCAAAGACTTACTTCCCCAAATCACTCCTCCCCAAGTATCGGCGGGTGTATCTGACCACAACGCTGTGACCATGTTCATTCGCGGCTATCGAGCATCCCGGGCTCATGTCAGATACATACCCGATTATGGACGCACAAATTGGGACAACTTCAATATTACATTGAACGGAAAACTCCACCAACTCTCTCTCCCCACTGACAGGAACCTAACGACGGTTGAGATAAATAACGCTGCAACTCGACTTCACGAGATTCTAGTTGAAACTTCTGAGACTCATGTCCCGAAGTACAAACTTGAAAAGACTTATCAGATTCCCCTTGACGACCTCACTCTTCGTCTCATCCGGGAGCGTAAAAAGCTCTGCAGAATGAGATATCGTCACCGCTTTACGCAAAGGGAGCCATTATTGCGAGCCATTATTCACAATATTGGCA
Source organism: Microdon myrmicae (assembly GCA_963931805.1). Taxonomy (NCBI): domain Eukaryota; kingdom Metazoa; phylum Arthropoda; class Insecta; order Diptera; family Syrphidae; genus Microdon; species Microdon myrmicae. The sequence goes on along the minus strand of OZ007501.1, from coordinate 22,372,657 downwards.
CACTGATAAAACAGAGAATCCAAAACAATCGTACCCGACAATTGGAAGACAAACTGAAGGGTATTCAGATGGACCAGAACATTTATAAAAATGTTAAAAAGATATGTGGCACCTCTCGTATCACTGGACCAATCATGCACAACGGCCTTGTTGTCAATAATGACACCAATAAAGCAAACATCATCGGAGAGACCTTTGAAAATAATCACAAGCTCACTCTCGAGGATGGCGACCCGGAATCAAATGCAATAATTAGTTCAGAGGTTCACAACAAATTAGACAACTTTAACGAGCCAATAGTTGTCTTTAACTCAGCTAACAGTGCATACTTCGACGACACACGTGATAATAGTCACGGCTTCGTCACACCAAATACCCTACAGAACCTAGTTAAATCTCGAAACCTCAAGAAGTCACCCGGTATCGACAATAAGTCCTACCACTCGTTGCGAAGGCTTTCTGCTTTATTCTTTATAAAGCTCTCCATTCTGCTCAACCATGCCTACAACATGGGGTATTTTCCCCAAGCTTGGAAGCATGCTGTTGTCTGCCCAATAGCAAAAGTTGGGAAACCAAATTATCACCCCTCAAGCTTTCGTCCTATTTCGCTCCTCACCTGCATCAGCAAAATATATGAACAGTTCATATACGAGAAGCTAAATAAATTTATCAGTGTCAGGAACCTAATACCTGACTTCCAATTTGGATTCAGAAGAGCGCATAGCACCACTATGGCTCTCAATATATTTCAAAACCACATTTGCGTGCGCCTCTTTAATAAGGAACCCACCATTGCGGTGAGCTTGGACATTGAAAAGGCTTTTGACACAACCTGGATCGAAGGTCTCGTTTTTAAATTACTGAATACTGGCCTCAGTAAAACGCTGTGTAATATAATCTACCAGTTCGTTTTAAACAGAACCTTCCAAGTTCGAGTGAATGGAAAGTTTTCCCGAACTTTCAACGCCGCCGCAGGCGTACCACAGGGCTCCATTCTAGGCCCCATCTTATTTAATATCTACACCTCAGATATTCCTCGCCCTGTGGATGGTAGAGTAAACCAGATTTGCTATGCGGATGACGTCCTAGTGTACACGTCATCTAAAAGCCCAAAACTCGCAACAAACCGACTCAACCGTCATCTGGACGAACTGTATCAGTATTACAGTCGGTGGAAAATTCGACTTAACCCATCTAAAGCAGTAGCTATAATTCTGAGTAGTAAACACTCCCAACCTACTTCTCGATATTCACAGAATATTCGAATAAAAATGGGAGATACTACGATTAGACCACAGGACAGGATGAAATATCTCGGGGTCATTTATACCCCGAAAATGAATTTCATCAAACATGTGACCCACATTCTCCAAAGGGGCCTCGGTCGGTCTAAGCAACTGCACAACATCTTCAAGTGGAGCAACAAAGTTGACACCAAAGTTAAGCTTCTCTGCTATAAGCAGCTAATCCGATCTGGAATATCGTACGCCTTTCCCATATGGTCCTGCATATCTTCGGCCCAAATGGAAAGACTTCGGGTTTTCGAAAGGAAACTCCTCAGAAGATGCACCAATCATTCTAGAAGGCCTGACGGTCGTCATTACCCCAACTCTCACCTATACGAAGGCGCCTCCATTACCCCTATCGACGAGTACTTGCTTCAATTAGCATATAAGTACCTCGAAAACATTCAGAACAGCGAGAACCCACTTGTACGGGACTCCTGCGTTCTTGACCCTTCTCTCTTTCGATCTCTTCGGATCAAACCCCCACAATTTCTTCTTCAGTACAAAACTGAAGAAAGCACCCTTCCCAACAACATTCCCCTCTAGAACAGAGGATTCCTGGACCCATCCCATAGGGTCTACTATTAACAAACCACACACACGAACGCACAGTACAAGACGGCACAAACACAAACATATACACCGACCAAAGCGCAGATTATCAGACGCCAAAGACGTGATCTGCGTTCACTACCGCACCCAAGACCTACCGGTCTTGTACGATTTCTTTCCCACCATCCCTCTATAAAAGTAGTTGGAGAACACTCGGACTAACACTGTCCACACTATCCTTGGATACCCCCCCTTTTTCTCTTTTCTTTTCAGAGATCGCGAGACCGAGCCCAACATCCTCATGGATGTGGGTGATTCTGGTTATCGCAAGATGACCAGAAGTCAGAGACAAGATGAAGGACACATATGTCCTGTCTCGCTAAATTCGGCCTTCTCGCCACAATTTTTTTTTTTTTTTTTTTTTACCGCAGCAGTTAGTGTACGTAGCGATGAGTCGGGTAACGAATCTAGACGGCTTGTATGTCGTTACGGAGAACGATGAGCCATTTGTCTTCAAGCATGGGCGTGAAGGGAATGACTCACAGAATACACGCAATATCCGCAACAAGTATCTGCGACTCAACGGACACATACTTTCAACTATTACCAAGGAGGCAGTGGAATTCTGTAACGAAGCTGACAACGCTAAACAAACAATAGTGACAAACCTCAATGTGCAAAGTTTGTCGGCCCATTCAGAGGATATTCAAACGGATACTGTCATACCAAGATCAGATTACCTCGTATTAACCGAAACGTGGATGCGCGATGATTGTGATTCAGTGCCAATCAATGATTATGAGTACGTTACGAAGCAGAACTATCGTTCGGATTCTGAAACAAACGCAGCTGGTGGAGTAGCGATTTATAGAAGATTATCATCGCCGTCCATGGCAAAGGAAATTCTTCGAGTTGAATTGTCCGATTCAGCTCGTCATATTAAAAACACGGGTGATGTGTGCTTGGCTGAAATTTCATGCTTCACTGTCGATAGGATGTACAAAGTATTACTCGGGGCAGTGTACATTCATCCTGGATCAACTATCCCGAACATTGGTTTGTTGTTGCACCAAGCATTACTCCTATCTATGAAGTTGATGCACACATACCAATTCTTCTTTGTGGTGACTTCAATATAAATGTCACAACTGATAGCGCATTTATTAATTTCATGAAGAGTATGTTCAATCTCGAATGCGCATCGAATGTCAACAAGCCTACAACATTGGGCGGAACAACCCTCGACCTAAGCTTCTCAAGACACGTTACAGTTGAGATGTTACCATTGATATCCTACTTCTCGTATCATCGTCCTATCGTCAACAGAGTAAAAGCAATCGAAAGAAATAATGCAACATAAAATAAAATATCGAACATAATTATAAAAATATATCACAAAATGTAAAATATTAAGAAATAAAAATATATATATATATTACTTATATATGTAATTATCATTTAAGAAATAAAAGGAATAAAAACACTTTAATTTTGATTTAATAACTTGTATATTCAATGTTACATATTTAGGATACCTTGTCACGAATATAATGTCCGAGCGCCTTGCGCCCAGACAACCATTTTTTTGTTTCGGAGGTATAATGGTGTATCCAAGTTTCATCGACAGTAATTAATCATTAATAAGAGCGCGTTAGAAATGTTCATTCGAACACGTTTTTGGTCTAACGTGAGCCATCGCGGCACCCAATGCGCGGACAACTTTCTCATGCCCAAATCTTGATTTAATATGTGACAAACACATTCTTTGGATATTTTCATAGCCTCTGCTACCTCTCTCACTTTAATTCGGCGGTTGTCTAGCACTATTTGGTGAACTTTAGCGATGTTATCGTCAGTTGTTGCAGTTTTCGGGCGTCCCGAACGTCCATCGTCTCCCAAGCTCTCACTGCCACGTTTAAATTCAGCTGCCCAAAATTTCAATATGGTAAATGATGGTGCAGAGTCCCCATACACAAAGCCCAATTCATCTTTGATTTGCGTAGGCGTATTGCCTTTCAAAAACAAATAATTATTGACAGCTTGATACCCAATTTTGTCCATTTTCACAAAAACACTCACATCGACTCACTCAAACTACTGTCCAATAAAAACTACGGCTCCAAAATGGCTGAAATTTTTTTTGAATAACTGTCAAAAAATGTACAACTACATTCTCTAGCTTTTATTGGCGAGTGCTGCTATCTTCAGGTTGAAGTCGGAAACTTAATAAATGGCAGAACAGGGAAGGACGAGGATAACCCGGAAGCTTGGGTGTGAGTATGAAGATGAGTGGAGGTTGTGTGAGTGTAGGTGGCGAGCGAAGGGGGGGGGGGGGGGGGGTCAGGGGTTTAGTTATGAGACGAAGTTTAAGAGCGGAAGAGGTGGGGTTGAAGTCAAAAGAGGTGGGGTGAGAGTTTGCCCATCGTAACATTTGCGAAATTAGTTCATTAGAGCCGTAGGAAGCGTTATGGGTAGGCGAATAGAAGAGACGTGGGTTTCGCAGGTTTTGAGGGTCAGTGTAAAATGTTATGAAGCAGAGCATCCTTAGGTAATTGATCGAACCTGGGGGAACAGGGTGGATGAAGAGGATATCGGCATGAATTCTGCGCTCTTCAAGTGTGTTACAATTAATTGGGTGGAGGCGGCTTGAGTATGAGTAATCTGAAGATTTTCCCACTTCAATCCTCAGAGGGCAAAACGAAAGAAACGACGTTGCACGCTTTCGATCCTGTGAATGTGACTAGCATATTTTAGAAGACGACGGACAAATGTTATATAGAGCGATCGGGTAAGGTGTTGCAATTTTACGGCAATATAAATATAATTGGGGTATTCACGTTTTAACCGCTTTTACCTGCTGTCTGGTGGCTTTACACGCTGGGGTGGCGATAGATGTGTGGTACCTACCGGTGTTTATCCTACCGGAGTTGTGTCACTTCCGAGGTGCGTTACCCTCGCTGGTTATGTGAGGGTGGAGGTGCTGCTTGGCATTCCTTCCTGAGATGGTTTCCTCCCGCACTGTCGGCACCTTCACCCGGTTCTAGCTTACGCTTCGGCGGCTGCTGTTGTCTTGTTTTTATAAATACTTTTTTTTACATTTAATTTATTTTTTACTTTAAAACAAAAACACTTGTCCTGTTTTTACTTTTGTTTTCACTTCTTTCTTTTTATTTATATATATATATGTATATTATATTATATTATATATATATTATTCTTTGATACAATTTAGGAAAAACAACCATAAAACTTTTCCTCTCATTATTTTTCTATTTTACACACACCACCAACTTTTTAATCACGAGCGTCACACCGCGAGTTTTAAAAATTACGAGCGCAAGGCTAAAACTACAAGAGACTTTTGTCACACGCCAGATCAAATTTTCAACTCAGAGAGAATCGCTAATTCATGTCCTCATATATTCGGAATACAAATTTGCCCCAACCTAACATTCATTGATTCGTCGAAACTGGTTTGGCTCTCGAGGACATGACCCCTTTTAGCAAATTCAGGCGTTTAGGGGTAGGATAGCGGTGAATTTGCTGCGAAAGGTAATTTTGACCATGAATTATCGTTGTTGGGGTAGGATTATTTGTTGTAAGGGATGGTGAAAATGTGAGTTGAATTTGGAGTGTGCTATTGAAGTGTAGAACAATTTTCTTTTTGGATATGATATGTGTATTTTATGGGATAAGGGCGCGAATTTGCGTATTGATCTAGATGGAAAGGGGGGGTATAACATAACATTATTAATTATATATTATTATATATTATTATATAAATATTAATTAATATAATATTATTATAATAACATTGTTAATTAACATTGTTAATTATGTAACAAAGGTAGGCCTTAGAGAATTCTTTCGGCCAACATTTAACAAAACCAAGGGCAGAACTAGCCTTGAGGATTATGTCGTCAATATATGGAATCAAATTGAGCTCCGCATCACATAAGATGTCTAGCTCACGAGTCGATTGTACAGGTGATATCGGTGGTTAAGTAGAAAATAGGAACGCCGCGGGGAAAGGAAGCGATATGAAGATATTTAGTCCGAGGCAGTTGTTTAGGCACCATATTATGTTGAAAAGCTATCGAGATCCATTTGGAAAAGTGAGTAGTCACGAGGAGAGGATCGTTTGAAAATGTTTAGTGTCGTCCGCGTAGCGAGAGATGGAGGAATGCTTGATACTGGAGTCTATATCGTTAATGCTAAGAATAAATTGGAAGGCTCCAAGATAACTGCCCTGGGGAACCCCTGAAGTGGGGAGAAAAGTATTGGAAAGGGTGGATCTAAATCGGTCACGGTACGTTCGATCGCTAAGATAGGAAGAAATCCAATTGATCAGTAGGGGTTCGAAACCAAGGGAGGAAAGCTTAAAGAGGATGAGATTGTGGAGGATTTTGTCGAAGGCCTTGCTGAAATCGGTTGTGATTACATCGACTTCGTTGCCATTCTCTAAGGCACGGAGGGCAGGGGATGAGAACTCATCTAGATTTGTGCTCCCACGCAAGGAAGCCATGCTGGTTTGGTTTTTTTTTTTGAATATGTTGAGCGACGAAGGGGCCAGGGGGCGAGTTATGAATGTGTGATGGGGAGACACGAAATTCCGTTTTCGGCCGAGGGGAGACAGGGGTTGAGAGTGTGTGATCTGTGGAAATTGATATACTTCGCACCAGTTTTAAGGTCGAAAAGGGGAGGGTGACTAGAGATAGGGGCAGAATGTGATGTGGGGCGAGCAGTTGTGTTGTGATTAAGACGGAATTTTTCACGGGCAGGTGAGGAGGAGGGTCTAGAGTGAAGGGTGCTATAGTAGTTAGAATTAGGGAGAGAAGTTGGATTAAAATTTGGCTTGGAATTTGTGGCTCGAGGCTCGAGAAGAGGGGTGCAGATGTAGTTAGGTTTGGGTAGGGGAGGTGTATACATTGGCGGGGGGGTGACACTTTAAAGGACGAGCTATGATTGGAGTGAAGGTCGCAGAGGAGAAGGAGGGAAGCGGACATGAATTGGTTTAGTAAGGAGAGTACGGTTTTTATCCCGTATTACGGATATAGGAAAGGGAGACAGGTGTTTAGTTGTTTTGGTGGGGTTGAATATAGTCAACCTGCCGATCCTTAACTAACCGTTTTTGTTCGTATGAAAAGGCCAATCATATCTGTAGGGGAGAACTATGCGTAAACAAGATCTGTTTTTGGTGACAGAAAGCAGATGACATTCGTTTACGGTAATCTTGTAGTTTTTCAGAAAGAATTTAAAAATCCAATTGGAGTTCGCGGTTTAAGAGTCGCCCTTTTACAGATATGAGGTAGTTGGATGGAACAATGCAAAGCAAGAATGCACACGGGCCTGTTTAGTCTATTTGAAAAAGGCTTATCAAATCTAGGTAGCCCGAATATTTGTAATACATTATCTACGATATGATAACGGGTAAACAATTTGTGGTGAAATGTGGAGATATAATCTCTAACTAGACCTACCACATCAAAAACGGCCTACAAAAGGGAGCAGTGAATTCTCCCATTTTATTTAACACTAACACTAGTGATGTAGTGGGTTCTCTCAAGCATGCAATTGCATTCCCCGACGACAGATCTGGAGAAAATATTGATGTCATCAACAGACTTCTGCACGATGACTTCAATTGAATCAGACTTTGTTTCGACGACTGGAATTTAAAGATCAATTCACCCCACAACTAAAAACTGTAGATAGATACCTTGGTATTTGGCTTGCTCAGTATCTTTACTTTCATAAGAATATAGCAGCTGCTCTTACCGCAGCTAAAAACGCATATGAAATGACGAAAAGTCTCTTCCGTAGTAGTCTTCTAGAATGTACAGTCAAAATAATATCATACTCGGCATTCATCCGACCAATATTGGTGTATCGCTGCCCGGTGTGGTATAACATATTCCCATTCAACATGGAGAAGTTTCTGGTGTTCGAGAAGCAGTGTTGGCATCCCCGCCTTGGAATGTACAGAACACCAAATACCGCCTATGACGCATACTCGCTTCCCAAAGCTAAATGCTTATCGTGTATCGCCAATTTATCTCCATATTGCACACGATGCAATCAAACCATAACAATTGATATACGATATCACATGACGCATTCCCACTTCCCAAGGCCACACGCTAAATACATTTTGCTTCATATTCAAAAACCAAACAAGCACCTGTCCTCGGGCCTATTCACACGGTTTCATATTTCGAATGCATTTTTTGCTTCATGCCCGGGAACAAGTGCTATACAAGTCACATGACACGATCTGCCTATTCAAATGCAATTAGTGACGATTTAATTGAGCGTCGATCAAATGCTGAGATTTGCGAAAGAACAGACTCAGCAACGAAATCGATCGAGCGATACAAGGGCTCAAACATGGGCCAATGTACTTTAATTGGTTCGGTAAATGCAACAATTAATTAAGTAATTGCTTAAGGCAATGCAGTTTCACCTTAAGCAGGGCAATTAAGGGGAAATGATAATTAGGAAATGCGGATGACTCGCGCTAGGCAATTAGCCTCAATATGGGTCATACATTCTGGCTGAGGCAAACGCATCGTTTGCACTTCTACGCCCATAATTTGGGTATATAAAGAGTAGTTGCAAACGGACTAGAGAGAACTAATCGATCAGGCAAAGGGTTGCAGCCATGCACCGGAACAGTGGGTCATTTGTTTTGATTAGATTAGAAAGTAGTGAACAGTCTATCTTAAAAGAAACAGGCTGTGGGCCTGTTACCCGTAATAAAGTAATCAGTGTAAAAAGTTATTCAATAAGTTATTCTGAAAACATAATAAACTAAAAGAACTTACACTTAATTATTTGGACATTACCATAGCGGGACCCAGAACAGAAATGGCGGACCGCCCCACGACAATAAGGTAAGGTTTCAAATATAACAACCTCACCCTTCGGTACGGACGGCATACATATTGCCGGTGCCAGATAACCAATTAAAAAAAATACATTTCGGGTATTACATTTGGCGCGGACGGCAGGATGCTGCCGGTGCCAAAATAACCATCATCATCGGCACCACAACCGGGATCCGGGCTTGGCCTTATTTAGCAAGTCCCGACGCTTGTTAAATTTTCCATAATAATTTATTTTTCCGGGCAAGGTTATTAGCCTTGCGCCAAACCAAAATAACCAACAATATTTTATTATCAAATAATAAAATAATAAATGTTAAATTGTGGGGATGGAAGTATGTGTGCCGACATTATCACTGGTTAACTCCTATCCCCATCATGATTTGTTCGCCGCGTAAAACACTGAACCAGAAGAAACACAACAAAATGCCACGACGACACCGTACGCAAGGAAGTATACGAATTGAAACACTGGATATAGTTCTGCAATGCTTTTGATTTATTTAAATCGATTAAAATCCGGGGTGTTCACAATTATATGGTTATTGGTTTTATTTTTAAACTCACGACAAATTCTATTTACATTAACTATTACAACGACTCGACAAACAATTAGGAACCAACAAGTTCGAAATACCTCTCACGACTTCGGGTATTATCGCGTCACCGTGCGCACCGGTGAGCGGGAGTGACGCATGACCGTCCTGGTCTGCTGATGTAAAACGACTCCACGATATTTTATCGTTTGGGGTGATTTTCTGGTGGTGTGGTGAAAAGGAAATGAAATTTCCTTTGACCAGTGACCAATGGAAAGCGATCTCAGGTACGCGGTAGTGTATGTGTGTGTTCGTACACATCACCGTGTTCATCGTTGCGTTTTGCCTGAAACGAGGAAAAAAAAGAACAATAGTGAAACGACCTACAGCATCTTCCGGTAATGAGGGTCGGCTGTCTAAAAAGCAGCCACTCATTAGATGCTAAAAGGGATTGCGATACTTCATACAATAGAGATCGTATATCGTCTCTCTGCCGACTGGTAGAATCGGATTCTTTTGTTCGCATATGTTTATGCTATTGAACCCGATTCGACGGCAAAACGTGGCGTCGTGATTGTATGAAGATTCAAACAAAGAAATATTTCCGCGAGCAGTGCTTGCAATTGAATCAATAGTTGCAAGTCTTCGGAAAGTAATTTAGATGGGTACACTATGACGGTCGTGTATACCATCTGTGTCAATGGAACATGGTATCTATGGCGACGCCGGTGTCGAATGTTAGTGTGAAAATCTACACTAATTGTAAATGCGAGTTTCGGTCGCTTATGGAAAAACGCATTGATACATGTATGAATGCCCTTGTAGAGAATAAAAAATTCTTTTTAGGAATTTTAGGGTAATGCTTGTATGCATTAATTGTCCTTGGAAAAGGAAATGTTTTCAGGTGCCAATGCGATTGCATTGGTAGGAGGCAATGGGGATTAAGTTGTGGATATGGGGGGTTTTTCAGGTAAGTAGGCCGTGGGGTTTGGTCGAACCGCCACAAAGTCATACATAGGTGTTACAGGCATAAGCAAAAAACTAGATATTGTGTAATTTAGTCCGCTTACAAAGATCCAGTAAGTTAACATAAGAAACAATATTTGTAAAATAGGACATGCATTTAGTCCTACATAAAAAAACATATAATTTGATTTTTAATTAAAATAAATGCGGAAAAACCGGTGTGTTAATGGACCGATTGATCAACGTACCGATGGACCAATGTACCGAAGGACCAATGGACCGAAGGACCAATGGACCGAAGGACCAATGGACCGCCACACGATGGACCAATGGGCCGATACACGATGGCCCAATGGACTAACACACGACGGATCGATATACCGATGGACCCATATACCAATGGACCGATATATCGATGGACCGATATACCGATGGACACATGGATCAATGGACCAACAGAATGCAGAACGTCGGAACGTCGGAAGTCTTTTGAAGCTCATTAAGAGCACTTGACTACAGCTCGAGTTCTTAAGCAAGTAAAATCCAACAAACCTTATTCGCTAAAAACCGATGCCAGTAAATACGCACTAGGGGCCGTTTTACTCCAGGGAGAGGGACCCAAGGCTCATCCCATAACATATGCTAATAGATAATAAATTTTATCCCACAGATTACACCGTACCTTAAAACGAAGGCCGAGACACTACAATCTTTGAAAGAAACCGAGGTAAAGCAACAGGACTGCAATAAGAGGTATGCAGACAAGAGGCGATGCCAACAATCCTCTTTAGATCTTAACAGTTAACAGCAAAGTTATGGCCACCACACACATCCTGAGTAACACGCTTTAGGGCATCACTGCCAAATTCATTCCCAAAAGAAATGGCCCGTATATCATAACCAGGAAGATAGGATCCAATAGGTACGAAGTGGTCCGAGAGAATTCACCCAACACCCCCTTGGTATCTATCATTCATTCGACCTCACCCCGTATCATGGTAATCAGAGCCCAATGCCGTTGAGGACCTTAAAGCGATGAAGACGCCTGAAGAAGAAGCCATAATCATTGATACCATGCCGAGATGACTGTAGTGCCAAAGAGTGAGTCTGTAGTGCCAAAGAGTGAGTCTGTTGAACAGCAGTATACTCTTCAAAGGAAGGAGGGACGACCTGCATGTGATTCCCAACAAGAAACCAAACTGTAATTGACCCCCGACTAGTGGCGGAGCTACAAGAATCATTAGGTTGTAGCGATTCTAACAGATACACACAGAATTCACAAGCAAAAATAGTGAAGAACACCTAACGAAAAATCGAATAAGAAAAATACATCAGAACCGTATACCAAGCGATAAATAAAAAATAAATCACACCAGTGGAATATAGTCGAGTTTGGAAATCAAATTCTAAACACGGTCAGTAGCCTGGTGTGTAACGCTTAGGTAAAATTTTTTTTCGTGATTCGAGCTGTCATAGCGTCAGTTCGAATCACACGATCTTCTTCACTATTATTTCAAACGCTATAAGGTCACGGAGATTAATTTGGGCTGCGCATGTAGCGAGAATAGGGAATGACAGAACCGTCTGTAGAATTCTTGACGAACGACCAATGAGAAAAACGTTGGTAAAAACGCTGGGACAGAGATATGAGGACAAAGTCAAGGGCGACCTTGAGGAAATCAGTTTAGGTGGCGAAGGGTAAAGGGAAAGTACAGTGGCATCGTCCAATTAGTGACGTTATGAACTTTCAGGTTCGTAAACATCAAAAACGATCACCTTCTAGTGATGGGCAAAATTAGAAGTAGGCTCGCAGCAAACTCACATGGGCAATCACGGGAGACAAATAAAATGTTCGACGTTGATAAACTAAAAGACCTACGCAAAAGGGCTGAATATCAAGACTAACGAATAGATTTACCAATCTAGAGAATGGGAGTAGTGAGGAAGAGGAAACCAATAATCTAGGCACTAAATGGACATCGATCAGAGATGCAATCAAACAAACAGCACAAAAGGTATTAGGATTTAAGAAAACAATTAAGTCCAAACCTTGGTTTGACAATGAGCGCAGGGCGAAGATCGAAGAACGTAAACGCCTCAGAGTGATCCGCTTAGAAAGATATGATGAAGTCAACGCAGAAAAATACGCGACAATTCGGAAGGAAACAACGAGACTTTTCAAACGCAAAAAACGCGAATGGGAGAAGACTCGTATCGAAAAAATCCTAGAAAATGCCAGAGCAAAGAATACGAGTATCAGAGGCATGTATCATAATCATCATCATCGGCACTGTGGTGTGTTATTCGCTAGAGGCGTTATCACGGACGCAGGTTGAACGAAAACACCACAACACCAAATAGCACCTCAGGTTTTTTGCAGAGAAAACGAAGTAAAACCAAATGAAACGCACTGCCTTCGTATTAGATGCTTTATTAATGTCTTCATTTCGCACAGGGTGATTAGTCTTATAATTAACGTTTAATATGAACTGCTAATGTATATAGTTTTGTAATTAACATGAAAAAGAAACGATTGAGTTTTAAATTTTACCGAACCGATTATCGAATTTGACACGAACTGAACGATCGAGTTTCTGCCTTGAACAAGAACGGTGTACGTTTCACTTTTGAATTTAATAAGGACTGAGTACAATCACGATCGACGCTACGGCACTTGTGCATCCGTTGGATGATAAAATGTTTGACTTCCGTCACGTCCCCGGTACGTGTGCGCGATTCTATAGATAATATCTGACTGGCCTGACTCCATAAAAATTGGTCCAGCCCCCGGCGATTGTGATGGATTTCCACCGCACACCATCGCAGGAGAAACCTCCCTTCCGACATGCATGACCAATGGGAGCCGATCAGCATCCCATTGGAAAGTCCATGTACAATATCTTTTCTATGGGAACGAATGTCTTCCCATTCGAAGGAAGGACAAACGAACGCGCATCGAAACGAATAGATGGGAGATGTGCAGCTGGATAAACATAAACATTGGAGGGTATATTGAATACCGAAATGTAATCCAATGCTTAAGCGCTAAAATGCGGCTTGTTTGAACAAGCCAATAAAAATACATTAGGAATATCTAAGCAATGGTGATCCGTGATAATTGGATGCAGCTGCATGGGCATCGATTTGCATGATATGCTCGTGGGGATCGATAATTGCTTGAGAAAAACAAACACGGAAGAATTTCCGGGAGTATGATTGCAATGAATTGCGATAAGGGAACTACGGAAGATTTCCCAATGGTTGGCAATGGACATGGGTGCCTACCACAGGAAACAAAAAGTTTTAAAGGTTACAGCGATGTGGATAATGCTGTGGCAAGATGATGATCTTGTCATGGAATGTTTTGCAGGAAGCTTAATGCTGCCTAATTGCAGGTAAGTACCATGGGGTAAAATAGAAAGAGGAAGATTTAAGAGGGTTAAGCGATGGGTGCTTCTTTGGCGCCTTGAAGAAATCCCACAGCACTACAACCGGGAACCGATCTTGGCCTTTTTCATGATAATTTGTTTTTCCGGGCAAGGTTATTAGTCTTGGCTAAGAGGCATGTATGTCGGCATAAATTCTATTAGAAATGGCTAACAAAGGAGAGCCAAAATAATCCGAGACACAAACGGCTGTCTAGTGACAGAAACAAACAATATCATGACAATATGGAAGCAGTACTTTGAAAACCTGCTCAATGTGCGCACCCATCAACCACAAATAAACGCACCAGACGTACATACAGCCGAGCCTCAGATCCCAGAGCCCTCTTTCGACGAAGTTGTAGACGCAATGAATCGATTGAAAAACAACAAGGCTCCCGGAGTCGACTGCATACCGGCAGAGCTTGTGAAGCATGGAGGAGTGGCAACCACTCGAAAGATCCACCAACTGATTAAAACAATATGGGATAACGAAGTCATTCCAGAAGAATGGAAAACCCCAATAGTCGTCCCCATTTTCAAAAAAGGTGACGGATCTGACTGCGAAATTACAGAAGAATATCATTGCTTCCAACCACATACAAAATACTAACAAATGTCATACTGGCGAGAATCACACCGTACGCAGAAGACATATTGGGAGACTACCAATGCGGATTCCGTCGGAAGCGGTCAACGAGCGACCAAATGTTCACAATAAGGCAACTACTGGAAAAGAAGTGAGAATACGGAGAGACGGTTCACCAACTGTTCGTTGACTTCAAAAAAGCCTACGACTCAGTCGCAAGGCAAAGATTCTACCATATTGTAGTTGAGCTGGGAATCCCGAAAAAATATGCCGCCCTCATTCAAATCTGCATGAACGAAAACAAAGGTTAGAATAGAAAATCACTTCTCAGAACCATTTGAAATCCGGGACTCTTTAATGTCTCTTTAACCTTGCCCTCGAGTACGTCTTCAGAAAGGTACAAGACGAGAACATGGCCGGATCATCCATGAACGGGGTCACACAAGTGCTCGCATATGCGGATGACATCACCGTTTTGGGCCATAATCTAGAAACTCTAAGTAAAAACAGTGAAATCATCATGCAAGCGGCAGAAGAGGTGGGCCTAGAAATAAATGAAGACAAAACGAAATACATGATTATGGCCAGAGCAGGCGGACCTCAGAGAACACACATAAACACAAGGGGCAAGATATTCGAAAATGTCAAAGAATTTAAATACCTGGGAACAATACTGACGGCCAGTAACGAAATGTCGATGGAAATTAACAAAAAACTACACTCTGGCAACGCTAGTTGGCATGCAGTCAGTAAACTGCTGAAATCCAAACTGTTATCACAGAATATAAAGCTCCCTGTCTATAGAACCATAATCATGCCGATTGTTCTATACGGATGCGGAATATGGGCTCTCACAAAACGGGAGGAAAACAAATTCCGCGTATTCGAGAATAAAGTCCTATGGGGTATCTTTGGCGGTAAATATGACGAGGAGGCAGGACAATGGAGGAAACTCCACAACCACGAATTGGAAGAGCTATACCGAAAACCTACAATAATGAGAGTAATCAAGTCGCGGAGATTAAGATGGGCCGGACATGTGCCGCGAATGGACAACGATAGGACCGTGTGTAGAATTCATGACGGTAAGCCAATGGGAAAGAGGCCGACAGGGCGCCCGCGACGGAGATGGGAGGACAATGTTAGGTTAGACCTCGAGAAGATCGGATCAGATGGTCGAACGTGGAAGGAAAGCGCACGGGACAAGGAACAATGGCGGAGTCGAGTCGGTGAGGTCATGAACTTTCGGGTTCCTACAGGCCAATAAATAGTAATAGTAGTGGTTTGGAAAAATATAAAACAGTTTAAAACTCCGAAGTTACTTAATTGCCACGTCAATATATAACAATATGTCGGTCAAAATATATGTATTAATAAAATCTGACTTCAGAAAAGTGATCTGTTGGTTCTAAACCCCAACAAACATTTATCTGGTCAGCTTCTACTTAAACAAACTGTGAACTGTTTATAGCAAACTAGTGTCAGTTGTGATCAGGGTTATATAAAAGAGTGTTTATATAAAAAGAATCTTAACCTCAGATATGGTTGTTTTTATCCGAGTTTTCTCAATTGAACACCCATCGAGTGAGTACTTTACACTTCAATGAGATAAATTATGCTTGACACAACCCCCCTGTGCCTCTCAATGTTCATGATGTGAGTCGATAGTATCCGCTATTGTTGAATTTATTAAAAGGGGCAAAAACATTATAATAACAATCAGTAACGAGTTCCATCACTTTTTCCCATCTATCTCCCTTTATCTCATTCCTATTCAATATTCTAGCCCTTGACAAAGTCATGCTTGTATCATTAAGAGCCCTTTGAACGGTTTCCCTCAACTTATCGATCATATACAACAGCCACCGGAATGGCAAGGACACTACTTTGCACAACGAATGCCACTGGTACAACAACGGCGTCATGTACAACGTAGCTCTTTCGCTTAAAGTATCCTTTTACCATCACCTCATGGTTGAGTGCCACAAATTGATGTTAGCAATTCCTTTTAGAAAAGCTATCAACGAGACACATACTCAGGGTATTAATGAGAGAATGCCATCCATTAACACGTTGAATACTAGTAAATGGGGAAAAGGATGATTGATTCATGTTCTCTATCTCGCGATGTCCCTTAAACTGCATCAACACACACTACAGAGTGACAAATCAAGATCGCTGTCGTCTTTAAGGCCGTTAACTTTAAATATATTACATAAACGGCCTACAAGGTAAGTGCTAAGCTATAAGACATTTTATGGTATAACTCACCTGTTGGGCTTGGGGTCAACGACATCATATCAAAGTGTATATTTCTCGGCTCGAATACGTAATCCCTGAGAAATGTTAGTTTGGCTCCACGTGTTTTCGTTAATCCTTGGACAGCGGTATTAATGGCCCTCAAATATTCCCGCTTACCAAAATTCGTGTGGGGCGCTATAAGGCCGATATTAAGGTGCTCCTTAGCTCCGGATGCTTTGCTCATCTCATTCGTTATTCTCAGGCCTCTGGCGGGGTGTGGTGCACACAGACTTAGTAATATAATCAATATCATCGGAAACCAAAACTTCCATATCCGAGGTATTATCATTATCATCAACCTTCTCGTCGTCATCGCCATCTCCGTTCCCATTATCCTTATCGTCCCCATCGCCATCGTCGTTGTCGTCGTCATCGTGTCCTTGATGCAATGCTTGAAGTCTTTCTCAAGAGCTCTGTTATGTTGTCTTCCTGAATCAAATCACATATGAGTACAGAATGTGAATCTCTGCCGCTCGTATTAATCCTTTTACGGGTAGCAGTACTCAGGATAATAGAACGAATATAGAGAATGTTGAATTTTAATTTTAGATTGTGTGCGTTTTCTGCATTTACTTTAGATAGATTACTACTTTCATTTTATTTTTTATTTTTTTAACAGGATCCTACGTTGGTAAAAGTTCATTTATATTTTTCCAGGTTTTAATTAATTGTTTACTTGTGCGATTCTTTTCCTTTAGATGTTCCATTGAAAAACGTGTAGAAATTCCTCGAATATATGATACAGGTTTAGAATTATGTTCGTGTTCGACTAGCGAACGAACTGAAGTAGAAAAAATTGAAAACAGAAAGAGAAAAATAAGCGATGCTCCCAAAACACACCGATTACGTTCGAAACCGTTTGCGACTTATAGGCATCCTTATCGGGCTCGCGGAGGCTTTGCATAATTTTTTGGGCGTTCACTGGATTTCATTACGCGACCGCTACGACTTTTCGCAAAGCCAAACATTTTCGCTCAAGTATCACATAAGATAATCGATTTATCTACTTGAGATATTCTTTTCTTAAGTTAGATTTTCTAACAAATTATTGTAACAATATTCCTTCACATTTTCTTGTAATAAAAAACGAAAACCGAACAGATAAGAGTCCACACCCAAAAATGTTGCCTTATTACACAAACGAAACTATTGAGACGTGGTGCTACGGAGCATCAGCATCAATAGCATCACACAGCATTTTCATCCTGAAGTTGGGGATAGAAAATTTTCTTTAGTACTTTTGGGCGGGAGGATGTTGGGTGGTGATGTTCTAAATATTCAGTGAGTTGGTGTGATGTTCCCCTTCGTTGGACGTGGTGGAGTATTGAGGTCGGTCTAAGTTGACAGTGAAAGTTAAGGACATTCGGATATTTGGGGGAGAGGAAAAAGGTAAACAATTCCCGATACGCATGATGTAAACAGTAGGGAGACCACGTGTTGCATATTGTTTTGATTATGCGCACTAATAATGCGGGGAGATGTTTTTAGATCGTGAAAAGAGCGCGGAATCAAATTGGAAGTTATTGTTCACCCTCTGACGTAAATAGTCGATTGTGTCCTCTGTGTATCCTTTTTGAATTGTTTTCACGAACATTCCGAAGCGTGGTAGGCCAATCAGCTGCTTGAATTTTTGAGTTCTCTCTTGTTGTTTTGTCGTCATAATTAAGTGTATATTGTAGGTTGTTATAAAAGCAATACTAGTTAATTTTCCACGTGAATCGTCTGATATGATTTTTGAATATTCATATTTTTGAAAAGTAATTTCTCCTATGGAAAATCGCAGCCATTAAGGTTAGTGTGTGTGATGAACGATAATGGTAGCGATAATAACAGAGAAATTATAGGAGTTTCCTTCATGTTATCCCATCTCTAACATGCTTAAACATTTATTGAAATTAAGTCATTAAGACGACAGCTTCCCAGTTATTGTTGTATAAGAAGGGCTCCTCTTCCCGTCTTTGTTTTTTACCCTGAAGCCATTACCAAGCCCACGTAAACGTGGAATAATTTGATTCATCATTAAAACACCGAAAACGACGTTTACTTGTCACTTATGTCACGCCATAAATTTCAGCCGGGTAGCTCCCGGTCATGAAGTACGAGGAAAAGTGGTTTTCTATTCTGCGAGGATTCTTCACAGAAGCTGGATAATGATAAACCGCCAAAAAGAGTCCAAGGGCGAATATTTATCAAAGTAGGTTTGCGGCTGTTATTGTTGACGTCAGCACAACTGTAATTTGTAGACATTTATTTGGCTTTAGAACCGACATTATTCTGTGATATAAATTTGATCAGGACTCGCAACGCCCCACGAATCAATTATGAGACATAAGAGATTGGCGAATATACATGGGTGGACAGAAAACTTTTCGACCTCAATGTGAAATTAGCAGCACTCGTCAATAATGAATGCAGTTGTGCATATTGTAACAGTTGCTCACCAAAATTTCAGCCATTTCGGACGCGTAGTTTTTATTTGACAATCATTTGAGTGAGTCAATGTTTTTTGCTTTTTTTGGAGCCGATTTCCCCTTTGCAGTCCACTGTTTTGACAGTATTTTTGTTTCAGGCGTATAATGGTGTATCCACGTTCCATCGACAGTAATTAATCGGCGCCAAAACTCGGATTTATTTCGCCTAAACTGCGCCAACAGAGTGCATTGGAAATATTCACTCGAACACTTTGTTAGTCTAGCGTGAGCAAACGCGGAACCCAACGCGCGGACAACTTTCTCATACCCCAATTTCGACTTAATATGTGAGAAATACGTTCTTTGGATATTTTCATAGCCTCTGCTATCTCTCTCAATTTAATTTGGCGGTCTGGCACCATTTTGTAAACTTTAGCGATGTTATCGTCAGTTGTTGCAGTTTTTGGGCGTCCCCAACGTTCATCGTCCCCCAAGCTCTCACGGTCACGTTCAAATACAGCTGCCCAAAATTTCACGGTGGTAAATGATGGTGCAGAGTCCCCATACACAGAGTCCAATTCATCTTCGATTTGCGTAGGCATAATGCCTTTCAAAAATAAAAATTTAATGACAGCTTGATACTCAATTTTGTCCATTTTCACAAAAACACTCACACCCAGTCACTCAAACGACTGTCAAATAAAAACTACGTTTGTGAGTAACTGTCAAAAGATGCACAACTACATTCACTAGCTTTTATTGACGAGTGCTGCTACCATCACGTTGAGGTCGGAAACTTTTCAGCTCACCCTCGTAAAGGGGTTTTCACGTAGAACAAAACATAAATACAGCGTTGAACTTGGGAACAGAAGAAATGCATCTCAAGAAGGAACAATAGACAAACATAGCTTCCAAAATCAGCACTTTATTCCGTGGTAGGATATACCGACAGATGGTCATCATCATCATCGGCACTACAACCGGGATCCGGTCTTGGCCTTATTTAACAAATCTCTCCACCAGTCCCGATTTCGAGCCGATGTTATCCAATTTGGCACTCCCAGGCTCTGAACGTCCTGGTCTACGCCATTCCTCCATCGCAGACAAGGTCTGCCGCGCTTTCTCCTTCTATACATCCTGCCACAAAGGACTTTCCGGTTAGGCTCCTCTTCGCTCATTCGAGCTAGGTGTCCCACTCACCGGAATCTACCGAGCTTGATTTTTCTTACAACATTAACTTCAAGGTAGATTGCGTACAACTCG
Organism: Microdon myrmicae; assembly: GCA_963931805.1. Lineage (NCBI taxonomy): Eukaryota > Metazoa > Arthropoda > Insecta > Diptera > Syrphidae > Microdon > Microdon myrmicae. The sequence continues at coordinate 22,352,444 of OZ007501.1, read as the reverse complement.
TGGTTGTAGCGTCTCCGGGATCGTCCTCCCTCACATACGGAGTCAACAATTCTCCTTAAGACCTTTCTCTCGAACGCTGCTGACTTCAGAGTGCCTTTTATTGAGCACCCAGATCTCGGATCCATACATGAGTACTGGTAAGACCATAGTCTTATACAGTAGTAGGTTGGATGTTCTGGATAAATTTCGGGATTTAAAGAGCCTTGATAGACCACAGTAGGCCTTGTTAGATTTAATCAGCCGTTCGCGTATTTCTTCTTCCATATTGTTATCCGCTGATACTATTGACCCAAGGTAGTTAAAGGATTGCACTACTTCAAATTCGTGCTCCACTACCCTGATAGCTTGACCAACGTTAGGTCTTCTCTTCGCAGAAGTTGCCACCATGTACTTAGTTTTTCCCTCATTAATGTGCAGTCCCGTGGCGCAAGACTAATGACCTTGCCCGAAAAAACCAAATCATTATGGAAAAATTTAACAAGCCTCAGGACTTACTAAATAAGGCCAAGACCGGTTCCCGGTTGTAGTGCCGATCATGATGATAAATGTGCAGTCCCAGTTTTTGTGCCGCCTGTTCAATCTGAGTGAAGGATTCCTGTACCACCGATTCAGTTCTACCGATGATGTCGATGTTATCTGCGTAGGCAAGTATCTGGCTGGACTTGGTGACAATAGTCTCTCTTGTTGTAACGCAGAGTCACGGATTGCTTTCTCCAACGCCAGGTTGAAGAGGAGGCAGGCCAGACCGTCCCCTTGTTATACCCCTATAGTTGCTGCCCACTGTGATATCTCCCTTCTTATGTATGGGGCAAATTATACCACGACGACAATCTTCCGGCACCCCCTCTTGCTCCCATACGTGCACCACGATCTCATGAATTGCGTGATGTAACGCTGTCCCTCCTTGTTTGATCAGCTCAGCTGGTATGCCATCAGCTCCGGGGGCTGTATTTGATTTGAGCTGTCTAATGGCTTTCAATGTTTCCTCAATGCTTGGTGGCGGCAGCATTTGGTCTTGATCTTGTATTGGTGGAGCCTCCAATTCTTCTGTGAGTTGACCATTTAGCAATTCATTGAAGTACACTTCCCATCGCTCCAGAATGCCTTCAGGATCGGTGATCAGATTACCCTCTTTATCCTTGCAGTAAGTGCAGCGTGATGTATACCGCGTCATACTGCGGATTGTTTGGTAGAACTTTCGCGTCAGGTGCGGACCTCGCTCTCTGCTTTTCTCTATTTCACAGACAAGGTCTTCTTCCCAGGCACTTTTCTTTTTTCTGTGAAGTCTTTTTTTAGATCTTCTGTGCTCTTTGTATTTCTCCTCGCACACCCGTGTCCTATAAGACTGCTGCATTGCCCGGTATGCAGCATTCTTACGTTCAGTCGCTAGTTTGCACTCATCATCAAACCAGTCGTTCCGATCTCTACGACTACTGCCTAAGATGGAGTTGGCAGTACTAATGACAGTATTCTTAAGGCGTGTCCATTTCTCTTCTACGCCCGGCATTCTGGCCCCAGGACTTACTCTCCCTGCGGCGAGCTCTTCGAGGGCGAGTCTTAACGCATGACCAAAGGTGTTACTGGTATTCTCATTGCGTAAGGCAGCCGTGTTGATTCGAACCTGATCCACGTATGCAATACGTCTCCGTAAGGCAATCCGCGCTCGGAAAACTATACCAACAAGATAGTGATCCGAGTCGACGTTGGCGCCTCGGTACGTTCGTACCGTCATCAGGCTCGAGGAGTGGCGAGGATCTATCAACACGTGGTCAATTTGGTTGCGAGTGGCTCCATCAGGTGATACCCAGATGGCTTTGTGGATATCTTTACGCGGAAACCTGGTACTCGCAAGGACCAAGTTTTTTGATGCTACCAGTTTGATGACTCGTAGTCCATTGTCATTAGTGTTCTCATGCAAACTATGGGAACCTGTGTAGTGCCTGAAAACCGCCTCCCGACCTATTTTGGCATTCAAATCAGCAAGAACGATTTTCACATCGTATCTTGGGTATACATTGAGGACCCATTCGACGTTCTCGTAGTGTTCTTCTTTTTCGTCGTCAGGGGACTCCTCTGTAGGCCCGTGAACGTTTATGAGGCTTATGTTCTTAAACTTGCGAAGAGTGCATAGCCTTTCGTTTATTGCATTAAAGCCGATGATGGCAGGCTTCAGTTTTTGACTGACTAGAAAGCCTATCACGAGCACATGGTGTTTTGCATGACAGCTGTAATAAATGTCATACTCGTTTCTTTGAATACACACTCCCCGTCCATCTTATTTCTTGTAATGTTGTTATGTCAGCCTTATATTCGGACAGGGCATCGGCTAGCTGCTGTGCAGCACGACCTCTGTATAGTGAGCGGACGTTCCATGTAAAAATTCTTAAATTGTTTAGCCATTTTCGTTTCCGTGGTCGTGTATCCGGTCCATATCCGAGGCTTGTTAAATTTGCCATAATAATTCCCTTTTAGGGGCCTGGTTATCAGCCTTGCGTCAATCTTTCTCAGGATGTCGCTGCATGCATTGATTCACTACTTGGCGGGTGCCAAAGTAGCTATCCAGGGGTGTCACGTGGAGACTGCATGTCAACTTGGATTGAACAGGGACAAGGATCGTTCTGGCCTTCGCCGGGTTGAAAGCAATCAGAGACTTTGCCCTGTATGTTCGCACCCACCCCCCCACCGACAGATGGTGCAACTTATTAAAAAGACAACACTAAAGTCCTGGTGTCAACCGCCGGTAAGTTGTCCAGAAATTTCATCCATAAGTCACTGGTTCGACTCCGGCTCGAAGGACCAATGTTACTTTCCTGTGTTGTGCCGTGGTGTGAGTGGAGTGTAAAGCTGGTTCGTTGTGTCACTGTGTAGTGTTATGCGGACTTAGCGGATTTGTTTCCAGACGAAAATGAAACTCAATATTATTTTCGGTTAATTCACTAAATTATTTTCATTGTAATTTATAATATTTACACTCGAAAACGTATGGAGGCAGCGGCACCTAAAGCTGAAGTTGAAGGTGCTTCTGAATATACATCACTATCGTTAGTTGTCGTTTGAAATGGCGGTGTTCGATGGTTTGATGCGAATGCCAGTTGATAAACGATGACGATATCAGGTTTCCTGAGGCTTGTTGTTAGCAGTGGCGACCTTTCTGAATGTTCTTCCGCCAACGTACTGGTTAGTTGTTTATCCAATTGGTCGCGTTGAATTTCCAATTGCAAATTTGAATTCCTTCACTTTTGCTGCTGAAATGGTGTGAAGAAATGTTATAAAATAAAAAAAATTCAAGAATCACCTCAGGACGTGTATGCAATTCACGAAAGTCAATTATTCGTATGATTTTTCTCGTCGCAGGAGCGATCATTCTAATCGAGTACTTCAAAGCGAACAGACAGAGCGAACAGACGTTCGATACACAAGCTATGGACTTCCAAAAAAAGTATCTGGAAATTCGCTCCCTAAAAATAATCACTAAAAACAGACCCCGGAGTTGCCCCATCATCTCCAAAGCAACAATTATTTTCCTCCAAAGCACCATCTCCCAAAAAAAAAGAACACAGCCAGGAATCAAATGATTAACACACACGCCAAAAATATAAGGCCACGACCCATCTACATTAAAAATATAACGAAGATCAAGGAGCTAATTAGGATGTTCGAAAGTAACTTAGGCCATCGCGATTTCACCACAATCACAAGAGGAGTTTCGACCTCCGTCACATCAACCACTTTAATGAATCACAACAAGACGGCAGAAAAACTTTCACAACATACGCTTGAATTTTTCACTTTTCAACATGCACAGTTGAAACCAGCGACTTTCATCATAAGACATATTGATCCAGCGTGGACCGATGAGGAACTTGCAGCAGAAATATCCAGGACCTGTCCGGAACTGAAAATAAACAGGTTGGATTACTTCCAAACGCCATACATGCGAACTAACAAGACTCTGCATCTACGTATTATACAAATTCCTCCAACTGATGTCACCCGGCTCAAACAAATAAAACATCTATTCACACATAAAATTGGGATTGAGGAACCACATAAACAAAACGTCCTTCATTGCAAAAGATGCCAAGGCTCAGGACACTTGGCGGCCGCATGTCATCTAAGCATACGATGCGTAAAGTGTGCAGAGCAACATCAACCTGGAGAATGCAAGGTCAGCCCGCCTGGGATGGAACCAGGAACAATCTAAACAACAAACTCCGATGTATCCATTAAACCGATGAAAATCACAGTAACATGTTGTAACTGCGGAGGACCCGTCCCTGCTAACTTCTCGCAATGTCCTCATAATCTAAGGATCCTCAAAAGGCGAACAACACTCATGGCAATGAGCAAACCTTCACCAACCAAAACAACATCACCTCAACAACATATCCTACAAGTCCAGGAATGTCATACGCTAAGGTTGTCAAGGTTTCCCATAACATGACAAAAAATCACCAATTCAACTGTAACGATCTTAATCTGGACTTCACAGGATACATAAGTAGCTTACAGAAGATGCTGCCCACGCTGAAGCACAGCTCAGAAATAGAAAAGATCAGATTTTATCTCTTATAACTTCACATATCATTTCCCTTAACGGCTAATTTAACCATAAGTCCTTCAAAGAGGAGTCCATATATTCCAATATTCGCACACAACACCTCCGGCTATTCGTTGACAAGTTTTTTCCAGATATCCTCTTCCTCTCGGAAACGTGGCTTAAACCAATCTCCCGAGTATCTATCCCTAATTATACACTTCTTTCTAATCCATGAACCACTGGATCTCGGGGGGTACTGGAATTCGCATACACAAAAAATTCCAGGTTCACCAATATAAATAATATTGAGTACACGGCAATTAAAATCTTTTGCAAAAGCAACAAAGTGCTTGTACTGTCGTCCGTGTACATTCACCCTTCTCGGGAACCAAACTTCCCTAGTTCCGATATGACTGAGATAATGCAACAGTCTCTACCTGCACCTTTCATAATAGGAGAAGACTGGACTGCTCTGCATACTTCATTTAACCACCATAAGTGCAATAAATACGGTTGCCAACTTCTAGCACTCCTTTCACTCCATCCATATAATTACGCGGACTCTCCATTACAGCCAACACGTATATCCAATTCTACTAAATCAACAATCGATATTTTCTCAAAAGCCCTAGACATCTACTCACCTAACCCCCTTACAGTATCCTTAGAATTCCCATCCGATCATGGGTCCGTCCACACCACTGTCCAAATCCCTGCCCTCGGACCACGCTACGCATTCAATCCGATCCAGAATTTCTCCAGGACAAACTGCAGAAGAGTTGTGTCGGTCTCAACTAACGCCACTGCTCGCCTTTTCCAATCCGATCCAGAATTTCTCCAGGACAAACTGGAAAAGACTCAATAGAGACATTGCTGCCAGTTTTATAGACTATACTTTTCCAGAGACTTCAAATCTACTCCCTGCTGAAATTGATCAAGCAGCCTTAAGAATAGACCAAATACTAAAAAATGCCCTGTTCAGCCACACACCTACATCCATCCCTCGTAATCACCTAGGAAAACCTTTACCCAACATCCTTACAAAATGGTTACGCGTAAAAAAACAGCTTAGACGAAAACTACATGGCAGTTACTCCTCTTTTATTAAAAACCAAATCCAACTCTTGACTAACCTGATAAAGGGACAACTCCAACAATTTAGCGACCAGGCTGACACGTCTATACTTAACAATATTAAATCCAATCGTGATTTATTCAAAACCATCAACCGACTAACAGGTCGAAATTACAAAACCCGAATCGATTATACTATCAACCCTACTAACAATCACCCAGCCCAATCAAAGATTGACATAGCACACTATCTAGCTAATCACTTTTATAAAATCCATCAACAAAACGACTCCCTCTCAGTCTCCAATTTTCAAGTTACCGTAAACGACTACATCTCACGCACAATAATCCTGTGGCGGTTCCACGAACCGCACAAATCACCATAGGCTGAGATATCTTCGTTCCACCAAGGAACATACTCACCTATGACTAAACTTCACGTGCCCACAGACACGTGTCCCCAAAGTCCACCTTTTCACCGACCAAAGATGACATCCATACTGGTGTCAACAACCCCACGTATCCACAGATACGTGGGCCCCAAGTCCCGAACAATTTTCCGACGCCTTCTCCTGGTATTGACACCATGATTGGGATGATTAATTCTTCGTTTGTTGTATCATCTTCATTCTTCATCCTCTTCGTGAACGAAATTGGACCTTCGAGCCGGATATTGATTGTGTTGCACAGCGGTGGTATCTCAGCTTAGTAGTCGCTTCAACAGGATAAGCCACCTACTGAACCAAACGCTGGCGCAGATGACGCTCGAGGAGGTCAACTTAAAAAGGCGAACAAGGATACCAAGGCCTCAAAAAATTACCTCCAAGGTCGGCTAGCAATGCTGGACAAGTTCCTCCAGTCTGATGTAACAGCGAATACCACGGCTGTGGCGGAGGCAAACGATAAGACCGAATTCCTGGCCCTAGAGGAGACATACAGCAATACAAGTGAATTATACGTCTCCTACCGTGCGTTCTTGGTGCCGAGGGTACCACGGGTAGATCTCACGAATCAAGACTACCCAAGATTAACCTGCCAACCTTCTCTGGAGCTTATGAGGACTGGAAGTCTTTCCACCATTTGTTCCGGCCACTCATCCACAACGGCATCCTGAGCCCCGGCCAACGCCATAATACCGAGTTTGGCTATTATTTGTATACGTTGGTGAACGACGTTTATATTCGCATTAGTAAAACCGATGCCTCTGATGTTACAAAATGCGACTACTAATTAAACCTTGACTGTGCTTCACGAGCTGATCCGATTTGCAGAGACGAATTGTTTACAATTTGGTTATTTATCAAACTAGATGCATGCTGTTCCCCTGAGATAGCACCCCCGGAAATCCAAATGGGAAGCAAGTTTACCTCCAGAATTATTTATCTCAGAGAGCAATATCATGTCTTGTTCTTAACTTGAGTCCGCGCCAGCAGCCAAATGTTCAGAACATTGTTAACGATTTTTCCCGACCATATCGCAGAACGTACAGCATGACCATGTGGTATCTAATCTTGGGACTGACGTACCACCTATACCGACCTTTTTCCGACCGGATCCTTGAACCAAGCACCGAAAGATGATCAAGGACTTCTCCTCTCGACCATTTCACAGAACGTACAGCTTGATGGAGCGGTTTTACACCGGATTGCAGGGCATTAAGACGCCACCTACAACTCAGCCTTTAGTCGCCTTTTACGACATGCCGATCTAGCTGTGAATACATTCTCTTACTTACCGTGTCACAAATGTCACTTTCTATGTCGTTCACGGTGTTGGAGTGGTGCCACTTGCAGATCAGGCAACCCTCTAACCCTCCCCATGTATTTACTTTAACAACGACCTAGACTATATAGACACCATCACGTTTTATGCAGGTATTTATATGTATGCTATATATACAAGGTGCGCTATCTTTTATGTCGGTATGTAAACATTGAATATCTTTGACATTTATTCTCTCGACGTGTGCTGTCAAAAAATGGCGGCACTGACTGGCCACTCGAATCTCCAGATTTGACCTCCCGGATTTCTATATTTGGGGTTATTTGAAAAGAAATGTGTACGCCAGCAAGCCTCAGATCATTGGCGAGCTCAAGGCAAACATTCGTGCCGAAACCATCGCTATGCCGCCCGAGATGCTCGAAAAAGTGATAAAAAATACAGTAAAACGACACATTTTTGCTTTGGTCAAAGACACAACCACTTGATTGATGTATTCAAAAACTTGTCCAAATAAATTGCTAAAGACCCAATTAAATAAAAATACCTCATATATAGAAATCGGTTGTTTTTTTTTTAAATTATTCAATATTCAATATATATATATATATATATCAGGTGTATCGGTATGAAGTGGGCGTTTTTTTTTTTAATAAAACACTAATTGTAAATGGGAAAGTAAAAAACATTTTATTCGAAGTATTGGGCATTGCTTTCTACACATTTCGACCACCTTTCTGGCAATTTGTGGATACCACGCCAATAAAACCGGTCGTCTTTTGAGGCAAACCATTCGGAGACCAATTTTCGGCTTCTTCGTAGGAATTGAAATGCTGCTCAGCCAATGCGTGTCCCATCGATGAAAACAAATGATAGTCGGAAGGAGCCAAGTCTGGTGAATACGGCGGGTGGGGTATCACTTCCCGGCCGGGAGCTTTTATTGTTTCTTTGACGGGTTTTGCTGTATGACTCGGAGCATTATCATGGAACAAAATTACCTTTCCGTGTCCTGTGGCCCATTCTGGTGGTTTTTTGATCAATACATGGTTCAAATTTATTGTTGACGGTAGCGTTGCGCATCAACAGTTACGCCAGGTTTTAGAAGTTCATGATACAACCCCCTTCTGGTCCAACCAAACACAGAGCATTGTTTTTTTTCCGAACCGCCCAGGCTTTGCAGTCGATGTTGACGCTTCTCCTGAATGTACCCCATGATTTTTTGCGTTTAGGATTTTTTAAATAAATCCATTTTTCAACACCAGTCACAATTCGATGCAGTACTAACTTCCTTTCGTGTCGTAGAAGCAACGTTTCACATGTGGTGTTTCGCTTTTCCATCTGCCTGTCATTCAATTCATGTGGCACCCAGTTTCCACACATTTGGATCTTTCCCATAGCTTTTAAACGGTCAGAAATTGTTTGTTTTGCAACATTTAACATTTGTGCCATTTGTTTTTGACTTAAAGTGTCATCTTGATCCAATATTGCTTGCAATTTGGCGTCTTCAAACTTTTTTGGTGGTCTGCCACGTTCTTCATTTCGCACATCAAAATCATTATCTTTGAACGACTTAAAGCATCTTTTGCACGTTGCTTCCGATAGAACATGATCACCATAAGCCTTGACAAGCATTCGATGCGACTCTGCAGAACTTTTCTTCAAATTAAAACAAAAAATTAATGCTTTCCGCAAATCATCATTTTCTGGTACAAAATTCGACATTTTTAACAAAGTTAAAAAAAAATATGTTGTTTGTACAATGACTTGATGCATATTAAATATATTTGACAGATGTCATAGCAACCAAATAAAAAAAATATATGGGGTCGTTCACAACAAACGTTCCCCATCGATACATTTGTATCTTGGCGCTCAGTTCAGACCGGTACACCTCGTATATATATATCCACTCAGAAACCACGATTCTTCATTCCATTCATAACTTGGGTCCATTCTTTTAGAAACATCGACATGAGCAAACGACTTAGCGCTAGTCAAATTATTGATCACCGACCAATCCGATGACATCAGTGCCTTGTCATTACAAATAATTCAAGGACAAAATGACATCAGCTCTCCGCCCGTCTACGTTTCTTTATAGGTTGAGATTGTATCCGCATGTTTTCCTATCATCAATGCCCCATCTAACAACGTCCCCATCCCCGCCCGTGAGAGAACCCACTGTTATTGCGAGAAGGCAGAATTTAGCGAGACAAGGACATATGTGTCCTTCATCTTGTCTCTGACTTCTGGTCATCTTGCGATAACCAGAATCACCCACATCCATGAGGATGTTGGGCTCGGTCTCGCGATATCTGAAAAGAAAAGAAAAAAGGGGGGGTATCCAAGGATAGTGTGGACAGTGTTAGTCCAGGTGTTCTCTAATTACTTTTATAGAGGGATGGTGGGAAAGAAATCATACAAGACCGGTAGGTCTTGGGTGCGGTAGTAAACGCAGATCACGTGTTTGGCGTCTGATAATCTGCGCTTTGGTCGGTGTGTATGTTTGTGTTTGTGCCGTCTTGTACTGTGCGTTCGTGTGTGTGGTTTGTTAATAGTAGACCCTATGGGATGGGTCCAGGAATCCTCTATTATAGAGGGGAATGTTGTTGGGAAGGGTGCTTTCTTCAGTTTTGTACTGAAGAAGAAATTGTGGGGGGACAATCCCAGGCTCCAAAATTTGTTCATAAATAAATACGAAAACTTCAATTTGTCTTCTCAAAGAGTGTCGGAACCACCTTGCCGCCTCTTGCCGCTACGTTCACCCTGAGAGGATTTCCCATCTCCAATAGAGCAAAGCTGACCATGATACGGTTTTTCGTTCTTAACCCTACCCTCCTCTTTAAATCACCACAATACTCCTCTTACCTTCTACTATCAAAATGTTGAGGTCTTAAAAACCGACTCTCACACTCTACCTGCCGACATATATGCGCTAAGCGAAAATAATTTAGTACCCAGCATCAATAATCTAAAATTATTCGCTTCTACCATGTCTACCGCAACGACGACTCTAATCGACTTATTGATGATTCTACCTCTTGTAACGTGCTCATGCCATCAAAAGCATCCTCGATTCGTCGCTTATTGCTATATCTACGCCATCTAAGTTTGATTATGTTTCAGTCAAAATTATAATACCCCGTAAATCAATTTATACCATTTGATTTGAGTTATTGCCATGATGAGATAATTGTTATTGCCGATATTAACTTGCCACATTTAAAATGGACATTACCTGACGATCAATCTTTCTACATTTCCTATACAGTTTCTCCGAAGGATGTTTTTTCATTGATCGGCTAGCTGACTCTAGTCTCTATCAAATTAACAACGTTTTAAACTTCATGTATAGGTAGCTCGACTCGCAACTGACCCCATTAATTCTTCAATTTCACTCAGTCGTCAAGTCCTCTCAACCAACGATAAGTACCACCCCCTCTTCAGTTGTTTTGTTTTTTTTCAGGACTCCTCTCCATCGACTACGACCCCTAGTAATCTATACACTATGATTTTCACAAAGCAAACTTCCGGCTTATCAATGAGAATGTAAGTGAAATCTTTATACAATAACTTATCTGTAGAAGATGGCATTATTTTACAATACGCTATACCAATACTATTCCACTTAATCGATGCACAAACCAACTTAACTAAAGAGCACGAAGCATTTTTCCAATTTGTCAATTATAAACGATGTGGCGTCTTCACTTACCTACAAACATCAACAGACCCACTTACTATCGCTAATCTCGTTGACAGTCATTTCAAACAATGTTTCACCCATGACTGCTTTGTTCCCGAACCGTGTTATTTCGATTATTTACCCCAATGCTCCCTCAGACCATTCTTACCCTATTCCATTGAACCTCACTCAATAGAAAACAAATTACTTCAACTCAATGACGAATTCACACTGGGACCATTCCCAGTCATTCCCTTCAAAAAATGTTCATCTAAGTTTTCACTTCCCCTTTTAAAATTGTTTTATCTATTCGTCTCTTAAGGTGATTTCTCTAACATTTGAAAAACCTCGTTCATCACCGCCATACACAAAAAATTACCCAAATGTGCTGTCATAAACTATTTTCTTATTGCTAAGCATTTCCCTTTGTCAAAGCTCTTGAAAGCCTTCTGTTTGGAACGTTAAACTTTCACTGCACACCTCTTATTTCTCCTAGACAACACGAATTTCTTACTGGCAGATCAACAAGAACCAACCTCGTCGAATTTACACCTTTCACGCTGTCAGCCCTAGTGATTGGCAAAGAGTTCGACATGGTTAAAATTGATCTCAGTAAGGCTTTCAACGGGATTTCGCTCTCCTAGTCACCTTCGGGGTTCATCAAGGCAGTCACTTAGGCCCCCTACTTTTTATACCAACACACAAACGACATTGATAGGGTCATCAAGTACGCTTTAGTACACACAACACAAAATTCTATAAGACAATTATGCCACCACTTGATCTTGCACTGCTTCAAATAGATCTTGCCAACTTCTCGGTTTAGTGTCGTAAAAACTGCTTGGAGATTAGTATTGACAAATGCCAGTCTATAAACTTTTCACGTAAATGCATCTCTTCCACATCGTCGCCATCATCACCATCGTCCAATTGATGGACGACCTTGGTATTTTATTTGAAAGGGAACTCAATTTTCTCTAACATATTGACAAGATTATCCTTCAGGACAATTCAATCCTCGGGTTTTCAAAACGGTAGTCTAAAGAATTTTCCAATCTCTATGTCAACCGATCACTCTATATTTCCTTTGTCCGTCGTCTACTCAAATGTGCTATAGTGGTCCCCCTATCAGACTCACATTCGCACATACGGGACCAACAATTCTCCTTAAGACCTTTCTCTCGAACGCGGCTAAGAGTTCAGAGTGCTTTTTATTGAGCACGCGGGTCTCGGATCCATACATGAGCTTGGATGTTCTGGTTAAATTTCGGGATTTAAAGAGTCTTGATAGACCATGATCCCCTGCCTAAGGTTGAATATCTGATCAATCGCTGATTTACCTGGGATGAAGCCACACTGATATTGACCAATGATGACTTTAGCGTATAAGACTATCCGATCTTGTAGGATAGTGGAGAGTATCTTGTAGGCGGTACTCAGCAATGTTTTACCCCTATAGTTGCTGCACACTGTGATATCTCCCTTCTTATGTATGGGGCAAATTATTCCACGACGACAATCTTCCGGCATCTCCTCTTGCTCCCATACGTGCAGCACGATCTCATGAATTGTGTCATGTAACGCTGTCCCACCTTATTTGATCAGCTCAGCTAGTATGCCACCAGCTCCGGGGGCTTTATTTGATTTGAGCTGTCTTATGGGTTTAAATGTTTCCTCAATGCTTGGTAACGGCAGCTTTTGATCTTGGTTTTGCATTGGTGGAGCCTCCAGTTCTTCTGTGGGCTGACAATTTAACAATTCATTGAACTGCACTTCCCATCGCTCCAGAATGCCTTCAGGGTCGATGATCGGATTATTATTTATCCTATTTATCCTTGCAGTAAATATAGTTGGTGTGTACCGTGTCATACTGCGAATTATCTGGTAGAACTTCCGCGCATAGTGCGGACCTCGCTCTCTACTTTTCTCTATTTCACAGACAAGGTTTTTTTTCCAGGCACTTTTCTTTTGTCTGTAAAGTCTTTTTTCAGATCTTCTGAGCTCTTTGTCTTTCTCTCTGCGTCCTATAAGACTGCTGCATTACACGGTATGCAGCATTCGCTAGTTTGCACTCATCATCAAACCAGTCGCTCCGATCTCTAGGACTACTGCCTAAGATGGAGTTGGCCGTACTAATGTCAGTATTCTTAAGGCGTGACTATTTCTCTTCTACGCCCGGCATTGTGCTCCCAGGAGTTACTCTCCCTCCGTCGAGCTCTTCAAGGGCGAGTCTTAGCGCATGACCAAAGGTGTTACTGGTATTCTCATTGTGTAAGGCAACCGTGTTGATTCGAACCTGACCCGCGGATGCAATACGCCTTTGTAAGGCAATCCGCACTCAGAAAACTGTACCAACAAGATAGTGATTCGTGTCGACGTTGGAACCTCGGTACGTTCGTAGCGTCATCAACCTCGAGGAGTGGCGGCGACGTATCTGTAGGTGTTCTCTATATTACGCCGAGAACCGATCCACAATTACAACCACAATTTCGCCCATTGACCGCGCACAACGCTAACCCCAATCACTTTCGTCGGCCTATTTCACCTGTAAAAGGTACCCTCCCAAAGGACGCATACCCTGAATTCATCCTACTATGCAGATAATCCATAACCGAATTCAGCGTTTTCATGCCATATGGCAACATAATTTGATAAACCACATGAGTATTCCTATCGGAAATCAAAAGTCTCATGTCTGGTTAGCAACAGCTAACTGTGGGCAAGCGACGCTGTTGCCTCATAGCGAAATGGTTTGGGTTATCGCGGATTCTTTTAGACTTTTTCCCACGCTGATATTTTCCCAAGCCACCGCGGCGTCCTTTGACCTGCGCCAGACCCACCATTCGCTGGAGATCAATAAACTCAGAGTCAGGTGAATAGTACGAAAAATATACTTTTTCTACCCACCCCATTTCCCCTTCTCAAAGTGCATTTTTGGTGCTGCACTCTGAGAGCAATCCAATACCAAACTGGGTCATGCGGTCACCTTATTGGTTTCGCTTTCGTTGCATGCGGAAGCAAATCAACCCTGAGATCATCACGCTCTCCGTTTCATTTTTCCCATTCTCCCTAAGTCCATTGACTGTTGGGTAAATTCGCAAGAGTTTATTCACCTTGATGGGCGGGGAAATGAGAGAATGCGAATGAGTGTGCGATCAAGATTGGTTGATCGTGTGGAAAAAGAGAGTTCCGAGGTAAGCTGTAAAAAGTCAGTCGAGTTTTAACCACCGGGGTGCGTAGTCGATTATCAATGAAGTGGAATTTGTTGCAATATATTAGACGATTCTGAAAGAACTTGACGGAGTACATCAGCAAAGAATCATGTGTATTTAATAAGAATTTAACAAAATATCACGATCAAATGATATAGTAAAGTACTCAGTGATTGAGAGCTTAATTTATAAACAATATTAATAAAAAAAGTGATCTTGTAGAATCACCAATATATATTAAGAACCACCAGCAGGGTGTACTATATGTATGTGCTGATACCAAAAATAAGTAAGAATAAAAAAACAAGAAATTTTAAACAATTAATCCACACCAGGGTATTTTATGTTTCCCTTTTCTTGGCGCTTGGATTTTTGTGAACTGTTTTCGTCGTAACATGGTGGGATATTAGTGAACCCGTACACATATCAACACAAGGTCAATTTGGTTGCGAGTGGCTACATCAGATGATTCCCAGGTGACTTTGTGGATATCTTTACGTGGAAACCTGGTACTTGCAACGGCCAAGTTTTTTGATGCTGATGCTTTTTGATGCATTGTCATTAGTGTTCTCATGCAAGCTATGGGAACCTGCGTAGTGTCTGAAAACCGGCTCCCAACCTATTTTGGCATTCAAATCACCAAGAACGATTTTCTCATCGTATTGTGACGCATATGACAGTCAGTACTGGAATATTCGGGAAAGTCCAAAACAAGCACTGGAATATTCTATAAAGTACTGGAAAACTGGAGACTAGAACATCCAAGATTATGGAACGGACGAAAACGAAATGAGAATGTGAAAAACGATAAAAAGGCGTCGAGACAGCGGATGGTGACAGACAAAGAAAGAAAAGAAAAAGCGAAGCAAGCGATAAGGAAGGAAATCATTGAGTGTACGGGATAAGTACGGTTTTTTTTAATGAATTAATAAAGTGTTATATTCGTTAAAAATTGATTTAACGGCTTTTATTTACTAGAGATAATTAATCCAGCGAACTCTAAGCTCGCTACAGTATCTTGGGCAGGAATTGAGGGCCCGTTCGACGTTCTCGTAGAATTCTTCCTTTTCGTCGTCAGGGTGCTCCTCTGTAAGTCCCTGAACGTTTATGAGGCTTATGTTCTTAATCTTGCCTCGCACGCGAAGAGTGCATAGCCCTTCGTTTATTGCATTAAAGCCGATGATGGCAGGCTTCAGTTTTTTGCTGACTAGAAAGCCTACCCCGGGCACATGGTGTTTGGATGATAGCTGTAATAACTGTCATACTCGTTTCTTTGAATACACACTCTCTGTCCATCTTATTTCTTGCAATGCTGTTATGTCAGCCTTATATTCGGGCAGGGCATCGGCTAGCTGCTGTGCAGTTCAAGCTCTGTATTGTGAGCGGACGTTCGATGAGAAAATTCTCAAATCGTTTGGCCATTTTCGCTTCCGTGGTCGTCGTCGTGTATCTGGTCCATATCCGAGACTTATTAAATTTGCCATAATAATTTGCTTTTACAGGTAAGGTTATTAGGCTTGTGCCAACCTTTCTCGGGATGTTGCTGCTGATTGGTTCACTACTTGGCGGTTGCAAAGTTGCTACCCAGGGGTGTCACGTGGAGACTGCATGTCAACTTGGATTGAACAGGGACAGGAATCGTCCTGGCCTTCGCCGGCTTGTAAGCAATCATAGACTTCGCCCTGTAACATCACATGTGAAACGTTGCTTCTACGACACGAGAGGAAGTTAGTATTGCATCGAATTGCTACTGGTGATGAAAAATAGATTTATATTAAAAATCCTAAACGCAAAAATCATGGGTACATCCAGGAGAAGCGTCAACATCGACTGTGAAGACGATGCTCTGTGTTTGGTGGGACCAGAAGGGGATGGTGTCCTATGAACTTCTAAAACCTGTCGAAACTGTTGATGCGCAACGCTACCGACAACAGATGATCAATTTGAACCATGTATTGATCGAAAAACGACCAGAATGGGCCACAAGACACGGAAAGGTAATTTTGTTGCATGATAATGCTCCGGGCCATACAGCAAAACCCCTCAAAGAAACAATAAAAGCTCTCGGCTGGGAAGTGTTACCCCACCCGCCGTATTCGCCAGATTTGGCTCCTTCCGACTACCATTTTGTTTTTATCGATGGGACACAGCAGCATTTCAATTCCTATGTAGAAGTCGAAAATTAGGTCTCCGAATGGTTTGCCTCAAAAGACGACTGTCTTTATTGGCGTGGTATGCACAAATTGCCAGAAAGGTGGTCGAAATGTGTAGAAAGCAATGCCCAATACTTCGAATAAAATGTTTTTTACTTTAAAAAAAAAATGTTTTTTACTTTAGAAAAAAAAACGCTCACATCATATCGGTACACCTGGTAGTTAAAAAAGCTATCATATGAAATCCGATATGTGTGGATAATAATAAACAGCCAATATTTATTGGTCTTTTTTTATTATTTATTATTATAAAACGGCACCCACATAAAAGATTACGTTTCTCCGAAATGTTACTATACACATAAAAAAGTTGTGTTCCATTTTGAGAAATCTCTACCTTAAAAGACAAATTTGTTAAAACACTTAAAATATTGTGAATTCATTTATGTGAACAAAAATAAGGATGCTGAAGTAAAATAAAAACAAAATACTGCCGTAAAAGGTTTTATCTAATGGTGTTATTACACTTTCAAAACACAAAAAAAACTATAGTCCGCATTATTAAGCTTTATCTTCGTACTCGATTCAGCGCATTCTTTAAATTACACGAAAGTAACTCACCTTCGTTAAATATTTAACGAGCCACGGACGTAGCTCTCCCGACAAAATGTCAGCTCTGCCATTTCGTTTGGTTCCCTGTGGCATTATAAACGTAAGTACTTGACACCTCCTTCGAATTCTAGGAAAATTACTTGTTGTGTATAATATTTTAAGCGTTAACGTGTGTGCCAAGAATGATTTTCGAAATCATGCTATCAATAAAATTTCTGACGCTATTTGTCGGACTTTTCTTTAGTAAAATTGTAGCACACGCACGTGTTCGTAGTTAAGTGTTATAGGTTAATGTTTGATTCCTTCTGGTTCCAGGTTATCGTAGCTCTTAAACGTTAGAATGTCGGGAGGCTTGGATATCTTATCCCTCAAAGAGGAAGATGTTACTAAAATGCTCGCTGCCTGTGCCCACTTGGGCAGTGAAAATGTCAACTTCCAAATGGAGCAGTATGTTTTTAAACGACGCCCCGACGGAATTAATATCATTAATTTGGGCAAAACGTGGGAGAAGCTGATGTTGGCAGCCCGCGCCATCGCTGCCATTGAATACCCCCAGGACGTAAGTACTTTTATCAAACTACCACTTTGAGTAATTATTTGTAAATGATGACTTTATAAATCTTTCGGGTCGGAAATTTAATGAAGACACTTTAAAAGCTGATTATTCTAAACATATACAAGAAGTTTCAACTGCAGGAGAATTTGGTGTTATAATATTCTCTGTATTGCAGGTTTTCGTGATTTCATCTCGTCCCCTGGGTCAACGTGCTGTACTGAAATTCGCAAAGTACACAGACACAACTCCCATTGCTGGACGGTTTGTTCCTGGTGCATTCACCAATCAGATTCAGGCTGCTTTCCGCGAACCTCGTTTGTTGGTAGTAACTGATCCTTCCACCGATCACCAACCTATAATTGAAGCTTCGTATGTGAACATTCCAGTAATCGCCTTCACCAACACGGACAGTCCATTGCGTTATGTTGACATTGCAATCCCATGCAACACGAAGTCCCCACATTCAATTGGTTTGATGTGGTGGTTCTTGGCGCGTGAAGTTCTCCGATTGCGTGGAACAATTTCACGCCAAATAGATTGGAGTGTAGTAGTGGATTTGTTCTTCTACAGAGATCCTGAGGAAACCGAGAAGGAAGAAGCTGCAGTTAAGGAACTTCCCCCACCTGTTAAGGTTGAAGAAGTCCCAGAGCACACAGTAGATGAACCCAATAACTGGGCTGAAGAAGTTGCTGCCGCCGAGAACGCCACCCCTGTTGAAGATGGTTGGGCCGATGACAACGTAAAGACCTCGTGGGGAGGTGATGGTACCTTCTAAGGGTATTGGAAAGTCCAATGGGATGAGCACATCTATGTGTTAAAATATATAATGAACGGCTTTCACACAAAAAATTTATTTTATGCTTTTTATTTTCTTGAAGATATTAAAAGGTGTACGAGTATTTCATATATTTCTTTAAAAATAAAATCTATCCCATCGACCCACCGGTTCAATGGATGTTCGGAATTAGAAGGAATCAGACATTCTACGAACAAGCAACGTTTGTAAAAACTATGTAATTTGCTTTAGTTTAAAATCAGATATTTTATTTCGGCCCAACTTCAAACTCCAAGGCTAACGAAGTCATCGTGTCGGTCTTTGTATCCTTCGGTTTCGGTGCACAAGGATTTTGTACCCTCTGATATTAATATTTGATTATCGTGATATATTTGGATATGTTATTTTTACTTGCTTCTTTTATGTCCCACGTTTGTGGTCTTAATGTAACGTCAGACAGCAAACCTCTGACATTGGCATTTATTATTTGGTTATCGGAGGTTGTTATTTGTTTTTGGTTTCTGTTGGCAGCTTTACTCGACTGACCGGTACTTACGTGGTAAGACAATTTAGCGTGGCTTAACTATACCAGGCTGTCTTAGTTTCCTCGGTGCAGCTTCTGTGGCGGCAGGCTCCTCAGTGTTGTGGTTGTAAGGTTGAAATTCTAAAATGAAACGCTTCACTACACTTGACTGATCAATAGATCGGGAATGTCGATCCCTAAGTTTTCTACACACATTTACTATTTAAAAAGAAAAGTAAGAAGGCCCGCTGTTCCAACGCTAAGGCTGCAACCTTCTTACTTGAATATTACACTATAATTTTCACCCATTTTTCGAGGTTTGAACCAGGTCTTGCAGAGTCCATAGGAAGAAGTCAGTCACATAATTTATTTCCTTTTAATAACTATTTCACACCATCGAACTGTACGTAACATAGGATATTGTGCAAATGAATAATTAAAACTTATCATAAGCAAACAGATAATAGTATACAAAAGCAAAATAATATACAACCTACGTCCAAAATTAAGTGTTTTATTTGGTGTTCCTTTTTTACCCTTCCGTGCTAAATATAATAGAATAATAGTTAAATCATTTTATCTTGTCCTTACGGCAACGAAACGAATTTAATATAAAATCGACTTCAAACAATTCAACTGTTACTGTGAGACATTCGCTAACCTAATCAGGCATCCGTAGCCCCCAAGACATCGAAGAAAAATTCAAGTATTCCGTGGAGGTGTTACTGAATCCGCGCCCGTGCAGGTGCAAGAGATAACAACCCCCACACGGCTATTTATCAAAATATTTGCAAGACGTTCCCCCTGACAGTGTGCGTGACTGTTTGGTTTATGAAGAGTAGAGGAACCGGCTTGGCTACTGGTCGCGTTAGTTAAGGATAGCCACATTCTTCTTGGAGACACCCATCCGCATTGCCGCAACAGTATTATTAAAAATAAATAGTCCTAAGTTTTAACAGAAAATAAAGATATTTTTTTAATTAAATTAAAACACAATCGGACTACTTAATTGACGATCCTGCCAGTTGTATAAAATTACTACTCCAGTGAGCGGACCATATCTTGGTGAGGACCAAGTAAAAGGATACTCTCACGTAGACGTACGTGTAACAAAAAACAAAAATATTGTTGTCGGACAATAAAAATAAAACGAACCCACCTTTACCTGCCGAAGTGCTGTCGCAGCAGTCACAGAGAAGACCAAGTGCTAGTAGCAGAGCACCGGGAAAAAGGACAATCCACTACTTGAAGCCATCTCCTGGAATAAACAATACCCCGTACGGATAGATACGTGTATATCAACTTCAATTGACAAGAGAAAGCTGCATTTGGAGTTACATAGGACTATCAATCCTAGGAAACCGTAAGTAAAACCAAAAAACCTCCCAGTGATATCAAGTAGTAAGGAAATTATCGGCATAAGAACGGATATTGTGTTTCGAAAAAACTGCATAGCAAGCAAAAATGATAGTGAGATTCTAAACACTCACAATAAAACCCCGGGAGTAAACCCTACTGAAATTTTTTATGAAATTTCCGAAGATACGGAATAGAAAGCGGAAACCATTCGATAAGCTATCCGCCCCGACTGATTCAGACCGAGAAAGTGAAGGTGAAGAAATGGCTTCGATAGCGGAATTACAAGTCCAAATACAACATCTAACCAGTACCTCGGCAGCATTAATAACCGAGAACAAAGAAACCAGACAGAGTCTGAGGATGAAGAGGAAGAGATAAGTGAATTGGAGGCGAAACTGGCGATGGCAAGAGCCCGATTACAAGAGAGACGCCGAAAGAAAAAAATAGCGGCGCTCGAACAAGAACAAAACTCGCAACAACTACAAAAGCTAAAGCCAAAAGTCGGCCAACAGCAACAATTTCACCATCAACAGCAGCATCAACTTCAACATCAGCAGCATCAACAGCAACATCAACAGCAACTACCAACACAAAAGCGATCAACGAACCAGCAAGCAACACAGCAGCAGCAAAACAACAATATCAGCGGAAAAATAAAGATGTCACCAATCAACACCATAGATGTTGACTGTAAGGAATTGGTAAGTCTTTGTAAGCTAGCCATAGGTAACAATTTTGCAGTTAAAAGACTGACGGGTAACAGGCACGCCATTCAAACATATACGGTGGCAGACCACGACAAAATTAAAGAGGTCTTAAAAAGAGCCACCGCGGCATTTTACTCGTTCACGCCGAAACAAACGAAGAGCGTAACGGTTCTATTAAAGGGTGTCGACCCTGAAATGGAACCGGAGGATCTGCTCGAAATGCTTCAAAACCTGAAGCACGAAGATCTCGAGTTTACCGCGGTAAAACCATTCACCACACCCAAGGCAAGAAGGGAAAACCGCAAGCTACCCTTCTTTTTGATGCAATTAACACCCAGCAGTAGAATTGGTGGTCTAAGAAAAATTACAGTCTTGGATCATCAAATGGTCACATGGGACAAATTAAAAAAAGGCAGAGACATCCTGCAATGTGTCCGTTGCCAAAGGTTTGGTCACTCGGCGGCTAACTGTGAAATGCAGCGCCGTTGCGTAAAATGCGGAAAGGACCATAAGGCAGAAGAATGCCCTCTGGGAAAAGAAAGGGTAGAAGACAAAGCCCTTCTAAAGTGCGCAGTGTGTCGGAATGAGGGACATCCCGCCAATTATCGAGGTTGTCCTAAATTCCGAGAAGTAATGGCAAATAGTGTGAATCGGCAAAAAAACACAGAGCCAGCTCGTACAACAACAACACCCGTAACAGCACAGCGGTCGTACGCACAAGTTGCTTCGGGTGGGAGAACACCAAATCAGGCTACATCACAGGTAGCCACAAATACTCCCACACGGACTGAAACAACACCGCAAGCAGACGTGTTCGCAATCCTGCTCAATCTGCAAAGACAGATAACACAGCTACAAAGCCAAATAAACGAGATCTACTCGCATTTGCCCAGTCTAAATAACAAGTCGATATAAACCCTCTAACCATAACATCAATAAAAGGTCTTGTCGTGAATGCAAATTCACTAATAAGAACTGAGAGAAGAGCCAATCTTTTTAACCTGTTGCAAGAGGAACAACCTGATGTAGTTCTGGCGGGGGAAACAAAGTGAAACCAGAGACATAAGATAGGATATAAAAACTACGATATTATACGAAGAGATCGACCTAACTCCTCTCAAGGGGGAGGGTGTCGCAATCTTTATTAGAAAAGGGATCAATCATAAAGTAATATATAGTGGAGAAGTGCGCAGGTTCCGGGTGCTGGAAGCCTGTATCGTACGCATACCCCTTCAGCAAGGAAGGGGTTTGTATGCTATTGCGGTCTACGCACCTGAGGAGCACCAACATAACCTATTTATAGCAGAGCTCGAGACACTCTTTCGATGCTTACATTTGCACCTGGACAAAAACTACTTTATCCTAGGGGGAGATATGAACGCCAAACATAGAAATTGGGGAAATCATATATCTAATGCCAGAGGAAATCAGTTGGCTGGTTGGTTAGATCAGTTTCATATTGAATATAGAACTGACCTGCTAGCTACGGAATATCCATCGTTCCCCAGAGGTAGATCGTTCTTAGATATCTTGCTAATCGACTCACGACTGAGATTACTTAACACCAACAGACGAAACACAAACTGTTTACGGGCAATTGAATACGACAGTGACCACTGTGCATTCACGGCAGTAATAGAGCTTCCGAACGAGCTCGCAGATCTGGAGGAATTCGTGATCCCGCAACCCTATAACTACGGGGCAATGCGATGGCCGCTGTTCACCAGATCATTAACAAGAGAACTTCGTTCGAATAACTTTAATCTGCCAGTAAACAGAAACCTGACAAATGACGAAATCGACAAATACATTCAACAAATGGACGAAACCGTAAAACGAACAATAGACAAAACAATTCCCAAAACAACAGTTACATATCACATTAACATGTACAGAAACGCAACAATAAACGCACTCCACAAGAAAAAGAGCAGACTGCTATCGAAATTAAAAGAATTACATAGACAGTTTACAGACAGACAAGACCAGGAGATAATATCACTGAAATCTCAATTAGAAAACCTCCAACAATTACTTAAAGCTAATTATAGATTAGCAACAAATTTGTATTGGAACAACAGAATTCGAGCTATAAAAACTAATAACCCGAATATGTTCCCACAAATAAATAAAATATTCAGGAGAAATAATCAAAACGAGATTCAGTGTCTCCAAATTCCACGTACTGAGGTAAACAAGCAGCTGCTAACCAACATTGGCATAGATACAGAGAACGCTATCTTCAATAGTGAGCTCTTCGTGATCGAAGATCCTTTGGAGAAGGCGAACGCTGTGGGAGCTGTCTTTCAGGAAATGTACAAGGTAAATGGAAGCATTCACCGAAATCATGACCTGGAGGACAGAATTCGACTGAATCACCTGCACCTCCAGAATGAAATTTCACATTGGCAATCGGAGAATCCGGGTTTTACGGAATTCAGTGACGATAATCTGTCAATTGACATTAATGCCAATGGTGGGGCTAATAGCCTTTTAATCACAAGGGAAGGAATCCAGAGTATCTTCGACTCATTAAGAAGCAAAAAGTCAGTGGCAATAGATGGAGTACCTAACATCGTACTCAAGAACCTGCCCCCAAAGGCAATAGATATATACACGGTCCTGTTTAACAACGCGTTGAATAATGCATATTATCCCGCGCGTTGGAAAACGGCTATCATTCAGCCCATCGCAAAAAAGGGCAAAGACTGTACAAACCCAATGAACATGCGTTCGACAAGTTTACTCCCAAGCATCAGTAAAGTATTTGAAAAAATCATTAACAAAGCTCTGCTAAAATGGGTAGACGACAATAGCATTATTCCAAATAACCAGTTTGGCTTTAGGGCGGGTCATGAAACCACACATGCCGCAGCTAAACTGGTCTCCGACATACAATGGAATAAATGTAGGAACCAATGCACAGGTGCCTGTCTGATCGACTTGGGAAAAGCCTTTGATACCGTCTGGATCGAAGGGTTGTATTACAAACTGGTCAGATATGGCATACATAAGCGTTTACTATATGTACTTTACGATATGTCAAAGGACAGGCGGTTCGTGGTCAAAAGTGGTAATGTGACCTCTAATAAAACGTATAATATCAAGAATGGCTTGCAACAGGGTGCGGTACTCTCTCCGATTCTTTTTAACATTTACATTAGCGACTTATTAGATGCACTTCCGCAGGCTATTGTGTACGCAGACGATCTCATAATTTACAGAACAGCTCCGAAAGTTGAGATCATAAATAGTTTAATACAGCGAGACTTCAACAACGTGCAGCGCTATTGCGATGACTGGAAACTTAAGATCAACTTCCAGAAATGTGAAGCCATCCTATTTAGAACGCCATTATATAAAGCCACGAACGACACAAGAAAAAACTGGCGAAAGCTAGTTATCGTGGGACCGCATGGAGATAAACTGGAAACCAAGAGTTTAGTTAAATACCTGGGCATCTGGCTAGACCAATATCTGTATTTCAACAGATCTTGTGCATTCATAAAGGTGCCTTATGTGATTGCTGTCGCCAGTCAACGCTGAGGCTGTGCCACTTGGTGGACTAGTTGCCGATGTTTTATCTTTGTTGTTCGGTAATCACTCCGCGAGGGGGGGCAAGCAACGGTGGTCGAAATGTGTACGTCCCAAGAAAATGGTTTGTCTTTCTTCTTTTCAGGATGATGAACTGTTGTCTTCAGCCCGTTAAGTTGCTGTTCTCCTCTTTCTTTCTTTTTTTTTTTTTCTGTTGTTGGTGGACACAGTCAACGGTAATCCTCGCTGTCACAAGATCCCGCAGCTATCGGCCGACCATCTACCCCCTGCGAAACAGAACATTACTCCAACGCACAGGTTACCTTTCTTTTTATTTTTTCTGTTGTTTAGGCAGTGATCCTCCCATTAGCGGCTCCAAACATTTGGTCGATTCACAAGAAAGAACAACAAAACACGTCACTGGAAGTTCAGGGTGATGATTTCTCTTCGGTACATTTTTATTCGATAGAACAACATGCTCCGGTCACAGTTTTCATAAGGTATTACAGTACTAGGATCGTGTTACAATTAGATTTATTCAACTTCTCGCGTCATGAAAATCAAACCAAGGTTCTTCCCTTTTAAATCTTTACTTCTATATTTTTTTTTACAACGGGGACGTTACTGGACAACTTCTGTTCTCCTTGACTTCTCGAACCAGACTGCTTCGAAAAACTCTCTCTCTCTCTCTCAATCTCCAAAAATCGAACTCGAACCCGCCCACGATCCACACTCGAATCGGGGCGTGTTCGAACACTCACAAGTGGACCGCGCAATTCCTCCACCACCTTACCATCAAACTACATTAAAACAAATTATATTAAATGCAATTAATTGATGGGGCGGCGGAAGCCGCACGTAACACCCCCCCCCCCCCCCCCCCCCACAAGGCCGCGTGGCATTCTTAGGAGAGGAATGTTACGCCGGAGAGTGGACGTCGGAGAGCAAACAAATAAACAATCAGCAAACCAATCAACAAATAAATAAATAAATAAATAAATAAATTAGTCTACATGTTTAAGTGCTAATGTTAGTAGGGATTATACTACTTATATATGAGGGTTAGTACAAATAAATAAATAAATAAATAAATTAACTAGTCTACATGCTTAAGTGCTAATGTTAGTAGGGATTATACTACTTATATATGAGGGTTAGTACAAATAAATAAATAAATAAATAAATTAACTAACACGTAGTTATTAATATAAGAGGGGGGAACAACAGACTAACGTTCCACAAAACCAATGACAACACAAACGACCGCGGCGGGTCCGACACTCAATCCGATGGTTCGACCAAAAGCTCGACCGCCCACACGATCCGGTTAGGACTCCCCCGCCAAGGCGAGGTGATCCCCTCTCGTTCAACCACTCCAAAATGTCACCCGGCCGGCGAAAACGTCCCGCTCCTATATATCTTCCAAACTTCGAGCTCACGACTCCCCTACTCCCAGTAGGGCTTCAGACGGTTGTTGTGCACAACCACCGTCCTCTTGCCCAGCCTCACCGCGCTGTTGACCGCACTTTTCACCTCCACCACGTCATAAGGACCTCTCCATAGGGGCGCCAATTTTCCTTTTTTGTTTTCTTCCCGCATCAAGACTTTATCGCCCACATGGAACGTGAACGGGCGTAACTGGCGGTCATGATACCCTTTGGACCTCCTTTTCGAGATCAACAGATTGCGCCTAGCTATTTCGTACGTTTTCTGAAGCTTGTACTTCAATATCTTATGGAAGCTCTCGTGGTTGTAAACCGGTTCCGGAGGTAATTTGATGTTCGAGGGAACCTCCGGAGTAAAACCAAAGAGACAGTCCATTGGCGTCAATCGGGTACTCTCGTGCACGCTGGTGTTGTACACGAAAGTGGCCGCCCTCAGGTACTGATCCCAGGTTTGGGGATTTGTGCCCACAATGCTGCGTAGGTATTCTACCAGCGGTCGATGGGCTCGTTCCAAGGCACCATTCGATTGTGGGTGGTACGCTGAGGTTTGCAGTTTTTTGATGCGGAGCAGCCTGCACACGCTTTTAAACAGGCTGCTCAGGAAGTTGCTGCCCTGATCGGTGACCAGTTGTGTAGGTACACCATACCTTGCAACTATTTGGTCGAAAAAGATCGAAGCCACCGTCTCAGCCTCTGCATTGGGCAGGGCATAGCAATCTATATACTTCGATAAATTATCTTGGAACGTAAGTATATATAGATTGCCTTCAGGAGTACGGTCCAGGGGGCCCACGATATCTAAATAAACCTTTTCGAAAGGCCTCTTGGCAATGTCGGTGATTACCATCGGCATTCGTAAATTTGGGGAAGACTTCATGCGCTGACAAATCTTGCATACTTTAATATATTGCTTGATATCGCGCATCATATTCTTCCACCAGTAGTGCCTGCGTATCTTCTTATACGTCTTGATCACCCCTTGGTGCCCACCTAAAGGGTGATCATGGTAATCCCGTAATAAGTGTTGGATCTCTTCGGGATTAGTTATTTCCATTCCTTTTTCCGTGCAGGAAGGAATGGCGTCCTCTTCAGAAGGTGACTCCTCGTCACTTGGACGTCCCGGGGATCCCTCGCTGTCCCGTTGGGTCTTTGCCTGGGCGCGAGTCACTACATTGCATCGCGGTGGTGAAGGGGTTTCGTCTACAGAATGGGGAATACGGCTTAGCGCATCCGCATTGGTGTTGTATTTACCGGGTTTGTACTCGATTGAGTAGTCAAACTCCGATAGTTTATGACGAAATCTGGTAAGGCGTGAGGTGGGTTCTTTCACGCCGAACACTCCCTTCAACGGTTTGTGGTCCGTGTACACGGTGAAGCGTCTACCCAACAAATAGCACCGAAAATTCGTCGCCGCCCATACAATGGCCAACAACTCCTTCCACCCCCCGGTAAACCACACTCTCCGCGCGACTATTACCGGCTTTCCGATTTCGCCGACGCTGTCTGCGTCTATTACTCGCGCCTGCCCTACTCTCCACACGGGTGTCCTGCTCTCGACTCGCAGCAGGTGCTGTTCCGGCGTGCCGCTTGTGGGGAGAACCCTGGGAACCCTGTTGTTGTTCCCACCTTTGCCTGTATTCGCACCCGCGCAAGCTATGACCTTGTCGGCCACAAAACTCGCAACAGCACCGGACGCTGAATACTCTTGGGCCTGATGTCGTCGGCCCACCGTCCGTAGACGGGGGTTGCGGGTCTGGTAGGGCTCTCCGCTGAGCCTGCGGCCGCTGATGTTGCGGCCCGTGCCGCGCGGTTCCCCTCTGCTGACCACCACCCCTGTATGGAGCCTGGGCTTGGCGCGTCTGTCTCGGACGATCCGGGCAGTCCACTATGTCGTGGCCATACCGCCAGCACTCGCGACAGAAAGGAGTGTTCCTTCTCCTCAGGCACTCGTCGTACACGTGACCCCTCACTTTGCAGAAACTGCATGTTGTCTGGGATTCCAGGGGGCGAGCCGATCGACCAACCGAATCCCGGACCGGATTGTCCCGACCCGATCGATCTCCAGGCACATACGCCCCTTGAGCCAAACCCTGCGACCCTTCACTCCGACTCGAGGAAGAGACGGTATTTGACCACGCTCCCTCGCCAGAGGGGGCCGGAGCATAGGCACCAGCATCCCGTCTATAATTGAGAGGCCCGCACGACTGCTCCCGAACGAAACCATCCTCCCCCCGTCGACGACTATCAGGCTCTTCGGCCGGCAACACGAATGACACCGCCCGGGGATTTAAGTTCGATAAAACCGGCGAAATCAGATTCCCTTTGGGAGCTGAGGCTGCTCTGGTCAAGGCTAGAAAAACGTTTGCTATGACAAGGAGGCTATTTCACAGTAGCCAACTTGACAGTAGGGTAAAAGTCATATGCTACATGACGCTAATCAGGCCAATGCTCATATATGGCTGTCCAGTATGGTTTAACATAGGTCCAAATTTGATGGAAAAGATTCGGGTGTTCGAAAGGAAGTGTCTGAGAACCTGTCTCAGATTATATCAAACACCGGAATCGGAATACAAAAAGTACTACTCAAATGAGACTTTATATAATGAAGCCTGCATAAATAGGGTGGATAATTTTATGATTAAATTAATCAGAGGACATATTGCGAGAGCAATAAGCTCGTCCAATGACCTAATTTTTGGGGCTTATTATCCAAATACCCTATACTATGAGAACGTGCGTCGCAACGGTTTTGTTCCACCAGAGGCGTTCCTTGATTTGGAGATGAAAGGGCTTATACAGGATAGATCCGGAATTCCGCTGATCTATCATGTAAGTAGATCATCCGTAGACGGGCGATTGTGCTACGACCGGGAAGTAATGCGCACCGAAGAAGAGCTCCTGCGCTTCAGTAGGGCTATCTCCCACAGAGACCGGGACGATAGTATTAGACAGCGTCAACAGTTCTGGTGGTTGAATGGCATATAAAGACCTGGATACCAATGTCGGTATACAATCACACTATCATCAGCTAGCTTACATAGACTTAGCTTTTCTAGAATTAGGGTAATATAAGATTTAAGTTAAGTTAAGTTAAGTGATTTTACATAAAATTAAAAAAAAAAAAAATAGGTAAGTTAAGTAAGTTAAATTTTAAGAAAAAAAAACAAAAAAAATTGACAAAGCTTTTCAAATTTTTCTTTGTCTTTCAAATAATTATAAGTATTGCCACAAAGTTCTGTCGCCGAAAGGCAAATTATACAAATATTAAGTAATGTTTAGCTTAGAGCGTCTGCGAAGGACCAGTAAGTTATTATATAAGATATTTAAGCTAGAATTTAAGCATTTTTTGTCTAGCCTTTAATTTAGAAACTAAGAATATAGAAAGAAAATAAAAAAATGTTTAAAAATGAAATGAAATGACAAAGAAACCAGAGATGCCGTCATACAGATACAACGGCTGGGATTAAACAAAGAAATAGTTACAGTAGAAGAATTAACTCCTATAACCTGGAGATTGGAAAGTTCCAGCCAGATCGACATCAGCATATTCAAAAACATACCTGTTTTCAATGGCAAACCAGAAGAATACACAGCGTGGCGAAGTCTAGTTTGGAACCGGATGGAAGAAATAAAGAAATTTCAACAAACAAATGAATATTTCAAATGCTTGCAAATCTTAAGAACGAAGATACAAGGAGACGCTACAGATATATTAGTAAACCATAATACAATCCTAAATTTTTATGGCATAATTAATAGATTAGACTATACCTATGCCGACCAAAAACCGCTTTACGTGTTACAGGAAAATTTATTAAAGATCAAACAAGGAAGAACTGAGGTTACCGAATATTTCAATAATATTAATAAAGCTTTGAATTTGGTTTTTTCAAAAATAGAAATGCAAGGAACTAGTAAAAGTGACGCATCATATACCAACGTAATGGAATCAGGCGTCAGAGCCTTTGCTCAGAGTTTAAACTGCGAATACACGAGAGGAGCACTTTTCTCACAAAACCCAAAAACCTTGGAAGAAGCATATGCAATTGCCAGAACTATCCTGCATAATAAAGAGGCATACGGATTAAGCGAAAGGTATCGTTCCAAACCTCAAACCTCACATGATTATATGCATCATCATGGATAGCAAAAAAGATACGATAGGTACCGGAACACCACAAAGGCACAAGGAACAACGTTACTACAAACCTAACATACAAACATATGCCGGACCAAAGCCCGAACCAATGGGAGTGGACGACTCTATGCGGGATATGAGATCCCATAACAACCAGCAACAAAAATGGCATAATACTTTTAGACAAAATTCGTCACAAAATCAAATAAATAGACTTCAAGAAATGAATAAAATCTACAACAACGATAGTATTTCTAGTGCCCCACAGATAGGTAGCGAAAACGACGACCACGAGGAAAAGAGGACTTTTTTAGTCGAATAAATGGTCTTCCATGTTTGACTCTAAGAACCAAGGATAAACGAAGACCCGAACTCCAAGTGACTATGCTTATAGACACTGGAGCTACTAATAATTATGTTTCTTCAGATTACCCCTATGGCATATCTATACCCATAGATCCCATTAAAATCAATACAATGCATGGTACCACATTAACTCATGCAAAAAAACAAATTAATATGTTTACTAGTGATTTAGTATTTTATGTTATCATCATCATCATCATCATCGGCACTACAATCGGGAGGTCTTGGCTTTATTTAGCAAGTCCTGAGGGCATGTTAAATTTTCCATAATGATTTTTTTTCCGGGCAAGGTTATTAGTCTTGCGCCAGAGGCTTCCTGGCGGAGAATCGAACCCCGACCCCCGCGTGACAGGCGGGTATACTAACCACTATACCCACCTTAAAAAACTTTACAATGATACCAGGAGAAGCAGGCCTAGTCCAATTAAAAGCCAAAGTGGGTCTAGAAAATTATTCAGTTATTTACAAAATCCCCAAGATGCAAATAAACTATTCCCTCGATGATGCGTATTATTCTAAAGAAATAGATAAAATTATGCAACAAAACAACAAATTAATCCTACCCTTCCATTCGTCGCTCAAGTAGAAGCTTCAATACGCACCAAACAAGAAGATCCCATTTACTCACAACAATACCCATATCCTATGTCCGACAGTGTTGAGAATTGATCAAATTGACAACTGGTCTTACTCAACACAACCGTCAGCCTGTGCGAACTTCACACAGTTCTTGGACTTGAAGTTGGCACTAATCCAATCCGTCAATCAACTGTCTGATTCAAACGCAAGAGCAAGTAAAAGATATAAAAACACGTGCCTCAAAATGTTTGATCCAATTTTATCATGTGTATTCCGTGTCAATCGACAAATGTTCTTTTCGCAAATTAAATTAACTTTTCCATTCACTGCTAATTCTAGACTGTTATTTATTGAGGATCAACGAGCCCGAGTCATTTATAACTCCAACAGGTTATGGGCCCAGGACAGCAGTAAAGGGGTTACGTCGGTCATCATCAACGAAAGTGAAAGCAAAATTGACCAAGGCCGCCCAGAGCGGGAGAACTGGCAAGGACAACGTGAACAACAAATCGTCAAACATCGGAGCAGCCATCGCATAGCAAATTAACCGTGAGTAACACATACGTAAGTCAATTCGGTCGAATTGCATCCTCTCAACAAAATGGACTCCGTCAAATCCCAGTTGGAAATGCTAAGCGAAGACAGCCAGGGTCACGTCAACTTCATCTCATGGCGATTCCAACTGAACCTAGCACTAAACAATAAGGGTCTGTACGAAATCGTAACAGGAGACAAGCTCAGACCGACAGGCGCTGCGTCATCTGAAACCATCTCAGCTTGGATCAAGAAGGATGTCGAAGCTCAAACGCTGATAGGCCTAAATGTAAGCAGCAAGATCGCGAACAAAATTGCCAACTGCAAGACTGCCAAAGCTATGACAGACAAATTAATCAGCTTATACGGCACAAAGACTGATGTAACTTTAGAAATGTCCCGAATCAAATTCTTTACCTTTGAATACGATGATAGCAAGTCAGCAGTGGAAAATTGTTTGGAGATCTTGGATCTGGCTGAAGAAGTGTCCACCGAAAATGGTCCTATGAGAGAAAGTTGGATCATGACAAGGATCATGAGTGTGCTACCGCCAAAACTCAGGACTTCTTGGGACAATGTGACCGGAGCAACCAAGAATGTGGAAACTCTCATCGAACGTCTGAGACTTGAGGACGAGCGACTGAAGGAGACGACAAACCCAGAGGGAAACGCCAACAACGCCTTCCTGGCAAGACGTGAGAAGCCAAGGCAGTCGTCAAAGGGCAACCAGGACAAGACAACGCTCGTATGCTACACGTGTGGAGGAAAAGGTCACATGATCAAGCAGTGCACAGGCAAACCGTGCGAAAAATACATTGCCTACTGTAAGAAGAAATACTCATGTAACATATGTAAGCAGAAAGGACATTTCGCCAAAGAATGCACTTCCAAGGAAGAGTCAAGCAAGTTTACAAGCGGAAGGTCACCAAGGGCGTTCCTGACCACAGCCTTTTCAACAGTGGACAGTGACATCTCGAAGGACAGGGAAAATTCATGGTATCAAGACTGCGGAGCTAGTTAGCACATGACGTCTCATAGAGAATGGCTTGCACAGCTGGTCGAGCTGGACGAAACAATCTCAATAGTGATCGGAGACTCAACCAGGTTGGATGGCGTTGCAGTCGGGAACATCGAGATGGAGGCTTTTGACGAACGGAAATGGTATCCAGTGGTACTTGAGGATGTTATTTACGTTCCAAAACTCAACTTCAATCTCTTCTCAGTAAGCCAGATGCTGGACAAGGGACATCTTCAGAAGGCAAATGGAAAGCAGTCAACGTTTTACAGTCAGGATGGCAGGAAAGTTGTGGCAATTGCCAAGCGCAAAGGAAACCTCTACAAAATTATGCTCAGGTCAGAAGAAGATACAAGTCTGATGACAATGTCAATCAAAACTTGGCACGAGAGACTCGCCCATCAAAATGTAAAGTATGTGAGGGATATACTGAAACGCAAGGGAATCAAACACATTGATGACTGGAAGCACTATGTGTGCAAGGGATGCTCACACGGCAAGAATCGCCGAGCCCCAAACCGAAAGTACCGAAGAGCCAAGCGACAACGAACAAGAGACAACGCCGCCAGCAGAGCAGCCAGAAGGAAGAACCTTGCGAGATCGTCGGAACCTGCAACCACCGCCAAGGTACAGGGACTACGTTGCCAACATGTCAAACCGAGGCAACAGCACAAGAGCAGCCATGATCGGTGAAACAGCAGATATCCCGGTGAGCGAAGCATTCAAGGATGAGAAGTGGAGACGTGCGATGCAGGAGGAGTACGATTCTCTCATGAAAATGAAAACCTGGAGGCTGGTGGACTGTCCCGAAGGAATGAAGCCGATCACTTGTCGTTGGGTACTTGGAGAGAAGGCAGAGGGGAGACTCAAGGCCAGACTCGTGGCGAGAGGATTTGAACAGAAAGAGGGAGTGGCTTATGGAGAAACCTTCAGTCCAGTAGCACGCCATGCATCCATTCGCCTGCTTCTAAGTCACGCCGCGTCAGAGAAAATGAAGCTGGCGTCATTCGATGTTAAAACGGCATTCCTGTACGGGAACCTGGAACGGAATGTCTACATGAACCACCCTGAAGGGTTCGACGACGGATCAAGGAAAATCTGCAAGTTGGACAAGAGTCTCTACGGGCTCAAACAGCCTCCAAGGATGTGGAACGAGAGGGTCACCGCACACCTTGAAAGGAAGATAGGCCTGACAAGTACAGATGACGACCCGCGTATCTACTACAACAAGGACAGGAGCATTATGCTCTCACTCTTGGTGGATGATGGATTACAAGCTTCTGAATGAAATAAGCAAGGAATTTGAGATCACATACAGCAAGAAAGTAAAGGACAAGTTGACATACCTGGGCATGGAAATCAAGATTGATCAAGAAGGTATTTTCGTGAACCTACACGGAGAAAATACTGAAGAAAATGAAACTCGAACAATGCAACCCAGCGTCCACACCAATTGAGCAAGGGATGATCACCAAGAAGACAGACTTCAAGAACGATGAGCCACTTCCGGCGAACAACAACTATCGGGAGGCGATAGGAAGCTTATTGTACCTAGCTACAATCACCAGGCCAGACATCAGCTTCGCCGTAAACTACCTGAGTCGATTTTGCAACAAGCCAATGAGGAGCCATCAGGCGATGGTGAAACGTGTGTTCCAGTACCTGAGAGGGACAACCACAGCCGGAATTCATTTCGGAGGAGACCAGACACTCATGGCCTACACCGACTCAGACTATGGAGGAGACTCGGAGACAGGACAGTCGACAAGCGGAGTGTTAGTGATGAGGGGAGGACCAGTGATCTGGTACTCACAAAAACAGCGTCTGGTAGTGACCTCAACCGCAGAAGCCGCGTACCGAGCAGCAGTGTCAGTAATCGACGATGTGCGCTGGATCAAGCGAATCGAGCTGGAACTGGGTATACTGAAAACCGACCAGGCAATCACCTTGCACGTCGACAACATGTCAGCTATACACATGCTGCAGAATGCACACGAGGGAAAGACAAGCAAGAGAAAGAAGCATATTGAGATACCACGAAAGTACATGCAACAACACGTCGACAAGACCGTGACACTGCGACACGTCGAGAGCAACAGGCAGATTGCAGACATTCTAACCAAGCCACTGAACAGGAGAGTCTTTGAGACGCTCCGCCGTAAATTGATCAAGGAGGAGTGTTGAGAATTGATCAAATTGACAGCTGGTCTTACTCAACACAACCGTCAGCCTGTGCGAACTTCACACAGTTCTTGGACTTGAAGTTGGCACTGATCCAATCCGTCAATCAGCTGCCTGATTCAAACGCAAAAGCAAGTAAAAGATATAGAAAAACGTGCCTTGAATTTTTGATACAATTTTATCATGTGTATTCCGTGTCAATCGACAAATGTTCTTTTCGCAAATTAAATTAACATTTCCATTCACTGCTAACTCTAGACTGTTATTTATTGAGGATCAACGAGCCCGAGTCATTTATAACTCTAACAGACAGCAAATTTGTAAATGATGAAATCTCTCGACTATTAAAAGAATGAATAATTCAAAAAAGCTTTAGTCCTTATAACTCGCCTGTATGGGTCGTATCCAAGAAAGGATATAATGAAGACGGAAGAAGAAAGGATATAATGAAGATTACCAAAAACTCAACGCAGAAACGATAATGTATCGATATACCATCCCCGATGTGAACCTAACGATACAAAATTTTGGTAAGGCAAAAATATTCTCAACACTAGATCTAGAATCAGGCTTCCACCAAATAAAAATAAAAAAAGATCAACAAAAAACTGCTTTCTCTATCAACGGAGCAAAATACGAGTTCGTACGAATGCCATTTGGGCTCAAAAATGCGCCTAGTATATTTCAAAGGACAGTCGATGACTTACTTCGACCCTATATCGGAAAATTCGCCTACGTCTACATCGACGATGTGTTAAGGGGGTTTGGCGGACGTTGTTGATTCAATTGTTCGTCGAATGTTGTCGTCGTTGTTGGCTGCGGTGTTCCGCCGAACACTGCTAACACAAGGAACACTATGGAGCGAAACAGCAAACAAAACTGAAACACGAAATGTTTTTTTATTACATTGCTTTATTTCCTTCTTTTCTATTACAAGGAGTTACTCCACTTACGCCCGTGGCGATTTATTAAAAACTATTTCCAATTTCACACACGAACCGGGCTAGCTCTCGAGGCTCGGCCCACGCTCGACCGGTGACAGCATTTTGTAACATCGGGGGCATCGGTTTCACCAATACCAATGCAAACGCCGTCCACCAGTATTTGCAAACAACGAAACCGGATATCCTTGCCCTAACTGATTCGACATATCTTCGTTGCTCAGGATACGACCTTCATTCGAGATTCCGTTTTAAGAGTGGAGTCTGCGTTTTCGCGCGGTCCACTCTGGCTTGCCAGCGGATGGAGGCGTTGGAACCCAATAATATGGACTTCATATGGTTGAGGGTCGTGCTGAGGAATTCCGTTAAATTTCTTTTTTGTCTTTACCGCTCCCCGAATGACGATCGACCGGCGACATTTTTCGAACATCTTTCATATACCGTCGACTGGATACAGATCAACCACCCAGCTTCTGAAATTGTTGTCCTTGGCGATTTTAATGTGTACAATTCCGACTGGTTGTTACATTCTAACAGAACCGACGAGGCTGGGAAGCTGGCGGAGATGTTTGCTGTAAGCCACAACTTGACTCAACTCGTGGGGGAGCCAACGCGAGTGCCGGATGCTCGAGGCGATTATGCGAACACCCTGGATCTGTTTTTGACATCCGAACCGAGTATTTATACCGTAGAGGTTTCTGCGCCACTGGGAAACTCAGATCACTGCTTGGTATCTGTCGCGCAAGCACTTGCATACCAAGCGAATAACCGGCCTAGGCAGCTTCGCCAAATATGGAAGTATGGGGCTGCTAACTGGGACGATATGCGAGATTTCTTCGTATCCTTTCCATGGTCGGAGGTATGCTTCGGAAACTCCGATGTTAACGCTTGCGCGGAGTCGGTATCAGAGATTATTCTTCTGGAGATGGAGATGTATATTCCACATTCCATCAAACGAATTTCGTCTGATAAACCTTGGTTTGACAAAAAACGCGAGCTGATTACAGCGCAAAACACAGAGCTTTTAAGCAATGTCGCTCCAATCCCACCGATGTTAACAGAACGAATTTTGTTAGAATCAGAAACGCGTGCAACCAAACGATTGATATCGCGAAGAAGGCTCACAGCGACAGGGTGATCAATAAGCTCCTTCGGTGTCTAACTGGTTCGCCCTCCTTCTGGTCAATGGCAAGGGCTGTCAGCAGTAACTTTGCTTCCTCCTCTTTCCCTCCGTTGGTGACAGACAGCGGGACGTTAGTCACGAATCCAAAGGATAAAGCTTATGTGTTCGCAAATTTATTTTCCGCGAATTCCAACCTCGATCCCGGCCTTTTGGAGCCACCTGTGATCTCTCCGGTACAGTCTTCCATGCGGGATGTGAGATTTCGTCCGCGCACTATTCAACGCATTCTACGTGAACTGGATTGTAGGAAGGCAACCGGCCCGGACGGAATACCAGCAATAGTCCTTAAGAACTGTGCTCCAGAGCTATCGCCGGTTCTTGGCAGACTCTTCCGCTTATCTTATGCACGGAGAACCTTTCCTGCCTGCTGGAAAATCGCTCGAGTTCAGCCAATCCCAAAGACGGGAAAAAAGTGTCTCCCACAAAATTACCGTCCGATAGCATTACTGTCTATTTTATCTAAGGTAATGGAAAAACTCATCAATACAGAGTTGGTTAAG
Organism: Microdon myrmicae; assembly: GCA_963931805.1. Classification (NCBI taxonomy): domain Eukaryota; kingdom Metazoa; phylum Arthropoda; class Insecta; order Diptera; family Syrphidae; genus Microdon; species Microdon myrmicae. The sequence goes on along the minus strand of OZ007501.1, from coordinate 22,315,113 downwards.
TATTTGGAGTGCAACGGACTTCTGAATGATCGTCAATACGGATTCCGTGGCAGGCGGTCCACAGGAGACCTTTTGACACTTATAACCGATATATGGACATCTGCGATTGAACAGCATGGTGAGTCAAGGGCGGTCGCATTGGATATTTCCAAGGCTTTTGACCGCGTCTGGCACGGGGCATTGCTGAGCAAACTTCGTTCATATGGACTTTCCCAGCAGCTTTGCGACTGGACGAGGAGCTTCCTCGAGAATCGATCGATCCGGGTTGTTGTGGACGGCGAGTGTTCGGATCTGTATTCTGTTAATTCGGGGGTGCCCCAAGGTTCTATTTTGGCTCCAACCTTGTTCTTGCTTCACATAAATGATTTGTTGGAGACAACGGATAACAAAGTGTTCAGTTTTGCGGATGATAGTACGCTTGTTTCCTCCTTTTCGAGTGATCGGCCGATTGGTGCATCAACGTCGCACCAGCTGAGATGTAAACAGATTGACTCTCTGAATCAGGATCTGGATAAAGTCCTGCAGTGGGGAAAGGCCAATCTTGTCGACTTCAACGCAACGAAGACCCAGTATACAACATTCACAAAGAAAACTGGATCATCGGTTCCACAGCTGATGATGAGTGGCCGGGCCCTCGAGGCTGGGGAAAGTTTGAAATTGCTCGGCGTCACGGTCTGTGGGAATGTATCATGGCATAAACACGTATCGGCTATCGCCAGATCAGCCTCAGGAAAACTGAGTTATCTTTTTAGAGCCAAGAAATATTTTACTCCGGCCCAACTTCTTCTCCTATATAAATCTCAAATTAGACCCGCGCTCGAATATTGCTCTCATGTTTGGAGCTCGGCTCCTAAACATACTCTCGACCTACTTGAGACCGTACAAAGACGAGCGATCCGCCTGATCGGGGACTCGGCGCTGACGTCGGGGCTACAGTCGCTATCACATCGAAGGCGCGTGGCCGACCTCTGTCTATTTTACAGATATTATCACGGGTGCTGTTCTTCGGAGATTCTTGCCATTGTTCCACGCAATTCGGGTTATATGCGCTCCACAAGACAATCCGACGGATCGCACCCGTTTATGGTTCATCTCCCGACGGCGCGAACATCCCTGTATCAGCTCTCGTTCCGTTACAGAGCGGGGAAGCTGTGGAACTCCCTTCCCACGCGAGTGTTCCCGGAGCGTTACAACCTGCAACTGTTCAAAAAGAACTGCAACAGTTATTTGATGGCATCTCGGGGCGCCCACTCGGCGCTATAGGTTCGCCTCTCCCGAGAAAGGTCTAATAAAAAAAATTAAAAAAAAAATCATCATTCGGCACTACATCCGGGATCCGGTCTTGACCTTTTTTAGCAAGTCCCGAGGCTTGTTAAATTTTCCATAATAATTTGTTTTTCCGGGCAAGGTTATTAGCCTTGCGCCACAATGCAATGTCACACACAGACTGTACAATTTCTTCGTCGCAAACTGACCGAGGATACTGTTTCGATGTTCGTTGTTCTTTATCGTATTTACACATAAACTTTAAGACTTAGTTGTCGCGAAACTACACTTCAAGAATTAAATTAAGGCGCAACGCGGATCGACTTCCTCGTCGAGTTCTCGAACTGTTCTCCTTGACCTCCTCGGTGGGGTTCTCTCTGTTCAACTCACTCCCTGTGACCGACTGTTCGATAAAAACTCACTATAAACGACTGTTCGCTAAAGACTCACTATGATAGACTATCCTTTGTTCTCCGTTTCCTGTTTTGTCACAGGCCAGATGAGCGGTTGCACCCGCCCACACAGACGCGTATGTTGCTGCCTGTGTGGCCCAAGATCTTCCTGGGAACCCGGAGTTCACACCTTCTGTCGAATCGATCGGTGTATCTTTGGTGTGGTTTATTGTCATCGGCACTACAACCGGTATCCGGCCGAGCCGGTTTAGACGGAGCGTCAGCAAAACAGCCATACCTCCGAAAATAATTTGAATTTTCTAAAATCCTCTTAAAGACATATTCTTAGAGGGTTAAGCTTTGAAGATATGAAAAAAAAATGATTTTTTCAAATTTCTAGACCAGAATACCCCCTTAATCTACTCTCATAGCAAAGAGGGACACTTAGAACACATAAAAATAATAACGGATACATTGAGAAGGGCTAACATAAAAATCTCGAACGATAAATCCCACTTCTTCAAGGAATCAATAAAATACCACGGACATATGATAAAGCATGACACAATTACCGTCGACCCCGAGAAGGTAGAAACAATAACAAATTATCCTGAGCCGACTAACCTGAAAGAATTATGGTCATTTTTAGGACTCGCCGGATATTACCGAAGATTCATAGAGAATTATGCAAATATCACAAAGCCAATGTCCATATTCCTACAGACAGAAGAACATGTGTCTAAAAATAAAAGTAGAACGGTTGAAATTCAATTCGACGAACAAGCTAGAAATGCATTTAAAACAATCAAAGAAGAACTACAAGCCAGAATAGAACTATATCAACCAGTTTTCAATAAACTCTTCGAACTAACGACTGATGCGAGTAATTTCGCCATAGGTGCAGTCTTAAGTCAACGTAATAATCCTATAACTTTTATATCACGAACTCTCAGCAAAACAGAAGACAACTATTCCACTAATGAGAAAGAACTGCTAGCAATAGTCTGGACTTTGCAAAAACTCAGAAATTTGCTATATGGTATAACGAACCTAGCTATATATACAGACCATCAATCGTTAATATTTGCTGTATCGGGAAAAAACCCTAATAACAAATTAAAACGGTGGAAAAGCTTCATAGAGGAATACGGAGCAGAAATCAAATGTAAACCCGGCAAAGACAATGTAGTCACAGATGCACTATCCAGGCAACAAGTAAACACATTTACTTGCTCAGAACATTCCGCGATAAGCTCAGCACAAACATTAATCCTGCAAGTAAATCAACCCCTCAACACCTATAAAAACCAAATAACCATCACCGAATCAGAAGAAAACACTCCGATAAAAACAATAAATTTCTTTAATAATCTCAGGCATGACATACGGAAAACTAAAAAATATACTCAATCCTAACATCATTAATGCAATAAAAATACCGGAAGAATTATTACATAAATATGAAAAAACAATTAAAGAAACGTTCAAACATTACAAACTAATTATTGCTCAAACATTATTAAGGGATACAGAAGACGAAAACGAACAACTAAAAATAACCCAAGAAGTACATAACAGGGCCCCCAGAGAATATCGCAACAATGCAAGGGAAATTTTATTACAATACTACTGGCCAAAAATAAACAAAGGTTGTAAAAGTTACGCTGCAAAATGCAAAATATCCCCTAAAACCAACTAGGAAACCTAACAAACACCCCGTAGGAGAAACACCAGTGCCAACCCAAATCGGGCAATATTTACAAATGGATGTCTTTCACTTAAATGACCAAATGCATATCAGCATAATCGACCGATATTCAAAATACCTACACCTGAGGTACATACCAAACAAACTAAATATACCAACGGTCCTAAACGAAATACTTTCACAAATATTCAATTATAATAACCAACAATACGTAATGACCGATAATGAGTCAATTTTTTCAAGTCACCAAGCAGAAGCAATGTTTAATCGACATAATGTAATACATGTAAAAACACCCATCGATCACTCAACATTTAATAGCCAGGTCGAAAGAGCACACTCAACCATCCTCGAAATAGTACGAGTTCTTGCGAAACAAAAAAATACAGATTGTCAGGAAGAAATCTTTGAATCGGTAAAACAATATAACGCCACCATACATGGCGTTACAAAACCTTAAACCAGGGGACGTATTTTACAATCGAAAGCAGACGCCGCCACTTAAAAACATTATAAAAAGTAACCAACAAAAACTATTAAACCACGTTAACAAAAATCGAGAGGCGAAAACATATAAACCTGATGACACCATTTTCCACAGGTCAAACGAAGAAACAAGAACACGGACCGTTTCATCGAGGCGAAAGTAAAAGAAGATAAGGGTAACTACATAATTTCAACACGAGGCAAAAAAATCCATAAAGACAACATAAGACATACACGAACAGAAGAAGATTAATGAAAAAGATAATTGTACGAAACCATAATGACGATGTAACAATATTAGAATACATGACCTCTAACAAGGAAACTAAATTTACAAACATGCAAGAATTTTCAACGATACTAATACCTGTCGAAGAACACCCCGTAATAATTTTTTTGTAACACTCCTTATCATTGTAATACTCGGCCTAAGCATATATGTAATAAAAACTGTTGTAGAAACTAATAAAATTAAGAAACAGCATGGGTACACAGTACACGAAGGCCTCGGAAAAACTCAAAAGCGAGGATGCTTTAATCTAACGGAGAGGGGAGTTAAAGATAGCCCCATTCTTCTTGGAGACGCCCATCGGCATAGCCGCAACAGTATTATTAAAAATAACTAGTCCTAAGTTTTAACAGAAAATAAAGATATTTTTTTAATTAAATTAAAACACAATCGGACTACTTAATTCGTTCGACTTTATAGTCAGTGCAGCCATGACCAGGCAAGAGGTACATACGTCTGTTGCGCAACAGATTATTATAAAAATTTTAACAAACGACGGCGTTACACCCTCGGAAATTTTTTTTCTCGATTGAAGGCACAGATTGGTGATGATACACTGTCTTAGAAACGAGGGTGTACGTGGGCCAGAGAATTTAAAAATTAGCAAGAACTATCGAAAAGGAAAATCATGATCGACGGCCAAAGACAAGTCGTATAGATGACAAAAAACATCCGTGCCGTTCGAGAGCTTATTGAAACTGAAGCCGCATATCGAAACGAACGACGGGCTATGCCCATTCGAGATGTCATCCTTCCTCGGGACAACGCCAGACCTCACACCGCGTCCTTGGCAAGGAATACATTGGAAGAAATGAGCTGGGAAACCCCCCGAACACCGAATATCCTTATAACCCAGACTTGTCTCCCTTGCAGGAAACATTTGGAGGAAAAAAAATTCGAAAGTAATGAAGAAGTCGAGCAGCACGTGGGCGGCTGGCTAACAATCTTTCTACGAATAAGGGATATTAAAGCTTCCAAATCGGTGGTAAAAGTTGTAGATCACATCACGCAGGAGACTACATTGAAAAATGGTGATAGTAGAGTGAGTGTGTAACATTATTCAATAAATGTATAAAAAGAAATTACCGTTTATATTTCGCTAGATTAATTATTTTTAATAAATAAGAGCCGTTAAATCGATTTTGAATTAATGTAACGCTTTATTAGTCTGTTAATAACAACCGTCACTTTTACCGTACACTTAACGATTTCTTGACTTATCGTTTACTCATCGCGTCTTTGACTGCTTACTTCTTAGGTCTTACTTCTCTTCCTGATCTGCGTGCGACGTATTTATACCGTTTTTCCTCATTGTGATTCGGCATTTCGTTTCCGTCCGTCCCATAGCCTCAAATTTTCTACTGTTCATAGTCTCCAGTTTTCCAGTACTTTCTAGAATATTCTAGTACTTTGTTTCGGACTCTCTAGAATATTCTAGTACTGATTGTCATATGCGTCACAATATTGTTACGGATTTTCGGCTTTACGTTTAGCGGCTCCCGGGGTCCGATCTCTGGATCGCGAAATAATTTAAATCAAACTGCAAAAGCTCGTTCTTCCTGGTTTAATGGATTTTCTTTATTCTTACTTACTATTCTACACGTGTTATTTACACTTCCCTTGACATCGATCCTCGTGCTCGCTGTCAGTTCTCTTCTTCTTGACTTTTGACTGACACTTATTATTCCGTTGTCAGTTTGCCTGCTTCTCTATGTCGTCTATCCCGCACTAGATGGCGTGCTTCATGTTCGTAAATTCGTCACACTGCCCTCCACTTAAGTCTGATCGTCCCGATCAGACACCAAATTCTTTGATCCATACGAGGCTAGTCTCTCCAAATGGACGACTTTCATTTTACCTCGCCTCTGCGTGAAGGATTCTATGCGATACACAACATCGTTCAGTCGCTTTATGACTTTGTATGGCCCTTCCCACGATGTTTGCAGTTTTGGAGACATACCCTTTTTCCGTTGCGGGTTGTACAGCAACACCAAGTCGCCTTCCTGAAATCCATCACAATTCATGGCTCGGTCATATCGATCCTTCATTTTATTGCTCACCAGCTGTGTTCGCTGCCTCACGTGTTGCTGTATGTCGTCCATTTCGGCCTGAAGCATTTCCCGGTAGCTGCCTCCAGTTTCAGTAAGCTCGTTGTTTCTTCCAAATTTTAGATCTGATGGGAGTCTCAATTCTGTACCAAAAATAATCCTCGCAGGTGACTGGCCGGTAGTGTCATGAACAGCTGATCGGTAAGCTAACAAAAACATTTGAATGTGCTTGCCCCAATCACGCTTACGTTTGTCTATTACTTTTCGCAGATGTTCCTCTAATGTGCGGTTAAACCTTTCTACCATGCCATCCGATTGTGGGTGTAAAGCCGTTGTTCGAGTCTTCTTGATACCCAATAGTGAGCACATTTCTCGAAATATAGCGGACTCAAAGTTCCTCCCTTGATCTGAATGCAACTCAATTGGTATACCAAATCGCGTCACCCAATTCTGCACAAAAGCTTCGGCCACAGTTTTAGCCTCCTGATTTGGTATAGCGTATACTTCTGGCCACTTACTGAAATAGTCCATAATCACCAACATATATTTGTTTCCGGAGTCACTAGTGGGAAATGGGCCAGCTACATCCATTGCAACGCGTTCGAATGGTGCTCCTGCGTTGTACTGCTGCAGCCTTCCTCTGCTTCTAGCTTTCGGACCCTTAGCTGCCATGCACTGCGCCCAGTTTTTAATCCATTCGGCAACTGATTCTCGACAATTTGCCCAGTAAAACCGTTGTTTAGTCTTTTCCAGGGTTTTCGCAACGCCCAAATTTCCTCCAGTTGGTCCGTTGTGGAACTCTTCCAACACGGCTGTTATTCTAGACCTTGGTAGGACAATCAAATCGTCGATGTGTTTACCATCCTTGCTTTCCCATGACCGATGCAGCACTCCGTTTATCAATTTAAGGCTATTCCATTGCACCCAATACGCCTTGGCCAATGGACTCACTGATGCCATTTCTTCTTTGGTTGGTCTTTTACCCATTTCCTTCGCTCTAATGACCTTAGCCAAGTCTGTATCCTCCAGTTGGCTTTTCCTTAAAGCGCTGGATTCCCATTCATCACCAGGTTGCAGATTTGTTAATCGGATGTCGACTATACCATCGCATCTCTCAGCCTTAGAGCAATGCTTACACTTCAATGCACATGGGCGCCGAGATAGTGCATCGGCATTTCCATGTTGTCCACCTTTCCGATGCTGGATTTCGCAATCGTAATTCTGCAACCTTTCTATCCATCGCGCAATCTGCCCCTCCGGATTTTTGAACTGGAGTAACGATCTGAGTGCTGCATGATCTGTCCTCAGAAGGAAGTGCTGGCCATATAGGTATTTGTGAAAATGTTTTAAGCATTCGACGACTGCCAGGAGTTCTCGCCTTGTGACGCAGTAGTTCCTTTCCGGCTTTCCAAGGACTCTGCTATAGTACCCAATTACTTTTTCCTGACCATCGATGTTCTGTGATAGTACACCTCCTATTCCATGTGCACTAGCGTCTGTGTCCAGAATGAACTTTTCGCCGGGAACTGGATAGGCCAACATTGGAGCTGTACAAAGTAATTCCTTCAGCTGCTGAAAGGCATTTTCTTCCTCCTCTTTCCACACAAATCTGCAATTTTTCTTTGTCAAATTGTGTAAACTTCTTGCAACATTAGCAAACCCGGGTACAAAGCGTCGGTAATACGTACAGAGCCCAAGGAAAGTTCGCAGTTCATGAACAATTTGCCAATCTCTTACCGATTTTATTTTGCCTTCATCTGTCTGAATTCCTCCAGTAGTGATTTTGTGTCCCAAATACGTTACTTCGGTTTTAAACAAATTACGTTTCTTCGGGTTCAACCGTAATTTGGCAGAAGCAATTCGTTGAAGGACTTGTTCTAAATTTTTCAGGTGGTCGTCGAAACTATTGCCCATGACAATGATGTCATCCAGATACACCAAACACGTTTTCCAGTGAAGCCCCTTTAGCACGTGTTTCATTAACCGCTCAAAAGTTGGTGGGGCGTTGCATAATCCGAATGGCATCACAGAGAATTGCTACAATCCGTCTCCGATGCTAAAAGCAGTTTTCTCGCGGTCGCCTTTCTCGATCTCCACTTGCCAATACCCACTTTGTAAATCCAGCGTTGAAATCCATTTCGCACCGGATAATGTGTCCAAGGTGTCGTCTATTCGTGGCAGTGGGTAGCTGTCCTTTTTAGTGACATCGTTCAGCTTCCGGTAGTCGACGGAAAACCGGGTGCTGCCATCTTTCTTTTTCACTAGCACGACCGGTGAGCTCCATGGGCTTGTTGATGGTTCAATGACTCCACCTTTCTGCATTTCGTCAATTATCTGTCCCGCTTCTTCTCTTTTCGCCAGTGGGGCTCTCCGTGGAGCTTGCCGAATCGGTTTTGCATCTCCGGTATCTATTCGATGTTGCAGGATGGCAGTTCTCCCAAATTTAAATTTATTGGTCTGATCTAATGATGGGATGTGTTGCGCCCGTGTCCAGAGTTAAGATCAGCGATCGTCCATTTACGGTCCCGTTTACGGTTACGTTATTGTTTTTACGATGTATTAGTGAAACGGTGACTGTGGGGCAGTACCTTGCGGGGACCAGCTCACGCCCCTTTGAGCTGATCCGTTTTAGTTTAACGATTGCCTTTCTCCAGAAGCGCCATTTCCCCCTTTCAGCGCTGCTTTTCGGCGTGCCTCCGTTTTTCCTACGAGACGCATTACAATTTCGTGCGAAGTGTCCTGTTTTTCCACAGCTGTAACACTTTACTCCGGAGCCTTTGTGTGAGGTTGGCATTATTTGGGAAAAAGCCTGGATGAAATCCCTCGTGGTTTTCCCCAGATATTCTTTTGGGTCGACTTCCAACCGATGGACTTTGTGCGTTTGTTTGCTCAGAAGGCTTGCTGTTTCCTGCGTGAGTGCAAATGACACTGTTTCGGCAAACGTCTTCTTTGGCATGGAATAGACTGCGCGCTTGGTATCCGCATGTCGTATTCCATTCATGAACGCTTGAGTTTTGAGTAATTCAATTACTTCTGCTGGTGTCTGCATTGGCCAAATGCGCGAGCCGCTCTATCTCCGTTGCATATTCTTGTAACGGCTCGTTAACTTTTTGGTAACGATTCATGAGCTCCATCTGGAACATTTGTTTCCTATGGCCGCTACCATATCGCCGTTCAATCGCTGCCATTACCGCATCATAGTTTCCACGTTCAATTTCCGGAACTGTTTGCAGGACTTCTGCCGCAGAGCCCTTCAATGATACCACCAAATCTGATACTTTGTCTGTCGTAGACCAGTGATTGGTTCGTGCTGTGGTCTCGAACTGCAGTTTAAAAATGTTAAACGGCACCGTTCCGTCAAACGTTGGCGCTTTCAATTTTGTTGTACTAACAGGCGTAACTGGTCCACTGAACTGCATCTCTCGGATATGGCCATCCAACCTCAATATCTCGGATTTTAATTTTGCGTAATTTTCTGTCACTATGTGTAGTTCATCCTCCATTTCGTCTTGCCTCGCCTGCAATCCGGCGGAATTCCCTTCGATGCGCGATAGCTTTTCCTGCAGTTGTGAAGTGTTCTGTGCCAGCTGGTTCTCCACACGTGAGGACTGTTGTGTCAGCTGCTCCTCCATGCGTGAGGACTGTTGCGCCATTGCTGCTAAAAGCACGTTCATGTCGAATGCTGGAGCTGGCTGCGGCTCTACCAACTGCTCTTCGACTTTAGATGAAGCTCCTGAAGCATCATGACAGAACTCGTGTCTATCAACGTCGATGCCCTCACTCTCCATTGCTTTACGCAATCGTGCTCGCAGATCTGCCTTATTCCCTGTCACCAGCAGTCCTCGAGACTCCAATTCTTCCCTTAAGTGGGGTATTCTCCGGTCAGCAAACTTCATGATTTATGATTATTCGGCAATCCTACTTCTGACACCAGTTGTTACGGATTTTCGGCTTTACGTTTAGCAGCTCCCGAGATCCGATCTCTGGATCGCGAAATAATTTAAATCAAACTGCAAAAGCTCGTTCTTCCTGGTTTAATGGATTTTCTTTATTCTTACTTATTATTCTACACGTGTTATTTACACTTCCCTTGACATCGATCCTCGTGTTCGCCGTCAGTTCTCTTCTTCTTGACTTTTGACTGACACTTATTATTCCGTTGTCAGTTTACCTGCTTCTCTATGTCGTAAATGTCGCTTCATGTTCGTAAATTCGTCACAATATCTTACTATGTATAATGGATCCTTGGCGCAAGGCCAAGGAAAAAACAAATTATTATGGACAATTTAAGATAAGGACCGGATGCCGGATAAAGACCAGATGCCGGTGGAGAGACTTGCTAAATAAGACCAAGACCGGATCCCGGTTGTAGTGCCGATGATGACCATGATAATTGATTCTAGTAGATATCCCTCGCAGCTAATTCTAGTTTAGGTACTTACTAAATTTGTAATTTATTTACTGTTTAATAAAATTGTAATAATAATAATAATAAAATTAACGTTTTCTAAAATTGACCCCAAAGCAGTTATTAGGAAGACATTTTTTTAAATACAGCTGTAATAAAACAATCAATGTTTTGGTAACAAATAATTTATGTAGCCACTATTACCAAATTAAAATATAAATAGCAATATCTATGCAAAAACCCGCCAATAAACGATATTCGTCGAATAGAAATTTTTACTAAAACTCTACAAGACAATTGAACAACGCATCTCGACGGAGAAGTAAATGAACACCAAAAATGCCATTTTTAATATTTTTTCCATGTTAAATTTACCTTTTCTAAAATTAATCCCGAAGCAAATATTAGAAAAACATGTTTTTAAAACCAAGTTGTAATAAAAAAGTCAATGCTTTGGTAACAAATAATTTATATTGCTTTCCGTTGTTATGTAAATATCAATAATAATAAAAAATTAGTAACTGGAAAAAGAGTTCTACAATAAGTGAAAATATTACAAATACTTGTTTGTTTTTTCTTTTTAATATATGTTTTCTACTCGCAAAAGTAGAATGATTTTAATTATTCATCCCAAAGGATTTGGTCGTATTTCGAAATTGGTTCCTTTCGAATTTCTTTGATCAGTTGTTTTTCGAGTTTTTTATGCTCCTCCTTATCCTGAAAAGATACAAAACGGCAGGTGGTTAGTTTTCTGGCGCAGTTTTTAAAGTCTTTGTAATGGTTTTTAGTATTATTTATCACTGAGACTAATTTCCCCACGTTTAGACACTGTTCCCGACAGTTCTCGTTTCTCTTTATACTTACTTGCGTTAATGAAATTGATATTATTTGTTTTGTTTTTTTATTTCTTACTTTAGGAAAATCTATAAGGCGTACTACATTGGGTTATTATACATTTGTGTTTACAAATATTACAACAAAAATGGGCATTTAATGGAAAAGCTGAAATTTGAAATACTTAGATATGACAGATAATTTGTTGATCGGGTGGTAGTGTCTAATTTCCGTCTTACTGCCTTTTTTAATGACTCAGAATAATATAAAATCTATTCACTTGTCTGAAGAAACACTACAATTTTTTCTGTTAAGTGGGAAAGATGATATCCGTCAAGTCCCTGCCGCCAGTGTTGATACACACTTATACCAGTTTTATCGCATTTTCCATGACTTTCCGCAAGATTTCCTTAAGGGCTGCGATTGTCTGAGGCTTGTTGCCATAAATCCGCGACTTCAAGTAGCCCCAAAGAAAGAAGTCTGGTATGGTTAAATCGGACGATCTTCCTGCCATGCCAAATCGCCAAAACGGGAAATTACGCAACCAGGAAACGCTTCCTTCGCAATATCTGTGGGGGTTCCCTTGAACGCCACTAATCATCTTCCCATTACCCCATGTAAAAACTCCCGCCTAGGGCATACAAAAATCTGGAAAGCAAGTATTTATCTGTTTATAGTTGAACCATAACGCCTTAAAACGCATAAAATCACAATATTTGCTCATGCTAAATTCATCAGCGCCAAACAGGCATGTTCCTTATGGGCAATTTGGTTGCATCACCACGCAACCAACATGAACCGAACCAATCCATTGAACATGTCTCGGTTAGATTTCCATCATGTAACAGGTATCTTCCACGCATTAAAGTCAATTTGGTTGCATCACCTAGCAACCAACATTGCCCGAACTATATCAATGAGATATACCCCTACGCGCCAGCCGCACACATGCAGGAAATGTTTTAGCTTTTCCTTTTGCATGCATGCCTACATCGATCGGTCATCCGACCGACAAATACTTCACGCAGTCGCTGATCGTGCAAACACTTCAACCCCTATGATGAGATACTTGCACCAGCTGCAACCTACTAGATTTGATCGATCCAAGGTCCGCATACTTGTGGACACACACGATGAGCAGCAGAGGCAATCATCGTGTGTATGTGTTCACCCCTTCCTTATTGGACCAAATACTCAAGAGAATCTTACCTTATATGGTCACTGAAGCGATGGGTGGAATTTTTGGTAATCCTGTCGCTTTGGTGGCAATACCAATCGCGTTCTGGATTCCGTGGAGGGAAGTCGGGGCCTCCACGTTAAATAAACACAATAGTCTGTTGTCAACTTTTGGAGTGTGAATTTCAATGCTGTAGATCGGTGTCGGGAGCCAGTTTATGAAGCTTTCTTTATTTTTGGTGTAACGAAGTGCAAATTGTATCAAAATTAAACCTTTTATTTAGTGATCGAACTGTTGATTTATGAAATAAATTTATGAAATAAAAATCTGTGTCATCCGAAAAAGGAACTTTAAGTGTCACCAACTTAGGATTCGTGTCTCTTTAGTGATCGAACCTTTAATTTATGAAATAAATTGTATCGAAATTAGATTATCATTTAGTGCTTTAACATTTAATGTGAAAAAAATTGTACTACCTCGGAACTGAATTCCTACGTTATTGAAATAAATTTGTAACACCAAGTGATCCTCGTTTCTTTTCATTGGTAAAGTAACGTTAAAAAATTGCCACATATCCAGTGTGGCTCGTGTTGTGTGTGCGGTTGCATCGTGTTGTTGAAACCAAATGTTCACCCAGCCCCGTTGATCCAATTCCGGCAGTGGGAAGTCGTTTATCATGGCCCTGTAGTGTTCACCAGAACAGTGACCGTATTGCCGATGGCGTCCTCCAAAAAAGACGGCCCAATCACTCTTTCCGCGTGAACGCCGTACCACACAATGGCTTTGAGTGGATGTAATGACTCTTCGTGCATCACACGCGGATTTTCAGAGCCCCAGAAATGTAGATTTTACTTATTGATGTAACCGCTTAAGTGATTTTCGACACAAAATCGTCCTCTTCGTTGTTGAGATTAAGGATGGCTTGACAGTAGTTCACACGCGACTGACGGTCGGCAAGCATTAACTGATGCACTGTTTGCACATTGTACGGGAACATGTGTAAGTCTTTCACTAAAATTCGCTGTAGGGTCCGTCTGGTGATGCCCAATTGGGTGCCCCGTCGTGTGGTCGATGTTTCTTCGTTCTCGGCAACATCGGCAGCCGCAACCGCGATATTCTCGGCCAAACAACCAGTCTGGTGGCGCCCACGCCCCGCATGGTCTCCTGTGGTTCCACTCTGTTCGAGTTGAGTAGCTAAGCGCCGGAATGTTTGTCCAGTTGGCGCGACACGAAATCGACGTCGAAATTCACGCTGCGCTAACACCACCGACCAATTATTGGCCAAAAAAATCGACACAATTATGCCACGCTCTTGCGGAGTATAGCGCTCCATTGCTTGTCTGTTTGTATACAGCAGCTGTCTAGTTCACAAATGTCAAATATGATTGACATACCACAGTGGCGCTTCTAACAGATACACACACACGCAAATAGTGAAGAACACCGAACGAAAAATCGAATAAGAATATGCATCACAGCCGTATACCATAGCGATAACATAACAAATCCACATCAGTCGAATGTACTTGAGTTTAGAAATCGAATTCGTACACATGGCGGTGGCCTGATGGGTTGCGCTTTGGTTCAATTTTTGGTGATTCTAACTGTCATAGCGTCAGTTCGAATCACACGTTCTTCACTATCATACCAAACGCTATACCACACCATTATTATAAATTATAAGATCTTCCGATTTTTTTTTGTTTTTTTTTTTAATTACACTTCTCTCGGGAGAGGCGACCCTATAGCGACGAATGGGCGCTTCCCCGCTTTGTAACGGGGCGAGTTCTGATACGGGAATTTTCGCGTCGTTGGGTGATTAATTGTGCACCGCCTTGTATTAGCCCTAAGTGAACTATAAAGACATTGATTTTAGAATAAATTGTAAATGCGCAGTCTTTAAAAGTTGTTCAATCCTATTATAACCTAGCAAAGTTCTACAAATCCTGAAGCCTGACTGCTATATTCAAAATGTTGCCATATAAAATTTTGGTTTCACCAGATCCCACATATGGATCTGAGATTTGGGTGCTTAGTAGAAAATACTCTGGGCCCACTCAAGTACAGTTAATGAGTGTAAAATTCTTCCAAGAATTGTTCGTCAATTACGTGAGTGACTAGTTTTCAACACCTACACCATCAAGCCGTGACGATCCAAATACTACCATACAAGGCGTTCACCACAAGCAGATTGGCAAAGAAAGCCCAAAAAAATGGGTGGAAAGAAAAAGATCTCGATGTGGAGCTGCTCGATTATATGCCTGAGGATCCAATCGATCAATTCGATGCAATGCCCGACGCGAACAGACTTGGTGGAAAAGTCATGAAGTGGCTAACTAGCCCATGCGACGCTGTTATGCGACAACGAAGCCAATCACCATGAGCTACCAAACTCGTGTAATGGTGGCGACTAGAAATTGCCCAGGTGACAGTGGAGTAAATCGGGTTACATTGCTTGCATCAACGAGCAGCAAACCGTAACACCTACCCACTGTTACGGGCCACACACCCACAGTCTCACCCACAAAACTCCCTCTCTCTATTGTTATAATTGCCCCAAGTAGTAAGTGAACGCCAGATGAAAATTAACTACTATTACCCGGAAGTTCATGACCTCAGCGACTCGACTCCGCTATCGTTCCCTGTCCTGTGCACTCTCCTTCCACGCTTGACCATCTGATCCGATCTCCTCAAGGTCAAACCTAACATTGTCCTACCATCTCCGTCGCGGCCGTCCTGTCGGTCTCTTTCCCGTTGGTCTACAATACAATACAATTTATTGGCCTGTAAGAACCCGAGAGCTCATGGCCTCACTGACTCCTCTACGTCTTCCTTTTGTCGAGTCAGTCTTTTCTTGATGAATCCTTCCCTTATGGTAGTGTTGGCTCATCACACCTACGCCAATCGGGTTTTTTGTATGTTTGTTGGGTTTACAGTTTTCGTTCATTTTTGTTCCCACGAGTCTTGAGATTTCAGATAGTTCACCATATCAGAGCCCCGTTTTGATGTGCTAAGGTCTGCTTACTCCTCTGATTCGACCCGGTGTCAGAGAGGCGCCGTTAAAATACAGGCGGTATACCCCTGGCTGCAAACCATCCAACGAGCACGGTGAGACGTAACACCCTGGAATAGGGGTGGCAGATCTTTGTATGTTACTCCTCGCTAGCCTGTCTGACATAGGCGACCATGCTCAAAGCGTAGGCTTCCGTCACCATAGCCCGAGTGATTCATTGTAATTTAAGTCCCCGCACCACGTCAAGATGTCTACCAAGCGGGGGACCTTGCCATTATTAAAGCTATATCTTTCCTGTTGGTCTACCGTCAAGAATTCTACGTATGGTCCTATCGTTGCCCATTCGCGCCACATGTCTGGCCCATCTTAACCTTCGCGGCCGGATTACTCTCACTATTGTAGGTTTGCGGTATAGCTCTTCCAATTCGTGGTTGTGGAGTTTCCTCCATTGTCCTGCCTCCTCGTCATATTTATTTAAATTTACATAAACTAGTTGGCAATAACCTAAACAAAAAGTTGGTGTCGAAACAAACAGAAAAGACGTCAAAAAACGTTGACGAAAACTTTTCAGTCGAGTAGAAATCGTCTAAACGAACAGATAGAACATTAAACACCGCTGTGATCGGCATAATAATTAGTGAACGCCAGATGAAAATTAACCACCGGTGTGATCGGAAAAACAATTTGTGAACGCATCGAACAGTTAGTAAACGCACGTAACTCACCGCGTCCAACCGCGAGCCGCGTATACGAAGCAAAGGACGGACAAGAAAAGAAGAAAGAAAAATTAAATAGGGGGGTCAAGAAAACAACCATCCCCCGCAACTAGATGAGCAGAACAGTCGACCGAGATGGAGAAGACGCAAAACGAGATGTTTAAAGACAGGGATTTGTATGGTAAGGGAACATCGACGAGAGTGGAAACATGCCATGTTCACCCGCCTAACATGCATGACCCAAACCGGGATCCCTCCATGACAGATACACCGACCATGCTGAGAAATACCCATTTTATTATTGGGAGGACGAGCCAAGTGAAACGCAGGCAACGTCAACGGCTTTAGACCAAACCTACGGGGAAACATTGCCAAAGCCACAGGAGTTGTTCCACAGACAAAACATACATGAACGATGCGTCTCAGGCAGTAGGAGCCAATAATAGTAGATTCGCTTCTAATTTCACTGAACAACCCAAACCTGTTACACGCCTCCAACCGGTGAAGAACCGTTTAGGTCTCAACCACCACCACGTTCGTTCAAAGAACCAATAGGGTCTACATCTAAGAGACCAGACACACCACAACCCCACCAGGGCGGTGGAGATTATTACCACAACGATTCACCCAGCCAGGTCCGAGACACTCGTGCACCACATCCGTTAATTGCACGCATGGTGTGCAGTTTCAGTCGGAACACACTATTCTGTATGAATTGCAAACAATGTGGCCACGATATCAAGGACTGCCATACACACAATGCACAAACACATACAACCAATCCCGAACCTCCACGACAAAGGTCACCGTACCAACAAAGGGTGCCCCCGAATAAATTAAACCAATGACAAGCACAACCCTCTACTTCAAAACAAACAACAACACCGAATCATAGAATGTACAGCATTCGATGTTGTTGTTGTGAGTTTTGTGGCCGAAAGACCCACATGTAGGAAGGGTGTAACTACATGAGCAAATGGCAAAAATCCCAGAAGTCACCAAACTGTACACCCAACAAAACGGGCAAGGCTGTACGTCGCCACCATACCCCTCCGACATGCACGGTCAATACCGAATGGAAGAAAGTCCAGACGAAGACAAATTCACAGGGCTATAGGCATTCACGTGACAAAGGCAGTCGACAACTACAGGCCACCACAACCCAGTACCGAACCTTCTGAGACTCGAAAACAGATAATTACGGATTTGAAACACCAACACTGACTACAACGTCGTCCACCCAAGACGGACCGTAGCCATTCTAGCACTATTAGTACGGATTCTTCGGAGACTCCAAAGCAAGGCGATCGATCAAAGAAGAGTGATAAACGGTGCAAATTATGCGGACGACACAACCAGACGGCGGCAGTATGTCGACAAAAGGAAAAGTGGAAGAGGTCGGAAAAATCCCAGGCGTCGGGTCGGCAAACCCCAATCCGGTCGAACTAAACTCGCATAATAATAAGAACTGCTTTCAGTTTCCGCCAACGAAAGTTCCAGTTGTCCAGCTCCCTTTAGACATTGGCCGTAGAAACACTACACACCTAATAGTGGGCACAGGCGCTGAGATCAGTCTTCTTAAGATGAAGGCACTCCTCCACGAATATATAGTGGATGATAAGAAAGCAACTACCCTCCAAATAATATTTGGCAAGGGCAAGTCTAGAGGCTATTGCCAGGGGATATTCAAATTACATCAGGAAATCCCTTGTAGCTTTCAGGTAGTAGCTTCCTTGTCGGCGACAGTTTGTTGGGTAACGACTTTCTGTCTAGGATTTGTAAAGTTAATGGACCGGGAGATTGTTTGAAATTTCCCCAAACAAACATAAATCCGGTAAGTTTTTCCATTAAATTAACAAATTATAGGAAGGGGATGTCAGGGCATAAGGCAGCCGAACGGAAGCCCGCACCAAGGGGATCTCAAAAGATCTAGACCGCGGTCGGTAGTCACCCGGAAACCACACCCACACAGGGGAAGGGCTGCGAAAACTTGTTCGGTCCCAGGCACCCCAACATCCTTCGGCTTTTGGGATATTAGCTCCCATATGGAGGCGTCGCTATAAAGTAGTGCATATAAAAAGCCCGGTGAATACCGTAATAAATGTAGGGAGAAAAACGTGGTGGTACACAACAACTGGCTGAAACCCTACTACGAAGAAAAACCAGGAATAGGTGAACTCCAACAAACAACGGGCTTTAGCGCACTAATGACAGTGCTAAGACCACCTGTACAAAGAAAAACAAAGTTTTTGAGCTTCATTCCTCTTTTAAGGATGAAGCTCCCAGTTTTTGGGTGGGGGGAAGCATTGTTACGGGCCACACACCCACAGTCCACCCATAAAACTCCATTCTCTCTATTGTTATAATTGCGCCAAGTAGTAAATTTACATAACCTAGTTGGCAATAACCTAAACAAAAAGTTGGCGTCGAAAAAAACCGAAAAGATGTCAGAAAACGTTGACGAAAAGTTTTCAGTCCAGGAGAAATCGTCTAAACGAACAGATAGAAAATTAACCCCCGGTGTGATGGGAATAATAATTAGTGAACGCCAGATGAAAATTAACCGTCGGTGATCGGAAAAACAATTATTGAACGCGTTAAACAGTTAGTAAACGCACGTAACTCGCCGCGTCCAACCGCGAGCCACGTATACGGAGCAAAGGACGGACAAGAAAATAAGAAAAAAAAAATTAAACAGGGGGGTCAAGAAAACAACCATCCCCCGCAACTAGATGAGCAGAACAGTCGACCGAGAAGCGGTCCGACGGTACCACGTAAGTCTGTTCCATACTTATAATTAAAATTATAATTGTTAACATATACAACCTAACACCACCAGCAGGACCTAACAAACGAGTGAATTAGTGGAATCCACAAATCGCCAAGATGCGAACACTGTGCAACAGGTTACGATCCTTGCAACAAAGAGCAAGAAACCGAACACCTACCCACAGCTATATGCGGAATTCGTCAGCAAACGGAAGTTGAGTAATATGATCCCTAAAAGTAAATATGAAACGTTCTGCTCCGTAAGGGATGAATTGAATAATAACCCATGGGGCAGCACATACAGGATAGTGATGAAAAGACTACACAACAACAGTAGTCAAATGCAAAAGGAACAAAAGTGACATAGCCAGAATCATTGCTGACCTCTCCCCGCTGTGTGAAGGCACGAAAGCGCAAAAGGAATGGAAAATCAGTGAAAGGGCAATACCTCCAGAGACCATCGTAGAGATGCTCATGGCTGCAGGAGTTATTAAAAACAGTAAGATCTGAGGACTGTATGGAATTCCCATTGCTGTGGTTAAATACTGCTATAACCAAAAACCAGGAAATCTTCAGCAGCCTCTTCACTACCTATGTTTTATTACACTTCTCTCGGGAGAGGCGAACCTATAGCGCCGAGTGGGCGCCCCGAGATACCACCAAATAACCGTTGCAGTTCTTTTTGAACAGTTACAGGCTGTAACGCTCCAGGAACACTCGCGTGGGGAGGGATTTCCACATCTTCCTCGCTCTGTAAGGGAACGAGCTCTGATGCAGGGATGTTCGCCCCGTCGGGAGATGAACCGCAAATTGATGCGATCCGTCGGATTGTCTTGTGTAGCGCATATAAGTCGAATTGCGTGGAACAATACCACGAATCTCCGAAGAACAGTACCCATGATAATATCTGTAAAACAGGCAGAGGTCGGCTATGCGCCTTCGATGTGATAGCGGCTGTAGTCCCGACGTCAGCGCCGAGTCCCCGATCAGATAAAATGATAGCTCAGTTTCCTGAGGCTGGCCTGGTGATGCTCGACACGTGTTTATGCCACGATACATTCCCACAGACCGTGGCGCAGAGCAATTTCAAGCTTTCCCCAGATTCGAGGGCATGCCCATTCATCATCAGCTGTGAAACCGATGATCCACTTTTCTTTGTGAATGTTATATATTGTGTCTTCGTTGCATTGAAGATGACGAGATTGGCCCTTTCCCACTGCAGGACCTTATCTAGATCCTGATGCAGATAATCAATCTGTCTACATCTCAGCTGGTGCGACGTAAATGCACCAATCGACCGAACATTCGAAAAGGAGGAAACAAGCGTCATATCATCCGCAAAACTGAACACTTTGTTATCCGTTGTCTCCAACAAATCATTTATGTGAAGCAAAAATAAGATTGGAACCAAAATACAACCTTAGGCCACCCCGGAATTAACAGGATACAGATCCGAACACTCGCCGTCCATAACATCCCGGATCGATCAGGGAAGCTCTTCGTCCAGTCGCAAAGCTGCTGGGAAAGTCCATATGAACGAAGTTTTCTCAGCAATGCTCCATGCCAGATGCGGTCAAAAGCCCAAATACTTAATTAGCACAGCATTGATGACTTTTTCCATCACGTTAGATAACATAGACAGTAATGCTATCGGACGGTAATTTTGTGGTAGACACTTTTTCCCATCTTTGAGATTGGCTGAATTCGAGCGTCCTCCGTGCATAAGATAAGCGAAAGAGTCTTCCAAGGACCGGCGATAGTTCTGGAGCACAGTTCTTAAGGACTATTGCTGGTATTCCGTCCGGGACGCTTACCTTCCTACAATCCAGTTCACGTAGAATGCGTTGAATAGTACGCGGGCAAAAACTCACATCCCGCATGGAAGATCGTACCGGCGCGATCACAAGTGGCTCCAAAAGACCGGGATCGAGATTTGAATTCACAGAAAATAAATTCGCGAACACATCAGCTTTATCTTTTGAATTTTTGACGAACGTCCCGCTGTCTGTCACCAACGAAGGGAAAGAGGAAGAGGTGAAGTTACTGCTAACAGCTTTTGCCATTGACCAGAAGGTGGGGAACCAGTCGGGCACTGAAGGAGTTTATTGGTCACTCTGTCGTTGTGAGCTTTCTTCGCGGTATCAATCGCCTAGCTGCCCGCGTTTCTGATTCTAACAAAATTCGTTCTGTTGACATTGGTGTGATTGGAGCGCCGTTGTTTAAAAGCTCTATTTTTTGCCGCTGTAATCTGCTCGCATTTTTTATCAAACCACGGTTTATCAGATGAACTTTGTTTGATGTGATGTGGAGTGTGGATCTCCATCCCGAGAAGAAGAATAATTTCTGTGACCGACTCTGCGCAAGCGTCAACATCGGAGTCTCCGTAGCACACCTCCGACTATGGAAAGGATGCGAAGAAATCTCGCGAATCGTCCCACTTAGCAGCCCCATACTTCCATACATGGCAAAGCTGCCTAGCCCGGTTATTCACTTGAAATGCAAGTGCTTGTGCGACCGATACCAAGCAGTGATCTAAGTTTCCTAGTGGTGCAGAAACCTCTACGGTATAAATACTCGGTTCGGATGTCAAAAACAGATCCAGGGTGTTCGCATAATCGCCTCGGGCACCCGGCACTCGCGTTGGTTCCTCCACGAGTTGAATCAAGTTGTGGCTAACAGCGAGCATCTCCGCCAGCCTCCCAGCCTCGTCGGTTCTGTTAGAATATACCAACCAGCCGGAATTGTGCACATTAAAATCGCCAAGGACAATAATTTCAGAAGCTGGGTAGTTGATCTGTATCCAGTCGACGGTATGTGAAAGATGTTCGAAATATGTCGCCGGTCGATCGTCATTCGGGGAGCGGTAAAGACAAAAAAGAAATTTAACAGAATTCCTTAGCACGACCCTCAACCATATAATGCCCATGTTATTGGGTTCCAACGCCTCCATCCTATGACAAGCTACATCGGGCCGCGTGAAGACGCAAACTCCGCCCTTAAAACGGAATCTCGAATGTAAGGCGTATTCTGGGCAACGAAGCTGTGTCTGTTACGTAAGTATTTTCTCCGTCGCCTATGTTTTGATCAGACTTACACTCGGCCACATGGGAGATAAAGAATATAAATGGTTTGGGCACAATTCAAAGTGTGATCAGGTGAAATTAACTTGTATTTCATTTGGGCCCGTTTTGGAAACCCATTGAATGTGGCTGAGTTGTGGTTAAAACAAATGCTGCGGGCGTATAAACCCAGTTTTCTTTTCGGCGGTGGTGGCTTTGGCTAGTTTCGAAGTCGACCGCCGTCGAAGATGAATTTTCGAAGAAACGGTGATGAGAGAGGAGGATAGGGAATTGACAGTTGAGTGCAGAAGAAGTGCCGCAGCAGTAAAGGTGAAAAAGAAGTTTTTATCGTTGTTTAATTTTTGTCCCAAGAAGGGAGTACGTTTTCGGTGACTCGTCGACGGAAAAAAGGATAAGAGAAAAATTTGTATTTTGTTTGATTGCGTCAAGAGTTTAAAAGAATAGTGTTGTTCCTTCTCACGCTCCAAATTGTCATGTGTTCGTTTCTTGCCCGTTTGAAAACTAAGTAACTAAGTTTGTATCCAGAAAATCAGAATCAAGACTAGAGACGTGAATAAACTGTAGAGTAAATTAAGAAAACGAGGTGTTTTTGTTGAACTCGAAGACCCATCCAGTGGAGGTTGCTCCTACTACCGAAGGCCGGTTACGGTAGGTGATCAACGGCACTCAGACAGGCTACGGCGGAGATAAACCCTAGTAGGATACCACGATCAACTCTTTATCGTCAAGTAGACCAACATTGCATGGCTAGCCTAGTGCCATCTAGGTACTTTTCTGTTTAAACTTCCTTAAAATTAATCATTTGGCCAGAGGCCCATAGCGAAAATAACTGCCATACCCAACGATTTAACCGTACATTGTACCGCCCACCAACAACAGTACTCACCAGGGAAAACAGCACGTAACGGGGGGAACAGTTTAACCTTCCAACGGAATTGAATTGGTGCAGTATCGGCCATCCATATCCCCCTCATTACCTATGCAGTAACCTAACATTTAACATTCAACACCGGACAGTTCGCTCCAGTAACTCAGCATACAGCCTTCCATAAACTTGCATATTGTGCAACGCTGCTCTAAGTATACACGCACTGGCAATTTGCCTAGCAACAGGTCGTATAACAAACTGGCGTTACTGTCTCATAAGGGACATAGGACAGAACACTTCTGGGGTTACAATTGACACCCTATCGCTTGGTACAAGTTTACCATTCCATAACACCATAGTACCTGAACAGCAACCGGTACTGCGGACTGTCGTGTAACAAACTTTGTACAACATATGTCGCAACTGAGACAGCGGATTAATTATACAAGAACCGGTGCTGCGGACTGCGGCTGAAAATATTATATAAACAACTTTCATAACTTGCCATATAAGAACTGAATATATTTCATAGCCTTTCACATAAGAACGGGCGTTTTCACATAGGAACTGACGCAATCACCCATAACATGTCGAATCAGTTGACGAATCGACCTGGGTTTCATTTAAAGCAAGGATATCAAGTTTCACTGTAAATATTGGTGGACGGCAATTACATTCGTATTGATGAAACCGATGCCTCTGCCGTTACCAGTTGAGCGTGGGCAGACCCTCGAGAGCGAGCCCGATTATGCGATGACGAACCTCTTAAAGTTCGGTTATTTATCATAATATCTGCATGATGTTCCCCTGACATAGGCCCCCCCGGAGATCCGAATGGGAAACTAGTTTACCTCCGGAATTCTTTATATCAGAAGGTACCATCATGACTTATCTCCGTGTCAGTCCGCGCCATCAGCCACACATCCGAAACACCGTCGAAGATTTCGCTCGACGATATCGCGGAATGTACAGCGTGACGGGATGGTATCTCACCTTGGGACCGACTACCAGCTAAACCAACTTTTTGTCGAACCGGTCCATCAGCCGAGCTTCGAAAGGTGGCCAGGGATTTCTCCCGACCATTTCACGAAGCCTATAGCTTGATGGGGTGGTATTTCACCGGGCGACAGGGCGTTGGGACCCCACCTACCACTCGGCCTTTAGTCGCCTCTTACAAGCCGGTCTAGCTGTGAGTATATTCTAACGCCCTGTTCACAGGACCTGTGATGATTTTTTCATACATTTTGTTTCTATTCAAGGTTAAAGAGCAAACAAAAATGAGAAAATCGGTACCTTAAATTTGCATGTCCGCCATTTGGTTTATTTTCTTCTTTTTTTTTTTAAATATGTTCAGAATCGGGCAAATATTATATAGGGTTTTCCAATAGGGACTTGACAACTTTTTTTCGGTAGTTAATTTTTATAAATTAAGACGTTGTTCGTTCGTGTACTTAACCATGATGAAAATGTTGAGTTTACTAAATAAATTGACAGTGACAATTCGATGATTAGTGAAAGGGTGCGTTCACAAATTAAATTCAAATTTGTCAAGTCCCTATTGTGTAACCCTAGGGTTTTCCAATAGGGACTTGACTTTTTTTCGGTAGTAAATTTTTATAATTTGCACACGTTGTTCGTTCGTGTACTTAACCATGATGAAAATGTTGAGTCTACTGAATAAATTGACAGTGACAGTTCGGTGATTAGTGAAAGGGTGCGTCCACAAATTAAATTCAAAGTTGTCAAGTCCCTATTGCAAAACCCGATATAATTTTAAAAAAAACTTTTTTTGTATGATTACAGATAATTGCAAACAGCGAAACGATGGAGAACGACTGGGTAGTTTTTTTCCAAATCGTCACACTGCGCCATCTATTAAATTGACAATTTTTAATATTTTTCGCTAAAAAAAAATTATGTGTACCTAAATCCCTAATAAATATATGTACAGAATTGGACATTGCTATTTGCTTCCGTCTTTGAGAAGCAAGAAAAACAAGTCAATTTTGGGTCTCTAGATGAGAACTTCCCCTTAAAGCAACAATAAAGTGATCACTTCAGTGACATTATCAACAACACCTACATCTTTGCCCAATTTTAGGTGATTATCGCGAGATATCAGTAAAAGTTTGTTTTATAAAGCACAATCTATATTACTAAACGCTGCCCACCTCAGTTCCACGAATGAGTAATCTATTAGTCTTTCATTTATTTACTTCAACCGGATTAACATCAACTTCGTAGCCCTTTATCTGCTTACTTTGAAAACATCAAAAAGCAATGATAAGATGACGTCATGCTTGAAGCATTATAAATTAATATTTGTGATCTGAAAGTGACTGCATACCCCAAGTATGATTCACATTCAAGACGAACCTTTTTTGTTATATGAAACAATGCTTCTAAACTGGCACAAGTCGTAACAAACTCCTCATTGGATGTGTCTACTCCGGGTACTGCTTTACTAGGGCGCACGTCATTTCATTAATAAAAACAATGGTACTCGCAAACTCACTCCTCTGATTCATCAAATTGATCGAGTAGTAACAACGGTTTAAATACTTATTAAGGGAGTTGCGCCTTCAACGTGAACACTATCATTTGGTATGAAACCCGCGTGATCAGTAACGCTGACGTTCTATTGCCGATCAACGTGTGATCTGCTTCTGGTACATGATTCATTGTATGTTGGTCTGATTTGTTCATTTAAATATTCAACAGAACACGTGAAAGTTATCTTCAACCACGAATCGATGATTAACAACGTTTTTTAAGATAAATACCAACAGCTGAAAGAGAAAAACTGGATTACTATGTCTGGCTATTTTTTGAAAACAGATTCTAATGTTAAAAGGTCATTTAGACTATTCGTACCTGGTACTCAACACGGGGGAAACATCTTTACGATAACTGTGACTCGAGACGAGGTCATTGTATTACGATTAGTGAAGCCAATGACTATAGTGGTTAGATAACCTCAGTGTAAAAATAAAAGATATAAGTTAAGAGAAGTTGGAAATTCAAAGTAGAAACAACAAATTATCGTAAATTATGATTAGGCTATAATCGTATCCAGATTCTAAACTGGATGTAATAAATTTTGCCCGAGATTAACATTTCTATCTTAATCATTTGAAAGTATACGCGGAATATATTAAGGGGTTAGGTGGGTTTGTTTTATTAAATAGTACAATATGCACAGAATATTCCACCAAAACTTTAAATTGATTGAAGTTAAATTGTAAAAGATAGAGCCTTCGGTAGTACCGCCCATCAGATCACGTTAATCTAGCACGTCGCAGGTATGTTGAGGCTGTCTGTATTCCTTGCTTGCTTTTGTTATATAATTAAACCCTAACCAGCTCTCTCTCTCTCTCTCTCCTGGAAGCTCGCGGTGGAAGGAAATTATAAATAAAAAAAATAAACTACTGAACAAAGGGCGCTACAGTAGGCGCTGAAAAAACAAAAGTAAAAATACTATTAATAAAATTTAAAAAAAATATGGCAAATGGAAAATACGAGTGTGGTTCAATAAGTCCTTAGAAACGCCTACGATGGCGCTCGTAGCATCGCTAATGGTCTGTTTCTGGTAACCATAATTCTAGGTATCCGTCAAATACAAATACATAAAAAATACAATATATAAATACCTTGTAGGTAGCGGATAACTTGGGTCATGGCGTCGGCAATATTATCTAAAGGCACCGATCGACAAGCAAAGGGATAGACATCCAATAGCATGTTCCAAATAAACATATGTACCCTGCCGCACACGTGCAGGAGAATTTCCTTCATATTATCTAAAGGCACATCGATCGGTAAGCCGAGCAACAAGCAATAGGATAAACATACAATAACATGTTTCGAATCATTCCGGGGCTCATGTCCCCGAGCGAATTCTGCCGCACACATGCGGGAGATATGTTTATTTTTCCAGCGAGCACGTCGACCGTTAAACCAAGCGACGAGCATTGGCTTGCCCAGGCAAGCGTGATATGGATGTTTTATTTTATGGAAGGTTTTTCCACGTTTCGAGTAGGTGTACGGGCAGTTGGGTTGTGTGAGTGCGATTCCACTCACCACTACGGGTTGTGTTACTTGGAGTTGCTCTTGGGGATGGCAGGAAGAATGAGTCGCGATTGATAGCCAACAGATGTCTAAAGCCCATTCCTGGTTCTACTTTCGATTGAATTATTTAGTCACCAGCCTTACTTACAATATAAATTATTGAGTTACCTAGTGTGTGCCCTAACTAATTCAAATACTTATGGACTGAGTTTATAATTCTAATTCTAATCTAATCTCGTGATTGTTAAGTGTACATAACAGGTAACATTCAAATACTTATGGGCTAAGTTTAGAATTCTAATTCTTATCTAATCTTGTGATTGTTAAGTGTACATAACAAGTAACATACCAATACGTATGGACCAAGTTTATAATTATAATTATACATAACAAGTAACATTCAAACACTTACGGACTATGTTTTAATCTAATTCATGTAATGGCTAAGGATACATAACCAGCAACATTCAAATATTTACGAACTAAGTTTTAATTTAAGTTACCGAATTACTAAGTGTGAACTGAAGTTAAATAAAGG
The DNA here is from genome assembly GCA_963931805.1 of Microdon myrmicae. NCBI lineage: Eukaryota > Metazoa > Arthropoda > Insecta > Diptera > Syrphidae > Microdon > Microdon myrmicae. The sequence goes on along the minus strand of OZ007501.1, from coordinate 22,287,453 downwards.
AGTTGATGACCAAGAACTGAGGACATGGGTTTCATTGGGGCTATGTCCTAACACGGAGTCAGAAATATAACCCCCAAACAATCCCACACACACGTCTCTCTCTCTCTCCCTCTTGATAAATAATAATAATAATCATAACAACAAGTAGAAAACATAAAAAACGACTTGGTAATAATTAGAAACTTTGTGACAGAAGTCTGTCAGTAAGATAAATATAATCGAATAATATAATTCGCCGTCGGGGGGCCAAGTAATGAACCAATGCATGTAGCGACATCCTGAGAAAGGTTGGCGCAAGGCTAATAACCTTGCCTGGAAAAACAAATTAAAATGGAAAATTTAACAAGCTCGGAAACGAAAATGGATAAAGGATTTGAGAATTTTCTCATGGAACGTCCGCTCACTATACAGAGCTCGAGCTGCACAGCAGCAAGCCGATTCCCTGTCCGAATATAAGGCTGACATAACAGCATTACAAGAAATAATATCGACGGAGAATGGTGTTATTAAAAAAAACAGGTATGACATTTATTATAGCTGTCATGCAAAACACCATGTCCTCTGGATAGCCTTTCTAGTCAGCCAAAAAGTGAAGCCTGCCATTATCGGCTTTAATGCAATAGGCGAACGGCTATGCACTCTTCGTATATGAGGCATGTTTAAGAACATAAGCCACATAAACGTTCACGGACCTACAGAGAAATCTGTTACGGAGCTCGCGTCCATGTCCTCGCCCAACACTCACTAATTTCCGCAAATTTCCCCTCTCTGCCTGTAAAGGGAAGAAAAACCGTCAAGTAGCTAATTTGCATAAACTAATTTATGCAAATTCTACTTGATAGTAAAAAATAATAAAAAAAAAGGCATTGGCACTGGATAAAAAATAGAAACGTCAACGGCAAAAATAAAAATAGAGTCAGTCGTCGTTAAACTATTGAACTTGAATCGTAGAAATACTTGAATCATAGAAATACTCGACTATTGTGTTTTCCTACAAATCACACATAAAAAGCAAAAAAGGCCATTTGAACTGTAAATCAAATAATTTAAAGAATAAAAAGGAAAAGACGAAACGAGAGCAACTCACATAAACAACCAACAGCCAGCTGAACAGGGGAGCACAAGACTCAACGCCCCCTGCAACCTGCACACCAGGGACCAGCTAGAGCGACCGCTCCACGGTCGACCAAATAAGTCAAATTACTTATCCCTTAATATAATAATATATTTAAATTATGAAAAATTTACAACATTTCCCCTGACGACGAGAACGTCGAACGGGCCCACAATGCCTGCCCAAGATACCATGTGAAAATCGTTCTTAGTGATTTGAATGCCAAAATAGGTTGGGAGGCGGTTTTCAGACACTACACAGTTTCGCATAGTTTGCATGAGAACACTAATGACAATGGACTACGAGTCATCGAGCTGGCAGCATCAAAGAACTTGGTCGTTGCGAGTACCAGCTTTCCGCGTAGACATCCACAAAACCACCTGGGTATCACCTGATCGCCGCCATTCCTCGTCTGATGACGGTACGAACGTATCGAGATGCCAACGTCGACTCGGATCAGAATCTTACGGGCGTCACGTCCAAAGCTTCACCCAAAACCCCCAAACATCCCCATATTTCCCATCTCTACCACTCAACGTATAATTGCGCCAAGTGGTAAATTTGCATAAACTGCTTTATGCAAATTTACATAAAAACTACTTTGCAATAATAAAAATAAAAGGCGTTGTCAAAGGAAGAAAAAATAAAAAGGTCGTGAACGGTTAACGCGAACGATTAACAATTTAAAATCAATAAAAGTCCGTAACGATACAAAAGTTGTGAGTAATCAACACGCATATATTGTAACCGCCGCGAGTGCTAACCCGACTGTGCGAACTAGTTTTATTTTACGTTTACCTACGCCGCCTGTGGTACAGCACGTGCCCATTAATCCGCGAACGGACCGCGAGTTGTAACGAAAAGAGTCAACGGAGTAACAGGGGGATCAAGAACTCTTCACCCGCTGCAACTAGAACCAGAGGCGTTTACCGTAGAAGAAGTTTGCCAACTCCAAGTAAGTGACAAAGCACTTGTAATTCAATCTTAATTAAGTGAAACAATTTTCTTGGCAACACATACGTAACTATTTGAACTGTTAAAAATTACATAACAATTTTGGCGCAGCCGGTGACCACCATCTGAGGGCTGTATCAAACCCTAATCGGAGATACAGACCCAGTGGTAGGTAGAGCCCCGAGGTTCTAACGTCCCCACGCCAACTTGGGGTACTAGTGGCTAGGATAAAACAAAAATGAAAGCCAGTTATAATTAAATAAAATATAAAAAATAAAAAAAAATATTTTCAATTCACAGGAGAGAGAGGGATAAGAACAAAAAGAAAACCAACGTTGGAATCGGAAATAAGTGAATTTATTCTACACCGTCGGGTACTTTCCATTGTTTCTTTTGTTTGTTTCCAGTTTTTTGTCTTCTCTTTGTCTCTTTTTCAGAATTGGTGGCGCATCTCATCGCTGGTCGTTATTAGTTCACTATATTCCAAACCTTTCGAACTTATATCCGCGGTTAAGCTTTACGGGATCTAAATAACGCGCGATGCAAACGAGAAGCCATTCTAGAAGGAATTCCTCGGAACGCGCGACGAAAGAACCCATCGCCGCCATGTTGGGTGCGGAAAGGATCTTGGACCTAGTCCAAAGAAACGTACCGGTGTTCAGTGGACAGATTGGCCCTTATACAACTGTGAAACTTCACAGCTTCCTCGAAAGTCGTAGTAGGACCTTCATTGCTTGTCTGCGGCGGAGGAAAACTTTTTCCTGTGGTGGCTGCCCATCCGGTTGAGTGGGAAAGCTTGCCGCACTTTTAAGGAAAACCTCCCGGCAACCTCCCAGGAGTACGAGCAACGACTACGGAATGCGTTGTTACCGCATGCTTCATACGAGCAGTTGCATTCGAAACTCTCTCATATGCGACAATCCTACGAAGAGGATGTTACAGACTTCACGTCACGGATTACTCAAGCGGTAACGGACTGCAAAGAAGCAGCAACACGTACATACGGATACGACATCTGCGCGGCTTTCGCCATCCAAATAGAGAGATTGGCAAAATCCGTGTTAATAGTATGAGCTTGGGAGGACCAATTCCGCCATAGATTATTAAAATCGGAAGATGACCCCCTCGAGAGAATTATTGCGCGACTTCTCCAAATGGAGAAAACTCAGAACGCAATACGGAGCAACAGCGGTTGGTATGGTAGGAGACCACCGACGAGGAGGGAAACATACCATGACCATTCACCTGATGGGAATGAGTCAAACCATGCTCCCATCATGGCAGATAGAACAACTTTATTAAGGAACAATTGGGAGGATGAACCAGAACTACCACAGGCAACAAATAGGGTTTTAGATCAGACCTACGGGGACACATGGCCAAACCCACATGAATCGCAGCCCAGACAACATAGACCTGTGAACGATGCGTCTCAGGCAACGGGGTCAATAATAAATAAATCCAATACTAGGTTCACGGAACGACCCCAACCTGTTACACGCCCCCAACCTGTGAATAGCCCGTTTAGGTCGCAAACACCACCACGTTCTTTTACAGGACCAATAGGGTCCCGATCAAGAAAGCCGGGGATACCATAACGCCACCACGACGGTAAAGGTGATTACCATGATGACTCGCCCACCCGGACCCATGATACGCGTGCGTCACACCCATTGATTGCACGTATGAAGTTATACGATGAATGCCTAATGCGCCGGAACACACCATTGTGTATGATGTGTAACCTATATGACCACGATGCCAAGGACTGCCATGCACAAAATACACAACCACATACACATAATATCCCATGGTATACACATAATCCCATAATTTACATGAGAACACTAATGGAGATGGAGTACGAGTTATCGAACTAGCAGCATCAAAGAACTTGGTGGTAGCGAGTACCAAGTTTCCGCGTAAAGATATCCACCAAACTACCTGGGTATCACGTGATGGAGCCCCTCGCAATCAAATTGTGTCTTGATAGATCGCCGCCACTCCTCGCGCCTGATGACGGTACGAACGTACCGAGGTGCCAACATCGACTCGGATCACTATCTTGTTGGTATAGTTTTCCGAGCGCGGATTGCCTTACGCAGGCGCGGATCAGGTTCGAATCAACACGGCTGCCTTACGCAATGAGAATACCAGTAACACCTTTAGTCATGCGCTAAGACTCGCCCTCGTAGAGCTCGACGGAGGGAGAGTAAGTCCTGGGGCCAGAATGCCGGGCGTAGAAGAGAAATAGACACACATTAAGAATATTGTCATTAGTACTGCCAACTCCATCTTACGCAGTAGTCGTAGAGATCGGAGCGACTGGTTTGATGATGAATGTAAAGTAGCGACTGAACCTAAGATTCCTGCATACCGGACAATGCAGCAGTCTCGTAGAGCGCGGGTGTGCGAGGAGAAATACATGGAGCTCAGAAGATCTGAAAAAAGACCCCATAGACAAAAGAAAAGTGCCTGGGAAAAAATCTAGTCTGTGAAATAGAGAAAATTAGAGAGCGAGATCCGCACCGGGCGCGGAATTTCTACCAAATAATTCGCAGTATGACGCGGTACACACCACGCTGCACTTACTGCAAGGATAAAGGTGGTAATCTGATCATCGATCCTGAAGGCATTCTGGAGCGATGGGAAGGGCACTTCAATGAATTGCTAAATGGTCAGCTCACAGAAGAATTGGAGGCTCCACCAATTCAAAATCAAGATCGAATGCTGCCGCCACCAAGCATTGAGGAAACAGTAAAAGCCATAAGACAGCTTAAATCAAATAAAGCCCCCTAAACTGTTGGCATACCAGCTGAGCTGATCAAACAAGGAAGGGCAGCGTTACATCAGGCAATTTTCTTTTAATTACTACTTTAGATTTTAACTTAGTCTGTAAGGTATTATATTATATTAATTTATGCTTGGATTAAGCCTAATAAATGGAAATGAAAATTCATGAGATTGTGGTGCATGTATAATTTGTCCCATACATAAGAAGGGAGATATCAGTGTGCAGCAACTATAGGGGTATAACATTGCTGAATACCGCCTATAAGATACTCTCCATTATCCTACAAGATCGGATATTCCCATACGCTAAAGCCATCATTGGTCAATATCAGTGTGACTTCATCCCAGGCAAATCAGCGATTGATCAGATATTCACCCTTAGGTAGGCGATGGAAAAATGTCTGGAATTTAAGATTCCATTATATCATCTATTTATAGACTTTAAGGCCGCCTACGACAGCATAGCCATGGTAGAACTATATAATGCCATGGGAGAGTTCGGCATTCCAAACAAATTGATACGACTTTGTAGATTGACCATGACCAACCTAACTAGCCATGTAAAAATAGTGGGATTGCTGTCCAAACCAATAAACATCTTTAATGGACTCCGACAAGGGGACGGTCTGGCCTGCCTCCTCTTCAACATGGCGTTGGAGAAAGCAATCCGTGACTCTGGCGTCACAACTAGAGGGACTGTTATCACCAAGTCCAGCCAGATACTTGCCTACGCAGATGACATCGACATTATCGGTAGAACCGAATCGGCTGTACAGGATTCCTTCACCCAGATCGAGCAGGCGGCAAAAAAACTGGGACTGCACATTAATACAGGAAAAACTAAGTACATGGTGCCAACTTCTGCGAAGAGAGGACCTAACGTTGGTCAAACTATCAGGGTAGTGGAGCAACCCTTTAACTACCTTGGGTCAATAGTATCAGCCGAAAACAAAATGGAAGAAGAAATACGCGAGCGGCTGATCAAATCTAACAAAGCCTACTATGGTCTATCAAGGCTCTTTAAATCCCGAACTATTTCCAGAACATCCAAGCTACTAACTGTACAAGACCATGGTCTTACCAGTACTCATGTATGGATCCGAGACCTGGGTGCTCATAAAAGGCACTCTGAACTCTTAGCCGCGTTCGAGAGGAAGGTCTTAAGGAGAATTGTTGGCCCTGTATGTGAGGGAGGACGATTCGGAAGTCACTACAACCATGAGTTGTTTGCGATCTATCTCGAAGCTAGCGGTGTAACAAAAATTAAGCTCGGTAGATTCTGGTGGGCGGGACACCTAGCTCGAATGAGCGAAGAGAAGCTTGTAGGGAGCGAAGTCGTGGCGCCAGCATGGGCGCAGGGTTCTACTTCGTCCTCCAAACGTCACTATTAGTTCATCGGTTCCGCCACTAACCGATCACCAAGGATTAAGTCCAAAACGCAGAACAAACACAGCACAGCGAATAAAACACTGATGGGAGTCACCGAAAAATAAAACGCACTGAGCACAGGTTTTGTTGTAAATTGTTATTTTTTATTATTTTGCAATATAGTTTTGACAGACGATTTATTTGAATAAAAACACTACTTTTAATTAAACGCGCGCTTACTCGACTCGACGGGGTATGAATTCTGACTCGACACTAAAATAACGACTCCGGGGTATATCCGCGTCCCCGTGCGCAGCGGGGAGCGGGAGCGGTAGCGACCTGCTCGGTCGACGGGTGTAAAACGACTCCATGATTCAACCCTCGTTTGGGGTGAGTTTGGTGGTGTGGTGGTAGATATCCTCTCCACTAAGGATATGTTTTTACTTGCCACCAGAGAAACGTAAAGTCTCTCTTGGTGAATCGAATCTAAAACAAAGAAAGGGCATAATGTGCATCCATGCGATGTGAGTTGGGCTAAGCAAACAAGCCGAATCTAATTGGACGCTAATTGGGGTTTTGTTTGCTCATGCTTCGAGGTCATGAGGGACGGATCCAGGGAAATTAAAAGACAAAGGGACCGTATAAATCGTTGTCTAGGATGTGCATCGCAGTTAAATAAATAGACGACGGTGCATCGAAGAAATGGTGTTAACAGAAAATATGGGACGAGGGCATCATAAAAGTCATATTTGAGTGATGTCTTTGTGTAAATGTAAAGGTGCTAATGGGTTACAATACTTTATACAACGAGAATTGTATATCGTATCTTGAGTCGGTGGCCGAAACGAATCCCTTGCTTGCATTTGTATATGCAGGGAAATTCGCTTGTGGGAAACGGATTCTATATTTGCATTGTTTATGCTTTGAATTCAATCCGGCGGCTATGCGCGAAGTCGATGATTGTTTGGAGATTCAAACAAAGGAGCATTTCTGGGTAAAGTGCTTGCAGCTGTATCAATAGCTGCAGGTCATTGCGAAGGAAATTAGATGGTTATACAATGACGGTTTGTATAACATCTATATCAATTGTATATGGCATCTAAGGCGACTCAAGTGTCGAACTCTAGTGTGAGTGTTTAAACTAAACGAGAATTCGGTTCTTGGTCACTAATGCAAAGATGTATTGACGCCTGCATGAATGCCCTTATGAGAGAAATTCTTTACAGGAATTCCTAGGTAATGCGTATGTATGATTGGGATCTGTGATAAATTTGGATAGAATTCTTATGGGGAGTTTTTGGTTTCGAATGAATGAATGAAGGTAAGAATTCTTTTCCAAAAACTTTTACATAAATAAATTTGATAAGCTTGATGCGTGAAGCATTAACAGGTGCTAATGCGTTTAGCAGGAAAATTATGAAAGTTGAATAGCAGTTATGGGGGTTCTTCGGGTAAGTAGCAGTGGGGTTTGGCGGAACCCCCACAAGCCTGCCCGGAAATTCCTTTGTGGGAGGATGTAACCGATCTTTGTGGAATTATGAAGCGATTTTGTTCGAATTTTGTACACTTCTTCAAGATAACATTATATAGTACTTAGACGAAGGATTCTTTTTTTTAACACAACTAATTTTACGAGGCAAATTTTATCAAAAAAATAGGATTGTTTGTTCTCAGGTCCCCCAAAAATTAAAAATTCCGATCTTTACACGTCTATAACGTTTGCGATTTTATTTTTTTTTTATTTCCCCCAGGACAGGCGAACCTATGACGCTGCGTCAGCGCCCAGAGAAGCTATTTTTTTTTCTCGAGCGAGAGAATCTTTCGGGGCTTGGTTGATGGCAGCCAAGCCCCAAAAGATGCTCAAGGATTTCTCCCCACCATTTCACGAACCATATAGCTTAATGGGGTGGTATTTCACCGGGCGGGTGGACTTTTGGACCCTACGTACCATCCAGTAATTGTTCCAAACTGCAGAATAGCAAGGTTTTAAAAAAATGATATTGAAAATTAATTCGGCTATATGATTTACTAGTATAATACCCTTTCATGCCAAGTGCGAGTTTAACCTTTTCGTAGATGCGGGTGATTTATGAAAGATGCGACAGACGGTCTCCTTTTAATTAAAAAAAAGAATGTTAAGAGTCGATATTTAGTTTGGTGTACTACAAGAACTAGTGTAAGTAAAAACGGTGAAATCATCATGCAAGCGGCAGAAGAGGTGGGCCTAAGAATAAATGAAGACAAAACAAAATACATTATTACGGCGAGAACAGGTGGACCTCAGGGAACACATATAAACGTCAGAGGCCAGATATTTGAAAGTTAAAGCATTTAAATATCTGGGAACGATACTGACGGCCAGTAACGAAATGTCGAAGGAAATTATCAAAAGACTGCATTCCGGCAACGCTAGTTGGCACGCAGTCAGTAAACTGCTGAAATCCAAACTGCTATCACGTAACATAAAGCTTCGTGTCTATAGAACCATAATAATGCCGATTGCTCTATAGGGATGCGAAACATGGGCTCTCACAAAACGGGAAGAAAACAAATTCCGCATATTCGAGAATAAAGTTCTAAGGGGTATCTTTGGCGGTAAATGTGACGAGGAGGCAGGGCAATGGAGGAAACTCCACAACCACGAATTGGAAGAGCTATACCGCAAACCTACAATAGTGAGAGTAACCAGGTCGCGAAGATTAAGATGGGCCGGACGTGTGGCGCAAATGGGCAACGATAGGACCGTCCATAGAATTCTTGACGGTAGACCAACGGGAAAGAGACCGGCAGGAGGGCCGCGACGGAGATGGGAGGACAATGTAAGGTTTGCCCTTGAGGAGATCGGAGCAGATGGTCAAGCGTGGAAGGAGAGTGCACATGACAGGGAACGATGACGGAGTCGAGCCGGTGAGCTCATGAACTGTCGGGTTCCTACAGGCCAATAAATAGTAGTAGTAACAACAACTAGTGTAACACTTTAAACACATAGCGATGATAGCTTCTCGTAGCAAGCAATCCACTTCCGGTGGCTAAAAATCCACCAAATAATATGTTATATTTTCCTTCTTTTGGTTTTTTTTTGGCTTCTGTCTCATGTGTTTATTTAAACAAAACGAGCGTTATATTCACATACATTCGCAGGAAATAAATATTTCTAAAAACTGATTACAAAGCAAGTTATTTGGTGCAGGAAGCTTCTCAAGCCTCCGCAACCGTCATCAAGTTGTCCGCCTGCCACCTGCGACGGTTCGCTGTTAAGTCCAACCATCTTTAACCAATGCCGTTGAATGTTTACATTCAAATTTACGGATTTCCATCGTTGAATGTTTATATTCAAACTTATGGATCTTCTCGATGCCACATCGTTGACCGCACCTTTGACCGAGACCCGGGTCCTCTCAATGCTTCACGGCAGTTCACCGTATTTTCCATTTTCATTTACCTAATGTCTTAGCTTTGCGCAGTGGCGATATCGTAACCAATGAGGTTTCACCGAAATGCGATTATTGCTAGTTGAAAATTCATTAAAATCACCACATTGAATTTTTATTCTCAGCCACCACATCGTTCAGTCGAATTGAAGCTACCAATTGTGCTAGATGAAAGGTTGGAAGAAATTTGATAATACTGAACTTACGCTATAGCTATCGGAGGACGCTACACGTACGGTTCTATACCATTATCCGCGTGCTACTCGGAAATGACCTTTCGAGGCAAGTGGTCTTATTAAGTGGTTACAACTGATTATTCCGGCAAAGTGCTACAAATTTTCTTCCCTGGCGTCACTTTCTCTCGGTTTTGAAAACTATTGACGTGAGAGTAGGAAAAGGGCGTCGTATTACCCCAGGTGATGTTATTACACTTTCAATTAGAGATAAGTGTAGCGCAATTCCGTAGTTTCGTCATATCTCACTGGGCAAAGTAGCAAATCTCTTAGTACCCAATGAACCGACTCAGGAAATTATTTGTATAATCAAACTTACAATTCGTGTTGTCTTCTTTGTTGCGTTTGTCCGTGTGTCCCGTACCCCCGCGGAGAGTGCGTCGAGGGGAAGGTTTTTTGTGGATCCCAGACTCCCCGTTGGGTATTCATTGATGAGAACGATACTACAGCATCGATGGTGAATCGAGTAATTATACCGGTGGTTGTGGGAGTTATGCTTCACAGTCGTACATGTATACCCACGCCCGAAGAAATTCAACATGGAATCAGGTAACAATTTAAAAAAGACAAAAGAGTGTCGTGATTTAGATGAGGTTACCACTATAGAGAAAAGCCTGGCAGCGATCGCTATAGTTCCCTGCTCTGAACGCGATCCCAAAGGAAACGGTAAAGGGCTTGTGGCGTTTCTAACAGATACACACACAATATGCAAGCAAATAGTGAAAAACACCGAAAGGAAATTCGAATAAGCAAAAAGCATCAGAGCCGTATACTATAGCGATAACATAACAATTCCACATCAGTTGAGTGTACTTGAGTTTAGAAATCGAAATCGTACACGCGGTAGTGGCCTGATGTGTGGAGCATTGGTTACATTTTTAGTTATTCTAACTGTCATAGCGTCAGATCGAATCACACGTTCTTCACTATCGTCGCAAACGCTGTAAGCTTAAGAAGGAAACTAAATGGCACGCAGGCTGCCATGATCCACCTATCAAGAGAAAAGGCTAGCATGTTGTTGGATACCAGTTTCCTGTGGGTCGGATGAGTGACATGCAGATTACGACAACACATTACACCCGCACGGTGTGTCAGATGCTGGCAATACGGACATGTGGCGAAATCCTGCAAATCCGAAGAAGATCTTACCGACAACTCTCTGAAATGCAGAAGAAAAGGCCACAAAGCAATGGGCTGTAAAACACAACCCCAATGCATGTTCCGCGAATCAGGGTGCGAAGGCGGTACCGAACACTCAACAGGGAGTTACAAATGTCGAGCATTCAAAAACACGATGGTTAATCTTCCGAATAAAAAAGGAACAGGTTTAAGTGCATTCAAATTAATATAAACTATTGTAGAGCCGCACACGATCTCCTTTTCCAAACGGTTAAGTAATCTGGTGCCGACGTGGTACTCATCAACGAGCAGTACAGGATTCCTGGCACTGGCACAGTTACATGGAAAGAAGACAGCAGTGGAATAGCAGCCATATGCACAACTGGAAATTCCCCCATAGAACACAGAATTAATCAGCGGTAGGAAGGATTCCCTTATGCTAAGGTCAGAGGAATTAATTTCTACTGTTATTACAGTCCACTAAAGTGAAAAATGGATGAATTCAAATGTTTTTTGGATCGAGTAACACAAAAAGCTAGGGCTACGAGCCCTTTATAATTGCTGGAGTTTCGAAGGCTTGGGCGGTAGAATGGAGAAGAACCAGACCAACAGTAGAGGCCGGGCACTACTCGAAGTCTTCGCAGTCCTAGATGTGGCGGTACTTAATGATGGTGCTGATGACACCTTCATAAACGAGAGACACCGGTCCAAAATCGACATCACATTTGCCGGCTACATATTGGCAAGTATGGAGTGGCGAGTTTTGGACACCTACACCCATAGTGACCACCAAGCCGTAATGTGAGAAATATTGCCACACAGGGGATTCATCACTGGCAGATTGGCGAAGAGAGTCCCGAAAAAATGTGTGGAAAGAGAAGGACCTCGATGTGGAACTGCTTGATTATATAGTGGAAGACCAAATCGAACAATTTGATGCCGAGCCCGATGCGAACAGACAGGCTGGAATTCATGAAGTAGCTAACTAACACATGCAGTGCTTCTATACCGCGATCAAGACAACCAGCAGGGACTATTAAATCAGTGTATTGACGGAACCCGGAAATCGCCTAGATGCGAGCGCAGGTTACGATGCTTGCAACAAAGAGCAAGGAACTGTAACACCTACCCACAGCTATATGCGGAATTCGCCAACAAACGGAAGGTGTTGAACAATATGATCCGCAAGAGTAAATATAACGCGTTCTGCTCCCTAACGGATGAATTAATTAACTACCCTTGGGGCAGAACCTACAGGATAGTCATGAAAAGACTACACAAAAAAAGTAGTCAAATGCACAAGAGTAAGTGACAGGGCAAGAATCGTTGTTGTCCTCTTCCCCCAATGTGATGAGGTGATGATAGCGGAAGAGGAATGGAACATCACTGAAAGCGAAATACTGCCTGACCACCCAAGAGGTGCTCTTGGCTGCAAGGGTCATTAAAAGCTACAAGACCTCGGGACTGGATGGAATTCCTAACACTGTGGTGAAGACTGCTTTATTAAATACGCCGGAGGTCTTCAGCAGTCTCTTCACGGCCTGCATCAAAACAGGACACTTTCTTCAACGATGGAAAAAACAGCGGACTGTGCTTATACCAAAACGAGTCAAGAATCCAGAAGCTGCATCTTTCTTCCGCCCGTTGTGCATGGTGGACACAACAGGGAAACTGCTTCAGCGAGTAATTGCCACTCTCCTGGAATAATTCCCTGCAGGGATATCGGGGCTGTCTGAATGGCAGTATGTGTTCCAGAAAGGTAGATCAACCGGTAAGTCACTATCTGTGGTATGCGACACCGCTCACAATGCGATAGCTGGAGCACGATAGATAGAAGGAACGAAGAAATATTGCGCCGTGGTGACACGACGTTAAAAATGTATTTAACTCTGTGAACTGGAATCGGATTCTAGTAGCGGTAGGCGATCCACAAGTTGCACTAGCAAACTATCTCTCGGAAAGAAGACTACTCTATGACACAGATGAGGAACCACAGGAATATAAAATAACACCGGGTGTATCCCAGGTATCTGTATTACGTCCGCTATTATGGAATATTATGTATGATGTTGCGCTCACAGTCAATGTACCAGAAGGAGTTAAGATCATTGGGTACGCAGACGATTTGGCGATAGTGGCCGTAGCTCAACATCTAGATGACCTGGAGAATAATCGTCCCCATACAATCCAGAGCATTAAATACTGGCTAGATATGGCCGGACTGAAAGAAGCTGAACATAAGGCGGAGGCAATTTTAATAAACAGCCACAAGCAAGTTGAACACCTTTATTTGGAAATAGAAGCACAAACACTCAGATTCAGTCCCTAATTAAATAGCTTGGCGTTACCCTCGATAACAAGTTGAACTTCAAGGAGCACCTGCGGAAAATGAGCGAAAAAACGCCAAGAGTATGCAATACTTTGATAAGACTGCTACCCATTGTTGGAGGACCTCGACCTCGCATAAGGAAACTGATACGCCGCGCCAACATTTCCGTTATAATGTATGCAGCTCATATGTGGGCAGGAGCCGCGCAGTATACGTCGTACATTAAAGAAGTGAACTCCACACATAGGCTGGCATCATTAAGAGTATGCTGCGCCTTCCGGGTGGTATACGAAGATGCCATAAATATCGTAGTCGGGAGGAAACCACTTGACTTTTCAGTTAAGGAAACCACCGCTTTGCACGAGGTTTCAAGCCTAAGAGAAGAGCAACAAAGGTGGGAGTCTTCCACCAAAGGAAGATAGACCCACACTATGATACCTGATGTAAAAACATAAGTGAAAAGAAAACATGGCGAGCTGAATTACCACATGACTCAACTAATATTGGGACATGGGTGATATCGGCAATATTTGCACAAGTGTAAACATGTCAATCGGCCATACAGCTTATACTGCGAAGGCAAAATAGAAAATGCGGAACACGTACTCACATAGTGCGTGAGATTCAAGACCGCACGAGCGATTTTAGGGAGACATATGAAACGGGCCGTTACTCCGACTGAAGTAACACGATACATGCTAAGTTCTAAGCAAGCATGGTCCGTAACACATGATATTCTATGTGATATAATGCCGCAGTTGCGACGCAACGAGTGGAGTAACAGGTAAACTCCGTCCCGCCTCGCGTTGAAATATCTAAAAGAAACGTTCGCGGGGATGAACGGGAATATGTGGCTGGGGGGTTTTAGTCGGTAAAAACCCGGTATGCCTCTGGATCGGTCCAGAGGTATCTTTTGAAGATTTCCATCTTCCTACCGAAACCAAAAAAAAAACAGCCGCGATTGAATATTTAAAAGACGGTTCCGTGGTTTCAACTGGAATATGGGGCTGGCGGGAGGTGATTTTAGTCGGTAAAAATCCGGCATGCCTCTGGATCAATCCAGAAGGTATCTTTTGAAGGTTTCCATCTTCCTACCCAAACCAAAAAAGAAAAACAAAACCTATACGGTAACAACCAAGCTCAACGTACTCTCGTTTGGCGACATCATGTCTTTCTCCCAAATGGCTGAAGATTTTGCCTTCGAACCTAAACGGTTTCCTCACACCAATAGTTTCAATAGTAAATGCCTTCGAAAAACATAGAATAGAGAGCTTACAACCCGGGGGTTATCAGTAATTGATCGAAGTCATGGCGTGTTCAGATAAGATAATGTTTTTGTGTTGTGGAAAAATTCGGTCAAATTTTTCCAATAAATTTCAATGACATTCTTAGAGAGAGTGTTTTAAATATCGGGTGGGCCATAAATGTTTACAAAGGTCAACACTTGATTTCTTAAAAACCGTTAGAGGGAGGAGCACGCGAGTGGGGGTGGTGTGCGTCGCTTCCTGCAATTTTAGTCACGATGGAGCCCTTCACGGGAAAACCGCGTGCTTTTTGTGTAAAACCATTTTACAAAAACAACGATTCCTATGTTACTGTACGACGCCTATTGAATTGAATACGGATTACCCCGTGTCAGTGAGTGTCCAAGTGTTAATTTAATCAAAGCTTGGGTCAAGAAATTCTAGCAAACGGGATCGACAACGAATATTAAACAAACAGTGCGGCCACGTTCAAGAAAACATCCAGGAGGAGATAGCCGCCATACCTCGCAGTATGTGTCAGCGAGTTTTCCAAAGTTTGTGTAGTCGATTGCAGGAGTGCCAACGACGAGACGAGACACGTCTCGAAGATGTCATTTTAGAAAAATAAATTTCAATACAAAAAAAAAAGTCCAAGGAGTTGCTAAATAAGGCCAAGACCGGTTCCCGGTTGTAGTACCGATGATGATGATGAAATTTCAATAAACGTTTATTACGTTCAATAAATAATCAACAAAATAACATCTGTAGTTTTATTTCTATTTATGTTTCATATATGCAAAAATGTATGGCCCACCTTATATATCAGATAGTGGTTAAAAAAAGCATCTACACAGCATCTTGAAGAAGAACTTCATCGATTGAATACAAACGCAATCCCAGATCATCTTGGAGAATAACTTAGTTGATCGAAAAAAAAACTGGCTAAAAAAAAAATCGTGCCTGGGACAAGCCCCAATCAGAACCCTCACCACAAACTCCCCTTTGCTGTTTTCCTAGTAATACGGTGTATCCGGAAATTATTTTAGATTTGTGAAAATTTGTGTTGTCGTTATGAGTCCAAATACTGCAACCGAACTAAAGGAATTCGAAAATTGCTGCATGGGGCAATCTGTTGTTTCCCAGTTTAGAAACAGACAGTTTCTTCAATTGCTGCCCACGCGTCTGGATACCGGCGCGTATCATTGGGCCTCCAGATATGGCTCACTTCCGCGACAGATTGCACGCATAACTTGTAAATTGTGCAAGTAGGAGGGATATTTATAGGGTGGGTATCTCAAACGCAGAAATATTCCTTTTCTTGTAGGCTGTCGGGTAGACGGACACGACGTTACGGAACTTGCTATACTAATCGTTATACTCGTACAACATATACACAAAAGCAAGACACTTTTTATAACAATATAATCAAACACTTTCTTAAGTACCATGTAGATTCGTCTAAAAACATGTATTTTTAAAAATATTGGGTCAGTTGGCCAATTGGTTTCACAAACTCCGTCTGATAACTTTGTTATAACACACACTTCACTAACTCTTATATTATAACTCACAACGATAAGAAAAATAGTTTTAAACATCCTGTAGAGAAGGTTAGACTCGCGCATGACAGAAAGGATGTTACACTAGTTATTATAGTACACCAATCCAACTACTTTTCAACATAATTTTGACTTTCAATTTTTTTTTATTATAAGATGACCGTTTTTTAAAGACGACCGTTTCGAAAGACGATTTTTGAGTTTCATTTTCTTTTTCTTATTTAAAAGACGAACTATTAAACACGATTTTGAAGTTTCAACATCTTTTTTCTCTAATTAAAAGATGACGGTCTTTAAACACGACCGTTAGGAAAAACGATTTTTGAATTTCAGCATTTTTTTTAATTAAAAGATGACCATCTTTAAAGACAACCGTTTCAAAAACGATTTTTGACTGAGCATGTTTTTTCTTTAATTGAAAGATGACTGTCTTTAAACACGACCGATTCAAAACACGATTCTTGACTTTCAAAGCTGATTATCTTTAAAGACGACGGTTTCGAAACTTTCAATATCTTTTTCTTAATTAAAAGACGACCTATTAAACACGACAATTTCGTGACATTTTTGATTTTCAACATTTTTTTTCTTGAATTAAAATATGACCGCCGTTTCGAAACACGATTTTTTACTGTCAACGTCATTTGTCTCTAATTAAAAGGTGGCCGTCATTAAAGACGGCCGTTTCGAAAAACGGTTTTTTACTTTCAACATCCTTTTTCTTTTATTAAAAGAAGGCCGTCTTCAAACACGACCGTTTCGAGAGACGATTTTTGACTTTCATCTTTTTTTTTAATTAAAAGATGACCGTCTTTAAAGACAACCGTTTCGAAAAACGATTTTTGAATTTCAATATTTTTTTCTTAATTAAAAGACGACCTATTTAAACACGACCGTTTCGAAACACGATTTTTTACTTTCAACATCTTTTTTTAATTAAAAGATGACCGTCTTTAAAGCAAGCCGTTTCAAAAAGAACCGATTTTTGACTCAGAAACTTTTTTCTTTAATTAAAAATTACCGTCTTTAAACACGACCGTTTCGAAAGACGATTTTTGACTTTCAATATATTTTTCTTAATTAAAAGGCGACCTATTAAACACCCCAGTTTCGAAAGACGATTTTTAATGTTCAACATCTTTTTTTTTATAATTAAAAGATGACCGTCTTTAAACACGATCGGCCCGAAGGCGATTTTTGACTTTCAGCAATTTTTTTTTAATTAAAAGATGACCGTATTTAAAGCAAGCCGTTTAAAAAAAACGGTTTTTGACTCAGCATCTGTTTTCTTTACTTAAAAATTACCGTCTTCAAACACGACCGTTTCGAAACACGATTTTTTACTTTCGACATATTTTTCCTTTAATTAAAAGATGACCGTCTTTAAAGACAACTGTTTCGAAAAACGATTTTTGACTTTCAATATTTGTTTCTTAATTAAAAGACGATCTATTTGAACACGACCGTTTCGAAAAGCGATTTTTGACTTTCAGCATATTTTTTTTAATTAAAAGCCGACCGTCTTTAAAGACATTCAAATTTTTTTTTTTTAATTAAAGGATGACCGCCGCTAAAGACGATTTTTAACGATAGACGGTCAACTTTTAATTAAAAAAAACCAAATTGCGAGTCAAAAATTATGCTGAAAAATAGTTTGTTTGTATGCTGTACCATAACAACTATTTAACACCATTTCACCCCAAGTGAGAGCCTAACCTTCTCGTACATCTAGATGATTCTGGTAACTGCAGGACAAACAGAAGACACACATCGAAGAAGTACAAACTTGTCTCTGTCTGAAAAATTCAGCATTTACACATTCATTTTGTATGATTTCCGTCTTATTATTCCTCCACCTTTTGTAGATAGGGAGATTCTTTGCGAAAACCCTCGGAAATCGTCAGTATATGGAGTAGGGCAATTAAACCGTCGGTATCTACCGAATCAGTCTTCGGGTCGGCTTATAGCCGTCCGCGTTTGAAGCGTCAGTTCAACTGAATTTGTGTCATCGACCAATGCGCGCTATCACAGTGCGCTGTTATTGTGCAGTTCCATATTCAAAACATAACCTCAATTGTGCAAAGACTCCGTGCGTATCGTGTAAAGAGTACCGTGAAGAAAGCATCTTCAGAAAACACGGTGGCGCCTCTAACAGATACACACACAATACACAAGCAAATAGTGAAGAACACCGAACGAAAATCGAATAAGAAAATACATCAGAGCCGTATACCATAGCGATAACAATACAATTCACATCAGTGGAATATACTTGAGTTTAAAAATCGAATTCTAAACACGACCAGTAGCCTGATGTGTTACGCTTAGGTTCAATTTTTGCTGATTCTAACTGTCATATCGTCAGTTCGAATCACACGTTCTTCACTATCAATCCCAAACGCTATAACACCATCATACTTTCTATACCAATGAACAATTTCAAATAGTTTACTAGGAACCTCTTCACGATCTGCACGTCACTGTTCGCGTTGGAACTGGTGTGGGAAGATTCATTCGAGCGCTCATCTTCGAAAACGACGCTGGAACGGCCATAAACATCAATGGAGAACGCCATCGGGCCATGATACCGGGTGTTTTAATGTCACTTCTGACTGATACAGGCAAGTAGGACAACCTTTGATTTCAATGGGACACCTAATACGCCCCGAGCGTCATTTGTTCCTTGTTCGCCCAATTTCGAAAAAATGATCATTTTGACTGGTCTACCCGATTTCATTGTGTGGGATAATTTACATTCCAAAGTTTATGCCAGCAAATCAGGAACTCTACCTTGAAAGGCAATATCCGACATGGAATAGCCGTCGATCCCATTGCGTCATTCGCTCTGACGGAAGCCACTTACACAATAACGTATTCAAAAAGTGATTACCACATATTCGCAAGGTGCAAGATGAACAAAAAATCCCTTCACAGTAAATACTTTGTGTGGTTTCTTAAAATGACTACAAAAAAAAAAAACACCTCGAAGATTTAAATGGTCCAAAATATCGATAAACGAAAAATTGCTCACAGCAAATAGTTTGTTTGGTTTTTTTAAATGATTGTCAAAAAAGATCCTGAAGATTTAAACGACCCACGATGTAGATAATCCACCCCTTTTTAAGCCCGCCAAACCCAAGCCTCACTTTCTCGTAAGTGATTATGGTGGTTAAAAAACAACTAGACAGAAACTGCAATGAAGGACGCACTTGCCCTTAACTTCAAATTCGGCCTTCCCGTCACCACTGTTTCTAAAGGTTAGTATAAAAAAGGCAAACCGTTCAAGAAAAACTAGATTTTCAATTCATTCTCCTCTCCACAGAGACTCATGCTGACAAATTGCCTATTTTGATACGAGAAAAGAATTTGCGGATTGCGTTTGGGTCTAGGTGCGGTATAAGATTGGGTATAAGGGCTTGGCATTAAGCTTTAAGAGGCAGCAAGCCAGAAGTTGCAAGCCTCTTGGCCGACTAACATAATAAATAAGAAACCTGTGGAAAAATCAGTGTTACGAGGGTTGCCTTTTATATTTCAGGATTAGAGAACAAATACAAATATTGATCATCGAAAATCACTTTATTGTTTTTCAAAATATTCCCCATGAAGATCTATATACTTTTGCATGCGTTTGAACCAATTGTCGAAGCACTTTTGCCACTCTGATTGGGGTATCTCCAACACATGCATTCTGAATGCAGCAACCGCTTCTTCAGGTGTCGAAAAACGTTGACCTCTCAGTTTGTTTTTTACGTACGGGAATAAAAAGAAGTCATTCGGTGCCAAGTCAGGACTATACGGCGGATGACCCATCAAATCGATGTTTTGGGTGCTCAAAAATGCAGTTGTCGCAGCCGATGTGTGAGAGCTCGCATTGTCGTGGTGAAGCATTTCTTTCGACCAATTGACACGAGCCTTTTTTTGGGCGATTGACAAATTGTGTGGGATCCACCGCGAACAAATTTTTTTGACAGTCAAATGTTTATGCAATATTGAATGTATGCTGGTCCCACTAACGCCTAAGGTTGTCTCAATCTCACGATAGGTCACATAACGATCTTCCAATATCAGTTCGCGCACAGCATCAATGGTTTTCGGAACAACAACTGATTTTGGACGACCTTCACGAAATTCATCTTGAAGTGAACTACGACCACGATTGAATTCACCATACCATCGATAAACACTGGTCCTTGATGGAGCTTCATCGCCAAAAATTGAATTAAGTTCATCCATGCACTGTTGCTGAGTTAATCCACGCCGAAAGTTGTAAAAAATAATCGCACGAAAATGTTGACGATTTCATTCCATTTTTGGGCCGAGATGAATCTTTTAAGTTACTGGAAACAACACAAATAGCGCTCGTATGTCAAAACGTTCTGAGTGCGTATAACCTCAAAAATGTCCAACTTTACGACAGAGCTGTCAATTGCCGGATTGCAACACTAGGGTTGCCAAATCCTGAAACATTAGAGGCAACCCTCGTATCTACACCCTTACATTATATTTCTTTAGAATAGACAGTAAGTCAGAAGTTCCTCACTTCTTGGTCGACTGAACAATAAGGAGCCTCGCTTGGCCCTTAGCTTTAAGAGGCAACAAGTCAGAAGTTTCTAAACTCTTGGTCGACTAAAACACCATCATAGAAACTTGTGGAAAAAGCAGTGTTATCTACACCCTTACATTATATTTCTTTAGAATAAACAGTAAGTCAGAAGTTCCTCACCTCTTGATCGACTAAACAATAAGGAGACTCGCTTGGCCTTAAACATTAAGAGGTAGCAAGCCAGAAGTTTCTAACCTCTTGGCGGACTAAACAATAAGGAGCCTCTGAGAAAAGCAGGATTATTTACCTTCTTTAATACAGTATATTTCTATTTCCACCAAGGCAATCAAGTTCGTACTAGAAATTGGAAAAGCGTTCTATCAAACCCGTTGTATGGCTTTATTTTTAACTGCCTTTTTAGGCCAACTGGCCGCCTATATACAACTTTTTCTGCATTTATTTGAGAAGATATTCAAAACTTGCTCCTCAATAGTATACTGGTTAGTATACCCGCCTGTCACGCGGGAGACCGGAGTTCGATTCCCCGTCGGGGAGCCTCTGGCGCAAGACTAATGACCTTGCCCGGAAAAAACAAATCATTATGGAAATTTTTACAAGCCTCAGGACTTGCTAAATAAGGACAAGACCGGTTCCAGGTTGTAGTGCCGATGATGATGATGATGATTCAAAACTTTACCAAAAAGCAGAGTTATTGATGTTTTACTTAAAATTTATATGTCTATCGAGGCACTCAATATTATATTAGAGACTGAAACAATGTTTTATCAAAGCGATTGCAGGGCTTACTCTTTAGGTCAACTGACCACCTATTTACAAATTGTTCTGTATCAATTCGAGAAGGTATCCAAAACCTTAACAGCGATGAAAAATCTATATTTACTTCACCGTGATACCCTAGAATCTAGATAGTAAACTCCCATATCTTATCTTGCTCCCCGTTTGGAATTTTTTATGGAAAATATGTGATTATAAAGTTTTCAATGAAATCTGTGAGTGGATTAGGTAATACTCACATTATATTATTTCAGCAGCATTCAGTGTCTCGTAAGTTCAGCTTCCAGTTGCATTATGTAAAATGAGCAGTTACACTAAAAATATTATAAAATTAGTTGTGTTAATCATATCTCGTCCTTCGCCAGGCAACAAAACCGATAACAGTTGCCAGCAGTCCAGCTGCTAAAGTCGCCGCCCTTTCCTCTCCAACAAATACTCCATCTCGACCTCTTCCTTCTCTCACTCGTCCATCTCCTCTTCCTGCTGCTCCTTTCGATTGCATTAAACATCACTTGCTGTTATTGTTTGTGTTAGTTGTTGCTGGCTGATTATCCCCCTCTTCACCTAGTTCCGATATTACAGAAGAATCTCTATAGAACTTAGGCTCATCATGTTGCTGTTGTGCCTGTTTTTGTTGTTCGTCATCATCGCCATCTGAGTCATCTTCAGCAGAGCTATCAGCTGAAGTTACGTTTCCTGTGTTTGCATTATTATTCGCTGATTTACCAATTCCGGAATTAGATGTCGGCTTCATATGTTCCTGTGCTTTAGCTTTGTTCAGTTGATCATAACATCCGAGACAAACTCTGACTGGCTTCGTACTTTGTTGCGGTAAAAGGAATTTCTTTGAAGAGCATGCTCCACAAACTACAGCTCCGCAATTGCGACAGTGATGACGCCGTATAATCATTGTGAATTGGGTTTTTTTGCAGTGCATACAAACGGATGCTTCATTATCTGGTACCCACACGGCCGCATGATTTTCCACTGGTTTCTTGCCACTCTTCCGTAGTAGATCTTCTACACACTTGTTGATGTGTGTCATCCATTCTTTTTTCTCCCCACTTGTGGCTGCATATGCCACGAATGATTTTGTTGTTGTGCGAATAAGCCAGCCGTTGCGGAACTGCCCATTATCTTCGATACTTTCTAATTGAACTTCTTCCAGTGGCATAATGTGCTGTTTGTTGTATTTCTTTTTTCCAATCACAATATTGCCGTAGACTAAGATGTCGTTGAATAGAAAGAATTGCCGGCTTTTTGGACGTTTGCGGCACATTTTTGTTAGAACACCTTCTCCCACCAATACCCGACCAGGAACGGCCAGTGGCTGGCCAGAGCTGCCGAAGCAGCTCTCGACAAAGGCAATGCGTCGAGCATTTATTTCACTGTTAACCAGCCGATCTACCATTTTCTAGCTATAGATGGCGTTGATACGGAAAATTATCTTAAGCGGATTTCACTTTTCTCCTTTTACCTTTTGTTCTTGTTCGTTATCGTGTTTTTTATTTTTCTTCAGGTGTTTTTCTTTATGTGGTAAAACCAGCTGAAGACTTCTGTGAAATGTTGAAATAAAAACAAAAGCCGCAAAACAATAAAAATTCACTTGAAATTTCCCGTTTTAAGGCATGCACTTTCCACTTTTGACAACCGAATGAGGTGTAGGTAGTGCACTCAACCGTGTCTTCTTTTTTTCTCGTTTTGTTAAATGGCGTTCTCCTTTCTCTAATCAATTAATTGTTGCAATAGCGCTGAATATATTTCCATCGTTCAAGAGCTACCAATGATGATTTTGATTTTTGCGAAGCCGATTGATTAATTATTTGATAACATTTGAGCTCATTACGTGCGCGTATTTCAACTTCGAGATAGTCGAATTGATACTTGTCGAATGCGTCAAGTTAAAAGCGATGACCAATCCACGAACGTTACTTGCCCGAATAATTTTTTCTCTCAACTCTAGTGACACCTGACACTTAAGAAATCTCCATGCAAATAAAAGCTAAATTTAGTGACAGACATTTATTGCACATGCGGATGTGTTCGTGAAGTTGACGTATATCATAATAATAATTCAGCTGGTTACACATTCTATAATATCAAATCTTATACCTATAAAAGAAAACACTGAGGGTTATTCTATTATACTATCTATGCAATGCAGTGACGGCTGTCGTTAATTTGCTTTTGACGTGACAACGTCTTATAAATCGGTATACCTTGGGAGGCATTCGGAAAAAAGTTTGCAGCGTTACGGTCGGGTCCCGCTACGCTTGAGCGAGAGTAACCGAAAACGCACGAGCCGCGGGGAGCGAGAGCGCGACTAGCGAGAGAGAGGGAAATAGTAGCGCCGGAAGTAAAATAGTAGCAAAAAGGGAGGAGATAAAATAGCAAAATAAATAAACCGTAGAAATGAATAGCAAAACGAATAAAAGAAAAATAATCGACCTCTTCGAGTCGGACCACGATTCACTAATTTTTCAGAGTATTGTGAACTGTCGAAGAAGCAAGAATATATCGTATCAATGGACGAAATACCAATTACTGAGCCACCAACATTAATTGCTCCTAAGTCAAATGCAGAGAGACAACGGGAATACA
This sequence comes from Microdon myrmicae, assembly GCA_963931805.1. Taxonomy (NCBI): domain Eukaryota; kingdom Metazoa; phylum Arthropoda; class Insecta; order Diptera; family Syrphidae; genus Microdon; species Microdon myrmicae. Next base: position 22,263,370 of record OZ007501.1, on the reverse strand, counting down.
GACAACGCCTTGCACTGTCGAGAACAGCTGTACAGGTTGAAAGTGCAAAGACAAAAAATACACAGAGACAACGCGAATCAATGATTATGAGTGCGTTACGAAGCAGAACTATCGTTCGGATTCTGAAACAAACGCAGCTGGTGGAGTAGCGATTTATAGAAGATTATCATCGCCGTCCATGGCAAAGGAAATTCTTCGAGTTGAATTGTCCGATTCAGCTCGTCATATTAAAAACACGGGTGATGTGTGCTTGGCTGAAATTTCATGCTTCACTGTCGATAGGATGTACAAAGTATTACTCGGGGCAGTGTACATTCATCCTGGATGAACTATACCGAACATTGGTTTGTTGTTGCACCAAGCATTACTGCCATAAGTACACAATCAGAGTGTACCGTCGATCTATGAAGTTGATGCAGACATACAAATTCTTCTTTGTGGCGACTTCAATATAAATGTCACAACTGATAGCGCATTTATTAACTTCATGAAGAGTACGTCCAATCTCGAATGCGCGTCGAATGTCAACAAGCCTACAACATTGGGAGGAACAACCCTCAATATAAGCTTCTCAAGACACGTTACAGTTGAGATGTTACCATTGATATCCTACTTCTCGTTTCATCGTCCTATCGTCAGCAGAGTAAAAGCAATCGAAAGAAATAATGCAACATAAAATAAAATATCGAACATAATTATAAAAATATATCACAAAATGTAAAATATTAAGAAATAAAAAAAAATATTACTTATATATGTAATTATCATTTAAGGAATAAAAACACTTTAATTTTGATTTAATAATTTATATATTCAATGTTACATATTTAGGATACGTTGTCATGAATATAATGTCCGAGCGCCTTGCGCCCAGACAACCAGAGTTTTTTAAAAACAATATAAATAGGTTAGTTTTTTTTTTTCTTAAACAAACAAAACAAAGACATTGTGGACTGAAAGTGATTTATTTGTACACAGAAAAAACCTGTTCAGTTTCTTTTAGAAAAAATCTAAATAACATTTATTACTGTTATTTAACAACAGTGGATTGAATTCTACAATGGAATGTTAATAAAATCTGCATCCTGTTACTTTAGTAAATAACTTTGTTAGAGATGCCACCTTTATAATGAGGTAGCAAGCGCGACGAGCGAACATCCAGGTGTAATAATGTTTGAAGTAATGTGTAATTTTCTTTGTATGGTAACATATACATAATGTCTATGATTAGATCGAGAACCTGTGTCCATCGTCCAGCATAAGCTGCGTCCACCTGGTCGAATTGAAGTAGAGCTGGTAACGAATTGAGGGGGGATGGGAGCGAACACCCGACGAAGGCCAGGGCGGTCCTTGTCCCTGTTCAATCCAAGTTGACATACAGCTATCCATGGATAGCTACTTTGGCACCCGCCAAGTAGTGAACCATTGGTTGCTGCAACAACCTGAGAAAGGTTGGCGCAAGGCTAAAAACCTTGCCCGGAAAAACGAATTATTATGGCAAATTTAACAAGCCTCGGATATGGACCGGATACACGACGACGAACACGGAAACGAAAATGGCTAAACGATTTGAGAATTTTCTCATGGAACGTCCGCGCACTATACAGAACTCGAGCTGCACAGCAGCTAGCCGATGCCCTGACCGAATATAAGGCTGACATAACAGCATTACAAGAAATAAAATGGATAGGGAGTGGTGATATTCAAAGAAACGAGTATGACATTTATTACAGCTGTCATGCAAAACACAATGTGCTCGGGGTAGGCTTTCTAGTCAGCCAAAAACTGATGCCAGCCACCATCGGCTTTAATGCAATAAAGGAACGGCTATACACTCTTCGCGTGCGAGGCAAGTTTAAGAACATAAGTCTCATAAACGTTCACGGTGGTACAGAGGAGTCCCCTGACGACGAAAAAGAAGAATACTACGAGAACGCCGAACGGGCCCTCAATGCCTGCCCAAGATACGATGTGAAAATCGTTCTTGGTGATTTGAATGCGAAAATAGGTCGGGAGCCGGCTTTCGGGCACTACGCAGCCTCCCATAGTTTGCATGAGAACACTAATGACAATGAACTACGAGTCATCGAACTGGCAGCATCGAAAAACTTGGTCGTTGCGAGTACTAGGTTTCCGCGTAAAGATATCCACAAAGCTACCTGGGTATCACCTGATGGAGCCACTCGCAACCAAATTGGCCACGTGTTGATAGATCGCCGCCACTCCTCGAGCTTGATGACGAAGCCCGATGATGGTACGAACATACCGAGGTGCCAACGTCGACTCGGATCACTATCTTGTTGGTACAGTTTTCCGAGCGCGGATTGCCTTACGGAGACGTATTGCATCCGCGGGTCAGGTTCGAATCAACACGGCTGCCTTACGCAATGAGAACACCAGGAACACATTTGGCCATGCGTTAAGACTCACCCTCGAAGAGCTCAACGGAGGGACAGTGAGTCCTGGAGCCAGAATGCGGGGCGTAGAAGAGAAATGGACACGCATTAAGAACACTGTCATTAGTACTGATTTGATGATGAGTGTAGACTAATGACTGAACGTAAGAATGCTGCATACCGGGCAATGCAGCAGTCTTGTTATGGTTATTTATCAACAATTCAATATTTTAATACAGTTTATATATTTAATATATTTGAATATAGACTTGTTCCAAGTAAAGGGGACTTACATGGAATTTTCTCTTGAGTTATTGAGCGCTGTGCGGACGCTATAGCTGGTTCCTGGTGGCAGGTTGCAGGGGGCGTTGCCTTAATGCTCCCCTGTTCAGCTTCAGATAATTCTTTCTGTAGGACTTCTATTGATAACGTGTCCTTCTTTAATTATAATTTACCACAGCTCACATATACGTTAGACTAATAATTTTCGACTTGTGTCTTACGTAGTTTTACGGCGAATGAATTAATTTTCATTGCCGTTGATGAGAGGGGAAACCAACGAAAGGGGATTAGTGGATGTTAGGGGGAACCTGGACGCGAGGTAGGTCCGTAACAGTCTCATAGGACGCGGGTACGCGAAGAGAAGTACAAAGAGCTCAGAAGATCTGAAAAAAGGCAAAAGAAAAGTGCCTGGGAAAAAAATCTAGTCTGTGAAATAGAGAAAAGTAGAGAGTGACTTCCGCATCAGGCGCGAAAGTTCTACCAAATAATCCGCAGTATGACGCGGTACACGCCACGCTGCACTTACTGCAAGGATAAAGATTGTAATCTGATCACCGATCCTGAAGGCATTCTGGAGCGATGGGAAGTGCACTTCAATGATCTGCTAAATGATCGGCTCACCGAAGAATTGGAGGATCCACTAATGCAAGAACAAGACCAAATGCTGCCGCCACCAAGCATTGAGGAAACTTTAAAAGCTATTAGACAGCTTAAATCAAATAAAGTCCGCGGAGCTGATGGCCTACCAGCTGAGCTGATCAAACAAAGAGGGACAGCGTTACATCACGCAATTCGTGAGATCGTTATGCACGTATGGGAACAAGAGGAGATGCCGGAAGATTGGCGTCGTGGTATAATTTGCCACGGTCGGCATGTGTATGCGTGTCTGGCGTATGAGAATTTTAGGGTTCGTTACAAGTACAGTAATTTTTTTCTTGGAATTGTTTACCATGCTGTCGGCAGTTCAAATTCGAACGCTTTTCCTTTATGAATTTAAAATTGGGCATAATGCGTCATTGCCAATGAAAAACATTAATGACGCATTTGAGGATGTAGCAGTAAAAGAACGTACTATGCGAATTGGTTTGGAAAGTTCCATTTGGGAGATTTCAGCCTTGAAAATAAACCACGTGGAGGGCCGGAAACGTTAATTGACCACGATGTTTTAAAAGCAACGGTGCATGCGGACCCAACGAAATCGGTGCTGAAGATTGCACAAAGCATGGAAGTATCCCCAACGACAATAAGTCAACACCTTTCCCTCATAGGAAAGGTAAAGAAACTCGATAAGTGGGTACCCTGTGAACTGAACGAGTCCCCAAAACCACGGCGCCTGGAAATCTGCGCATCGCTTAAATTAAGAAACCAAACTGAGCCGTTTTTGTACCGGATAGTCGCCTGTGATGAAAATTGGATTCTGTATGATAACCGTAAAAGACATTGGCAGTGGTTGGGTGCAGGTGAAAAACCAAAACACATCCCCAAGCCCGATCTTCACCCAAAAGGTTATGGTGACAATTTGGTGGACATCGAAACGCCCAATCCACTTTTCATTTCTTCAACCAGGAGGACCGAAAAACGCTATAAAATATTGTGTGGAAATCGACGTATCGCATGCCAAATTGGCTGAAAAGCAACTCGTGTTGGTCAATAGGCACGACCCGATCCTTGTGTATGACGGTGTTAGACCCCATACCTGACAACTAACGGTGCAAAAACGTCTGCAGTTGGGATTTGAAATTCTTCCTGACATTTCCCCTACGGACTACCATCTTTTCCGAAATCTGGATTAATTTTGCCAGCAGAAGGTCTTCGGAACCGAGCAGAGGCCATAAAAGCCTTCGAAGATTTCATTGCTTAAAAAAGTCAGCTATTACTATTTATTGACCCGTAGGAACCCGGAAAGGTATAACCTCAGCACTTCTACGAAAAATGAATATTTGACCTCGTATCACGTTGGAAGAATGTCATAGATGCCAACGGATCCTATTTTGATTGAGTAAAAATTTACAGAAAAATAATCATCATCATCAGCACTACAACCGGGATCTGGTGTTGGCCTTATTTAGCAAGTCTCTCCACCGGTATCCGGTCCTTATCCGAGACTTGTTAAACCGTCCATAATAATTTGTTTTTCTGGGCAAGGTTATTAGCCTTGCACCAACCTTTTTCAGATGTCGCTGTATGCATTGGTTCACTACTTGGCGGGTGCCAAAGTAGCTATCCAGGGATGCCACGTGCAGACTGCATGTCAACTTGGATTGAACAGGGACAAGGATCGCCCTGGCCTCCATTAAAAGCAGAGACTTCGCCCTGTATGTTAGCTTCCACCCCCCACGGCTTTTAAATTTTTACTATAAAATCGGACATTTCATGTGGTACAATTCAATACCTGTCACTCCACTCGTCGAGTCGCAACTGCTGCATCATGTCACATAGACTATCATTTGCCTCGGACTATGCCTGTTTTGAACTCAGCATGTATTCTATTACTCCTACCGGGGTAACTGTCCCTCTCACATGTCTCTCCAAAATCGTTCATGCGGTCTCGAATCTCACGCACTCTGTGAGTACGTGTTCCGCATTTTTTATTTTGCTTTGACATGTTTATACTTGTGCAAGTATTGCCGAAAGCATCCATGTCCTGATATCAGCTGGGTCAAGAAGTAATTCAGCCCGCCTTGTTTTCCTTTCACCCATGTTTCTACATCAGGTATCATGGCGGGGGTCCATCTTCCATTGGTGGAAGAAACCCACCTTCGTTGCCATTCTGTTAGGCTTGAGAGCTCTAATTGTGACCGCATTCTCCAGCAACTTTCTTGTGAGACCTCATGCAACGCAACGTTCATTTTAGCTGCATAGTCAAGTGGTTTCCTCCCGGCCAAAACATTTATGGCATCTTCGGATACCGTTTGGAATGCACAGCATACTCTTAGTAATGCCAGCCTATGAGCTGAGTTCAGTTCCGTCATGTACGACTTATACTGTGCGGCTCCTCCCCATATGTGAGCTGCATACCTTATAATGGAGGTGTTGATACTGGTTATCACTTGCCTTATGTGGGGCCGGGGCCCGCCAACATTGGGTAGCAGTCTCGCCAAAACTTTGCATACTCTTGCCGTTTTTTCGCTCATTATCCTTAGGTGTTCCTTGAAGATCACCCTGTTGCCGAGTATAACACCAAGATATTTAATATAGGGACTGGGTCTGATTGTTGGTTCTTCTATTTCCAAATCAAGGTGTTCAACTTTCTTGCGGCTGTTTATTAAAACTGCCTCCGTCTTATGTCCAGCTAGTTTCAGTCCGGCCATATCTAGCCAGCATTTAATGCCCTGGATTGCTTGGGAGCAAATATTCTCCAGGTCATCTATATGTTTAACTACGGCCATTATCGCGGCGGCGCTTCTGGATTCCTGTCTCCTTTTGGTATAAGAACAAGTCGCTGTTTTTTCCATCGTTGAGTAAAGTGTCCTGTTTGCAGGCAGGTCACGGAGAGACTGCTGAAGACCTCCAGCTTTTTTGTTAAAGCTGTCTTCACTTCAGCAGTCCTCCATCCAGTCCCGGGGTCTTGTATTTCTTTAACAACCTTTGCAGCCAAGCGCACCTCTTTAGTGGTCACGGGAAGTATTTCTCTTTCGATGATGTTCCATTCCTCATCATGTTCACACCCCATCAAACTGGAGGAAGAAGACAGCAACGATGCTGGCCATATGACTGTATAGGTAGGATCGCATGTTAGTCAGAAAACTTTTCCTGCTTATATTTTTAACCGATGTTGGTGGGTGGCAATGAAAGCCACCACCGAAATATTGCCAAGAGTTGGTTGTTTACTTATTCATTTATGTGTTTACTGATTTGTTTTCATTAATTAATCAATTAACTTATTTACCTACTTATTTGTTTGTATGATTATTCATTTATTTATAATTTTAATAATTTGTGTGTTTATGTAGTTATTCAATTGTGTGCTTATATATTTATATGTTTATTGATCCATGTATTGATTAACTAATCAATGGTCTATTTATCGATTTGTTTGTTTTATTTTGTTTTCTCTAGAACAGATGCGTTGGGGGTAATAATAATAATAAAACCTTGGATAGACAAATAAACACAGAACATGAATAACAATTTGAAAACCCACCTTACCGACACAATTTTCTAGTACATAAAACATATTAAAACGCCAAACACTCGACCGCTAGTTTTGAAATAACGCTTGTATAAATGAATACGAAATCATTCGCTTGATAAAATTTCTGTAAGAAAATTGAAATGGAGAATTCATTCAGCTCGAATAAAATGCAAACACTAGATTTGATATTCGGTAATTATTTCATTGTTTGAATAATTTCTGTGAACTTATCGAATTAAATTTGTTCCAGATGGAGACAAGGTAGAGCACAAGAATGCCGTTGGAAACAACAAATACCTAAATGTTGAAAGTACACCAATTCAAAACTTGTATTTTTTTGAGACATATAAGCATTTTTATCCGTATTTAAGGTGAAAATAAAGAAAACAATGACGCGGAAGGATGCGAATATTTAAGTCCATCAAAGTTACAGGAATATGAAACAATTGAGAAGTTATCGGAGATCAGGCTTAATTTAACCAGTGATAGCAGCAAGGGTGATGAACCAAGTACCTTCGCAGTTCATAGTTTTCGTTCGACCTCATCACAAAATAAATCAAAACTCAATACACCAAATGCATATAAGTTTAAAGACATTTATCAGAAAAACAAGGAGGATAGAATTAAGAAGATTCTAGAAGAGGATAAAAAATCTCGAGTTTTTCACAGTCGACCTGCTCCAAAGCCTGGAGTTATGTTTCATCCACCAGTCGCTGATACACGTTTTGTAACTCCCCTGACACCGGAAGTGTTGAAACGTTCTCAGCAATCAATTGAAAAGAAGAAATCAAAGGTGCTGCTAATGTAGGATGGTAAAAACAGAATATCAATGCTGTTTGATTTATTTGCAGGCAGTGGAATCAGCAACCAACAAACCAGGAAATTCTTTAAATAAACTTGTAGATGCGAGTAAGCCAAGAGACCCACAGCCTTTTCATTTAAATTTGGAAAAGAGATTAGAAGAACGGAGACGCTATGATGAGCTGTATAGGCGGTATTTGGAAGAAAAAAAGCTTGAGGTGAGCATGCAATCATTGTATTTTATTATAATTAAATTTGAGTGGATCATTAAATCGGAATTAAGTGAACATGTGTGAGAGAAGGGTGACATACTTCAACTAACCTTTGTAAGTCATATCAAGTCTAAATCTTATGAAATGAGTTACAATTCCCATGAACTGCCTTATTTTAGAAGAGTAATTATAAACTCGTTGCCTATCGCGCATACCCTGTTATGGGTGGATGGTTCCTTTTTCAAATATACCGACGTGATGTTTGGTTTTACTCCATTGGAATATATTTGCCTCTTTCTAGCGATAGGTAACCTGAAGGCACTTATTTCTTAATGTATTGAAAATAACAACGAACTTCACAGTTTCTAAGAAGTTCTCTTTATAATAATGGAAAAAGTCTCCTTTCTCTAAATTCACATGCGGAACAGGATTAATGCGAAAGTAGAAGGTGACAGGAAGGAGACCCGGACAAGTTCATCGTTGTCCTTGACTTTTGGCTACCTTGCGACCAACGGAATCACCCGCATTTAGGAGAATTCAATCCCGATCTTGATTTATGTGAAAAGAGGAAGGATTCTCCACATTGAGCATTTCTACTGGGTTAGCACAGAGGCAGTTTCCAACTACAAAGATATGGTGGGTCAGTGCTAGTTTTCGGTACTAGGCGGTCTTGGTACTGACTTAAAACGTCGTTCTACTAGCTGTATATAGGTCTGCGGCACATTTCTTCCCAATTAGGAAGTTGAGCATTCTTAGCGAATGATTGAAATGATGCGTCACCAAACGGTCTCTCCAGTGTAAAGCACTTAGTTATGTGTGATGACTCTGTATTTTGATCTTTCCAGCATTTTCTATGGCGAGTTTTCTGTCTGCCTGGAAGTATACCATCTGTAGTTCCCCGTGAGGCCAATTACTTTGCTGTAGTAAACTATCCGCCAAGAGAATTTTGCCCCCTCGCGAGTCCGTAGGATATATTTCTTAGTATTATAGGTTGACAGAAATTTCTTGGTCCATATTGATCCATATTGATCCATATTGATCCATATTCTCTAAGCTGTTATACTGTTGCCCTGCCGATTTTTTTTTTTATTACACTTCTCTCGGGAGATGCGAACCTATAGCGCCGAGATGCCACCAAAAAACTGTTGCAGTTCCTCTTGAACAGCTGCAGGTTGTAACGCTCTGGGAACACTCGCGCGGGAAGGGAGTTCCACAGCTTCCCCGCTCTGTAACGGAACAAGCTCTGATGTAGGTATGTTCCCGCCGTCGGGAGATGAACCACAAACGGGTGCGATCCGTCGGATTGTCTTGTGGAGCGCATATAAACCGAATTGCGTGGAACAATGCCAAGAATCTCCGAAGAACAGCACCCGTGATAATATCTGTAAAACAGACAGAGGTCGGCTACGCGCCTTCGATGTGATAACGGTTGTAGTCCCCACGTCAGCGCCCAGTCCCCGATCAGGCGGATCGCTCGTCTCTCTATGCTCTCAAGTAGGTCGAGGGTAGGTTTAGGAGCCGAGCTCCAAACATGAGAGCAATATTCGAGCGCAGGTCTAATTTGGGATTTATATAGGAGAAGAAGTTGAGCCGGAGTAAAATATTTCTTGGCTCTAAAAAGATAACTCAGTTTTCCTGAGGCTGACCTGGTGATACTCGACACGTGTTTATGCCATGATACATTCCCGCAGACCGTGACGCCGAGCAATTTCAAACTTTCCCCAGCCTCGAGGGCCGGGCCATTCATTATCAGCTGTGGAACCGATGATCCAGTTTTCTTTGTGAATGTTGTATATTGTGTCTTCGCTGCATTGAAGTCGACAAGATTGGCCCTTCCCCACTGCAGGACTTTATCCAGATCCCGATTTAGAGAGTCAATCTGTCTACATCTCAGCTGGTGTGACGTTGATGCACCAATCGGCCGATCACTCGAAAAGGAGGAAACAAGCGTACTATCATCCGCAAAACTGAACACTTTTTTATCCGTTGTCTCCAACAAATCATTTATGTGAAGCAAGAACAAGGTTGGAGCCAAAATAGAACCTTGGGGCACCCCCGAATTAACTGAATACAGATCCGAACACTCGCCGTCCACAACAACCCACGGAATCCGTATTGACGATCATTCAGAAGTCCGTTGCACTCCAAATACTTAACCAACTCTGTATTGATGACCCTTTCCATTACCTTAGATAAAATAAACAGTAATGCTATCGGACGGCAATTTTGTGGGAGACACTTTTTTCCCGTCTTTGGGATTGGCTGAACTTGAGCGATTTTCCAACAGGCAGGAAAGGTCCTCCGTGCATAAGATAAGCGGAAGAGTCTCCCAAGAACCGGCGATAGTTCTGGAGCACAGTTCTTAAGGACTACTGCTGGTATTCCCTCCGGGCCGGTTGCCTTCCTACAATCCAGTTCACGTAGATGCGTTGAATAGTGCGCGGACGAAATCTCACATCCCGCATGCAAGACCGTACCGGAGAGATCACAGGTGGCTCCAAAAGGCCGGGATCGAAGTTTGAATTCGCGGAAAATAAATTTGCGAACACATAAGCTTTATCCTTTGGATTCGTGACTAACGTCCCGCTGTCTGTCACCAACGGAGGGAAAGAGGAGGATGCGAAGTTACCGCTGGCAGCTTCTGCCATTGACCAGAAGGAGCGCGAACCAGTTAGACACCGAAGGAGCTTATTGATCACCCTGTCGTTGTGAGCCTTCTTCGCGGTATCAATCGCCTGGTTGCACGCGTTTCTGATTCTAACAAAATTCGTTCTGTTATCATCGGCGGGATTGGAGCGCCATTGCTTAAAAGCTCTATTTTTTGCAGCTGTAATCAGCTCGCATTTTTTGTCAAACCAAGGTTTATCAGACGAACTTCGTTTGATGGAATGTGAAATATACATCTCCATCCCCAGAAGAATAATCTCTGATACCGATTTCGCGCATGCGTTAACATCGGAGTTTCCGAAGCACATCTCGGACCATGGAAAGGATGCGAAGAAATCTCGCAAATCGTCCCATTTAGCAGTCCCATACTTCCATACATGGCGAGGCTGCCTAGGTTGGTTATTCGCCTGAAATGCAAGTGCTTGTGAGACAGATACCAAGCAGTGATCTGAATTTTCCAGTGGCGCAGAAACCTCTACGGTATAAATACTCGGTTCGGATGTCAAAAATAGAATCAGGGTGTTGGCATAATCGCCTCGGGTATTCGGCACTCGCGTTGGTTCCTTCACGAGTTGAGGCAAGTTGTGGCGAACAGAGAACATCTCCCCCAGCATTCCAGCCTCGACGATTCTGTTAGAATGTACCAACCAGCCGGAATTGTGCACATTAAAATCGCCAAGGACAACAATTTCAGAAGCCGGGTGGTTGATATGTATCCAGTCGACGGTATATGAAAGATGTTCGAAAAATGTCGCCGGTCGATCGTCATTCGGGGAGCGGTAAAGACAACAAAGAAATTTAACGGAATTCCTCAGCACGACCCTCAACCATATGATGTCCAAATTATTGGGTTTCAAAGCCTCCATCCTCTGGCAAGCCAGATTGGACCGCGCGAAGACGCAGACTCCACCCTTAAAACGGAATCTCGAATGTAAGTCGTATCCTGAGCAACGAAGATATGTCGAATCAGTTGACGAATCGACCTGGGTCTCAGTTAGGGCAAGGATATCAGGTTTCGTTGTTTGCAAATATTGGTGGACGGCGTTTACATTGGTATTGGTGAAACCGATGCTCCTGATGTTACAAAATGCCGTCACCAGTCGAGCGTGGGCCGAGCCTTGAGAGCGAGCCCGGTTATGCGGTGACGAAATTCTTAAAGTTCCATTATTTATCATGATATTTGCATGGTGTTCCCCCTGACATAGTCCCCCTCGGAGATCCGAATGGGAGACTAGTTTACCTCCGGAATTCTTTATATCAGAAGGTACCATCAGGACTTATCCCCGTGTCAGTCCGGGCCATCAGCCACACATCCGAAACACCGTCGAAGATTTCTCTCGGCGATATCGCGGAATGTTCAGCGTGACGGGGTGGTATCTCACCTTGGGACCGACTACCACCTAACCAATCCTTTCTCGAACCGGTCCACCAGCCAAGCCCCGAAAGACGGCCAGGGATTTCTCCCGACCATTTCAGGGAGCCTAAAGCTTGATGGGGTGGTATTTCACGGGGTCCTTGTCTATGGGGTAAATTGTTCCACGAGGCCAATCTTCCGGCATCTCCTCTTGCTCCCATACGTGCACCACGATCTCACGATTTGTGTGATGTAACGCTGTCCCTCCTTGTTTGATCAGCATTTGGTCTTGATCTTGCATTGGTGGAGCTTCCAATTCTTCTGTGAGCTGACCATTTAGCTATTCATTGAAGTGCACTTCCCATCGCCCAAGAATGCCTTCAGGATCGGTGGTCAGATTACCCTCTTCATCCTTGCAGTAAGTGCAGCGTGATGTGAACCGCGTCATACTGCGGATTATTTTGTAGAACTTCCGCGCCTGGTGCGGACCTCGCTCTCTACTTTTCTCTATTTCACAGACAAGGTTTATTTCCCAGGCACTTTTCTTTTGTCTGTGAAGTTTTTTTTTCAAATCTTTTGAGCTCTTTGTATTTCACCTCGCGTACCCGCCTCCTATGAGACTGCTGCATTGCGCGGTATGCAACATTCTTACGTTCAGTCGTTAGTTTGGACTCATCATCAAACCGATCTCTACGACTACTGCCTAAGATAGAGTTGGCAGTACTAATGACAGTATTCTTAAGGTGTGTCCATTTCCCTCCTACGCCCGGCATACTGGCCCCAGGACTTACTCTCCCTCCATCGAGCTCTTCGAGGGCGAGTCTTAGCGCATGACCAAAGGTGTTACTGGTATTCTCATTGCGTAAGGCAGCCGTGTTGATTCGAACCTGATCCGCGGATGCAATACGTCTCCGTAAGGCAATCCGTGCTCGGATAACTGTACCAACAAGGTCGACGTTGGCACCTCCGTACGTTCGTACCGTCATCCGGCTCGAGGGGTGGCGGCGATCTATCAACACGTGGTCAATTTGGTTGCGAGTGGCTGCATCAAGTGATACCCAGATGGCTTTGTGGATACCTTTACGCGGAAGCTTGGTACTAGCAACGACCAAGTTTTTCGATGCTGCCAGTTCGATGACTCGTAGTCCATTGTCATTAGTGTTCTCATGCAAACTATACGAGGGTTGCCTCTTATGTTTCGGGATTTGGCAACCCTAGTGTTGCAATCCGGCAATTGACAGCTCTGTCGTAAAGTTGGACATTTTTGAGGTTATACGCACTCAGAACGTTTTGACATACGAGCGCTATTTGTGTTGTTTCCAGTAACTTAAAAGATTCATCTCGGCCCAAAAATGGAATTAAATCGTCAACATTTTCGTGCGATTATTTTTTACAACTTTCGGCGTGGATTAACTCAGCAACAGTGCATGGATGAACTGAATTCAATTTTTGGCGATGAAGCTCCATCAAGGACCAGTGTTTATCGATGGTATGGTGAATTCAATCGTGGTCGTAGTTCACTCCAAGATGAATTTCGTGAAGGTCGTCCAAAATCAGTTGTTGTACCGAAAACCATTGATGCTGTGCGCGAACTGATATTGGAAGATCGTCATATGACCTATCGTGAGATTGAGACGACCTTAGGCGTTAGTGGGACCAGCATACATTCAATATTGCATAAACATTTGACTGTCAAAAAAATTTGTTCGCGTTGGATCCCACACAATTTGTCAATCGCCCAAAAAAAGGCTCGTGTCAATTGGTCGAAAGAAATGCTCAAAAAATACAGTCGCGGTGCTTCGAAACACGTCTATGACATCGTGACAGGTGATGAATCGTGGATTTACGCGTATGAGCCCGAAAGTAAACCACAGTCGACTGTCTGGGTGTTTCAAGATGAGCCAAATCCAACAAAAGTTGTTCGCGCACGAAGCACATCCAAGCAAATGGTCGCCTGTTTTTTCGGAAAAACTGGACATATCGCAACCGTACCACTAGAACAACGCAGAACAATCAATTCTGAGTGGTACACAACCATTTGTTTGCCAGTTGTCTTCCAAGAAATCAGGAAAACCAACCGCCGAAGACGGATCACTCACTCTTCACCACGACAATGCGAGCTCTCACACGTCGGCTGCGACAACTGCATTTTTGAGCACCCAAAACATCGATTTGATGGGTCATCCGCCGTATAGTCCTGACTTGGCACCGAATGACTTCTTTTTATTCCCGTACGTAAAAAACAAACTCAGAGGTCAACGTTTTTCGACACCTGAAGAAGCGGTTGCTGCATTCAGAATGCATGTGTTGGAGATACCTCAATCAGAGTGGCAAAAGTGCTTCGACAATTGGTTCAAACGTATGCAAAAGTGTATATATCTTCATGGGGAATATTTTGAAAAACAATAAAGTGATTTTCGATGATCAATATTTATTTTTGTTCTCTAAACCCGAAATATAAAAGGCAACCCTCGTAGGAGCCTGCGTAGTGCCTGAAAACCGCCTCCCGATCTATTTTGGCATTCAAATCACCAAGAATGATTTTCACATCGCATATTGGGCGGGCATTGAGGGTCCGTTCGACGTTCTCGTCGAATTCTTCTTTTTCGTCGTCAGGAGACTCGTCTGTAGGTCCGTAAACGTTTATGAGGCTTATGTTCCTAAACTTGTCTCATTCACGAAGAGTGCATAGCCTTTCGTTTATTGCATTAAAGCCGATGATGGCAGGCTTCAGTTTTTGGCTGACTAGAAAGCCTACCCCAAGCACATGGTGTTTTGCATGACAGCTGTAATAAATGTCATACTCGTTTCTTTGAATAACACCACTCCCCGTCTAATTTATTTCTTGTAATGCTGTTATGTCAGCCTTATATTCGGACAGGGCATCGGATAGCTGCTGTGCAGTTTGAGCTCTGTATAGTGAGCGGACGTTCCATGAAAAAATTCTTAAATCGTTTAGCTATTTTCGTTGCCGTGGTCGTCGTCGTGTATCCGGTCCATCTCCGAGGCTTGTTAAATTTGCCATAATAATTTATTTTTACGGGCATGGTTATTAGTCTTGCGCCAACCTTTCTCAGGATGTCGCTGCATGCATCGGTTCACTACTTGGCGGGTGCCAGAGTAGTTATCCAGGGGTGTCACGTGGAGACTGCATGTTAACTTGGATTGAACAGGGGCAAGGATCGTCCTGGCTTTCGCCAAGTTGAAAGCAATCAGTAACTTTGCCCTGTATGTTCGCTCCATGTTGGCAAATACAATGAAGTAAGCAAAGTTGTGCATCACAGCCATACATCACAGCCCTTAGTATTAAGCTTTAATGTAAGATTTCTTTATATATACAGTATTATAACAATTCGTACAAAAAAGACACAATAAACTAAGTTACTTTTACTATCTTCTTAATTAACATACATGTATATGTTGTCTGTGCATATATATAAGAGGCCTTCCTCATTTATATCTCTGCTTTACTTTTTTTTACGAATTTCTTTGAACCAGCGCCGATTGGGGTTTCATTCATGGAAATTTTACCATTAAGAACAGCATTAGAAAACCACTAAAGATAACGGGGTTATATCTGTTAGAAATTTTTTTTTCCTTTTTTTTATCGGTTTAAATTTTGCCAAAACATTCCTAGAATAAAAATCTACAACGCGCGAGTACTGATCTAAATTCAAACTTTCTTAAAATCAAATTTTCCGGACCAATTATGCATGAATTCCGCTTGGAAACAGACGCATTTTGAAACTTTAAACGCGTTTTCCTCGAAATCATGTTTTTAAAATCGGGCGGCAGTAGAACTCAAAAAGTTTTCATCAGATTGACTTGAAATTTGAACCATAGCTTGATCGTTTGATTATCAACTGAAGTACCAGCGATTTTAGCGATTGTTTAACAGGAAAAAAAGAAGTTGTAAACAATTTAGGTCGATTATTATCGTTCAAAAAAACGAGAATTTGTTACAACAATCGCCATTTCGAGAAATTTTTTTTAAAAATGTAATCACGGGTACTTCAGTAGCGAAACTCATGTAGATAATAAAAAAAAATATTTTTTGTTCTAGGTTTAGCTGGACGAGACTTCTACTGCCGGCCGCGGAAAGCCTTTTGGAAGTAATGATCTACGCTAATAGCCGCCATTTTGTTAAAAAAAAAAGCCAATAAAAAATGTTTCTCTAACTTCAAGAGTTGCTTAGTCCAATGATATATTATTTGTACACCATTCATCTCAAATATCTTTGCAAAAAAATCATATAAAAGCCTTTTTTTTCGGCTCCATACAGATATAATCCCTTTTTAATTTTTATTTTAATTTAGTGAGAGCAGAACCCTCGGTTATTTCACTTAGTACAAGCTTTAAAAAAAAATTAAAAGTAAGAACTTACGAACTAACTTAAAAACTAGGGATTACAAAAATGAATTTAGAATAAATAAGAAGGTAATATGGTGGGAAGGTGGCAGTGTACGTGATGGGATGGCGAAGACCGGGTAGTAGGATAAAGGGACGGGATGATTGGAATGTGTACGGGTAGTAAGAGTGTAGATGGGGGGTGGGGCAAGGTCAGGAGGGGAAAGAGAGAAGACGATGTTGGAGTGCAATAGAAGTGAGGTAGAAATCGAAGGAGGTAGGGTAAGAGTTTGCCCGCCTTAGCATTCGTGAAATGGATTCATTACAGCCGTAAGAACTGTGGTGGGAGGACAGATAGAAGAGACGAGGGTTTCGTAGGTTACGGGGGTTGGTGTTAGTGCGATGGTGGAGAGCAAGCTAGGGCAGTTGATTGTGCCGGAGAGGAGACGGTGGATGAAGAGGATATCGGCAAGAGTTCTGCGCTCCTCAAGTGTATTGAGGTTGATCAAATGGCCGGCTTATGTATAGGGGAAGAATCCGAGGATTCTCCGAGTTCAGTCCACGGAGGGCAAAACGCAAAAACGACGTTGCACGCTCTCGATTCTGCGGATATGGGACGGGCAGTGTGGAGACCAGACCTGACTGGCGTATTCAAGAAGGGGGCGGACGAAGGCTGCTATGTAGAGGGAACGGGGAACGTAAGGATTAGAGAATTCCTTAGACCAGCTTTTCACAAACCTTAGGGCGGAGTTAGCCTTAAGAATGATATCATCGATATGTGGGGTGAAGCTGAGCTCCCTGTCAAATAACATTCCGAGGTCACATATTGAGGATACGTATGAAATCTGCTGGTTTAGCAGGAAGTAGGAGCGCGGAGGTGGGGGTGGACGTTTGTGGGAGAAGGTAATGGAGTGACATTTGACAAAATTGAGTTCCAGGCAGTTATTACGGCACCAAGTTGAGAAGCTGTCGAGGTCCTGTTGGAGAAGTGAGGGGTCGAGAGGAGAGATGATTGTTTTGTAGAGTTTGGCGTCGTCCGCATACAGGGAGATGAATGAGTGTTTAATAACGGAGTCGACATCATTGATGGTAAGGATAAAATAGAGGGGGCCTAGATGACCACATTGCGGAAGAAAAAGGATCGGAAAGGGAGGATCTGAATTTTACACGGTAGGATCGGTCTTTCAGATAAGAAGATAACCATTTGATCAATAGGGGATCGAAACCTAGGGAGGACAGCTTGAAAAGGATGAGATTATGGGAGATTTTGTCAAAGGCCTTGCTGAAATCAGTGGTGATAACATCGACTTCGTTGCCATTCTCTAAGGCACGGAGAGTATGGGATGAGAACTCGATCAGATTGGTTGTGGCCGACCTACCCGAAAGGAAATCATGCTGGTTGGGTGAGATGATGGATTTACAACTGAAAGATAACGCATTGTAAAGAAGCCCTTCGAACAGTTTGGCGATGGGTCGGTAGTTGCTGATCATTTTTAGGTCCCTTTTTAAGTATGGAGGTGACATAGGAGGATTTCCAGATACTAGGGAAGGTCCCTTGAGAAAGGGATAGGTTGAAAATCTTTCATATCGGCAGAGAAAGAGAAGTGGAACAGTTCTTTAAAAATACAGACGGGACTCCATTAGGTCCAGGGCTGAACTCGTCTTTGAGTAAGTTTAGTTTTCCTCAACTACGTGACGCTGAATAATTTGAGGGGTGAAGGGACCAAGGAAGAATTCGGGCAAATCATTAAAATACGACGGATTGGGTTCGAAGGAGATGTCTGTGAAGGATTTATTGAAAAACGACGCGAACAGGTTGGCAATAGTTAGGTGGTCGTTTGACGTAGTCGCGCCATAAGAGAGGGAGTTAGGATAGGCGTCGGATTTACGTTTATAATTTATAAAGTGGAAAAAGGATTTGGGATCATTGATCAAATTGGATTGTGTTTTCGAAAAATTTATAAAAGGACCCGAGATAGTTGGAGTAGTTTTCAATGGATCGCATTTTGAGGAAAATGTTCCATAAGTTATTCCTTTTGTTTCGAAGATTGCAGAGATTGCGGTTGTACCATGGCGGCGAAGAAACCGATGACCTGCGGCGAGAATAGGGGACATATAAGGCGACGGCATAGTAAATCTCGTTATAGAGAGTGGCCGTGGCTTTTTCTACACCCAAATGATCAAAGCGAAACGATGTTTTGCTAAGATGCTCATTTAGGAGGCGGAAATTAGCCTTGTGGAAGTTGTAAGAACAGTAGTTTCTTAATATGGTTTCTGTACTGTTGCACATAACCCAAGATAAGTCTTTCCATTAAAATATTAAATACACCAATCGCCACTGTGTGTGAAGATAACAATCCTATCCAACAGAGTTATCATAGGTTGTAAGTGACCCAGCGGCAAATTCTAACTTAACACCACCAACAGAGTCAACAATATGATCTTTGGTGCGTGTTCGGTCTCCAAATGGCGACGATTTTGTCTGTGTCTAACACTTAGTTTATGTTTGACAGTCATTGAAAGTAGACAACCTCGTGAATTTTAACGAAAATGGAAAAAAATGAATTTCGTGTGCTGATTAAATATAATCAACCAAAATCCATAAATTGGGCTACAAACTGCTACCCCATCCAGCATATTCTCCACATTTAACCCCCTGCGGTTATTTCCTGTGTCCAGATCTGAAGAAATGGCTGGGCGGCAAGAGATTTGGGTTGAATTGCCTATTTGAGGGCCTAGAGGAAACCTATTATTTGGAAGGAATAAATGAATTGTAAAAACGCTGGACTAAATGTATTGAGTTAAAAGTAGACTATGTTGAGAAATAAAATGCTTATTTGCAAAAAAAAAAAATCTTATCCAAAAAGTCACTGACTTATCAAACTGCCCTCGTAGTTAACAAATGAATTGAATAACATCGAGTTGTACAGATGCGTATCTAACTGAACTAAGTCCGTCAGCGGACACGGATTATTCTCTCTTCAAGGCAACACGTAGATTTAAACTTCCCCCTATTCAAGTGTCACCTGTAAAGGATGCGCAGGGACAGTGGGAACGCAGAACTGAAGATAAAGTTGAAATATTTGCACAACAGCTGGTTTCACTGTTCGAACCACACAACATTCACACTAGTATTGATCCCTCACCCAGGTATCAAACTGAGCAAATAATCAAACCAGTGACCCAAAATTACCTAAGAAATCGAGAAAAAATTTGAGCCACAAAAAAGCACCAGGCATGGATGAAATATCACCTGACGTATACAAGGAATTACCTCGAAAAGCAATCATTATGCTGACATGTTTGTTTAACGCTTCCTTTCGACTAAGATGCATCCCAAATTCATTCAAAACAGCCTAGATAATAATGCTTAAGAAACCGACAAACCAGCAGAAGAAATACGTTTTATAGACCGATATCGCTATTGCCATCCATTTCAAAACGGTTTGAGAAAATACTTCTCAAGCGACTTAAGCCACTCATCAATATTCCAGACTTTCAATTTCGTTTTAGGAGTAAACACTCAACTATTGATCAGGTTCACCGCATGATCACAGTAATAGAAAAGGCTTTCGTAGAAGGGAAATACCGTTCAGCTGTTTTTCTTGACGTCTCTCAAGCATTCGACAGAGTATGGCATGAATGTCTTGTGGCGTTTCTAACAGATACACACACAGTACAAAAGCAAATAGTGCAGAACAACACAAAAAAAAAATCGAATAAGCGAAAGCATCAGCCGTATACCAAGCAATAACAGCAATTCCACATCAGTCGAGTGTACTTGAGTTTAGAAATCGAATTCGTACACGCGACAGTGGCCCGATGTGTCGAGCATTGGTTCAATCGTTTAGTGATTCTAAGCGTCATAGGGTCGGTTCCAATCACACGATCTTCACTATAGTCGCAAACGCTATAGTCTTATATTAGGTGCTCAACCAAGTTCTCGCTGCTTTTTATGAAAATGCGACTTTATTGTAAAAAAATGATTATGAATAATTCATTCATCTGCGTAGGCATAGTATCTGGCAGGACTTGGTGACAACAGTCCCTATAGACGTCAGAGTCACAGATTGCTTTCTCCAACGCCAGGTTGAAGATGAAGTAGGCCAGACCGTCGCGTTGTCAGACTCCAATAAAGATGTTTATTGGCTTGTACAGCAATCCCGCTATTTTTTCTTGACCAATTACGTTGGTTATGGCCACCCCACAAAGTCGTATCAATATCGGAATGCCGAACTCTCTCATGGCATTATATAGATCTACCCTGGCTATGCTGTCGTAGGCGTCCTTAAAGTCTATGAATATATGATACAATGGGATCTTAAATTTCAGACATTTTTCCATCGCCTGCCTAAGGGTGAATATCTGATCAATCGCTGTTGCCTGGGATGAAGCCACACCGATATTGACCAATGATGACTTTAGCGTATAGGGGTATCCGATCTTGTAGGATAGAGGAGAGTATCTTATAGGTGGTACTCAGCAATGTTATATCCCTGTGATATCTCCCTGCATATATATGGGGCAAATTATTCCACGAGGCCAATCTTCCGGCATCTCCTCTTGCTCCCATACGTGCACCACAATCTCATGAATTGCGTGAAATAACGCTGCCCCTCCTTGTTTGATCAGCTCACCTGGTATGCCATCAGCTCCGCGGGCTTTATTTGATTTGAGCTGTCTTCTAGTTTTTACTGTTCCCCCAATGCTTGGTGGCGGTAGCATTTGGTCTTGATCTTGCATTGGTTGAGCCTCCAGTTATACTGGGACCTGACCATTTAACAATTCATTGAAGTGCACTTCCCATCGCTCCATAACGCCTTCAGGATCGGTGATCAGATTACCCTCTTCATCCTTGCAGTAAATGCAGTGTGGTGCATACCGCGTCGTAGTGCGGATTATTTGGTAGAACTTCCGCGCATGGTGCGGACCTCGCCCTCTACTTTTCTCTATTTGACAGACTAGATTTTTTCCCAGGCACTTTTCTTTTGTCTATGGAGTATTTTTTCAGATCTTCTGAGCCCCATGTATTTCTCCCCGCGTACCCGCGCGTTATGAGACTGCTGGTTTGTCTGGTATGCAGCATTCTTACAACCAGTCGCTACTTTGCACTCATCATCAAACCAGTCGCTCCGATCTCTACAACTACTGCATAAGATGGAGTTGGCAGTACTAATGACAGTATTCTTAAGGCGTGTCTATTTCTCTTCTGTGCCCGGCATTCTGGTCTAGGACTCACTCTCCCTCCATCGAGCTCTTCGAGGGTGCATGACCAAATGTGTTGCTGGCGTTCTCAATACGTAAGGCAGCCATGTTGATCCGAATCTGACCGCGGACGCAATACGTCTCCGTAAGGCAATCCGTGCTCGGAAAACGATACCACCAAAATAGTGATCCGAGTTGACGTTGGCACCTCGGTACGTTCGTACCGTCATCAGGTTCGAGGAGTGGCGGCGATCTATCAACACGTGGTCAATTTGGTTGCGAGTGGATTCATCAGGTGATACCCAAGTAGCTTTGTGGATATCTTTATGCAGAAACCTGGTACTTGCAACGACCAAGTTTTTTGATGCTGCCAGTTCGATGACCCGTAGTCCATTGTCATTAGTGTTGTCATGCAAACTATGGGAACCTGCGTAGTGCCTGAAAACCGGCTCTCGACCTATTTTCGCATTCAAATCACCAAGAACGATTTTCACATCGTATCTTGGGCAGGCATTGAGGGCCCGTTCGACGTTTCGCAGAATTGTTCTTTTTCGTCGTCGGGAGACTCATCTGTACGTTCTTAAACTTGCCTCGCACGCGAAGAGTGGATAGCCTTTCGTCTATTGCATTAAAGCCGATAATGGCAGGCTTCAGTTTTTGGCTGACTAGAAAGCGGATTCTAGAAGCCTTGTACGATCTACATGTTTCACCTTACTTGCTGCGTATACTAGCAAACTATCTCTCGGATAGAAGACTGCTCTATGACACATACGAGGGACCACAGGAATATAAAATAATAGCGCATGTACCTCAGGGATCTGTATTAGGTCCGCTGTTATGCAATATCATGTATGATGGTGTGCTCAGAGTCAATGTACCAGGAGTTAGAATCATTGGGTACGCAGATGATTTGACAATAGTGGCCGTAGCTAAACATCTAGATGACCTGGAGAATATTTACTCTCAAGCAATCCAGAGCATTAAATGCTGGCTACATATGGCCGGACTAAAACTAATTGGACTTATGGAAGCAGTTTTAATAAACAGCTACAAGAAAGTTAAACACCATGATTTGGAAATAGAAGAGCAAATAATCAGATCCAGTCCCGATGTTAAAAATCTTGGTGTTATACTCGACCTTCAAGGAACACCTGCGGAAAACGATTGAAAAAACGGCAATAGTATGCAAAGTTTTGGCGAGACTGCTACTCAATGTTGGTGGACCGCGCCCCACATAAAGAAACTCATAACCAATGTCAATATCTCCATTATAATATATGCAGCTCACATATGGGGGGGTGAACTCAGCACATAGACTGGCAACATTAGGAGTATGCTGTGCCTACCGAACGATATCCGAAGATGCCATAAAAGTTTTGGGTGTGATGACACCACTTGGCATTGCAGCTAAAGAAAACGTTGCGTTGCATGAGGGGTCTTGTGGGGATAGGAAGTAGGTGTGCCGGCACGGGAACTGGTTCACTCCTATCCCCATCGTGTTCATAGAATACCGCCAGAAAAACGATCACCAAAAAAAGGAATAAAACGCACTGATGTGGTTTGTCATAAATTGTTATTGTTGCTGCACGGCGAAGATGGTACGGCAGTTGATTAAAGGATGGAGCGGACACAGAACCACAGAAATAAAATGCACAGAAAATTGTTTACCACAGAAAAAGCAAAACTCCGCCACTTTTCGTTCACAACAAGAAAAATAAAAACACTGGGTATTGTTTAGTGTGCACGATTTTATTGTCAATTGGCTTTAATTTGATTACAAATTATATTGGATTAAGTTTTTAGGTCCTTGCTATTGTTTTACACTTTGTTCTGATTGTTCCTTAATTCCGTGAGGGACGTAACATTTGTAATTTAATCAGAACTTAAAAACTGTAAGAATTTATTTAAACATAATGTTTTTATATTTGCAAAGTTGACTGCACTGTAGAACAACACGAATTGTATCGGAAAATGTCTCGACTCTTTCTTTGTCTGCCGTTGGCAAAAATGGATTTGCTCGGAAAAACTCAACTCTAACTCGACAACACACTTTGTTACTAAGTCTCTGGGGTGTGCACACTCCCATGTGCATGCGGCGTGGTTACAAGACGACTCTGTCAGTTGGTGGTCGAAACGCGTCCGACTGTGAAAAACTCTCCCAGGTAAGGGTGAGTTTTCTTCTCTTTGAGAGAACATGAAGTCTCTCTTTGTGGTGGTGTGCTGGAGAGATGGAGAGGATCTCTCCGTGGTGATCTTAGCAAGTGTGATAATAGATCCATTGTTTGCTCATGCAACGAAGGTCATGAGAAACGAAACAGAAAAGTAGAAGGAACAAAGGACATTATTAAAGGCATAGATGCATGGTGCAGCTGCGTAAATAGACCGCATTTCAATTAAGCAAAGGTACATAATGGGTGATTGCGTACCGTTTCTTGCTGAACGTAAAGAATCGAATTTTTGTATGCCTGTTTATATGCGGAAGAATTCGATTTATGGCCACTAGACGCTAGATGCGTGTATTTGTTTTTGTCGCTTGGACAAAAGGCTGCCGAGCCCATGGAATTGCCAGGAAAATGTGGTGTGCACGTGTGCAACAGAATTGCTTGGCAAACCGGGGTGCCGAATAGTTTTCCTGATTATGGTTGTGTAAGCAAGGGAATTATTTTCAGGGAATTTTGAAAATGCTTTGGATGCATGAATGGTAAGAATTCCTTGCAGGGAATTTTAGGTAATGCACTAGGCGCATTAAATGTCCTTGAAGAAGGAAATGTTTGCGGGTTTGCAAAGGGAGTTGGGGTGGAATTGTGGGTGGTTCTTGCGTGGGGTTAGAGAACCCGCACACACGGCAGCTCGAGTATTGATCATTGTGTACTGGGCCCAAGATAGAGCCGGAATAAGAGAGTAAAATTGGGTCGACTAGCGTCGGCGGGAGTGGAAAGAGGTGTGGTGAAAAGAGTCGCAAGAGGACGCGAGGGGACGAAAAGAGGCCAATGAGGTCAAAGGGAGTCGAAGGTGGTCGAGTGGAGTCGCGATGTGAGTTGCGAATTTCACCGAAAAGAAGTGTATGCTGATCTATACCCAGAAGGGGTTTCCCGGTGTTTGTTATTGTTATGACAAAGTTACTTTAAAATATATTTTAATTGTGATGTTGTTTTTGGTTTGTACCCGGAAGGTTTGTAAAGGGAGTTGGGATGGAATTGTGGGTGGTTCTTGCGTGATGTTAGAGAACCCCCACGGTCCCACTAGAGAATCGTCGGAGAATGCGGTCACAATTAGAGCTTTCAAGCCTAAGAGTATGGCAATGAAGGCGGGATTCTTCCACAAAAAGAAGATGGACCCACACCATGATACCTGATGTAGAAATCTGGGTGAAATTGAAAACATGGCAAGCTGAATTACCTGACTCAGCTAATATCAGGACATGGATGCTTTCGGAAATACTTGCACAAGTATAAACATGTGAATCACCCATACTGCTTGTATTGCGAAGGCAAAATAGAAAATGCGGAACACGTACTTAGCGGGTGCGTGAGATTCGAAACCGCACGAACGATTTTGAAGAGGCATGTGAGTCGGACAGTTACCCCGGCACGAGTAATATAATACATGCTGAGTTCAACACAGGCATGCCCCGTAACAAATGATATTCTATGTGACATGATGCAGCAGTTGCGACGCGACGAACGGAATAACAGGTAAAGTCCGTCCCACCCCGCGATAGAATATCTAAAACAAAATTCCGCGGGAATCAATAGGAATATGTCCCTGGCGGGAGGTGGTTTTATTCGGTGAAAATCCGACATGCCTCTGGATCGGTCAGAGGTATCTTTTGAAGATTTCCACCTTCCTACCGAAACCAAAAAAAAAGCAAATAAAAAATCTACACATGATACATCAGCGGAATTCCGGATCCATCTTGTATAAGCTCATTCGTGCCCAAATCAAGGAACGCCTTTGGCGGAACAAAGCCGTTGCAACGCACGCTCTCATAGTACAATGTATAATAATAAGCCCAGAAAATTAGGTCATTGGACGAGCTTATTGCTCTCGCAATGTGTCCTCTGATTAATTTGATCATACTATTATCCACCCTATTTATGTAGGCTTCTCATTATATAAAGTCTCATTTGAATAATTCTTTTTATAGTCCGATTCCGGTGTCCGATATAATTTGAGACAACTTCTGAGACACTTCCTTTCGAACACCCGAATCTTTTCCATCAAATTTGGACGTATGTTAAACTATACTGGGCAACCATATATGATCATTGGCCTGATTAGCGTCATGTAGCATGTAACTTTTACCCTTTCGCCAAGCTGGCTACTGTGAAATAGCCATCAGTCATAGCAAAGTTTTCCTATCCGAGCCGTCTCCAGTTGCCGATGTTGATTCATACATGGTCGACGAAACATCTGGCACTGAACATCTGATGATGAGAGATGCAAAATCGTCGCCATTGTGAGCTGCATCTGGTAATGTTAGCGATGATGGAGACAATCCGTTCCCGGGCTGTCGCTCGTCAGACGTTCTGTTGTTGAGCGCACGACTGCTGGCAACTTGGCAGTGTGGGGGTTCGAAGTAGATGTGCCAACGTATGACACCGTTTTACTTGGATCCCCATCAAGTCATTCCGTCGACAGGACGTCCACAAGAAGCGAGCAAAAATGGGCAGATGATGGGACGAGAAATAAAACGCACTCAGTAACTTGCTATTGATAAACGGTTTTTATTATTTGGTCTTATACGGGGTCACCTTTGTATTTAACATTGTTTATAACCTAAGGCAAAATAACGTTGTGTGCACGCGCCGCGGTTGCCGTAGGGCGACTAATGATGATGAAGGCGAGAATCCATTCAGGGTGTCGTGGCAGTTGAGTCATAGCGAAGTAAGCTCACTGCCACTTACTAGGAACACGAAGAAGGGTTGCTATGTCTGCATAGGGAGTTTGTTTCCGGGAATTCCTGCCGTACGGGCTGGATTGGTTCTTTGGTTGTGTGTACCGGGAAAATGGTTTCGGAGGCATAGCCAAGTATGGTCAAGGGTCTTGATCGTTGCGATGGTCGTTTCGTGGAAGGGCGACGCATCATGCTGGTGGCTTGGCAGTAAAGAGGAATTGTTGATTCTACATGGTTTAGGTGGAATGGGAACCGAAATGGTTTTCGGGGAAACTTAACTGCTGCTTGGTTGCAAGCGAGAAATATAGTTCAAGGATAAAATGAACCGAAGTGGTTTTTAGGGAAGACGCATGCGGTTTGATTGTAGGGAATTGCTGTGGTTTTGCAACTTTTAGGTAGAATAGGAACCGAAATGGTTTTCGAGGGAAATTAAATGCGGTTGGTTGTAGATGAGGGAGATGATTTAGAATGTATTCTATTGAATTGTATTCTGCTGCAGGTTTTGGAGTGTGTTTTATTGCGGAGTTGTATGTATGCTTTGTGGGTTTTGAGTGGGGAGTTGGGTTAAGGTGACGCGCTGTTAGCGGTCAAAGTTGGTTGGAATTGTGGGTTGGCTTTCCATGTGATATAGAGAACCCCGACAGCAGTATCGAGAATCATGTCCAAGGGGCGAACAAATACGTCCGGTAAATGACGTATACATCTCGCCATAAGTTCTTCGGTCGGAAGCAGTTCAGCAACGTCATCAGTTTCGTTGATGGGGTTGACGTTGACTGTGGTGCTCGTTTGGAGGTTACGCTCCAGTGTGCCAATGCATGGTTGGAGGTAGTGTTTCGAGTTTTAGCATCCTGGTCGGCCTGCAGAATGTCGCCTTGTCTCTGCTCATCTGCCCTAGTAGGTCCATGCGAAGGTTATTCATCGTAGGATTGAGATAGACAACTACTCTTAGGAGTACCTACTCAGTCTTTCTCAGGCCTTTACTCTTAAAGATATGGCTGCCTGGGATAAGTGTGATTAAATTCATTCGACTGGGATAATAATGCGAAAAGATAATAACAAGCAATCACGGGACGTCATTGTGTGTTTTCTCATCGCTCCACAACTCCACTTTGATTAAAATGTCATGTAAGCGATGGTGGAGGCACAGTTGAGACTTATGGGATATAACTGCCTTCCAAATACGAATCTGGTTTTTCCAAAGGTGATAATCCGGCTCGAAGGACCAAAAGGATTAACTAGCTATTGCTCGTTGCATATTCTTGGTATGTGGTGTACCGTTAATCGTTGAAATGATACCTTCTCAACCCAAGTCGTAATATAATTAGGCGAGACATTATAATAATAATCCTAATTCTACCCTGCCCATTCTTATATTTAGTATTTTCTCAATTGCTGTTCAAATTCCTTCCGCTCAGGCCAAACACCTGTTTCACCGATTTATCTTCTAAAACCTTTATCGAAAGCATATTCTAGATTATTTGCGAACCAACCGAAAATAATTCTTCGAAGTTGTTACAGATTAGCTCGGTTCGTTTTCAAATCTTAGTGCCGCTTAACCCAATCGAATTTTTATCTTATAAGTTTTCAGGGGCCTTTTGCACAAAGGCTTTTAAAATTTCTTTCTACAGTGCGAATGGAAGATGAGGTAGTGAATATAAATATATTACGATATCCTTTAGCGATCACTTGTATAAAGAAAGTTTTTCTATAGATCCATTGAACAGTGTAAATCTTTAACAAATTAGTATACCTGTTAATTTAATTTTCTCTTTTTAGGAAGAAAAAGAACGCAGTAAGTTCGAGAAACAACAGATCAAAGAAATTCGAAAGAAAACTACATTTAAAGCCACGCCGAACCCGCACAATTGAAAAAGTCATATTTGCTAAGATTCGTTTGTACATTTTTATGTTATTGATTATATATATTTGAAATCAATGCAGGACTTTTTATTTTAATCTTTATGTATCTATTTTATTTCCTTATTTATTTATTTTAATTTTTAATTTTTTTATTATAACAATGAAGTGGTTACGAAGGCTAATTGAAAATGCTAAGGATCACGTCTGGTTTCAACAAGACGGTCTTCTACCACAGGCTTGAATTAAGCCAATAAATGAGGTGGTAGGCCCACTAAACTACAGTCTAGTTTTTGAAGCCATTATTCCCTGTTCGTTGGATATAAAAAAAAATGATTAATGATTTTAGATTCACCCGATTCGATGTCGCGAGATTTCTTCCTATGGAGATACTTGAAATCAGTAGTTTATATGAACAAGCCAAGCACCTCAGACGAACTTAAAGCAGCAGCCATATCGACTGAGACATTGGCATATGTGATGGGAAATGCCGAAAAACGATCACATTACGCCATTCGAACTCAGGGCGCGACCCCTTGCGCGATATTCTATTCAAAAAGGAATGTACACAAAACTTCTTACATCGAATTAAATCATTTTTAATTCGTTTTTTAATGATTTTATACAAATACGTTCGTCTAAGTTGGGTCAGCCACTGTTATTTCGATCGAAAAAAAAAAATATATATTTATGTTGCATGCATAAATTCATTATCAAACTTTAATTTAGCATGGATTATTATAATCATCATCATCATCGGCACTACAACCGGGAGACGGTCTTGGCCTTATTTAGGAAGTCCTGAGGCTTGTTAAATTTTCCATAATGATTTTTTTTCCGCGCAAGGTTATTAGTCTTGCGCTAGAAGCTCCCTGACGGGGAATCGAACCCCCATCTCTCGCGTGACAGGCGGGTATACTAACCACTATACTATCGAGGAGCCGGATTATTATAATACCTACAGGAAAAAATAGACAGAATACGTTACAGTAGCCAGTTGATACACCGTTGTATGTATGTGTGACTAGTTTAATTCAAACCCTTTCATAGCATAGATTCAATTCATATTCTTGACTTTTTCGCCAAATTCTATAGGCTCACACAGAGCAAATTGTTACATGCATATCTATCTACCTTACACGCAAGGTTGCAGTTTCCATCACCTTGGGATAGCTTTCGCTTGACACCAAGATCTGTTGCCTGCAATTTTGCAATTCCCTTTACCTTGGGGCGATCTGCAGACAGAATAGGCATAACATTACCATCTCAAAGTGAAAAACGACGGGATTGCAGGGTTGCGGTTCCCACCACCTTGGGATAACTTGCGCCTGACACCAAGATCTGGCTGGTTGGTACATTCTAACAAAACCGAGGAGGCTGGCGGAGATGTTTGCTGTTTGTCACAACTTCATCCAACTCGTGGAGGAATTCACGCGAATGCCGGATGCCTGAGGTGATTATGCGAACACCCTGGATCTGTTTTAGACATCTGAATTTATACCGTGGAGGTCTTTGCGCCACTGGGAAACTCAGATCACTGCTTGGTATCTGTCGCGCAACCACTTGTATTTCAAGCGAATAACCGCCCTACGCAGTTTCGCCATGTATGGAAGTATGGGGCTGCTAACAGGACGATTTGCGAGATTTCTTCGCATCCTTTCCATGGTCGGTGGTGTGCTTCGGAGACTCTGATGTTAACGTATGCGCCGAGTCGATCACCGAGATTATTCGTTTCACATTTCATCAAACGAAGTTCATCTGATAAGCCTTGGTTTGATAAAAAATGCGAGCAGATTACGGCGGAAAAATAGAGCTTTTAAGTAGTGTCGCTCCAATCCCACCGATGTTAATAGGACGAATTTTGTTAGTACAGAAATGCGTGCAACCAGGCGATTGATACCGCGAAGAAAGCTCACAACGACAGAGTCACCAATAAACTCCTTGAATAAAAGTTCCCAGTGGCCACATAAAAAACGTTACTTCCGTGCAACCCGGTAATTGATACCGTGAACAAGGTCTACAATAACAGAGTGACCGATAAACTCCTTGAGTCCGCAACTGGTTCGCGTTCCTTCTGGTCAATGGCAAGGGTTGTCAACAGTATCTTTGCTTCCTCCTCTTTCCCTCCGTTGGTACAGACAATGGGACGATAGTCATATTTTCGCGAATTCAATCCTCGATCCCGGTCTCTTAGAGCCACCTGTGATCGCGCCGGTACGGTCTTCCATGCGGGATGTGAGATTTCGCCCGCGCACTATTCAACGCATTCTACGTGGACGGGATTGTAAGAAGGCAACCGGCCCACACGGAATATCAGCAATAGTCCTTAACAACCGTGCTCCAGAACTGTCGCCGGTTCTTGGCAGACTCTCTCGCTTATCTTATGCACGGAGGACCTTTCCTACTTGCTGGAAAATCGCTCGAGTTCACCCAATCCCAAAGACGGGAAAAAAGTGTCTCCCACAAAATTCCCGTCCGATAGCATTACTGTCTATTTTATTAGTTAGGTATTTGGAGTGCAACGGACTTCTGAATGATCGTAAATACGGATTCCGTGGCAGGGGGTCCACGGGAGACCTTTTGAACCTTATAACCGACATATGGACATCTGCGATTGAGGGGCATGGTGAGTCAAGGGCGGTCGCATTGGATAGCTCCAAGGCTTTTGACCGCGTCTGGCGCGGGGCATTGCTGAACATACTTCGTTCATATGGACTTTCCCAACAGCTTTGCGACTCGACGAAGAGCTTCCTCGAAAATCGATCGATCCGGGTTGTTGTGGACGGCGAGTGTTCGGATTTGTCTCCTGTTAATTCGGGGGTGCCTCAAGGTTCTATTTTGGCTCCAATCTTGTTTTGCTTCACATAAATGATTTGTTGGAGACAACGGATAACAAAGTGTTCAGTTTTGCGGATGATAGTACGCTTGTTTTCTCCTTTTCAAGTGATCGGCCGATTGGTGCATCAACGTCACACCGGCTGAGATGTAGATAGATTGACTCTCTGAATCGGGATGTGGATAAAGTCCTGCAGTGGGGAAAGGCCAATCTTGTCGACTTCAGTGCAACGAAGACCCAGTATACAACATTCACAAAGAAAACTGGATTATCGGTTCCACAGCTAATGATGAATGTCCCGGCCCTCGAGACTGGGAAAAGTTTGAAATTGCTCGGCGTCACGGTCTGTAGGAATGTATCATGGCATAAACACGTGTCGAGTATCGCCAGGTCAGCTTCAGGAAAACTGAGTTATCTTTTTAGAGCCAAGAAATATTTTACTCCGGCTCAACTTCTTCTCCTATATAAATCCCAAATTAGACCTGCGCTCGAATATTGCTCTCATGTGTGGAAATCGGCTCCTAAACCTACCCTCGACCTACTTGAGAGCATACAGAGACGATCGGGGACTCTGCGCTGACGTGGGGACTACAGTCACTATCACATCGAATGCGCGTAGCCGACCTCTGTCTGTTTTACAGATATTATCACGGGTACTGTTCTTCGGAGATGCTTGACATTGTTCCACGCAATTCGCTTTATATGCGCTCCACAAGACAATCCGACGGATCGCACCCGTTTGTGGTTTATCTCCCGACGGCGCGAACATCCCTGCATCAGAACTCGTTCCGTTACAGAGCGGGGAAGCTGTGGAACTCCCTTCCCACGCGAGTGTTCCCGGAGCGTTACAACCTGCAACTGTTCAAAAAGAACTGCAACAGTTATTTGATGCCATCTCGGGGCGCCCACTCGCCGCTATAGGTTCGCCTCTCCCGAGAGAAGTGTGTATTAATTAAAAAAAAACCCGTTGCCTGGAATTTTGCAATTCCCATCACCTTGCGGCGATCTGTGGCCAAAATAGGCATCATGTTACCGTCTCAAGGTGAAAAACGACGGGATTGCAAGGTTGCAGTTCCCATCACCTTGGGATAGCTTGCGCCTAAAACTGGCATCAGGCGACTGTCACACGGTGAATGAGATGATGCAATCTGATCGTGGAAATAAAGAAAAAGTAAAAAAAAACGGTGACACGCTGGTTTTTAGATATAAAAAAAGTTTCATCAAAGCTTCTAAGAAGAGATTAGACCGCTGGCTTCAAGCGAAGCAATGCGAATACATCCCAAACCAATTAGTGTTTTTTAAATTAAATATATGTTAAAATAAAAGGATAGCGAAGTGATATAAATTAAAACTCAAAAAACCAAAATAAAAACTAAATCAAACATAAACAAAAACAAAGAAGTATAAAAGTAAATTATCGCACCGCAATCAAAAATTATAATCAGTATTTCACTTTGTATGTACACAAAAATTCGAAAGTCTTGTTGAACCCTTGAAATTAACAACAGGCTACGATATAAAAGGCTGGTGTGCCTGATTTTATAGTGTGTCAAAACCACAAACTCTGTACGAGTAGTTTTAACTTT